>JAKCOX010000003.1:0-668050 GCA_022605575.1 Laterallus jamaicensis coturniculus | reverse complement strand
GTTGTGCTTCAGCAAAATGGCTCTTTCCATCCAATGCTCAACTGGCATCTTCTCTCAGTGCTCCTGGCTGGGGACAACTGGATCTGCTCATCAAGCTGGATTGGAAGATGGATTTTAAAAAAATCTATGTTATGATGCAGATGGGAAATCATTCCCTCTGCACCAATACTAGATGGTTGTGTCTATTTAGCATTTGGAAATACTCTAATATTGGTGGTTTTGTCTTTCTAATTAGAAATGATGGGAAAATTCACTTTTTCAAACTAAAATGCTCATTATACTTTGAGCAGGAGCAGTGTATGAAAACTCTGCCTAGAGTTCCAGTATCAACATGCTCTTTACTTTAGTTGTGTCTGTAGTTTCTACAGCGTGCAGTTGTGTTTGCTCAGCTAACACAAATTCCAATCTTTTGTGGTGGATTGGGAAACAACCATAGTACTTCATTTTACAACGTATTTGCAGAGGGTGAAATTGTTTGTATTGAGCTTGTGTATAAGTGCTGGGGAGAGGTTTTTTTGCAGGCTGAAAGTCTTAAATTGACTGTCTGCTTTCCATGTCCAGTTTCACTAAAAAGAAAAAGTTAATACTTGAGTTAAATTTGATTTTAGTTTGGTTTTATAACCAGGAGAAGGCAGGTCAATAGTCTGTGAAACAGATGGGAAAAGTCGTCTTGGAAGAATTTTGTTCATCTTCAAGGCATGTTTTATTGTGAAACTATATTACTTAGAGCTGAATCAGCTCATGCCATGCCAACACATCCCATCTCATCCCTTTAATATCTCTGAATAAACCTGGATAGCCCATTGCACCTGCTAATTACCCCATATGAATGGTTTAAATATCTCACTATACCTGCTCATTTGTCCCTCTGAAAAAAAAAAATTAGGGAATAATGGATTAAAACAGTCTTAATTCTGTATTGTTCATTATTTGTATCTCATTCACAGAGACATGGTAGGTTAGGGTTTGGAAGGGACCTAGAAAGGTCATTCAGTTCAAGTTCCTCCTGCCAGAGTAGGATCACGGAGATTAGGTCACATAAAAACATGTCCAGGCAGAGTTTGAATTTCTCCAGACAAGGAAACTCCACAATCTCTCTGGGCAGTCTGTCTCAGTGTTCCATCATCCTCACAGTGAAAAAGTCTCTCCTTATATTCACATGGAACTTCCTCTGCTCCAGCTTGCACCCATTGCCACTTGTCCTATCGTTGGACATCACTCAGAAGAGCCTGGCTCTGTCCTCCTGACACTCATCCTTTACATGCTCACAGACATTGATGAGGTCACCCCTCAGTCGCCTCTTCTCCAAGCTAAAGAGGCCCAGCTCCCTCAGCCTGTCCTCATAAGGAAGATGTGTTACTCCATCATCTTGGTGGCCCTGCGCTGGGCTCTTTCAAGGAGTTCCCTGTCCTCCTTGAACTGAGGGACCAGAAACTGGACACCATATTCGAGGTGTGGTCTCATGAGGGCAGAGGAGAGAGGGAGGAGAACTGCCCTTGACCTCCTAACCACTCCCTTTCTAATACACCCCAGGATGCCATTGCCTTTCATAGCCATGAGGGCACATCTCTGGCTCATGGTCATCCTGCTGTCCACCAAGACCCCCAGGTCCCTCTCTCCTACACTGCTCTCCAACAGCCCAGTCCCCAACCTATACTGGTACCTGGGGTTGTTCTTCCCCAATTGCAAGATTCTACACTTGCCCTTGTTGTAGTTCACTGAATTTCTCCTGCCAAACTCTCCAGGCTGTCCAGGTTTCCCTGGATGGCAGCACAGCCTTCTGGTGTGTCAGCCAATCCTCCCAGCTTTGTGTCTTCAGTGGAGTAGTTCATTTACCCTGGACCATACCTGCCGTGGCAGTGTCCTCCCATGCTGTGTCCCCATCCCTGGGCGCTGAAGTGGAGGAAAAGGCTGATTTATTTTGTTACACAGAGCTCTCTGTTTTCTTGAATAACTCTGTCGGAGATGTTGATGGTATGTGGAAACTCGATGTTACCACTTATGCTTTGAAGGAGAGGATTAAGTGGTGTATGAATGGTAATTATAAATGAGGATCTTTGCTTCGTTAATAGGCACTTGGGTGATACGTGGTGGTGGTTGGGACCTAAGACGACCTAAAGTGGTTGGATTCATTGTCCTTTTCTGACCTGGTTTAGCAACCTCACAGTGAGCACAGAGCTGTTTGGGCAAGGACAGATGCTGCTTCTCATTATTCTGGTTTTTGGCTGATTTTATGTTTAAGAAATAGAAAAGCTCTAGAGTACTTCTGGGAAAGTATTGCATTCAGTGGCATTTGTCTGGTGGCCACGATGGGAGTTTTTTGCTGCTGTTTCCATGCCCAGATTGATCTCTGTCATTAATCATCCGATGGGCAAGTCTCATTGCTTAAAATGACTTAAAATCAGTTAACAGTCATCATTTAGCAGTGGAACAGGCTGCCCAGGGGCGCTGTGGAGTCTCCTTCTCTGGAGATATTCAACACCTGTCTGGATGCCAACCCTGTGTGACACGTCCTAGAGATCCAGCTTTGGCAGGGGGGTTGGACCCGATGATCTCTTGAGGTCCCTTCCAGCCCCTAAAATTCTTTTAAAAAAATTAAATTTAATTTAATTTCAAAACCCTTTCCATTTAATGCTCAGATAAAATCATCCCTTCATTAGCAATGATGCTTTTTTCTTTTCCTTCAGTGATATAACAGCATTTTGGGGTGCTTTCCCCCCATGGCAGAATAAAAGTCTTTTCTTTTTGGAAGATAGGAAACAAGTGTGGAAGTGGAGTTAACTTTTGTTTTCAGGAAGAGTGGCCACAGGGCAGATGCTGGTATGTAATAGAGGAAACTGTGTGTGCATGTGTGTATATTTCTGGTAATTCAGGTTCATTATCTTTAGGATTATTATCTACCTCTCAGACCCACAGGTAGCTCCCCATCTTGCTGTATTGAGGGCTTTTTCTCCCTCCAAGGTGGTTTTGCATTCATTAATTAAATATGGTCCTGAGAGGCTGGAATGAGATATTGAAATGTATTTCCATCTGATCTTGGAAATTGCCAAAGTTAACAACTTTGGAAACCTAAAAATAAGAAAGGGCTGTTTTGCAAACCCCATAATCGATGGTCTGTCAGAGCTTGCCTTTTACTTCATTTTTCTGGATTCAATATATGGATTTTTATCCAAAGCATTTCCCAGGCACTGGGGACTCTCTCCCTTTGGCTGATCAAATATGAGTGTGTGGGGAGAGAGGGAGAAAAAGGGTGACATTTTTATTTATTCACTTTTTTTATTAGGTTAAGTGAACTGTGGTGCCAGGATGAGTCCCATCAGCTGCTCAGACAGTCCTTGAAACCCTTTTCCTGATTCTCCACCCATCCTCACAGGTCACTTACAGGTTTCCAAAGAAAGAAAAGACTGAAATGACTTTCATCTTCAGTGGTCGTTGTTGTGTTAGGTGAGAGGAGGGCATTTAATAGATTGAATCTTTCAGTAGGATTAATCAACAACTGGCACCTTTTAAATTAAGTCTTTGGATGGTCTTAACTTGGTAACTGGCCTTTCTGCTTATGTGTGCAATTAATACACTCCATGCACAGTTCTGGTGTCAACCTCTGGCTTTATCCAAGGGTTCAGGTATCTTAAGTTCATTTTGACTGCAGGGATAAAAAGATGTGACACTAAGTTAATGAAAGTTGATTGTTTTTTCTTCCCCCTCTCTCTTTTTCATTGGTCATACCCCAGAACTGATTAGCAGAATCCTGACCCAGAATGAAAGCATCAAAGTCTTCCTTGGATCATAGAATCACAGGGGTTGGAAGGGACCTTGAGAGATCATCGGGTCCAACCCCCAAGCCCACTGGGAACTCTAATTGGCTTGAAGTCATTCTTGACTGGTGGGAACCTTACTGATATCTCATTTATTTAACATTGCTGAGGTCATTCCTTGGCCTGCATCAGTCTTTGGGTCCTCTTACTACCTGGATCCATCCACCAGATCTCTGCTCGGCGACAATGTGTGGTTTCCATCTCTTGGAAATGAAATCATTGAATCTCTATTCTTTTTCATCATTCTCTGACCAGAGTCACATTGACACACATTTTCACTTCCCTGGTTGTTGATGTCATGCTTAGACTGTCAAAAAAGGAGAGAGAAATAAGAGACTATTCAAATACAGACTCAGTTTATTTGGGGATGACAGTTCATAATAGTATTGTACATGGCTGCAGTCCCAATTAATAGAACTCATATTAATGGAAGGGCTAAGAAATATGAACTTCTTTTTGTTTTTAACTGCTGTTGAGATTATTTTTGAATAATGTTTTGTCAAGAAACCACAAGGTTCTGAAGGCAAAGTAGCTCCAGTAACATTAGTTTTAAACGCTAAGAAATCACATATCGTTTATTTTCTTTTAAAAAATCATTACTATCTGGAATGGAACAGTGATGAAGAGCATATCTGCTAACTCAGTAGTTCTTCTCCACTATTTATGCTTATCATATCTGAAAAAAAACCTAAGAAATCAATTCCTGCAGTCCCTAACCACGTCAAAACAGCGCTTATCATTGTAAGCCTAATGGAAGTTGCCTTGTCTGTTTGAAAGCATATGAATCTCAGGGGTCAGGATATAATTTCTTTCTTCTGTTAGACTTATGGATGCTGCTATGGAATAAAGAGGGGTTTTTTTCCACTGAACGAGTATGATAAAAATTACTCACTAAATTGTGCCAATAGAAGCAGTTTTTTAACAATTACTTTGGGGTAAGGACAGAACCCAACTAGATATTCATTCAGCATGTGAAGATAAGAAGGATTTTCAGTTGGTTTTAGTGGTTGAAGTTAAGAGGTTGATGAGGTCAAAGAACTAGGTAGATCCAGGAGGAACTGCTGAGTTCTGAGCTGTGGTTTTGGAAGAGAACTGGTTGGGGATTTTGTTTGTGGTTTAACCTGTTTGGTTGGCTTTTAAGGACTATGCAGCAAGGTGTTGTGGTGATTTCAGCCTTTTAAGGTAGACTTTGCTAGGTGTGAAGAGGAGAGTTGACCAGTCCTCCCATCTGAAGGTCATTGAAGTTAGTAGGTCATTCAGACTTGGGCTTTGGGTCAAGCCCTGGCAATATGGAACTAAACACAGCCGTGTTGGCAACGTGGGAAATAAAATGCTTTTCTCTTGATGGTGACTTTACTCCCAAGCAGAAAGCAAATCTGTGGCAGACTATGGGAGACACAAATGTGTGTGTTTCCTTCCAGGCTTTCTCTTTTCTCTCATGTCTCTTTTTCCTCTCCTCTTTCTCTTCTTTTCTCCTCTTCTGCCTTTCCCCCCTACCCCTCCTTTCAGTTCCCCCCGTTTCCTTTCAGTTCCCCCCCGTTTCCTTTCAGTTCCCCCCCGTTTCCTTTCAGTTCCCCCCCGTTTCCTTTCAGTTCCCCCCCGTTTCCTTTCAGTTCCCCCCCGTTTCCTTTCAGTTCCCCCCCGTTTCCTTTCAGTTCCCCCCGTTTCCTTTCAGTTCCCCCCCGTTTCCTTTCAGTTCCCCCCCGTTTCCTTTCAGTTCCCCCCCGTTTCCTTTCAGTTCCCCCCCGTTTCCTTTCAGTTCCCCCCCGTTTCCTTTCAGTTCCCCCCCGTTTCCTTTCAGTTCCCCCCCGTTTCCTTTCAGTTCCCCCCCGTTTCCTTTCAGTTCCCCCCCGTTTCCTTTCAGTTCCCCCCCGTTTCCTTTCAGTTCCCCCTTCTTTCCCCCCGTTTCCCCCCCGGTTTTTTCCCTCATCCCAAATGTTCAGCAGGATATTGGGTCACCTAATTGCATTTTGTTTTTCACTGACTGCTGTTCTTATCACAGCAGCGCAAGACTCTGCGAGTTCAGTCAATACTTGTGTATTCACAGGAGGCAATCAATAAAAAAAATTAAAAAGGAGTCATGGTAATTAGGCTAAAGCTGCTGCTTATGAGTTTTCAATAATTACTTTAGCTTCCTCCTTTTCCAGCGCCTCAAGAAAATGGTGCCTGATTGAAGGAGGGGATCTTGCTTGACTGAGGACGTGTCAAAATTCAACAAAGCCAAGCGGGAAGTCAAATTAGTGCTTTTTGTTTCAGCACATGAAGGGGCTTCACAGGGAGACAGGGAAAGAATAGGCTTGATTTTTAGATGGTGCCAGCTAGCAGCTGTGCCATTTTCTCTTACCTGTTTGTCCTCAGTTTCATGCCCTCCGACATTAGCTCCCCTGGCAGTAACCCAGGCGCTTGCGTTTCTTGGGAAAGCTCTGTGGGGAGATGTCCCATCTGGAGGAGGACAAAATGTTTTGAGAAATGTGTCGTTTCTTGAGAGTAGCCCTGCTGAGAAGGACTTGGGGGTTCTGGTGGATGAGAAACTTAACATGAGCCAGGAGTGGCTCTTGCAGCTCACAAGGCCAATGGTATCCTGGGCTCCATCAGAAGAGGGGTGGCAGCAGGGACAGGGAGGGGATTGTCCCTCTCTACTCAGCTCTCGTGAGGCCCCAGCTGGAGTCCTGTGTCCAGAGCTGGGGCCCCCAAAATAAGAAAGATGTGGAACTGTAGGAGAGGGTTCAGAGGAGGTCACGAGAATGACTGGGGGCTGAAGTAGCTCCCCTACAAAGAGAGGCTGAGGGACCTGGGCTTGTTCAGCCTGGAGAAGAGAAGGCTGTGGGGGGACCTCATTGCAGCCTTCCAGTCCCTGAAGGGAGCAGAGAAACAGGAGGGGAATCAACTTTTTAAAAGGATAGACAATGGCAGGACAAGGGGAAATGGATTAAAACTAAAGCAAGGAAGGTTTAGATTGGATATTAGGGGGAAGTTTTTTACAAAGAGAGTGGTGAGGGGCTGGAACAGGCTGCCCAGAGAATGGGTAGGTGCGTCATTCCTGGAGGTGCTCAAGGCCAGGTTGGATGGGGCCCTGGGCAACCTTGCGTAGCTCCAGGCCTGAGGTTGGTGTCCCTGCCTGCGTCAGGGGGGTTGAAACTGTGTGATCCCTTCCAACCCATGCCATTCTATGATCTTCAGTGAAGTGTTGGAGAGTCTGTCCCAACACTGGCTTCACTGTGCAATAGGTTGTTAAATAATATCTTAACAAAGCATGAAACCTTGGATCCTCCTGTCTCTTGGGCATTTTCTCCATCCACACCGCATCTCTGTTTCTCAGCTTCAGTGTATGGTGCTGCCCTGGTGAAATAGGTTAAGACTTTCTACCTTAAACACACACCTTGGTAGTGCAAAGAGAAAAACAATATGTTTCATTATCTGGCACTTGCTTTGCTGCTACATAAATTGAATTGTTTCTCCAGAGTTCTGAAAAAGAACCTCTCATCCCATGAATCTCATTTTACCAAGCAAGCTGCACCTTGTGCAAGAGCAGCATCATGCTGGAGAGGAGCAACCTTATACCTGAAATAATCCATACAGGACATAGAACCCTTCTCATCCTTTCTCTCCATCCTTTCAAAGCCATGGAAATGCAGTCTGTCTCCTTTCTGTGTTATTCTTACATCCAGAGGGACTGGAATGGGTCCCACGCAATCCTGGTTTGGCCCTAAGCACCATGTTCATACCCATCAGAGAGCTTACCACAGCCATTAAAAAAGGGAAAAAGAAGGATGGAGGTTTTTTAATTGCTGCATCTATCTCACTTTCTTTTACCCCTGTTTCCAATAGATCTGGGTTTTTGTGTGGGAAGTGTTGGAATTAATTTGAAAGTGTTAGTGAGGAGTACTGGTAGACACAGCTGTAAAAGCACTAGGACCTGCAAAAGCCCCCAAAGAGCTGTCAGATCTTGGCTCTCTGTGGAGAAATGTAAGTTGTTGGGGTTTTGGTTTTTTTTTCCCTTTTTCCAACTGTACAGAAGCTTTTTGTCATTTCTCAAGATTTAAGGCAGGTTTTTTTAAAAAAACCTCAATTTTCCACATTCTGGTGGTCTGTTCTTGCTGTGCTGCCATATGGTGGTGACCCAGCCTTCCCTGCGTACTGTCAGTCTTGTTACACTGCAGATCCACGGGAAAGGAGGTGAAAACACTGAATTGCAATGACTGTATCCAAGGAGCAGTCCTCTTTCACCTTCCTGCTACACTAGCCAAGTCATAGACCATTAACAGACTGAAAGCTTCAAAGGTGGCATTCAAGATGTTAGAGTTGCTCAATGTGATTGGTAAGATTTGCACATAATTACATCCCACAATCTTCTTTTAATTTACACTGGAATCTGGAAGACTTAATAATCAGTGTTTATAGATGCTTTATAATGTGGAGAAAAAGATTGTTCCTTCTTCCTAACCTTATAATTCATATAAGGTTATATATTTTTATATATATATATATATATGAAGACAGAAGGTAACAAATGAAATCATAGAATGGTCTGAGTTGGAAGAGATCCCATGGATCACAGAGTTCCAACCCCCCCTGCCACAGGCAGGAACACCAACCTCAGGCCTGGAGCTACACAAGGTTGCCCAGGGCCCCATCCAACCTGGCCTTGAACACTTCCAGGGATGGGACATCCACCCCCAATCTGGGCAGCCTGTTCCAGTCCCTCACCACTCTCTCTGGAAAGAACTTCCCCCTAGTACCCAATCTAAACCTTCCTTCCTTTAGTTTTAATCCATTTCCCCTTGTCCTGCCATTATCTAAGGTTGATTCCCCTCCTGTTTCTCTGCTCCCTTCAGGGACTGGCAGGCTGCAATGAGGTCCCCCCACAGCCTTCTCTTCTCCAGGCTGAACCAGCCCAGCTCCCTCAGCCTCTCTTTGTAGGGGAGCTGCTCCAGCCCCCAGTCATCCTCGTGGCCTCCTCTGAACCCTCTCCTACAGTTCCACATCTTCCTTGTGTTGGGCCCCAGCTCTGGACACAGGATCCAGCTGGGGCCTCAGGAGGGCAGAGCAGAGAGGGACAATCCCCTCCCTGACCCTGCTGCCACCCCTCTGCTGATGGAGCCCAGGATCCCATCACCCTTCCCATCTCCCAAGAGCACACTGCTGGCTCATGGGAAGCTTCTCATCCCCCAGAACCCCCAGGTCCTTCTCAGGTGGGCAAATACTTGCATATTGATGATCTAGATAAGCCAAACAAATAATTTGGTCTATATTTTTTAGTGTTGTCACCCCTGATCTCAAAGTCCCAAAAGTTTCTCCCAGTTCCTTTTAAGATCACCTTTCTCTGCTGTTGAACATAAGATCATTCTCCCCTGTAAAAGTCACTTATTGCCCTGTGCCATTGTCAAAGCCAATTGGCATCGGTCCAAGTGTGCTGCTTTGTCATGTTGAGTTATATTAGTTACAGTTTAATCCAGTTTCTGGGAAAATGCTGTGGCCTGAGTACATGGGAGATTGAGATACTTGGTTGTAGTAGTCACTACAGGCTTCAGTCTGTGAATCTGTTTAAAGGAATGTGCATTTCTGCAAATAACTTCATGTTTATCATTGGAGCCAAGCAGGACTTGCCCTGGGGAAGCACTCTTAGTTTTCAGATGATAAAACAGGTCGACCATCATTTCCAATGATCAGTCTAGGTCAGTATTTTTTAGTTATCTCACCTTTGATAGAACTGTCATACCTTAAAGACATGTAAAGTGTTTCAGTTGGTGATGGTGATGATTTTCATGTGCGGACACCTGATGAGGCACCTCTCCCCTACTTGTTTTAGAAGCCTGTCTGGATATCTCCAAGCAAACTTACTTCCAGGCACCTACATGTTTCTCTACAAGTCCTTAAGGTGGTTACTGCTGCTCATTAGGAAATTATCTGCTTTCTAAAGTTAGTCTTACATGCTTGGTGTCTTTAAGGGGTTTTCTTACGTGTTGGCTTTCCTGGAGCCATTGTTTCTAGAGGCACAGGAGTGCTATAGTTTTGTCTTCTCTCTATATGTTTATGAGAGCATGGATGATAAAAACCCAATGAAATGACCCAAGTTTATCTCCATAAGATAAAAGATGAATCAGAACTTCTATTTCAAATAGCACAGTCCTTCCTCTGGGAACACCATATTGTTCCCCTGGTTCCAATAGGTATATGCCCTCATGGACCAGTAGACATGATGTAGGACCTACAGAAGACCTGTCTTAGTCTGTAGTGGGATCTGGAGGCCAAAGCTAAAATCTTGGCCAGGTCTTGGCAAGAGAGCAGAGCTTCTAGCTCATATGTAGACACATAAATTTAGGTGTCTGAATCTGGAGGTAAATCTTACTTCAGGTAAAGATTTGCAGTTCCTGAGGTAAATCCTCAATTATGGAGTCATGGAAGGAAAAAATGGAGTAAGATCACACTCTTAGCCATCCTTAAAGATCTTCAAGGCAGAACTCAGTAAATTCTTTTGCTTTACTGATTGAGAGTTACATCCATCTTAGTTCCCACAAGGATTTAATCTTGATTTGCATAGATCAGTAGATTAAAGCATTTGATGTTAAGGCCCCTGCTGCTGTACTGCATGTGGTTTGAGAGCTTTGTTCTGGACTATTTAACCTGATCTCATCTGTTAAACTTCCCTACCACATGGTTTTGCTTTGTGGATGTCTGAAGGACCAAGCAGTGATTCAGTCCCCGATGTTCTCATTAGTTTGTTTGCTGCAAATCTCACAGGTTGGTTTCTACCCAAAGGAGTCTTGTTTGTGTACACCCAAATAGGTCTGGGAGCAGGACCCATGCAGGGAAGGGGGATGAGAGGGGATTCACTTCAAAATAGCTGTAGTACTAATGTAGCACTTTGTCTTTCTTACTGTCTTTCAACATTTACCTCCCTTTGGAGTGGCTATTTGATGCAAATCAGGTTTCAAAGCCCACCTCAAGATCCTGCAGTTTCCCTCTTAATTGAGTGGACAGGCTCAACTGTTGCTTTGTTGTGCTCTCTGCATTAGTAAGGACATAGATGAAGCCCTTTTAAGCTCATCTCTGATACATAAAGAGGTTTGTGCAAGTGGTGTTCCCTTGTCATGTTTACCTTTCCAGCTCGAGGAAGCCAACTGAATCACTGCTCTAAGTTTGCATCAGAACATTGTGAGAGTCACACACAATGAAGGCTCTTATTGGACTCCCACATGAACATAACAAAACATGGGATGTCAGAATGTGTTTTCTGAGAGCCAACTTCGCCCCCCTGCACACCTATTTTCTCCCATTTACCCAGGGAGACATTCCTTTTCTCCATGGAGGCCAAGGAAGAGTGATGCTATCAGAAAAGCTAAAGGAGATCCTTTGCATTGGCTTTTCAAGGCACTGAGAATATTATGCTGAAATGCCAGCCCCTTCCTTTATATGATACCTCTGTTGGTAAATGCTGTAATAAATGCTTTTTTTATAGAATCCTTTCCCACTGAAGAGCCTGTAAGTGCTTTGGAAATAGTTGTCCAAAACCAGACAGTGTCTGAAAAGTTGCAGATATGTAGGCAAGAATGTAATTTCTTCAAGGCAGCGTCTTCTTGTTCAGACCATCACTCAGACGGCCCAGGGTGGGTGTTGGAGCTTGTTATACTGCCTTGAAATAGCAAGAGAAATACTTATTATCTAAACTGTGGTTAACTCTGATTTTGTGCAGGACAGGACTAGGGGCAATGGCTGCAAGTTAGAGCACAGGGAGTTCCACACCAACATGGGGAGGAACTTCTTCCCAGTGAGGGTGCCAGAGCCCTGGGACAGGCTGCCCAGGGAGGTGGTGTGGAGTCTCCTCTGGAGAGATTCCAGCCCCATCTGGACACCTATCTGTGCAGGATGAGCTGGGGGAGCTGCTTTGGCAGGGGGGTTGGACCCGATGAGCTCTGGAGGTCCCTTCCAACCCCTACAATTCTGTGATCACTGCTTCTCTGTAAAAGTGCTGCAGCATCCGTAATGCCCCAGGTTTTATTCCTCTGGGGCTGTAGAAAACTGCTGGGAGAATACAGTGATGGATTGGATTAACATGGGATAGGGATTGCTCTGCTGATATTTCAGTGGGAATAACTGAAGGGGAATTGCAGTACATACTGGACCTGAACAAGAGTAGAGTCAGGCTTCGTGTGACCAAAAGTTGGTTGCAAAATCTGCCCTTGGTGCTTGCAGGAAATGCCAAGTTTTTCCAACTCTTTGCACTTCAAAGGAGCCTTCTTGTATTTGAAGCTGATAAAAATGTGCTGAACTTGATACTACTGTGCAGCAATAATTCATTTGTGTTCATTTGTTTGTGTTTTTCCCCACACATGAACATCTTCTTCCAACTTTGCTGTGAGATATATTTTTCCTCCACCCCCAACAGTTGTTCAACGGACCTCTGCTTCATCTGCAGATGAAACCATCGAAATGTTTTGAAGGCCAGCTCATATTCCTGCTTAGAAAAAACCCTTTAATTGCTCCCATGAACAATTTTCTTGCTTCTCTCTGTCCCAGCAAAGTGGCGTTTATTAGCATTTGTATGGTCGTTATTTGTAATTTCACTGCTGTTCCTGATGCCTGCATGTTATAATTAAATCATTTCAGATTGCAGTTACAGTGTGAAACAGCTGCACTGAATTACAGTTGAAAACATATGCTGGGAATATGCATCTCCAATTAGCTACATATCTCGGATGCAGCGAAGGTGAAAGACCCAAACAGACAAGAGGTCTCAAACAGGCTGCAGCTTTCCTGCCTCTGATCTGCTTGGATGCCACTTCCCATCCTCATTAGTTCCACAATAAGGGAAACGTCCTGATTCTTTGCATTGCACTTTATAAAGCAGATGATGTCTGTGCCTGAGGGTAGGGAGGCTCTTCAGAGGCATCTGGACAGGCTGGATCGATGGGCTGAGACCAAGGGAATGAGGTTCAACAAGGCCAAGGGCAGAGTCCTTTGCTTGGGACATAACAACCCCATGCAGCGCTACAGGCTTGGGGGAGACTGGCTGGAGAGCTGTCAGGCAGCGAATGACCTGGGGGTGTTGGGCAACTGCCGACTGAACATGAGGCAGCAGTGTGCCTGAGTGGCCAGGAAGGCCAATGACATCCTGGCTTGTGTCAGAAACAATGTGGCCAGTAGGTCTGGGGAAGGGATTGTGCCGCTGGACTGGGCACTGGGGAGACCGCATGTTGAAAGCTGGGTTCAGTTTTCAGCCCCTCACTATAAGAAAGACATCGAGGTCCTGGAGTGTGTCCAGAGAAGGGCAACCAGGCTGGGGAAGGGGCTGGAGGGCAAATCCTATGCAATGCAGCTGAGGGAGCTGGGGCTGTTCAGCCTGGCGAAGAGGAGGCTGCAGGGGCACCTTATCACCACTTACAGTTACCTGAAAGGAGGGTGTAGAGAGGTGGATGTTGATTTCTTCACCCAAGCGATAGGTGATAGAACAAGGGGGAATGGCCTCAAGCTGCACCAGGACAGGTTTAGATCAGACATTAGAAAAAATTCTTCACCAAAAAAGTTCTCGTGCCCTGGAACAGGCTGCCCAGGGAGGGGGTTGAGTCACCATCCCTGGGTGTGTTTAAAAGACGGGTAGATGAAGTGCTTAGGGATGTGGTTTAGTAGAGGACAGGAATGGCTGGATTCAGTGATCTCAAAGGGCTTTTCCAACCTAGTAATTCTGATCTTTTTGGCCTTGGTTGTTAACTTTTCTGTCACCCTGTGCAGAAGGTGTGCGTGTCTGGCACTGTGGCAGGGTGCGCCACGGACATCTGGGTTAGCTTTTTCTTGACCAACTGTATAGACACAGTGGGCTGGGAAATGCTTTTTGGCTAATAACACTGGAAATAGTCATGTTTAGGTCTGCAGGGTTGGGAAGAGGCTAGTGCAGATGTTGGATTCAATGGCCAAGTGCTGACCACGTCATTCTGGCCTGATTTGTTGTATACACCTTGAGATAACTATGATTGTTACATCATTTTAGAACCTGAGTTCTTCCCTCTCTCCCCTCCTGACACTGATAGGTAGAGTGGAGTTTAAATGTTGTTTATTAACTACAAACCATGGTGTGGACAGGGTGCTGGAAGAGGAGGGTTGACATAGCACTGGCACTTCCAAGACACTCTGTGACTTTGGGGGTGTCCCCATCCCTCCAGCCTGCCTCTTCTATTTTAGCAAGGCTCTCAGCTTGGGACTGTACCTTCCAAATACATCCATGTTTCAGAGCTGTGTGTTGTAATTGGGCCACCCAAAGCCCGCAGGGTGGTTTGCTGCTTTCTAAAGAGAACATAAAGAGACGCTGCCTTCCAGCGATGTATAATACACTCACTCTTCTTTAACATGCTTTATGGTTGTGGTTAATGGCTCTGTGCAGTGCAGTACCTCACTCCATCGCACCTTGCAAAGGCTCTGGGTGATAATTTCTTTGAAATGAAGAGATGTAGGAGAGATTGCAAATGGGCTCTCTGTCCCACCTGGCTAAGGACTTGGGTTCACTGAAAATAGGTACTAGGGTAATTGCGTGCATTAGTATAGCTTTTCAGATGCCACCATGCTAGTTAAGCAAAATTTCCTGCAAATTTCCATTGTCCTTATGATACCCTAGTCAGATCTTAATTTGCAAGAGTATTAATAATGAAACATCACAAAAGTTAAGATATTTTAATCCATCACACCACTGTTTCATTTACTTGATTATGTTTCTCTCCATGATTCTGGTTAAAAACTGTTGTGCAAGCTGAATGGTAAAACACATTGCTTTGTGTTTATAGTGCATTAGGGTTTTTACTCATCTATTATGTGAAACCTTTCACACTGGTGGAGCTGCTTTTCCTCCAATCATATGAATTGTATCCCTCCAGAAACCATGCTTTATCCAGATGAAAAAGCCATTTATCCCATTCTGTGATCATCTGTTTACTTACAATAGGTAAGACAAAAGGCTAAATGCTTTCCCAGAAGTCTTTTGTGTGTTTCCATGAACGTACCTGTGTTAAATTGCCTATCAGAGATTCCTCCTGGTGTGAGCAAGAGGATAAGGAAGTGTTAACGTCATGGTTTAGTGTGGCTCAGGTTGGTCTTTCTTCCAATATATTGTGCTTTCCCAGGAAAGGTAGCAGAACCTGGCTTCAGAATTAGATTGTTTCAGAGAAAAGATTTGATTCTGCTGGAAGTTATTGAACGTAATAACATTTTATTGCTCTGCTTAAGCAGTTCAAAATTTCTTGCGGTGGCTTTGAAGGAAAGTGAAGCAAGAAGAAAAAAAGGTGTTGTGGAAGTTGGCCAGGAAAGCCAAAAGCATCCTGGCTTGTGTCAGAGCCAGCGTGGCCAGTAGGTCTGGGGAGAGGATTGTGCCCCTGGACTGGGCACTGGGGAGGCTGCACCTCGAGTGCTGGGTCCAGTTCTGTGCTCCTCAGCATCAGAAGGACATTGAGGGCCTGGAGCGAGTCCAGAGAAGGGCAACCAGGCTGGGGAAGGGGCTGGAGGGCAAATCCTCTGAGGAGCGGCTGCGGGAGCTGGGGGTGTTGAGGCTGGAGAAGAGGAGGCTGAGGGGAGACCTTCTCCCCATCCACCTCCCCTGCCCTGCCAGGAGGGTGCAGAGAGGTGGGCGATGGTCTCTTCAGCCAGGGGCCAGGAGCTGGGCCAAGGGGCACTGGGCTCAAGCTGCCCCAGGCCAGGGTCAGCTCAGCTGGGAGGGCAAAGTTCTTCCCTGGCAGAGTTGTGGGGCTGTGGCACAGGCTGCCCAGGGAGGGGGCTGAGTCCCCAGCCCTGGGGGTGTTTAACAGAGGGGAGATGAGGTGCTCAGGGATCTGGTTTAGCACAGGACAGGAATGGTTGGACTTAATGATCTTAAAGGTCCTTTCCAACCTTGTCATTCTGTGGCTGAGGGCTCACCAAGTGGAAAGCATGGAGGAGGAGAAAGATGTGGTGTGTGTCAGGTAAGGTGACACTGAGCTGCCAGGGTGGTACAGCTGTGGAAAAAGGCAAATGTGATCTATGAAACATTTTCTTTAGGAAATTAATGAAGAATTTAAGAAGTGTTACTAGTGATAATACTGGGTACATTGAAACTTTCCCTGTGATAACTGTGACCTGTCTTCAAAAAATGTGTGATAGAGCAGCTATTAACAGGACCAGGAACATCTTCTACTGGACTGAATTTCTTTTTAAAAAAATGCTTCTGGTAGCGTCAAGAAGGCTGGCCTGGAGGGCATGGTTCTCTGCAAGCTATAGTCTCCAGACAGAAACTGGAGAGGACATCTCCAGACCAAGAACTGGACAGACACATCCATTTGTAGTGCCCAAAATGCTCACCAGGCTTGGGGGAATGTGTCAGAATTTTCAATGCAGTCAACAAAATTGAACTTAGGGACAGTCTGAACCTGCACCCAAGCCAAACTTTTATTTTGAATATCAACTCAGTAGGTATTTTTGATGAAATCTTTTTATGTATAATGATATTAAGGTCTGCTTAGCCCTTTAAGCTCTACAGGGTAGAATTAAGGTGGGGGAATGAAAACTTCTTCCAAAGGTTTTATTTCCATCAGATTGGATAGAGGTTGAATCTTGGTCTAATGTTCATGCTAAATAGCCTACTTGGACTTTCTAATATCGTATCTGGTGGAACTGAAAAAGGATAAAGGAGTTTTATATTGTATTCTGCTGCTGTTTTAGTTTAATTGGAGAAGTTTCCCTATAAGACAGTGTTGATTAAATAGCTGCACCTGCTTTTATATTGTCAGTCTTATTTCTGCTATCGAGAAGGTCTGCAAACATCATAAAAATCAAACGTTTCTCTATATTTTAATACCTCATTTCTTCAGGGGGTTTAATTTGCAAGACTCCCTCTCTGTCACAGCTCACCCCCTTTTTCTTTTTTGGTTTTTTTCTTTTTGATTTTGAAATATTCATCATTATCAAATTCTGAGAATACTTTGTGGTGAGGCAAATTAAGTATTAAAAGACGACTGTGACTTGAGTATGTGGGTTAATCTATTCTAAGCAAAAGACACAGACTTGTTGGATTGGGTCCAGAGGAGAGTCCCTGAAATGGTCAGAGGGCCTGAACACCTCTCCTGTGAAAACAGGATGAGAGAGTTGGGATTTTTCAGACTGGAAAGGAGAAAGCTCTGGAGAAGCCTTATAGCAACCTTCCAGTCCATAAAGGGTCTACAGGAAAGACGGAGAGGGACTGTGTAGTGATAGGACAAGGGCTAATGGGTTTAAACTAAAAGAAGGTGGATTCAGATTAGATATAAGGTAGAAATTTTTTATGATAAGGGTGGTGAGACACTGGCACAGGTTGCCCAGAGAAGTGAAAAATGTCCTATCCTTGGAAACACTCAAGGTCAGGCTGGATGGAGCTCTGAACAAGGTGATCTAGTTGAAGATGTCCATGGCAGCAGGGCTGGACCAGATCATTTTGAAAGGTTCCTTCCAACCCAAACCATGCTGTGATTCTATGAATTTTTCCCCTAGTTGTATGAGCATGGGCTACTTAGCATAATGGGGTATTAGCTTGGAGTTATCAGCTTATCTGCTTGTACTCACTGATAAGTGAATTCCCACCACCATTCTTATGAATTCATACCTAAGTTTGCCCTACAGTAACTTTCCTGTGTTTCTTTAAGACCAAAGCCTTTAGGAGCAGTATTGTTTCCAGGTGATGAAGTGTGTTAAGACCCAGCCTTATTGGGATTCTGTAGACGTAACAAGCAGCACAACTCAAACAGCAATTTCCAGAGTCTTTGGCTTTCAGATAAGTGTGTCTATCTCTTGCTTCAGTTCTCTGGTGTGTTGTAACTCAGCGTGCTTATAGTCATGTACAGTAGCCCTTAATGTCAGCGCCTTTTTACATTTCATTAAATTGCCTACAGATTCTCTGATTCCTTTAATCGCAAAAGTAGATGCTGACATGATAGGTGTGGCAATCAAAACATGAAAACCAAGCTAAAAAGGAAGGAGCAGCAGCTTTCTTGCTGCAGATGCCAATATCTTTGACAAGCGAGTGCTTGCGTTGTGACAAGCGGTAATGGGAAACATCCTGTGGTGGTAAAACTCCGTTAGCACCTTGAGAAAAACCCAGTGTGTGCGATACCAAGTTAGAATCAGGATCGTAGGGGTTGGAAGGGACCTCCAGAGATCATCGGGTCCAACCCCCCCTGCCAAAGCAGGGTCCCTAGGACAGGTCACACAGGTTGGCGTCCAGACGGGGCTGGAATATCTCCAGAGAAGGAGACTCCACAACCCAGGGCTCCCTCACCCTCACTGGGAAAACCTTCTTCCCCAGTAACCAGAGTTCTAGGAATAAATATTTGGCTACTGAATTTTGACGGCATTTTCCACTGGGTTTTCTTGTCTTTTTTTAAATGGTCTTCTGAAGTTACACCTTGTAAGAGCACAGATTCTTCTTGTCACTCAGGTATTGAGAACTCAAAGTATGGTTACAGGAATATTAAAGCTATCTGTAGTATTTTGGGTCTTTGACTGCTAGGTGATTCTATAATCACAGAATTACAGACCTGTAGGGGTTGGAAGGGACCTCCAGAGATCATCATGTCCAACCCCCCTGCCAAAGCAGGGTCCCTAGGAAAGGTCACACAGGTTGGTGTCCAGATGGGGCTGGAATATCTCCAGAGAAGGAGACTCCACACCTCCCTGGACAGCCTGTCCCAGGGCTCCCTCACCCTCACTGTCAAGAAGTTCTTCCCATATTGGTGTGGAACTCCCTGTGCTCCAACTTGAGGCCATCGCCCCTTGTCCTGTCCCCACAGCCCTCTGAGAAGAGACTGGCCATGTCCCCCTGTGTAGCACCCTTCAGCTACTGATAACCAGTGATCAGATCCCCTCTCAGGCTTCTTTTCTCCAGGCTGAACAGCTCCAGCTCACTCAGCCTTTCCTCACAGGGGAGATGCTCCAGGCCTTTAATCATCTCCGCAGCCTCTTCTGGACTCTCTCCAGGAGATCCCTGTCTTTTTATCCCAGGGAGCCCAGAACTGGACACAATACTCCAGGTGGGGCCTGACCAGTGCAGAGCAGAGGGGGAGGATCACCTCCTTCGACCTGCTGTCCACACTCCCCCTGATGCCCCCCAGGATCCCAGTGGCTCTCTTGTCCCACTGGGTACACTGCTGGCTCATGGCCACCCCGTCACCCACCAGGACCCCCAGGTCCTTCTCCACAGAGCTCTTCTCCAGCAGGTCATCCCCAAGCCTGTACTGATTCAAGTGGTTAAATTACATGCTGAGTTTCTAAGGTCCCTGTTCAGTCACTTCTGTGCCAATAGGAAGCCTGATCTTTCCGTTTATGATCAAGAAAGGGAAAAAAAACAACCAAAGAGAAAAAAGCAAAGAAAGAAGCCCACCATTAAATCAGAGTACTTCAAAGCCTCCAGGCACTATGGCAATATAAATAATAAATTAAGAAATAATAAAGTGGAGAATCGTGGCGTTCAGCTTTAGGCTGAGAATGTGATTGATAAGCTGAGTTTAACATTAAGAAAAAAAATCCTTTGGGGTTTCAGCCTTCCCTGATTGTAGAGTGTCAGGAAAGAAATTAGCGGTTTTGTTGTTGTTGTTTACCTCAGAAATTTAGGATAGAGACAGAGAATGAACAAAAGATGCTCTAAGGAGCCCTCCTGGAAAAAGTCCAACCATTGCAAAGTTACACAGATGAATTGATTTAATTAGGCTGTATAATACCACTTCTGCTGCAGCTTTTCAAACAGACTCATAAAAGATATTAACTGATACAGTCTGGGTATTGCATATTTGTTTCAAAGATGCCCATGACTCTTCCCTGCTTCCTGGGTCATAAAGAGCTCTGCAAAGCATAGAGTTTTCTTGTATTCTTTTTCCCTTCAATTTTCTATTTTTACTGATAAAAAATGTCTGTACTGTGGCTGGAAATACTTGAGGAGGGACAGAGGCAAAAATCCTCTTTCTTCTAATTCAGCATGTAGAAATAATTCAAGAGAAAAAAAAATTGAAGATGAAACTGGTATGGAGAAAATGGGATTTTACTACCCAAGGGTTTTTATCCTTTGTGGAGGATCTGTGCTTGTGTTAGTGGCCAAATTGTCCACCCAAATACAGGTGAATGTTTGGAGTGGAAGGTATCTTCCTTCAGATTCGTGGTGACCTACTGGTGGTGCTAAACTCACCAAAGTTTGTTGCACAGGCAGAAGAAGTTTGTTTCAGAGGATGCTGATCAATTTTGACCATCGTATAGCTCTTCACTGAAAACTCTGGTCTGGGTGGAAGGAGCGATCAAGCTGGGTGGTAGGGTGATAGGTGACACTTGCAAGCCTTGAAGGGATACTGAAGTCATGGGGAAAATCTGTCCTTGACTCTAGGGATTTGTGGATATTTAATCTAGCAGCGTTAGAGGTAGAATGTGAAAGAGATTGTTATTTCTCATGGAATAAACCACTTCTAGTGGAACATGATGGCCAGTCTTTGTGGAGGAATAATTGGGGATGGTTAGAGAGACTTCTCTGTAAAGCACAAATAGTACCTTGAGAAGACCATATCAGCTGTGCTCTGTTGGAAGAAGAATTGTAGAATCCTGTTTTCATACAAACTTTTCAGGTTTATTTTCTCTCAGAGGGAAAATGCTGGGAAAATCCAAGTTGTTCCAAGCATGGTACTATAGACTTTGTACTGTTAGGCCTGAAAGTGTCACAGGACATTCCTCTTCAACGTAAGGAAACCTTGTTTTTTACTGTGAGGGTGTCAAACACTGGAACAGGTTGCTCAGAGAGCTTATGGAGTGTTCATCCTTGAAGATACCCAAAATTCAACTGGACATGGTCTTGACATTACCTGCTGTGGCTGTCCCTGTTTGGGCAGGGGTTGAATAGGATGACCTTCCAACTTCAGCTCTCTTCTAACTCTATGTCTTGATACCACTTCACATTTTCTAAAACAAGAGAAAAGAATCACAGAATCACAAGTTTGGAAAAGACCCTTAAGATCATCAAGTCCAACCGTTCCCATCCTAAGCTAAACCATATCCCTAAGTACCTCTGTTAAACACACCCAGGGATGGTGACTCTACCCCCCTCCCTGGGCACCCTGTTCCAGGCCCTGGCAACTCTTGGTCAGGGATGACTTTATCCATTGTGTTTTGTTAATTTAGGGGAAACAGGAATTCTCCATTTTAATCTAGAAAGACATCACTCTTAAAAGTTTTCACGTACAACTCTTTGAGGTCATAGAAAACAGGCACGATGAGGGAGTGATGGAGGGAGTTCAGCAGATGGTACAGTCATTTCAACCATTTCAGTGAGGCTGTGTGGAGCCTGGTTTGCTGCTTTTGTGTCGTTCAAAATTGCTTTATAATCACCGTGTACAAACTTTGAAGTAGTAAAGACTACGTTGGCAAGACATAGTACAATTACTTTGTTATGCATCTTGTTATATTGGCATATTTGTTTAATTAAATTCCTTGCTAATTAGAGATGTATGTACTTGGCGTTAATTATTATTTGCTTAACACAATCAGCAGTGTAATTCTTTTCAGAGGCGCCACACACTTTCTGGTTAAATTAAATTACTGATTTTGTGTGCTTTCTGAAAGAATAGTTGCTCCATTTTTGTCAAATGATGGGTTGCATTCTTTAATGTGAATGAAATTCAATTTGGACTAAGTAAAACGTAACATAATATATTAGATTTTTAATTGGTGATTAAGCAAAGAAAGGAGAAAAAAAATATAGAGGGTTGATTTGTACCTCAGCACAAAGATGTATATTTTTTCTTACTGGATTACAAAATTGGATGGGTCTGCTATTTATCACCCACCAAGACCTTTTGCCATCTGACAAAGAAAAACGACATTTTTCTTCTTTGTTGTGAGGTTTTGGAAAGAAACTCCTTTCACCTGCCAGAAAAAATGTAACCCAGTGGAACTTCTGACCTTTTACCAAGCCCTTAATTACTTTTTAAAATGTAAAGTACTATAAACATATTATACAGCCAGGTCCCTATTTTGGGTTTTAATACTAAGCCCGTTAACTCTAATTTTAATCTGTAAGTTTATATTTAGTCCTTGAAATTGAAAGTGATAACATAAATATCTTTAATCATGTTCAATAAGGAAGCTAATAACCAAGCATCTAATTGTTTCCCTGACTAGATGCCACACAACATGGGTAGAGTATGTGTATGTACATACACCCACAGCCATATGTATCGTCTCTCTATAGATCTGGCAGATTTAGTGCTCTATCTTTACAGCCTTGACTTCTCTAGGTTGTTTCTCATTTGAGCAGTGAGCTGCTGATCAATACTGCAGAATGTGTTTAGTGTTGGGGGATCACTGAACCACAGTATATTAATGTATTTAAGTTGAGAACCTCGGGAAAGCGGTCGGAAAGAAGCAACTCAATAGACTTAATGCTGTAGGAGCAGATGGAAGAAATAATTCTTCTAAAGCAAATACAAACATGGCCAGGATTATGTAGCAAGATAGAGAGGATTTGTTCACATCCTAAAAAGGGTTAGGAGTGTTTCTTTGCATTTTTCAAGACAAAATGTGCCATTGAGTGAGAACTTTATCAGTGGAGGAGCAGAATATTAATGAGTGTGGTCAGCCTACAAGGCTCTTTGAGGTCTTCTTAATCACTGAAATGGAACTGGGCAGATAATGCAAACACTCCTGAGGTCTTCCTGCAGATTACACAGGAGCTGTATCCATTCTTCTTCCATACTAACTAATTGCAGTTAGTCATTTTTAACTGTGCCACACAATCAACAGAAAGATTTCTTGTTAAAAACACAAGTGCAGACCTTGGCTCGCGACTGTATCCATCCAGTTGTAGCAGTTTCTAATCTTTGATTTGAATGCCAGCCTGTGACTGAGATACCTTGGGAATAGAGTAGTAAAACCAGTAAGAACTGCAAACTGTTTCCATGCCATGTGCTTAAATGCTTTGCTGAAGAGCAATATGTTTTTTCCATACTTGTTAAAGTGCATTTTTTCTGTGTAGTAATCGCCATTGTTAATCTACTGGGAAATAAGCATTTTAAAGAAATAAGTGGTTCACTCCTCCATACAGAGGGAAGGGCACAAGTCTGCTGTTTAGATATTGTAATTGAAAAATCACAGGGAAAAAAATTATGGAAATTGAAGAATCACAGGAGAAAAACTAGAGGAGTGAAAGAATCGATAGTGACATTAATTAGGACTGCTGGAAATGCCTGTTAATGGTTCTGGGCATCACTGCTCAGGAATCCTATCCGATTGTATGGCATTACCGTTGCCTTCCCACACAAGGAGAATCTCAGAGATGTGAACACAGTTCCCCAAGACCAATGTGATTCATTAGAGGATTCTGCTTTACAGCACTACGTTTTCTCACATAGGTTGAGTGAAAAACATCAGATCGCCCACTCAGTCTGTTTGCAGGGCTGTTGTCCACCTGCAAAAGGGGCTGAGAATATTTCACTATTTCAGAAAAGCTAAATAAAGCAGGTAAAGAATTCTTTGTTAGGGACTTGTTAATCTTACCTCATAAGGGAGTGACTGGAAACAAGTCGCAGAGAAGGCAATAAACGGGTCAAAAATTCTTTCAGTACCTGAAGGGAGCATACAAGGAGAAGGGGAATCAGCTTTTTAAAAGGGCAGACAATGGCAGGACAAGGGGGAATGGATTAAACCTTACGGAAGGAAGGTTTAGATTGGATATTAGGGGGAAGTTTTTTACAGAGAGAGTGGTGAGGGGCTGGAACAGGCTGCCCAGAGAAGTGGTGGCTGTGCCGTCCCTGGAGGTGTTCAAGGCCAGGTTGGATGGGGCCCTGGGCAACCTTGTGTAGATCCAGGTCTGGAGGTTGGGTCCCTTCCAACCCATGCCATTCTGTGATTCTCACAAGTATCGAAAGGCCCTATGCCAGTTGACTGAATTGCTAAAATAGCCATCCCACATACCATTGACACCTCACAAAGCTCTCAAGAGAGTTGAAATGTTCTTTCTTTTCCAAGTCAGGATAAAAATCACAGCTACTAGTGGCACTACACATGAGTAAAACTGGGGTGAAGACTAGATTTTACGGTTTTTAAGTCCTCCTTCCACTGAAGTCCATTGCAAAACCCCAGTCAGCTTTGGTGGGTTGGTTGCTTTTTGTGTGGAGTCTTTGATTTGCACAGAGGGGGAGAGTTCAGCTCTGACAGCTTGCACTTGGCAAAGGAGTGGAGATCATTTTGACTGAGAGATTTTTGCTAATTTAGTAGCAGCCGACAGGACAGAGGAATAAAGTGAAATATGTGAGTGGATCTAAATAAACCAGTCAAATATAAAATGCAATATATGAGTGAAGGAACACGAGCCAGGCTTTGTGAAGTGGTATCACAGAGATATGTTTCCTTTCAGACAGCAGAAACTAAAAAGGCAGATATAATAACTGGAAGTTTCCAGAAATTAAAAAATCCCAACTAGACTGTAAATTCTTTTATCTTGTCTTGGGAATAAACCTCCTGTTTATATTTTCCAAGCCTAAACACTTCCTCCAAGAGGAGTGGTTTTATACATGTCTTTTTACCTTCCACGCTTTGTCTAAATACTACTTTCCTTCCTTTCATTGACAGGGCATAGACATGTTACTATGAGCTTTTGGTTATGGAACAGCACAGAAGCCATCCAAATGTGCTTTCTTGACAGAAACTCAGCTTTTAAGGAGAGGCTAATTAACATGAAGGCTTTAGGTACACTACTACCCCATGTAAAGCTTTTATAGCACCTTCATTTGTTGTACTCTTGGCCTTACTCTACATACAGGCATCTAAATTAACATCTTCCCTACCAGTATCTGCCTAGATGAGACACTTTTAGCCTCAGTTGATGATACCTTGGGTTGGTCCCATAAGGACAAGACCATCCTTTATCCAGCATCTTCAGCATGCTGAAGTAGACAGAAGTATATTTAAATCACAGCTCTGGAAGTTGAAAAATACCTCTGGACTTCTTCCTCAAGAACAGGGAGTTGAATTTTCAAGGCTTTTTTGCATGGAAAAAGCTAGCATGTGTCATGGTGCTGTGTGGAGCAAGTGGTAAACTTGAGAGATTGCTGGTAGGTTGGACCTAGGAAATCAAGTTCTTCAGCATCAGCCCTTGGGGCACTATAGCTGCTTTTTATACCAAGCTTTAACTATAGCAAGGTGCTATATTTACAAACACCAGAGATGTGGAGCAAGGGAACTTCATGCTTTAATGATTAATGGACTCTGATATCCCGTGAGTTGGATTTTTCATAGATTGGATCTTCCTTTCTGCCTGGAGGCTGTGTCTGATTTTTGTTCCATTGCTGAAATGGAGCTGCAAACACCTGAAATGCACTGCTATGCAAAGGTGCATTACACCATCCTGTGGATTGGGGAAAATACTGAACATTTCATAGAATCATAGAATGGCAAGGGCTGGAAGGGACCCCAAGGATCACAGAGTTCCAAACCCCCTGCCACAGGCAGGGACACCAACCTCAGGCCTGGATCTACACAAGGTTGCCCAGGGCCCCATCCAACCTGGCCTTGAACACTTCCAGGGATGGGGCACCCACTACTTCTCTGGGCAGCCTGTTCCAGCCCCTCACCACTCTCTCTGTAAAAACCTTCCCCCTGATATCCAATCTAAACCTTCCCTTCTTCAGCGTTAATCCATCCCCCCTTGTCCTGCCATTATCTGCCCTTTTAAAAAGTTGATTCCCCTCCTGTTTATAAACTCCCTTCAGGGACTGGCAGGCTGCAATGAGGTCCCCCCACAGCCTTCTCTTCTCCAGGCTGAACCACCCCAGCTCCCTCAGCCTGTCTTCATAGGGGAGCTGCTCCAGCCCCATGAGCATCTTTGTGGCTCCTCTGACCCCTCTCCAACAGTCCCACATCTCTCTTGTGTTGAGGCCCCAGCTCTGGACACGGGACTCCAGCTGGGGCCTCAGGAGGGCAGAGCAGAGAGGGACAATCTCCTCCTTGTCCCTGCTTCCACCCCTCTTCTGATGGAGCCCAGGATCCCATTGGCTTTCCAAGCTCCCAGAGCTGTTTTCCAGACACTTTTTGTTGCATTGTCATAATGTCCTCTAATGACGCTGTTCTCATTGGTCAGTTTTTACCTCTGGGAAAGAGAAAGAAGGCTATATTGAGAAATATTCATGGATTCTGGGGTTTTGGAGCATCTCATACCAAAACTGGACTCTGGCCTCACAGTGAAGGTCATTTCCTAGCCTTTGAGGTATTTTTATAGGGAATAATCTGACCTTTGTTTTCTTCTGATGGCTTTAATTTGTGATTGGAAGTAGGGCTGGGTAAACTCTATAGCCTTAAGGGAAAGTTGGAAAAGGGATGCTCTCTCTAAAAAATTAATAGAATACAGTTCCAGAATATGTAATTTGTGTGGGATTATTCTGGGAGTGATACCCCATACACTCCAGAAATAACCCATGTTTCTGCAAACAGGTTGTACTGGTAACAGTAAGGCAGAGCCCACCATCAAAATACTTTTCCCAGTTGAATCAAAAAGTACCACTTCTGAATAGTTTTAAGGAAAATAAGAGCTTTGAAATGAAGTGTGACTGCTCTTAAAACATGAGATTTCATTAGGTCACATACTCTGGTCTTACATCACTAGCAACATTGCATTATTGATGTTTTCTCCAAAATTGGGTAGGGATAGCTGGTTGCTTGCCTGCCAATCTACAAACTGCTTGATATAAGTTGTGCTAAAGGAAGGAGGGACATACTCTTAACTGGCCTGTGGCCCTTCCCTCTTACCCCTCTAAATTCATGCCTGCCTCTGTTGTTGTCTTACACTGGGTAACTTTGTGCAGCAAACGATTAGGTGTTACCAGGAATTTAATGGAGAGGTTTTCCATACAGCTCCTCCACTGTGCTCCACCATGCACATAATGCTCACAAAAATGGAGATGGATTAATTTATGCATGCTCTAATAAATAAAAAAAGAAAACTAAGGGCTGTCTGTGCAGTGCACTACAGAAAAAAATAAGCTCCACAAGTAATTGTCATGGTTGTTTAGATATAATTGTTTCATTAGTCATCTAATAGTTCTACAGACAGCTTCCACTTTCATGTCATATTTGTGTTCTAATCCTTCTCTTTAAGGCTGACTGTGGTAAGGAGGAAGAAAAGAAACAGTTTTAATCCATCATTTATTCCAAATACCATGTACCAAAGGGGAAGGAGGGTTTAGGAATGGGGGTAGGGAATATTTAATAAGACAACAAAATTCATTCACCAGCTTGTTTCAAGGGGATTTTTTAATATTCTGGAGCTAAATTAGACAGCGGATCCAGCACAGGCCCCGGGCTTTGACATGTGTTTTATAATGACAGTTAATTAGATGCTGTCTGCAGCAATCATAGGCTGTCATTCCTAATACATGTCTAGTAACATGAAGGACAGAAGAACTTCCTCCCCCCTCCTTGCCCTAATTGAAATCGGGTGCCAGAATTAACTATGAATATATGAGACAGTAGTTTGACAGTTAGCATAGCCTTTCCACATGTGCCATGAAGTAGGACTCTAACTCCTTCTGGGCTCTACATATTGAATATACATGTGGGTACTGCAGGGAAGTAAAAGGGATGTGATTTCCTGGTGGTACAGAGGAACATTTCCCAATCCCTCCCATCTCCAGCCTTATCCTAAAGATTACTTGTTGGGTTGGTGGTGTTACAACATTCAAGAGATGTCTAATCCTCCCCATCCCCTCCAGTGGTGCTCCTCTCTTCCGCTGTTGGTTAGTCTTTATCTTAGAAGCTGTGGCTCAGTCTCTTAGAAGGAAGTCAATCAGTTGTCACTCAAGGAAGGTTTCATATAAATCTGAACATCCTGATTCCCAGCAATTTCAGGTGCTCACTGCGATGCTTCAGGAAAATCAGTTTCAGAGTAGCTGTAACATAAAACCAACTTCTCTTCTTCCCACCTCTTTGTCTCTCTGCATTCCTCTCTCTGTTCTTCCTGCTCGTGCATATGTCCTTTGATTCCTGGTATGTGAAGTGAGGGTGTTGGGTTCCATAGATCACAGGGTGGTTGGAAGATAAATATTGTGGATATTTGGATACTTTTAGTATCCAGAGTTGAAGAACAGCAGCCAGCCAACTGGTCTGGCAGGATTCACTGAGGTAGCTAAGAGTATTTCTCCTTTTACTCATGGAGAACCAGGTGCAAATCAGTTGAGCTATCACAACACTGAAAGAGAAGCATTTTCATCTGAGTTAGGTAGAGCTTCAGATTGGTGGAATTGTGTATGGACAGATGGATGGTGCTGATATTCCCATGTACCACAACATTTTGGACAGGAACTACAATCCATCCATATTGGCATTCAGCGTCTTAGAAAGCATCTTAATAAAACTCAGAGTCTGAAGATCATCATCATCATCATGGTTTCTGGATTTGTCCCCTACATAAATCATAGAATCATAGAATGGCAAGGGTTGGAAGGGACTCCAAGGATCATAGAGCTCCAACCCCCTGCCACAGGCAGGGACACCTACCTCAGGCCTAGATCTACACAAAGTTGCCCAGGACCCCATCCAACCTGGTCTTGAACACCCCCAGGGATGGGGCATCCACACCCTCTCTGGGCAGCCTTTTCCAGCCCCTCACCACTCTTTCTGTAAAAAACTTCCCCCTAATATCCAATCTAAACCTTCCCTCCTTTAGCTTTTAACCATTCCCCTTTGTCCTGCCAGTCTCTGCCCTTTTAAAAAGTTGATTCCCCTCCTGTTTCTCTGCTCCCTTCAGGGACTGGCAGGCTGCAATGATTTTCCCACCACAGCCTTCTCTTCTCCAGGCTGAACCACCCCAGCTCCCTCAGCCTCTCTTTATAGGGCAGCTGCTCCGGCCCTCTAATCATCTTTGTGGCTCCTCTGACCCCTCTCCAACAGTTCTACATCTTTCTTGTATTGGGGGCCCCAGATCTGGACACAAACTTACTGATGTGTTGGCCCGTTGCTCAGCTACCCACTGTATTTGGAAGTCCTAGCTTTAAAACAAAGTCTGTTCTTGAAAGCTCATCATTTACAATGTGTCCTGGGGTTTAGGTTATGTCTGTTTTTTTCCAACTTGTCTTACTTGAGCTGAGGGCTACAAGTTCATTGTCTGGTTTGGATGCTAACATTGATAATAAAGGTTTGGGGGAATGAGTTATCTCCAGTTGATATTTGGATGGCAGCAGCATGGCCTTCAGATAGTTCTTTCGAGGAAGCTCAGAGTGACTCTTCACCTTCAGTTGCTCTGCAGAGCATAAGTGGAGGAACCCAATAGAGTGGAGGTGGATCTGTTGCCTTGTTTAGGGGTTAGTTTGCAATCATTACTAAATCAAACCTTCCTCCTCTAAAGCCAGTTACACAGTTTGCTTTATCCAGGTGAGAGAGGTCCTCTCTGCTTTCCTGTCTGACTTCCCCTTGCCAAGGTCACAGCAGACAATTGACTATATCTTTCTTTATCGTAGTACCTAGACAGCTACAAAGTGTTTTCTCCTCCTGGTTGTTTCACAGAATCACAAGGTTGGAAAAGGCCTTTAAGATCATCAAATCCAACCGTTCCTGTCCTGTGCTAAACCAGATCCCTATGTACCTCATCTACCCTCTTTTTAAACAGACCCAGGGATGGGGACTCAGCCCCCTCCCTGGGCAGCCTGTGCCACAGCCCAACGACTCTTTCATTAAAAAGTTTCTCTCTAATATCTAATCTGATCCTGCCCTGGCTCAGCTTGAGGCTGTTTCCCCTTGTCCCATCTCCTGTCCCCTGGCTGAAGAGACCATCACCCACCTCTCTATAACCTCCCTTCAGGTAGTTCTAGGCAGTGAGAAGATCTCCCCTCCTCCTCCTCTTCTCCAGACTAAACATCCCCAGCTCCCGCAGCTGCTCCTCAGAGGATTTGCCCTCCAGCCCCTTCCCCAGCCTGGTTGCCCTTCTCTGGACTTTTTCAAGGACCTCAGTGTCCTTCTTATGGTGAGGAGCCCAGAACTGGACCCACCACTTGAGGTGCAGCCGCCCCAGTGCCCAGTCCAGGGGCACAATCCTCTCCCCAGACCTACTGGCCACGCTGGCTCTGACGCAAGCCAGGATGCTATTGGCCTTCCTGGCCACCTGGGCACACTGCTGGATTATATTCACCAACCCTTCTTTCCCACACTGACCACTTGCTGCTGTGATTCACCAGCGACATGGAAATTGTATCTGTAAGGTGCTGAACTGGAAAGTCTCTGCTAGGTATTTTTGGGTTTAGGGTGGAATAATTCATCTGATTGAATTTCTAAACTTGAGAGACTCTTAAAAACCAGGACTGTTGGCAGGTGTTGTGCTACTCAACAAAATGTGGAATTGTGGCTTCAAAGTGGTGATGTCAACAAAGTTTGGGTCTTTTTGCATCATCAGGAGAAAAAAAAAACCAACCCTTGACTGTAATTGCTTCATCTAATCCCTTATTAGCCTGTAATATGGTTCCTGTCATGTCAGACTTTTTTCTTATAATTTAATTTCAATAAAATGCTAACAATATTTTGCTTCTAATTTATCCCCATCCTGGCTGCTTCAGAGAGTTATAAGTAGATTGTTATGGCATTAATTATGATTTCATGGTCAGGCCTTGTTCCTCAATAGGAATGATACAATTTTGCCCCCACTGTGTCTTCAAATAAGGAATCTACAAACAGCCCTATGATGTCTCCCACTGCTTTAGAAGATTTGATATAATGGAGGGATGATAAAGTAATCAAACAAATCCTATTTACGCATCCCTGAGAGTATAATTCATGCATCAGTGAGCACTGTCAATGGAAAATTACCTTTGGAGTTTAAATTTCCATTCCAAAGTTGCATTCTAATTTTGTTTTTGTAGGCTACAAGTTTCTGCTTGTTCAAGACCATGAAATTTATATCCAGTTGCCATGTTCACTGTACAACCAAAAAGCTTACATCCAAAATATTTAATGTCCCTCTCTGTAAATTGATATATATATTTTTTAATAGTTTACTCAATGCCACTGACTTTTGCATTTTGTCTCTGCTTCCTCAATAGCTCAAACTCACCATGCTGTATGTGTGGAGGTTTGTTCTTAAGTCTAAATAATGAAAACAGCAGCTGGAAATTAATTTTCTGGGGACTGCTCAACATCCTCTCATCCTTCTGTATTCTTTCATCATCATCCACTTGGGGCTCTATTTGGAAAAAAACCCAAAACACCACAACAAAAAAACCCCACAAACGTGAAATAATAAATTTTAGCCCTGCTTTTTGCTGCAGAGAACTGGTATGAAAACCAGCACTGTTGTGTGCCCATTAGGGGTAGTTGTTATCTGGCCTCGTGTCAAAGTGTACATAGATTTCATTTCCAAATTATAGGGAGTTTGTAGCCCTGTGACCTTGGGGTCTGAATCGTGGGGATGTTGTTCTTGTCCATCCTCTAACTCTGGCTTCAGTTTTCCATCAGTTGTATTGTCATTGTAGGAGTTTGCTAATTATCTGGCTTTGAAGCTGCAGTTTCTTGTGCAGGCATACAGAATCACAGAATGATGGGGGTTGGATGGCATCCTTGAAGATCATCTAGTCCAACCCCTGACAGAGCAGGATCACCTCGAGTACGCTGCACAGGACAGCCTCCAGGATCACAGGGTTTGAATGGCTCCAGAGATGGAGACTCCTCAACCTCTCTGGGCAGCCTGGCCCAGGGCTCTGCCACCCTCCCAGGAAGAAGTTCCTCCTTTTGGTTAGGAAGATGTTCCTCCTTTTGGTTAGGCAGAACTTCCTCTATTCCGGTTTGTGCCCATCACCTCTTGTCCTGTCCCTGGGCACCACTGAACCAAGACTGACCAATCCTTCTGACCCCACCCCTAAAGAATTAATGAGCATTGATAAGATCCCCCTCAGTCTTCTCTAGGTTAAAATGTCCCAAGTCCCTCAGCCTCTCTTGGTCAGAGAGATGTTCTAGTCCCCTCATCATCTCCGTAGCCCTTTGTTGTCCCCTCTCCAGTAGCTCCCTGTCCTTCTTGATCCTGGGGGCCCAGTACCACACACAGTTTTCCAGATAAAATGTGCTCAAGATGAGTGTGTTCAGTCACAGGCATAAACTCCAGAAGATAAAGGTTTGGCCAGAGAATGAGGGTTCCTGCATTTTTAAAGAAACAAAGACTTCCAGTGGAGCTGCTCTGCTAGTGAGGTGGCTGTCATTTGGTGTTATAAGGGGAGGTTTTGCATCTTCCCTGGGTCTTTGTGTTTGTTTTTTTTACTTCTGGGCAGTGCTTGGCGTCTGTGCTGTGTGAGATCATTCTCTGGGATTCATCCATTTACTAGCTTTTCTAATAGTCATTAATTTATAAGACATTTGGGAAAGCAGGTCATTGTTACCCGCGTTTTACAAATAGAGAAACCCACTCAACAATTTGTGAAAGCCATGTAGGACCAAACTCAAGGTCAGGAATAGGTCCAAGGAGCTTAGTTTTTCCTTTTGCTTTGTTGAATGCATAATGGTTTGGTCTTTGTAAAAGTCTTTGTCTGCCAAAGAAACCCTGTTTGGGAAATAGCTATATTCTCTGTCTCAGTGGAAGTTCAGGAGGACTTTAGTCAGTCAAACATAGCAAGGTTATATCTTGTAAATATGTTCTGAAGTTCATATTGAATCTGTCCATAGGAGCCATGTACTAGGAAAATGTCTTTCATTATGGAAGGAGAACTAAGCTGTGTAGTTGTTAGATATCCTTGATTGTAGTGAAGCAGCTTGAACACTGCTGCTGGGGTTGCTCAAGATCATCTTCTGGTTTGGTAATTGGATAAAATGATGATCTGGTGGTTAGAATAAGGCCATGTCATACAACTCCTAAGTTTTGGGGGGTGTTGTGGTTTAAAACCTTTTGAACAAAGGGATGAAACAATGCTGGGAATAGTACGGGGATTTTTATGCAACCTTTGCAAGACAGGGTGCTCCTTGAATTTCAAACATTAACAGGACATATATGTGGACTAGGACACCTTAAATAGTGGTAAACCCTGCTCCTTTCAGAAGTGAGCTAATACAGAACATCACACATGGATGGACCCATCACTGGAGTCAGTAGCAAGAAGGGAGTTCTGCTAGGATGTCCTTCCAAGCAATGAGTATACTTCCCACTATTAAAATAACATTTATTGGTATTTCAGTGGGGACAGGACTAGGGGCAATGGCTGCAAGTTAGAGCACAGGAAGTTCCACACCAACGTGGGGAGGAACTTTTTCCCAGTGAGGGTGCCAGAGCCCTGGGACAGGCTGCCCAGGGGGGTGTGGAGTCTCCTTCTCTGGAGAGATTCAAAACCCATCTGGATACCTATCTGTGCAGTATGAGCTAGGGACCCTGCTTTGGCAGGGGGGTTGGACCTGATGATCTCTTGAGGTCACTTCCAACCCCTACAATTCTATGATTCTGTGATTTAACTAGGTTTTATGATTTCCCCATGTTTTATAAGTTGATGAGAGGTTGACAATAGAAAGCAACATAGTAATTAGTTAGAGAAGAGTATAGTTAAAGTTAGGATGCAACCAGCTTTACATGGGTGCTTTAAAATTTAGCTAGATCCATGAATCATAATGCAAACCAAAGACCCAGATGGATTTAAATGCATGTTTGCTGAGCTTCCCCTTAATTTTTATTTCCAAGGCTTGTTTCTCCCAGAGCAAACTGAAATGGTGTTGGTACCTCCTGGAAACCTCATAATGTCCTAATCCTGCTTGCTCAGAGTGTGGTAGAAGAGCAGTTTTGATGAAAAGGACCAGTCTAGGGGATCACAACAAACTAATGAAGTCATTTTCTAATGACTGTTGTCTTCAGTCTTTGGGGAGGACTTGTCCTGGATTGTTTTCAAGAGCCTGAGCATGAAGGGGTGACCTCTTGCTGCACCATGCCGAGGAACCCTGGGTTGGGAGTAGAGTTAAGAGTCTTCTGAAAGTGGACATGTGCTACAGTCCTTTTCACCTTTATCAAACAGTCTTTTGAATCTAATTTGAGATTTGGCTATGTACTGAGAAGACATTTATGGTTTTTTTCCACCACATGTCAGTTCTCATCAGCAGGGAAGAATTAATCATATGGTCACTTTAATCAAAGGATGGAATAACAGGATAAACAGCTTTTTCTTCCTGAACATGCCTTTTCTTATGCCACTTCAATCATTCTTTTTTCTCATTAACTTAATTTTTGGGTCCTCAGTTCTTTAAGGTCATAGGAAAAGAAGGAGGTGAAAGAAGAGATCAGGCAAGAGGGATGAAATACAAGGGACATTATTACTTTTTAATTAACTTTTCTTGACTCTATTCAGACATTACTGTCAACACAAGGCTTTGTAAATCCAAGGAGTCATGAGGGTTTTTTTGGATTGAGATCAAGTGTCAGTGCCTCTTTAATGTTGAATGCATCTTCTGCTGAGCTATAAATCCGTTACATTTCGATATACTGTACTGTGATCCTAAAGTAGGGACGAACAAAATGGGTAAAGGTACATGGAAAGTTTTCTATTACTTTAATCTAAAACTCAAACCAAATCTAAATTTGAGAGAGGTTCACCACAGCTCCAGGACTCATAGTTTAGGCTGATGTCCTTAGCTGGGTCTTAAATTCAGGCAACTCTTTTTTTTTTTTTACCCTCAGAGCATCCTTGAGCTGTGTATGCCTTCAGTTTTCAGCTGGGTTTCCTCAATACTGATACACCCTTTTGGAGGGGGTAGGAGAAGATGAGATTTTGCTTCTCACAGCACTATTGTTCTGTTACTTTGATATATTCTGTATTTGTATCTCCTCAGTCCCCTTCTCACAGGCCCAGCGTTGTGTCCCTTTAATATCACCGTTGGTTTAATACCCACTGGGCTGGAGGACTGTATTTTGTGCTCACTGCTGGATGGAGGCTTTGGATGATTAATAGGTTGTTTCTTTCTCCCATATTGTACAGTGATGCCTAGGGACAAATTCCAGGATAGCTCTCATGGGTGATGCATCTATTGGGAATGACAAAGGCATTGAATACCTACATCTCTTCACCAAGCCCCTTCTTTCTCCTCCCTTCTTTGTTTTTTCTCCAGAATCACTACCAGCAAGTTAACATTATATTCATTCTTACTCCTTTTCCATTACTTTGTGTCCTGTTTCTTCTTATTTTTGCTTCTATTTAATACTCTTACTGGAAACCATGTGTCTCCAGACTCACACACGTGGCTTTGAAAGATAAGCTGATCTGTAGCTCCTTAGGAGGAGCATATCTCAAATAGTGTGGATTTGCAATACAAATATATATATATATGTGTGTGTGTGTGTGTGTATATAAAAAAATAGGTGAATACATAGAATTGGCAGAATGTTGGATTTATTTAAAGCTTTACATAGGCCTATCTGCTGCTGTGTGAATACTTCTGCTTCGCTATCTGTGCAATTATGATTATATTGATAACTGTGTGTGTAAATATATATATGTATAGAGAGAGGGGGCAGAACTGAGAAGAGACTAATCTTAAGCTATTATTTCATCAGGGGCTGAATGCTGCATGCTAATGGTAAAGGGAAGAGGAAAAAAAACAACCCCAAGGAGAAGTGAGCTGTTGGATTCCTCTTCCCAGTCCCCCCTTTCCCCTCATTGGAGTTTCTGTCTGAGCAATATGGCATAGTTTGTGACTCCATCTGGAGAGCTGACAGCTCAGGCTGGTTGGAATAGAGCTTTCAGCCTTCTTCCCTAAGTCTGTAATTAAATGACATCACAGAGTCTTAAATGCATCTGCTGTAAAAGTCAGAAGGCTAAAACATCCCATTAAAGGGAGGAGAGTGTTTCCCAGTGTTAGAGGAACTCAAGTGTGGAACTGCTCCAGGAAAGCTGTTTTAAACCTGCTAGAGCATGGTTCATTGTAGGACGAGTTGTAGGCTGGTAAGTGTGTTACTGTTCAAGTTCTTAAGACCCAAAAATGTAGTTGTAAAAGCAGCCTGTTGTGCTCAGGGAGATGTAGCTGTGTCTGCATATGTGTGTTTGTGTGTGCCTGCAATCTCTGCATGCTTATTTTGAGTGGTGTATATGGGGTTTTAAATATTCCATATATATGGTTTGGGCAGTGGTCCAAGAAGAGAGGTTGTTTACATGTGAGTGCTGAAGGGGGAAACCACAGAGGAAAAAGAATTGAAATGAATAGATGTATTTTCTTCACAGAGCCTGAGAAGCAGAAATAAGTACTTCTGAAGTGGTGATAAAGTAATTAGATATTTTCTCTCTTTCTGCCTATTCTCTTGAGTCGTTTTTGTTGACATCAGAAGCATAACTAAGGAAATGCATGCTAAAAGTAGATTACTTTTGATGTGACCATGTCTCCCAGACAGATAAATGAAAAAAATGTATTAAAAAAAACCCCTACAACATGGACTATCAAATTGATTGAAAAGACTGTAAAGATTCCTTATCAAAGCACCCTAATTTCCATGGAAGAACTTGGGGGGGTTTTGACTTCTTTTTTTGACTTCAAAAGTACCTGAGACATCCGAGACCTCTTTTTTTTATTATTATTCTTTAACTTTTTAATCATTAGGAACACTGATTATACAGCTGTAATTTCTCAGCTGCTCCAGTGGAAGATACATTTTCTCTCCATCTTGGACCTGGACAGAGAAAGATGAAAGTTTCTTTTCAAAGACTGAGCAGGTTTATGGACTTACAAGATAAAGATGAGATTTTCTGAGCAGGAGGGGGGTACTTTATCATGCAGGGAGATTTCTCACTGTAACTCCTCCTCAAGTTTGAAGCACTCAAGGCTTTACCTTAACCTGAGTTGGTATTTTTTTCCCATTTCACCTGGGGTCCTAGAAATAAGGAGATCAGAAATCCATTCAATAACCAGGAACACAGTTGTACTATTCTGAAGCATGTCCTCATACACTCTTTCTCTCCAGTTACTTCCCAAGCTGCTTCTCTTACTATACTGTTTTACTTCTGCTCCCTGATTCTTTAGACATTGCCACAGTCCAAGACTTTGTGAGCTCTCCCTTCCCCTCCATGTGCATGTTGCAATGATGGGATACACCATGCTGTCCAGCTGCAGGAAGAGTGAGTGACTCTAGGCAAGTCGACTACAGTTTATGTGCAGATAACCAATAGCTGTGGGAAAGGAGATTGTGAATCAGAATATACCTTAATTTGTTTCATACAGTGTTAAGTAAAGATTTAAACTCAGCTTTACTATGTACCACATCTTTTTTATGACCCCATGTAGATCAGATGCTGTGTGTGGATTCACTGGGGAAATTATCCTTCATGCCTCTTAATTTAAAAAAAAAGAAGAAGAAAAAACAAATATGAATACAAAAGCAGATAAGGTTGTCCCTATTTTCATAGAGTCATAGAATGTGTTAGGTTGGAATGGACCTTTAAAGGCCATCTAGTCCAACCCCCCTGCAGAGAGCAGGGACATCTTCACTCGATCAGGTTGTTCAGAGCCCCATCAAGCCCTCATTTTCATCAAAAATGAGTACTCAGCTCATTAAGCATGGACATTGGCTCTCTGTATTCTAGCCATCCAGGTGTTATGTATACTTGTGGCAAAGACACTCTCATTTAAAAATATATGGTCTGAGAAAACTTTGGGGAAGTTCAGAGGGTTGTCATAGGTTCCTTGAATCAGGTAGCGCCAACCTACAAAGGACTGTGTGTGTGTTGAAGCACAGGCTCTGAATAGAAAAAAAATCTTTCCAAATTGAAAATAATGTTGAAAAGAAACCCTGAGAGTCACTCTGCATGCAGCTTGTCAATAGCCATGCCCATTCCAAAGAAGGGGAATTCAAAGTCCTTCTGGGATGTGCCTGTGTTGACATGGACTTCTAAGGCACGAAGCAGTTCTTCACCTTCATCAACAGTATGGGCCAGGTGATGTCTTCTGCTTGCAGGTGGTGTGGTATTGATCTGTATTCACACCACCAACTCATCATCTAGGAACTTGGGAGGGAAAGGGATGATTTGTGTTGTCTTCATTGTTTCTTAGAATCTGTGCCTGTAGAAGTACGCTTGATACTGTGACTGAGATGAAGCCTCAAGGCTCATAAATAGCAAAGCAAATGAAAAAGAAAGGAACCTATTTTTTTTAATTCTCACAGTTTTTAGATTGATTTTGAGTCTGATTCACTCTTTCATGTTTATGAGAGGCCGTACCATACGTCTGCAGACTTGTCAAGTCCAGCCATGGTGCTTTGTACGTAAACCTAATAGCAACATTTTTTTAAGATAAATATTAAAGGAACAAATCATAATACAGACTTTTTTCCCCTTCTTATTCATCCTGATCTAAAACAACATCTCTTCTTCTTTTTAATGGTTGGAAGGAATAAATGGGATTGGTTTTGGTGTGGCTTCTGCAACAGTCATCAGTTTTGAATGTCCAAAGGAGAGCCTATAGGCTGCAGAAGTGTTTTCCTTCTTTTTTGTTTGTTTATTTGGCCTATGAGACATTTTGGCCAACTGGCTAAATAACAAGTGCTTTGCTAGCTGTCCTAGTTCTGGCCAGGCTCCCCAGGCAGCCAGCCCAGATGAGCTGAGTTAGCCCAGGTGAGCTGAATTTGCCCAGCCTGGTTTCCACCCCAACTGACATCACTCCCCCATAGAAGAGGCTAATAAGGGAGGGATGCTCCTGGGTGCCTCCAGGGCAAACTGAGTGACTGGGGTGTCTGGTTGGTCCTTGCATTGTGCTACACTCTGTGTCATCATTGGTTCAATAAAGTACTCTGTAGTGTGTGAGTGTAATTTGCTGTGGGCTGTTATTGTTCCCCTTTCACTGACTGATATTGCCAGTAAACTGTCCTTATGCCAGCCCAGGGAGCCTCTGTCTGTTTCTCATCTGGGAGTGAGCGAGCGGCGTGTGGTGCTCAGCCGCTACTTGGGGCTGAACCACCACACTAATACAATTAGATACTGCTCTGCTGCAGTCAGAGTAGTCCTGCCTTGACCTCTGTTGTGCTAAATCAAGAGACTTCAGCTGTGCATGCTTGGTTATTACTCCTGGGGTAGAAAGGAAGGCTTCCAGGTAGAAGAAATACATCTTCCAGTATGGACATAGGAAATCAAATCAGGGCAGCATTGGAGAAGCACAAAGGAAAGGCTTGGGTTAAGGCATCTCTGGGATTACAGGTGCCCCCAGTAAAGTTTTACTGTGGAGGTCCATGATTTAAATATTCCTGCAGGCATGTCCACCCAAAAAGTATGGTTCTCAGATCAGAGGGAATGTGTGCTGACACAGAGATGTATGGAAACTTTCTTATCTTTACAGCTTTACTAGGATAAACAAGAGCCTAATAATCAGTGGTGATAATCTGGCTCTTAGGGGCACAAGAATAAATTTCAGGATATTTTTGCACTATGATAAGACTTATGGCTGCAGAGGATGAAGCACAAATGCCATCTTTTCAAAAGCAGCTTTCCCTATCAGCATTTCATCATCAGAGTGCTTTAACATATATATTTTCAAATGCAAATGTTGCTTTGGGGCTTTTTAGTTGATGATATTTTGCCCAGAAATCTTCATAAAAGCAAATACTAGGTACTTTCTGAAGTAAGACTCCTTTAAGTTGTCTTGTCCATAACACCTAGAATGGATATATTCTGAAAAACTATTTCTTCATGAGAATAAATTTAGCATAATACTACATTTGGACTAGTAATAAATTATTCACAGCATTCAAGCACTATTCACATTATTAGTTAGAGGATAAAGATGAAATGCAGAAGAGTAAAATGATTCACACAGGCTGGCATAGTTAGGACACGTATGAGCATCCTGATTCCTGGTGCTGTTTTTACAATGCAGAAATATAAAATTCCTGGGGAAAAAATCCAGGATAAACCTGCTGCAACATCCATCCTGTCTGTGAAGTTGCAGAATCTGCATTGCTACGCTTCCTATAGATGTAGCCACATTTTAACCTATTTTTGATAATTAAACGTGTAAGTTGCAAGAAGAGACTGTGAGGAGACTGAGCACAGTTTACAATGCAAGTAGCCACAAAGGTAGGATTTTACATCAGAAAAACACAGTTATGCTTTGTAAGATTACTGATGAATGTTATCTTCATGGTTCTCAGTATTTCTTCCCACCTCTTCCATCTTTCCAAGCTCCTAGGACTTGCTGTGAGGTTTGCCATGCCTTGGAAGAATCGAAACACAAACATGAGGCTTTATTTATAGTGTGACTTTTGAATTCAGACTGGGAGAACGCCTGCTCTAGTCGCTGTAAGGGACATCCTCTTAGCCCAATAAATGAATGGGGTTTGCCTTCCCCAGCCAAAGGCCACAAGCTTTGCACTGACCCTGTGCTACTGTTGTTATAACTGGACTAATAAGAACTCTTAGCTGGATTTTGATAGATAGTTAAGAGTTAATTAGGCTAACGGCTTCCTGGCTTTGTGCTTATGGTGTATCCTTTTTTTGCAGATAATAAGATTTTGAGTGTAACACACTCAAAGTGTTCCCCTTTCTAGCTGGGAAGATGAGATACCAGAAAGCTGCCATCCCATTTCAACTGGAGTTGTGCTGGCTGGCAGGCAGGGTGGGATCACTGTGGATGAAAGCCTGTTATATCAGCCCATCTGTTACGTATCCTTAATTAGTGTAATTCCCATGCAGTCATAAATGGGAGTTTCCCCATCCTTGCTGTGATTTTATGCACGTTTCAGAGGAGAGTTCTTTCCACACCTAACATCACAGGAGGTCTCATAGTTGCAGGGAAAACAATTCACATCACCGTATGCCATTGAAAATGATTTAACTTGTGCATTCACAGGCATTGATTTCTGGAGGATGAAGTCACCCGTGGAGTCACTGTTAGCACTGCTGGCTAGTTTACCTTCCACATTGCAGGATGAAAAGGCTCTACAACCTCAGAAACATCTTACTGGCCTCTTCCAGCCCTGATTCTTGGGCTTGATAGGGAGTGTGTCTTGTTGATACGCTGCATTCAGTTGTCCAGGTCTGCCTCTGTGTCTACAGAGAATTTTGCCTCACTCCAAAACATAGGTCCTTTAATTTGTAGACTGTAATTGAGAGTCATAGTGTTACTTAGACTGTTCTTACAGCCCCATCTTACACAATTACAGAGTGGAATGTGGTTCATAATGTACCACACAATCACAAGGTTGGAAAGGACTTTTGAAGAACATCAAGTCCAACCATTCTCATCCTAAACTAAACCATATCCCTAAGTACCTCATCTACCCTTTTTTTGAACACATCCAGGGAAGGTGACTCAGCCCCCTCCCTGGGCAGCCTGTTCCAGGCCCTGACAACTCTTTCAGTAATTTTTTTTTTCTAATGTCCAATCTAAACCTGCCCTGGCTCAGCTTCTTGCCATTGCCCCTTGTCCCATCTCCTGTCATCTAGCTGAAGAGACCATCTCCCACCTCTCTACAACCTCCCTTCAGGTAGTTGTATGTGGTGATAAGGTCTCCCCTCAGCCTCCTCTTCTCCAGGCTCAACACCCCCAGCTCCCTCAGCTGCTCCTCAGAGGATTTGCCCTCCAACCCCTTCCCCAGCCTGGTTGCCCTTCTCTGGACTCGCTCCAGGACCTCAATGTCCTTTTGGTGCTGAGGAGTCCAGAACCACGTATCACCTGTGCAAAGGATAATAGAACTGACAGTCATATGAACATAAAATTACCTGTACCAGGGCCAGAAAATAGTTTTCCCAATGGCAATAGAGCCCTTACGTGTTTATACTGTGTTTTATAGCAACTTCACTCAATTAGGCTAATGAATTAGTTGTGGTTTAGAAGGATCATTCTCTGTCCAGAAACCAGCTGTCTGGGCAGAAGACATCCTCTGTCAGGAATTCCTTGTTTCAGATGTTAAGATCAAGAGTTGGAAAAAAAAGTTGTACACAAATTATGCCCAGGGAGGTGGTTGAGTCCCCACCCCTGAGTGTGTTTAACAGAGGGCAGATGAGGTGCTCAGGGATCTGGTTTAGCACAGGACAGGAACGGTTTGACTCGATGATCTTAAAGGTCTTTTCCAACCTTGTGATTCTGTGAAATGGAACTGTACAGGAATTGGTTTAATTTGGAAAAATGTAACTCCTGATTTTGGAAATTGTTGAGGACATTGAAGCAGGTCCCCCTACTCTTTTGGGAAGAGGAATGAGAACCTTTATGGAGGTACAGCATCCTGTTTGTCTACAGCTCTGTAATGATGCAAATCCTTTTTTCCTCTTAAGCATCAGTTATTAGATGTGGCCAAATCCTGTCTGCTAAAAGAGGTGGGTAGTCAGAGGCAATTCACATACCTGCTTTTCACTCTGGAAGCTCTTTCTGTTTTCCACAAACATGTTCTGCAAGCTTCTTTCCCTGTAAAATGAGCCCACAGTGCCTCATCTCAACCCTTCAGAGAAACAGTGGTGGCTACTGAAATTGTGGGGGAATTTCCCTGCTGTACTTACCTTCAAGGTCATATGGTAAACTCTTGGTCATGTCTTTTTCTGCAGCTCTGGCTCTGCCTACAAGGTGTGCACATACTAATGGCTAGAGCCTGCAACACTGCTGGTTCTTGGATCACTTTTTCTTGCCTTCCTAAATAGCACTATTAGTGTGCCCCAATTGAGTGAAGTTTTTCTGCCAACTTGCTAATGAATGTGATTAGATTGAAACTGCATGTAGCTTAACATTGCCTGGCTTGATTTGTACTCTGGATCTCAAAAGTATAGTATCTTTTCTCTGGCAGCTATTTATATACAGGATCATTGTGTTCCTGTGCAAATCACTGTAACGCAGCAACACATCTGCATTGGGTGCCAAATCCATGGCATGAAAGCTGCCAAGCTTTCCTTTGTGAGGTTGTGTGCCAGAGGTCAGTGAAAGGTAAAGTATGCTCAGACTGCTCTCTTGATACCTCTGTGGTTGCTTACCTGGGTGTCTTCAGGTGATCTGTGTTGTGTGTACCACTGTCTCATCATTTCCATGTGATGGGTATGGTTAAAACCCAACCCAGCTCTGGCATCTCAGGTCTACTATGTGCTCAACATGAAAATCAGTAGGGATCCAGTTTGGTTTCCTGTAGGTTGCTTGTACACGTGGAGAAGAAAATCTCATTGATTTGTGTTATTTGATCCCTTAATTGACAAATGTCAGGAGCTGAGTTAGCTATAGGAACTGAAATCTCCTCAGAGGTCCCTCTGGGTCAGATGGAGGAGTACCAGCGGTGCACAGGCATCTTTTTATTGGAGGTCAATATATTCATTCTCTCCCTGGGGCTCTCAAACCAACATCTTTTCCCACTTCTCAATTCCCTTTGCAGAGCAACAGGTATTCGTTATGACACGCTGATAAGAAACAAGAATCTTCAAAGGAGGCTTTGTATTTATTTACTCTTTGCTCCTAATTTTGGCATGGCCTTAGGCTTATCATGTTTGCCCTTAGAAGAGGGAAATAAGAGGTAGAGACAGGCTTGCTGCAGAATGTAGTTACTCCCTAATCAGCAAGGAACAGAATAATTTAGAAAAGATGACGATGTACTTAATGACCATGATTTTTTTCCTCAAACCAAGACTGTAAAATTGTTATCCTCGTTAAGGAGCTCTCAAGTTGCCTGCTTAAAATGGCTCAGCACACTAATGCTTCCCTCTTTCTAGTGCAGTCACACACACCACCCCCCCCTTGTTTGCTCTAGCCATGCATTTATGGGTCCTGGTACCCTGTGGGCATTGCTGTTGATGCCAAGATGGCAGGGAGTCTCAAGGACCTACCAAACTAACTTGTTACCCTTGGTGGTGAGGACGGCAGAAGAGGAATCCAAATTGGATCTGGCCAAATATGGATCTGGCCAATACCATCATCTGATCTTCCCCATTGGGCTTCCTGCGTGTTTCTTGGAGGTCTCCATGACTTGCTACAGAGACATTGTGACCTTAGGAAGACTTTTGTGTTCCCATTTCTAGGCCTGTGGCACACATACACATTGTTCCTGGGTGTTCAGCAATGGCTACTCTTTGCCTCAATGTCCTTACTTATAAAATTCACCTCTTTTACTAATCTTCTATGGTGTGTAAGTAGACTTTCACCACTGGTGAATTTGAAACATGGAGCTTCTTTGGCTGGCCAAAGGTTCTTCCATCCAGATTCTCATGTCAGACAGACAGTAAAGTATATGGAAATTACCTAGGACCTATGATCTACTCCATCTAATGTCTTCCAGGGCAGTATCTTTGACAGCTTTGGATACAGAATTAAAATGTGCAAAGGAAGGGTGATGAACTGCATGTTCACTGCAACAGAAGAAGAACTTAATGCTCTGCCACTTCTGGGGTGATGGTGTCTTATTTCCTATTGTAAAATTGAAACGGTCCGAGCATGTGGAGGGAGCAGGGCTCCTTGCATTTCCCAAATCCTTGCAAGGACAGAGGGCTGTAGGATGGTAACATCCTACAACTAGTAGTTCAACTGGGCCTTCTGGCTAAGAGGAAAGCCAGCTACTGCAGACAGGAGAGCCAGAATCACTCATCAGCTCTTCACTGTAGATGCCATAGCATTGCAATGCCTAAGTTAGGAGTCTGTAGCAGGACATCTAAACTTGGCCCTATGTGCTCCTTGGATGCAGTATCTCCATCAAGCCCCAATATTCCAGGACATCTCTAGGTGGGCCCTGGAATTACAGTCTCTTAGTCTGGACTTTTCATTTGCCCCAGTGTGGGGTTTTTTTAAGTAACCCCTGATGTAACTGCTTGGCCATACCCCCATCCGCACCCTGGCGGCTAATCAGTCAGTTGGATGATAATGAAAGATCGTGCCATCTGTCCTCTTGTTTAATGGAGTGTCAGCACACAGCAAATAGGAAGTAATTGGATTGACAGACACACAGCCAGTTATTTGTCTGTTTGCTCTCTGATTGGAAAAAGCAGAGGAGCAGAGAGGTGTAGCAAAGCTAATCTGATAGTGTCTGTTGTTGCAATCTGCCACACCAAACTCAACGGGCTTTGAAACCGCTGGCTGGTTGGAGTCATTCCTCACCACCATCCACTCCAAAGCCATCCTTGCATTTCTATTGCAAATCATTATAATGCAATCTAATAAAAAACAGTTTGCATAAAGATGGTGCCCATTTATAAAGCTGTCACCGCAGCTACTCTATTAATAGAGCCATTTTAAAGATTTATAGGCAGCATATGTTACTTTTTACAGGGGCCAGATTGAGAGCTGTGGGGTTTGAGCACAAAGAATGTGCCACCAGATCAGATTTAAAAATAATCTGAATAATAAGATAATTTTTACAAAGCTGTTGTGCTCAGGAGAGAATGTGAAGTTGGTGGGGGGACACACGTATCATTACGTTTCAGTGGTGGTCAACAAATATGATGGGGCATTGAAGGGAGTAAGATTTAATAATATGAAAAGCTAAATTTGGTGAATTCTTTATTTCAGATCACTTTGTGTAATAGGATGACATTATACAGTGGCTCTGTTAATGTCTTTATCGAGGCATGATGCTAAAGTGGTTTATGTGCATTTGATTGAACCCCATAATATTTCTCTGCGATAGCCAGGCATTCATTTAGAATTGACTGCCAAGGCTGGTTAAAATTATAATGCTTTTTAAGCAAGGCTGTGTGTATTTTCTACCTTGCACAGTACTGAATACATCAGTAGTAGTGAAATCATGTTACCTGCTGTAGTTCCATGGGAAGTAAAGCATTGCCTTTACTTTTACAGTAAGTTAGAAACAGAAGAAGCAGTGGGATCCTACCACTTTGACTTCTCCTGAGCAACTTAACATGAGCCAGCAGTGTGCTCTTGCAGCTCGCAAGGCCAATGGTATCCTGGGCTCCATCAGCAGAGGGGTGGCAGCAGGGACAGGGAGGGGTTTGTCCCTCTCTGCTCTGCCCTGGGGAGGCCCCAGCTGGAGTCCTGTGTCCAGAGCTGGGGCCCAACACAAGAAAGATGTAGAACTGTTGGAGAGGGGTCAGAGGAGCCACAAAGATGATTAGAGGGCTGGAGCACCTGCCCTACAAAGAGAGGCTGAGGGAGCTGGGCTGGTTCAGCCTGGAGAAGAGAAGGCTGTGGGGGGACCTCATTGCAGCCTGCCAGTCCCTGAAGGGAGCAGAGAAACAGGAGGGGAATCAGCTTGTTCAAGGGCAGAGACTGGCAGGACAAGGGGGGATGGGTTAAAGCTAAAGGAGGGAAGGTTTAGATTGGATATGAGGGGGAAGTTTTTTACAGAAAGAGTGGTGAGGGGCTGGAACAGGCTGCCCAGAGAAGTAGTTGATGCCCCATCCCTGGAAGTGTTCAAGGCCAGGTTGGATGGGGCCCTGGGCAACCTTGTGTAGCTCCAGGCCTGAGGTTGGTGGCCCTGCCTGTGGCAGGGGGGTTGGAGCTTTATGATCCCTGGGGTCCCTTACAACCCTTGCCATTCTATGATTCTATGAGCAGAAAGTGCCTCTAAGTATACATGTGCCCTGGGTTCACGTAAAATAAATACATCACTAAAGTTCTATAGAGAGAGGGATTGATTGAAGATGGTTAGTACATTTATCTTCTGGCTTCTGCAGGATTGGATTTAAATTACAAATGGATCGACAGAGGGTAATTTAGTTCAGTGGTCATTTTGGATTATCATCTCCATCATGAAGCAATCTTGTAACTTTGGGGTGACTGGCAGGCTTTGCTCAGCATCACTCTAGTTTTTGGCCTGGAGGCTTATGGTTTCAGGGGCTGGAGTAAAGAGTTTTGATGGTGAAGCTTCGGAAGAGCAAAGGGGTGGCCAATCATAGGACAAGTATAAACTTAAAATACATAAAACAATCTTACTTTTCTTTTTCCAGTGACAAATGATGAAGTAGTAGCTCATTCAAGCTGTGTTTCACTCTGAAGGTGAAGGCTGCTGAGCTGCACATCACAGCTCTGCTGCTCCTGTTCACTGGTGGGGCAGCATTTTACATTTTCCTTGTACCTGGATGTCCACAGTTGGGGTTTGTTGGCATCTTAATGATCCTGTACCCTTCTGCAGGTTTGAGGATCTTTTGCTTTGCAAATCATAGAATCATAGAATGGCAAGGGTTGGAAGGGACCCCAAGGAGCTCCAACCCCCCTGCCACAGACAGGGACACCAACCTCAGGCCTGGAGCTACACAAGGTTGCCCAGGGCCCCATCCAACCTGGCCTTGAACACCTCCAGGGATGGGTCATCCACTACTTCTCTGGGCAGCCTGTTCCAACCCCTCACCACTCTTTCTGTAAAATCTTCCCCCTAATATCCAATCTAAACCTTCCCTCCTTTAGCTTTAATCCATCCCCCTTGTCCTGCCATTATCTGCCCTTTTAAAAAGTTGATTCCTCCTGTTTCTCTGCTCCCTTCAGGGACTGGCAGGCTGCAATGAGGTCCCCCCACAGCCTTCTCTTCTCCAGGCTGAACAACCAACAATACAACCGTGTGTTGCAGTAATGGGGAAACTGAGGTTCTTTACACCCAAACAACCCCCAAAAGTTCCTCAGTAAATTAGCAAGAGAAGACAAAAACATTTAACCACAGGTTTTTGCTTCCAGGTTGACATTGTAAAGAATGTGTGTATTGAAAGGAGGCTAATGGCATACAGGGAATAATGCTGCTTCGTATTTGTTCTCAAAATGAACATGTCCCAGCCTTGTTTTCATCCATAGTTAGGATTCTTGCTTGCTATTTATTGCAAATAATCAAAATGATAAGCAGGCATTCTGTCTCAGTAATAAAAAATGATGCAGAGCAGAGCAACCTAGAGCAGTGTTGCTGATCACTTTCCAAGCCTCGCCACCGTATGGAAAGTGGATCAAGGACCATCACCATCAGGACAGGGTGAGCTGAAGACCAAGGAACAATGACAACAACCAAGTGACAATGGCTTAGTGCTTACCAGACACATGTTCCTAGCCTTTTCTGGATGCCAAGCCAGCCATGGGTCACACTTCCAGGTCACAAGAGGGATAGGGACATGTCCAATCATTTTCTGCAGCTTGGCTGATAAGCCATAACTCAACCTTGGAGCTCATTTCTCCATCCCATGTTGAGATGACACCTTGGTGGAAAGCAAACCAGCTGCATCATGCTCCTTCAGAGGGGAGTAAACCCCCCAAAACTCCACCACCAGCTGCTGCCATAGCTCCAACTTGTATTGCTTTCCCTGTAGCACTCATGATTCATATTTCGGGTGCATCCTCATTAACAGAACAAGCTGATGTGATTCATGCTTGACTTGCTCTTCCTTTGCCTGCCTTCAAAGAGAAGCAGCTGTACTGCATCTGCTCACAGAGGGAGTTGCTCCTGGGTCTTCCAGACATATAAATGCTATATGCAGATTTGTGGCACTGGTAATTGCTGTGTTTCATCTGCAGAAAGGGAAATAACAGCTTTGCTGGAACGGTGTCTGGAGATAGAAGAGGAATAAAGAGAGATTTTCATTGCTGTAAATTCACAGGCCAATGGATTGGTTTTTAACTCTGCAAATTAATGCCTTTACAAATTTACAACTAGGCTCAAAGTCTACCCAGTTTCTATTTCTTAAGCAACACAGCCCCATTCCAGTGACCTGTACATATACTTTCCCATGTTTTACCCAGGACTGTGATGTTGATACACATTTCATAGCTTTCATTTCACTGAAACCCTCCAAGCTGGGCTGTTTTGTTCCTTTTGAAACACAATTTCTCTGGAAAGGTCACAAAACTTTGGGATCCTCCTCATTCAGCTTTACCACTTTTGGAAAAATTAAGCGTGACTGTTAGCTGAGGTTGGGTAGCAGATAGAAATGCAGGCAATTCCATCAACTCACTCATGCCCTCCCAGTAGATGAGAGGGTAGAGGCCATGAGATGCACCACTCCAACTGCCACACTAGAAACCTTCCATCAGGTGGGCTCTTTCTAACGTTTGCCATGCGTCAATTAGCTCATGCTGGCTTCAGTGAGGAAATCATTACTCCTGTGAGGTGAGATTTACCTTTGACAAGATGAAAATGAAAAGCAAGGAAGAGGCTTTGTAGCAGTGCACCTACATCACCTCTACTCAGCCAGATTGGAACAGAAAGAAGGTTTTCATTCATATCTGTGCTACAGGGTGTAAATGAAGATGTTCAGCTACACCAGCAACCCCAGAAGCAAATAAAAGGGGTTTTGAGGTCACAAGGAGGGGAATGGAAATGTGGAGTACTGTTCAAATTATGCAGTGGGAAAGGTTGTCATTAGCACATTAAAATTTGCCTCCAAGGTTTGACCTCCCCAACAAATAAATGTCCAGTGTGGTTCTGCTAATGCTCCTCATGGCTCTGGCTCAGTGACAGGCATCTGAACTCTAAGGTGAAGGATATGCATTTCTATACATTATAAAGCTTTAGGTCTAATTAGTTCTGGCTTTACATCTTGGGGTCCAAATCCTAGTCTTTATTCCCCTCTGGAGACACCGGGAGATACTGCACGCGGTGTGTCTTGAGATAGTTGCACTAAGTCAGCAAGTTGTGTTCTTCAGGTGATAGATGAGCACCAAATCAGCAATATTTATAGCACCAGAGGATAGTTAAATTATAATTTTAATTTTTTTTCTGAGTCTATGTGGTTTCTGTAGCACCTTGCAGACAACAAACTACTTAGATTACACCTGCTTGGGAAAAAGGGATTACTTACCTCAGTCACATGGGTGAGCAGCTGGAACCTAGAAATAGCCAAAAGAGCTATATCAAGTAGTCAACCTTTTTTTGATTAGCAACTGATGTTTATGTAAGGACTGGAGTGATGGGGACTGATGGTGTAATCTGGCCATTTGCCCAAAACAGCCCATAAAACTCAGCTCAGCGTTGCAGTCGCCAATCTGGCTGGTATCACCAGTAACTTGTGTGTAGCTGAAACCTCAATATATTTGTGGAAAATGCCCCAAACTTGGTATTTTCTGTTAACAGGAGTCATTTTTCTGTTGGTGTTACCTTGCTGGATGGTTTCTGTTCTATATAATATTTCAAAATAGCAGAAAATTAATGCTTTTTGTCTGGTATTTGTGGTTTGGTTGGTTGGTTTTGCTAAGATTTTAAATGCACTTAGAGTAGTTAAATCTCCATTGAGTGTCCCAGAGCTGTTTACACTTTTTTATAATAATAATAATTTTAATCACATTTTGGGTCACATAAAGAACAGTTTAAACCTTTATATTCCTCCTGTTGTCCCCTGCATACAGCTCCCTTTGAACACCTCATACAAAAGCAGCTCTATTATCTTCCATGTGTCCACGATGTTTATCAGCAGTGTGGTCCTCAGTGAAGTATCAACCCCAGGGTAGCTGGTAATGTAACCAAAATAATTCTCTATATCAAGTTTTATGCAAAAAAAAACCCTTTATTGGTCTTCCCTAACAAACCATCACTGATCTAATGGCCACAGTGAAATTTTTAATTTAATTATATTTATTGTATTCTCTCTGTGTGTAATGGTCAGTACATTTTGGTATGGGAGCATCAATAGGTCTCATTTTGGCAGAGCAGAAAGAAGTCAGAGGATGGATTGGACTGCAGGATGGGTGAGAAGTAGGTTTTATTCCAACTAGATCATTATGGGACCTGAATACACTGAAATATATACCAGTTTGGTTGCACATAGTTGTGGAAATAGCCTCTTTGCCTGGCCATGTGATCACAAGGGTGGTAAATTATGAATCAGAATTCAACCTTGACAGTTGCCAAAGAGCTTGGCAGGAAAACACCATCTTTGGCTGTCCCTTCTGTTGAGCCTCTTCCAAAACACCCAACATTGTTGGGTTAGGTGGGCTTTCTGTATGGGAAATGAACCACTTGGGGTCTCCCAGGGGTCTCTCTCTTAGTTTGAATGTGTCTTCAAACCTTCAAGAACCTATAGTCTTGGTTATTTTATCTCTAATCACATGGAGCATGAACAACCAGTTTGGGATTTGCCATTCTGTCAGTTACTGGTATCCAATTCAAAGGGTTTCTGATGCTTCATCAGTATTTCCTTACTTTGTGTAAGCTCACAAGAAGATTTATTGCAGATTCTTGGAGGTTTTCTGACTAGGAGAGAGGGAAAAGACCAGTTTAGGATCATACAGAATGAAACAAGCTGAAATGTAAATTTGGACTGAACGTCTATAAAAATGTTCTTTAAAAGGTTTTGGGACATTTTATTTTCTTGCTGTCAATTCATTTCTTTTTGAGGAGGGAATTTCAGACAATATTATCATCATCATTAAAAAGAGGGGTGCATGATGTTATACACCTTCAGTGACATGTCTTCAGTTCCTTTTAATGATGTTTTAGAAGACATCTGATAGAAGGAAGACAGAAGAAAGCCTAGGGAAGGTGAGAGTTGTAGGTTTCTAAATCAATCCATATGACTTTTTTAGGTTTTATGGCATTTATTGTATACTTTCAGCCTAAGTAAGACAGTCCTCATAGCCAATTAAGCTGTGAGATGGAATGAATTAAATTTTCTGAAATGATTTGCCTTTTTTTCTCTTTTTTTTTTTTAATCCAAATGACTGTCATTTACAAAAAGATACTTCATTTTACTGAGAGTGCTTTTCTGTCTAAGGGGAATGCTTAATTGCAGCCACAAATCACCTCAAATGCTTTCATAGGAGGATAAAACAAGTTAAAAATTGTGCATCATTTTGAAAATGCAGGTTTGGAATTCGAGATAGGATGCAGATTTCTTCCCCTTTCCCCCCATCTGCTGTCTCCAAGAATGCCATCCCAGCCAGATATCTCATAGAATCATAGAATGGCAAGGGTTGGAAGGGACCCCAAGGATCACAGAGCTCCAACCCCCCTGCCACAGGCAGGGACACCAACCTCAGGCCTGGAGCTACACAAGGTTGCCCAGGGCCCCATCCAACCTGGCCTGGAGCACCCCCAGACACGGGGCACCCACCCCCTCTCTGGGCAGCCTGTTCCAGCCCCTCACCACTCATTCTGTAAAAAACTTCCCCCTAATATCTAATCTAAACCTTCCTTCCTTTAGCTTTAATCCATCCCCCTTGGATCTCATAGAAGTTTCCTTCAGAGCAGTGACATCCCTGTGAATCTTTCTAGGATTTCAGGCAATTCCCAGGGCTATCTACTGTGTCCATTATCCAAACTCTGGTGCCACACCTCACTCTGCATTTTTATTTAGAGAAACCATTATTTTGCATTTTTACAGGTTTGACATATAGGACAGTTGTGTTAAATAAGTGTAACTGCTCAGCATTAAGGGAGTTTTGTACCCTGAATGTGCCACATGGCTCATTCTCTCACATCTCTCACGTCATGGCACATAAAAACCCCCTACAGTGCTACAGGCTGGGGGAGACTGGTTGGAGAGCTGTCAGGCAGAGAAGGACCTGGGGGTGTTGGGTGACTGCAGGCTGAATATGAGCCAGCAGTGTGGCCAGGAAGGCCAAGGGCATCTTGGTTTGTGTAAAAATAGTGTGGACAGTAGGTGTGGGGAGGGGATTGTGCCTCTGGACTGGGCACTGGGGAGGCTGCAGCTGGAGTGCTGGGTCCAGTTCTGGGCTCCTCAGCATCAGAAGGACATTGAGGTCCTGGAGGGAGTGCAGAGAAGGGCAACCAGGCTGGGGAAGGGGCTGGGGGGCAAATCCTCTGAGGAGCAGCTGAGGGAGCTGGGGGTGTTGAGGCTGGAGAAGAGGAGGCTGAGGGGAGACCTTCTCCCCATCCACCTCCCCTGCCCTGCCAGGAGGGTGCAGAGAGGTGGGCGCTGGTCTCTTCAGCCAGGGGCCAGGAGCTGGGCCAAGGGGCAATGGGCTCAAGCTGCCCCAGGGCAGGGTCAGCTCAGCTGGGAGGGCAAAGTTCTTCCCTGGCAGAGTTGTGGGGCTGTGGCACAGGCTGCCCAGGGAGGGGGCTGAGTCCCCAGCCCTGGGGGTGTTGAACAGAGGGGAGATGAGGTGCTCAGGGATCTGGTTTAGCATAGGACAGGAACAGTTGGACTCGAAGATCTTAAAGGGCTTTTCCAACCTTGGGATTCTGTGATCTAGACAATACAGCCCACAGCATGTTAACCTTTATAGGTTCCCTTCAGCTTTTGTGTGCCAGTGAGAGATGATTTTAAATGTGGTTGTTGATCCTGTTTCAGAAACCATACTAAATTACAACTGAATGGTTCTTTTTGGAGTAGAATAATCGGAGCAAATGGAAAGTGAATCAAAGCTGTTCCTCCAAGGCCTTCTTTATGGCCCCTTTTTATAGTGAGCTATATCTCAAATTTCACTCTTTGGAGAGTAAAATAAAATAGGAGAGTATAAAAGGAGTCAGTGACACAGCCTTTCACCATCATGATGTTTTTTTAATTGAGGAGCTGCTTGGATTTAGGCCCCATGTGAGTGTGTCCAATACAGATTTAAAGAATCATGTCCACACCTTCCCTGATGCTCTGCCTTATTCAAACACCAAAAAGTTTTCTCCACTTTGCTTTTGTTACCCATTTTCTATAAGCATGTCACTGACCAGAATGTGATTTCTTATCATGTATGCCAGTTCACACACAGACATAAATGTTGATGTCTGGGATAGCCATAGGTCAAATTGCTTTTCTGACATCGTAATGGTTGTGTGGATAGCTTGGATAAGTAACACAAGAACATTTGTGGAAAGTAGTCTTAGAATACGTATATATATTTCTTTTTTTTGATGCTGTGAAGCTTTTTTTTTTTCTTTATAAAGATTGAATTATGTTTGAATAAGTTAGCCAACAGTATTTGAAATTTAAATAAATAAATAGCACATTGTGTGACTGTGAATGTGTGTCTGCCAAGTAGAAAATAGAGAGTATCTGTTAGGTTTTTAATGCCACCCAAGACTTCCCATTTTTGAAAACTTAATTTTTCTTGTAGTTTGGCTAGTCTTTAATTGCCAACTGGGGCTATGTATTTTTTTTTAGAAAAATGTGTCTAAAATACTTGTTCTTTCTGAGAATGAGTAGAAGAAATAAATTGTGCATGTTAGCATGTTCTGATGACCTTTTCTTTGGCTGGGAATTTGCATTCTATGATTCTATGATCTTCACATTTTTTAGTAAGAAGAGCTGTGGTGTAAAGGATGCACCTTTTGCTATTCTCCTTAAAGTGCACCAAAATTTGGCTTAGTTACACACCTTTGAAGTGTAGTGCTCACCCTCTCATAAAGGAGTTTATAGTCTTTATCAGTTGAAGCTCCTGATGGGCATGATTCTACCTGTAGCTAACCAGGACCAGCAAACATGCTGGTCCACCAGCCAAGGGTGGCATCCCCTCACAGATTTTTTAGGCTCCCATACCTGCTGGGCTCCAGCTGCCTAGAGGAGGATGCTTCCTCATGGAAGTGCCAAGAAGAGAAGAGAAACATAGGATGAGTGAGACTGGGAACCAAGGAAAATCAGTAGCCAGATTTCCACCAACAGGAGCCATATGAAGAAGGGAGAAGGCAGGAAGAATGATTCTTGACTTTGTGGCAGAAGTGCCTCACTTGGTGTCACAGTGGTTCACACAGATGCCAGTTGGCTGCTTGTGCCTATTACTCCAGTCACACAACAGGGTTGCAAAGTCCCAACACTGTGACTTTCACTGTCCAAACACCAGCCATCCTGTTCCTGGGATAAGACAAGGATCTGCTGAGAAGAGCAATACCGTGTCATTGTGTAATTAAAAATTACCCTGTGATGTTGTGCACAGAAGGTCAAAGTAAGGTGACACAAGAAACTCCAATCCTGCTTTTCCAAACTTAGGAGTGTTTGACTTTGCACCTGTAATTTGGGGTTGGAGTCAGTGATCTCTGGATGTCCCTTCCAAACCCTACAGAAAATTAATGTCATCCATTAGATGAATCTGTTCTTAATGGCATTCTGAGTAATCCTCCCTGTACAGGACACTGGAGAGTGCATCACTCTTGCAGTATAATGTGCTAGAGGAATTCTTGGTGCAAATGTGTTGTACATCTGTATCAGGAGCCTTGTGATACTTGGCTTTGTGCTCAGTGGGGTTGTCCTCTTGGGTGGGATGGAGGTTGGAGGTCTGCCTCCAACAGTAAGTGTCTTGGGTGCTCCCTTTACAGAGCAGATGGGGGATTTACCCTGACTGGTGAAGACATGGAGAGGTCAACTTTGAACCATAGCACATCATAGCAAATTGGATTCCAGTCATCCTTTTGTTAGGCTATACAAAGTGGTAATATACCATTGGAGCATCAATTTTCTGAACTCTCAGGGCTATTCCATACTGTAAGAGACGCTCTGACATCCATACAACATTTTTCTTTACCTTTTCTCTACTTCCATTTCCTTTGGTAGAGATCTTTTGATTAATGAAGGCTTGAGAAATTGTCTATTTTTCATTACCATTATCATTTAATCAAGCTATCCCTGAACATTCAAGCTTAAGATCTCTCATCCATATCCTCTAGTCCTCCATGCCATGAACAGTTACATTCTTAATAACTTTTTTCCTGATACCAAGTTTAAATCTGCTTCCCTAAGCCCTTGACCATTTGTTCTTTATCACAAGTGTTGCTGAGCACTCATAAAATCCCCTCTCGTGGAGTTATTGCTATCTAGGAGCTTTCTCATAATCTGTGATTACTTTATGGTTTGTATCAAGTAAAATTTGATCCTTACCAGTATTAAGTGAAGGACTGTTGTCTTGTTTATATTGAGAAATTAAAACCTACTAGAACACGTCAACCACCAGGACTCAGTTCTCTAATAAAGATAAAGTTTGCTGGAGATTAAGACAGGGGTCTTTAGGAGAGATTTGAAATGGTGATTAATGCCAGGTTCTGGGAATCAAAAATTCGTGATTACACCTTACTGACCTTTCCTGCAGCCTCACACAAGCAATTTAGTCTCTGCTATAGGAAACACTTAGAGAGACCATCAAGCTGTTGTGGGAGAAGGAGTTGCCGTAGGTCAGCATAACTGAGCTCTAATAGTTTGCTGCTGGTTTGGATGTGGCTGTTCTCCCTCTAAAAGTTTTCTTCCATATCTGCTGGCTTGGCCATTTTCAAGCACATGCTGGATTTCAGAAGCTGTTCCTTTCACTTCTCTCCAAGTTGCTTATTTCCAGTTCCAGCTCCTCTGCTTCTCCTTTCCCAGCTGCAAGAGGAGCAATGGTGTTTGGCTGCGTGGTGTAGGTATTGTAAGAGTTAATCCACTTTTTTTTTTTATGAGTTCTATGGCTCAAAAGCTCTGTGTAAATAAGCTTATAAAGAAAGAGTGACAAATTTATTGGCAGACATTAAAAGATACAGTAAATTAGTTTAATATAGTCCCATCAACCTTGACAATGTTCCCTTAAGGATGTCGGTGGTTGTGCCTCGAAGCTGGTGACATGAGGTCTATTATTTCAGAGATTAGCTTGTTGGAGGTCTCTCTGCTCTCTTCCTAGATGACTCTGCTTTTCCCTGTTTGATAAAGCCGATTCAAATTATTGATCTGTGAAAGCCAGGGAATAAAACTGCCATCCTTTGCACTTCTCCCTGTGCAGCATCTCTCTTTTGGGAGGTAATCTTCAAACTTAATTGCTAACGGATCCCCCCACGGAAGCAATAGCTGCATCAGCCCAAATGTGTCACTCTAGACTGATGGAGTCAACAGCACAGAGGCTTTAGGGAGCAAATTGTTAGATTTGAAAGAAATCATTCTACCAAAATTGACAGGAGCTCCTCAGTCAATCCTTTGAAGGAAAGCTACCTCCTCTGGAGTGCTGAATGCGAAGGTAGAAAATTAAGGACAATTAGGCAGACCTCACTGAAATGTTTGGGAAAGTGGGTAGTGGTAAGGCATCTCTAATAATAGCTAACCAAACTGGAACTGTCTCATGCAAAAAGAAGTCTTTCCTAGTGAAGAAGAGGTGGCTTTCAGGGTGCAGGGGGTGTTGCTGCATGATTTGGGAGCTCCAAGGTCAAACACTTCCTTCTGCTGCTGTGTAAAGCAAAGATAAAAATAATCCCAGCCCATCTAAGAATGAGATTAAAATATAATTGTGAGGCACTCATGTGCATCAGTGGAGAGGGCTGTGTACACACCATACACATTTCTCCTTTTTGGACAGCATATCTCAATCCATTATGACTCCTGGTAGTTCATTCCTAATTATTTTGATCCTGTTTTGAAAGGAAGACTGATTTCATTGCCTCAGATGTAAGTTAAAGGAATGACGAGGTAAATTCTAAAAGAAACTCTTATGTGTTAAACAGATGGCATCACTGAGATAAAGATATTTTGCAGGAGGAGATGGCAAACATTTTGTGTTAAAATATTCCCAGAATCAGCATGCTGTTCCGCGTACGCAGGAATGGGATCCTAGGTTGAAACAATAAAGATAGAGCATAATATAGACATGCATAATGCAATATGGTATCAGCATAATAAATAGGCATTGTTTTTGTCAGTGGTATCTCTAGTCTTTGAGCTGGAACATACTGCTGTTTGTTTGAGAGATGGAGAACCCACCTGTGGGAACTGGGTGACCAATGCCAGGAGGAAGTTTGCCTTTTCAAAGGGATATCTGGCATCCTGAATTTTTTAGGAGGGGGTTATTTTTCAGAACAGGTCTTTCCAGTATGTCTCAAATAGAGCAGTCAGGGATTTTTGGACAGATAAACATCAATTTTGCCCATCATGCCTCATTGCAGTTTATAGTTACTCCTCCACAGCTGGTGCTCGGATCTGAGCTGTAGGAAGGGCACAGGCAATGGCAATACTAGTTACAGTGCTACAGTAACTACATGGTTCAACTACATTGTGTTCTTCCCCTTCTGTTTTGCAGATTCATCCAGGAGATAGAGCATGCCATGGAGCTTGGTCCAGCCAAGCAGTGTCCTCTCCGCGAGTTCCTCACCATGTACATCAAGAACATCTTCCTCAATCAGGTCCTGGCTGAGATCAATAAAGAGATTGAAGGCGTCACGAAGGCATCTGATCCCCTGAAGATACTGGCTAATGCAGATACCATGAAGATCCTAGGTGTGCAACGGCCTCTTCTGCAGGTAGGACTTGAGTGAACTGTCAATATGTCCCGTGCTGCCAATGCCTAGCCACAACCTGGGCAGTGGCTGCAAGTTGGAACATAGGAAGTTCCTCACCAACATGCAGAAGAACATTTTCACAGTGGGGGTGAGGGAGCCCTGGGACAGGCTGCCCAGGGGGGTGGTGGAGTCTCCTTCTCTGGAGAGATTCAAGACCCGTCTGGACGTCTATCTGAGTGATATGTCCTAGGGAGCTGCTTTGGCAGGGGGGTTGGACCCGATGATCTCTTGAGGTCCCTTCCAACCCCTACAATTCTGTGATTCTATGATTCTATATAGCCAATGGACATGCTTGACTGGGTCCTGAGGAGGCCAGGGGCTGATCGGGGCTCCCCTATGAAGACAGTCCGAGAGAGTTGGAGTGGTTGAGCCCGGAGAAGAGACCTTAAAGTATCTTCCAAGAAAGCTGGTGCCAGAGGCAGGGAGGGACAGGAGAAGGGGAATGTCCTTCAACTGCAGGAGGGCAGATGGAGAGGAGCTGGAAGGCAGAAATCCTTCCCAAGGAGGGAGGGGAGACCCTGCCACAGGGTGCCCAGAGCAGCTGTGGCTGCCCCTGGATCCCTGACAGGGTTCAAAGTCAGGTTGGATGGGGCTTTTGGCACCCTGGGCAAGTGAAGGGTGTCCCTGCCCATGGCAGGGGCTCAGACCTAGATGGTCTTTGATGTCCTTCCAACCCAACCCAGTCTGTGGTTCTAGGATTCTATGATCCACAAAATTTGTCTCAATACCAAGTCTAGAAATCTATTCCAGTGTCACTGCTAGTCCAGTCTTTCCTCTTCTGATCCCTCTAGGCAGCTGTGCCCTTACATTTTGCTTGCCCAAGAGAGCGTGTTGCTCTTACTACATATGTCAAGCTAATGGCATCTTTGCATCTTGCCAGTCATGGTCCATTAGTAAAACACCATACAGCCATCGAGATGACTTGTGACCAGCTTTCTGGTAACCCCTGCCATGGAAGTTTATTTTGGAGATTTTCAATGCCTCCCTTAGAAGTTTTGGGAGTACTTGTGAATCAGAGAGCCGTGTGATGGGACTAAATATGAGGCAGACTACCAGGAGGAGCAAAGATGGGGTCTGCTGCCTCCCAGTTCTGGCATGTTTGTGATTGATGTGATGTTGTAGCAAGGAAGCTGTATTGCTTCCCCAGCCAAATAAGAGAGATTTAGGTCTGAATTTAGAGTGTTTGTATGAGAAGTCCCTTTGTAAACTGCTTTTTCAAGCTCTAGCATCCTCCCTCAGCAAGTACCTGATGATCCAGAGCTGGGAGGGGTGGCTGACACACAGGACACTGTGTTGCCATCCAGAGACCTGGACAGGCTGGAGAGCTGGGCAGGGAGAAACCTAATGAAGTTCAACAAAAGCAAGTGTAAAGTCTGGCACCTGGGGAGGAACAACCACATGTATCAGTGCAGGCTGGGGGATGACCTGCTGGAGAAGTGTTCTGTGGAGAGGGACCTGGGGGTCCTGGTGGGTGACAGGTTGGCCATGAGCCAGCAGTGTGCCCTGGGGGCTGAGAGAGACAATGGGATCCTGGGGGGCATCAGGAGGAGTGTGGCCAGCAGGTCAAAGGAGGTGATCCTCCCCCTCTGCTCTGCCCTGGTCAGGCCCCACCTGGAGTGTTGTGTCCAGTTCTGGGCTCCCTGGGATAAAAAGACAGGGATCTCCTGGAGAGCGTCCAGAGAAGGGCTACAGAGATGATGAAGGGCCTGGAGCATCTCCCATGTGAGGAAAGGCTGAGAGAGCTGGGGCTGCTCAGCCTGGAGAAGAGAAGCCTGAGGGGGGACCTAATCAATGTTTATAAATATCTTAAGTATGGGGTGCAGGGGGAATCAGCCAGCCCCTTTTCTGTGGTCACTGGAGACAGGACAAGGGGCAATGGCTGCAAGTTGGAGCACAGGGAGTTCCACATCAACATGGGGAGGAACTTTTCCCTAGTGAGGGTGAGGGAACCCTGGGACAAGCTGCCCAGGGAGGTGGTGAAGTCTCCTTCTCTGGAGATATTCCAGCCCCATCTGGACGTCTATCTATGCAGGATGAGCTGGGGAGCTGCTTTGGCAGGGGGGTTGGACCCCATGAGCTCTCGAGGTCCCTTCCAACCCTGAAAATTCTGTGATTCTGTGATTCTGTGATCCCAGCCATATGAGTAACAGGACAGTATGGAAGCCCCCCAAGAAAGTTCTCTATTATATGTGTTTCATGGGACTGAAAGGAATGAACTGACTGTCAGCTCTGACCCTTGCTGTGATTTGGGTCAAGTTCTTTTAATCCTGTTAAATTATTCCCTCTTATCTGTAAAATCACCTCCTGAGAGATAAATAATATTTCCAATGCTCTTAGGAAGTAACACACATCTCCCTAGGTTTATATGGACACTTTCTAGCTTAGTATATGACTGTAAAACATCTATAGTATAATGTTATATAATAACAGTTATAGCTATTACTATTGTTATTATTTAAGGGAAATTGCTAGGATTTTCCATGTATTAATGGTCACTAATGATATGGCTGTCTGGGTGCCACAGGTACAGGGCAGTTCTTTCAGAGGCAAACCAAAATGAGATTCCAGTGGATAGTTTCCAAAGTCTTCAGAAGGGAAATAGCATCCTTAGAAGGTTGGAGAAAAGTTTCTTAATGTGGTTTTAAAAATCTCCATGAGTTAATATGATATTTTGGGGCAGCACAGCATCCATGAACTGTTCACTTCCCAAAGTAGAGCTTTACCAGTCATCTCAAACTCTAAAATGGAGAAGTGGAAGAATACAACACATTGTCCATCATCACCAACATAAAAATTGCTTCAGCCTTGGTATTCACAAAGATGAGCACACAGGAGTAGTTTATGTCTGGATATGTCAAGTTAATGATTATGTCATGATAGGTCATGTAAGATCATAGAATAGTATGGGTTGGAAGGGACCCCAAGGATTGCAGAGTTCCAAGATAATTGAGGATGCATTAATCCCTAAAGATTTGAGCCCTCCCATGGGCTGAAGGTGGATTTGATGGTGTAGCAGTAAAAATGCAGCAGGAATGGTCATGAAACCACAGCAGAGTATTGAAAACAATTATAATGAGAGCAGAGGGGGGTTTGGAGATCCAGAATTTGGAACTGTTGGCAGGAGCACAGAGGGGCTGCCCTGGGCAGAAATTAGAAAGTATGCCTTCATTTTCCAGATACCTGTGATGCTGGTAATACCTCACCATTGCAAATGCCTAGAGAAAATAAATAGGCCAAATCTCTGACTCAGGTAGAAGTCTTCCAAAATTTGATATTCAGAATAGGGTAGAAAAAACTTGAAGAAAATTAGAGCAGTTCTGGCTTCCCCAACAGGAAAAATACCTGCAGATTGAAATGATGAGTTGCAATAGAAAGCAGAATTCTCCTTACTCATGGTCTGAATGCATTGGCGATCCTATTTGAAGTTTGTTTTGAGACATCTAGAAATAAGTAGGTGTATTCTGTGTTCTGCTTTATATTATATTCCTTTCTTTTCATTTCTCTTTGAGTTGGATCTTTATGGGTCCCTTCCAGCTCAGAATTTTCTGTCATTCTGTGAATTAAAGTGAAAACCCAAACTCAGCCTGCTCAGGCATCTGACCTTATTGAGAGCTGAAAATACTTCATGGTAATATTAACAAGCAAGCTTTGGAGCAGGACCATGGAGGCTGTTAACCTTAGCAATTTCTTTTGGATTCTTAATGTGATAATGTATTTTTGTGGATTGTGGCTTCATTTGTAGCCATGAAAATGTGTTCTATAACACTGATATATATTCTTAAAGTTCATTTGGGGTTGAAGAGTCAGAATGGCTTGGAATTTTCTTGTCCAGTTCCTGTAATTTGTTTCTCATGATGGATGGAAATCATTTTGAACTAGAATTATTCTTGGTCACAATGTACATGGTCAGAAGGTCTGCCTGTTCCCGACATTATAGAAGGGTAATTTTGTGAAAGAGAAGAAAAATTGCTGCCTCTTTGAACCAAGTCATCCAAATAGCTCCCTAAAATAATTTTATTGATTTTACATTAAAAGCAAAAAAAAGGCTATTTCTGCATTGACAGTGCTGGAGTCTGAATTTTTTTTACCCTCATCACCTCATGGGTATGATGAAAATGTAGCGTGTAGCATGAATGAGCCATGCACTTCATACAATCATAGAATGGCATGGGGTGGAAGGGACCTCAAGGATCACAGAGTTCTACCCCCCCTCACAGAGGCAGGGCCACCAACTTCCAGGCTTGGAGCTACACAAGGTTGCCCAGGTCAACTGGCCTTGAACACCTCCAAGGGATGGGGCACCCACCCCCTCTCTGGGCAGCCTGTTCCAGCCTCTCACCACTCTCTCTGGAAAGAACTTCCCCCTAATACCGAATTTAAACCTTCCTTCCTTTAGCTTTAATTCGTTCCCCCTTGTCCTGCCAGTCTCTGGCCTTTTAAAAAGTTGATTCTCCTCCTGTTTCTCTGCTCCCTTCAGGTACTGGCAGGCTGCAATGAGGTCCCCCCACAGCCTTCTCTTCTCCAGGCTGAACCAGCCCAGCTCCCTCAGCCTCTCTCCATACGGGAGCTGCTCCAGCCCCCTGATCATCCTCATGGCTCCTCTGACCCCTCTCCAACAGTCCCACATCTTTCTTGTGTTGGGCCCCAACTCTGGACACAGGATCCAGCTGGGGCCTCAGGAGGGCAGAGCAGAGAGGGACAATCCCCTCCCTGTCCCTGCTGCCACCCCTCTGCTGATGGAGCCCAGGATCCCATCCCCCTTCCCAGCTCCAAGAGCACACTGCTGGCTCATGGGAAGCTTCTCATCCCCCAGAACCCCCAGGTCCTTCTCAGCAGGGCTGCTCCCCAGGAGCTCTTCTCCCAGTCTGTATCTATGGCTGGGATTCTTCCGGCCCAAGTGCAACCCCTGACACTTCACAATGTTGAACCTCATTAGGTTCATCCAGGCCCAACTGGTCTTCTTCCCCAGTTCCTTTATCCTGTGTTAGTCATGGAGGACTTTGTGGTTCAACCACCCCACTCCTTTCTATCCTTAAGATCTTTCTAAAGCTTCTGCAGCAGGAGCTGGCACTGTGATTTGAACACAGCTCCAGAATTTATCAGTATCCCATTGAATTAGGTTGATATCAGCTGCCTTTTGATAACTATCAGCCCATGTTTGAACTGAATTAGCTTATAGAAAAGAGATTTTCTAGCATCCTTTGCCATCCTGTCCTAACAGATGAATCATTCGTTTCCATAAAGATTATGCTTTAAAAATCAAATAAAAAATGTGAGCTGCCCTTTGTAAATATTGCATTTGAGTAGGAGGATGGGTTTGGTTTCCGTATCTTCTGTCCTTAAGTGTAAAATATTTTAAATCCCTTTCCTTTTAAGAATGAGTGAATAACCATGAAACTAATTTGTCTCAAATTTATTCTGCATTAAACTTCAGGCTGTAATTGTTTAAATCAATATTAAATTAGGCTACAAGCAGCTCGACAGCTTCTTATAGCCTGTTCTTGTACAGCTCATGTCGAGGTGATAAATCTTTCCAGCCAAGTGGTCACTACTAATACTGGCCTTAAAATTGTGATGTCATGTCTCCATCCACCCAAGAAAGTGAAAGTTGCTTTCATCTTCCCACTCTACAACAGCATAAGTGGGAATTTTCCTTTAAAATATCACAGAATCACAAAATCACAAGGTTGGAAAAGACCTTTGAAGATCATAAAGTCCAACCAATCCCATCCTATGCTAAACCATATCCCTTAGTACCTCATCTATCCTTTTTTTGAACACATCCAGGGAAGGTGACTAAGTGTCATCTGGTTTCTTAGAGCTGTAATGTGTAGATGATGGGCATGATAGTCTTCTGGCCAAACTCCAGTGGCTGAAAATCCCACAAAAAACTCCCAAAAAAGTCAGAGTGTGCAGCTGTTTGTAGGTTAATGATTTGCTGGGGCTAATTGCCCCCTACCAACACCCCACACTGCTTATCCCACGCAGTAAGTCACTTGCTCATGACTTTACATCACCGGTAGCTTTGGCATGTTTTCTTCCCATTAAATTACTGGTGATTAAGAAGAAGAATGGTCACAGTGAGCAGTGTTTAAATGGCTCACCAGTAATGATGGCTGCATGCTTTGATAGGGAGTGAATGTTGTTATTTATTCACATGGCTGGTGAAGGGTCCAGAAGACAGGTCTTCTGAGGAGCGGCTGAGGGAGCTGGGATTGTTTTGTCTGGAGAAAAGGAGACTGAGAGGACACCTAAAAAGTGGTGGCAGTGAGGTGGAGGCTTATCTCTTCTCCCTGGTAGCCAGTGACAGGACAAGGGGAAACAGCCTGAAGTTGTATCAGGGAAAGTTTAGGTTGGATATTAGGAACAATTTCTTCACTGAAAGGGTTGTCAGATATCGACCTAGGCTGCCCAGGGAAGTGGTTGAGTCACCATCCCTGGAGGGGTTTAAAAGAAGAGTAGATGTACTTGGTGATATGGTCTGGTGTTGGACCTCGTAGGGCTGGGTAGATGGTTGGACTCAATGATCTTGAAGGTCTTTTCCAACCAGAGCTATTCTATGATTAGTGTAAATAAAGCAGTTGTCTCTTCAGGCTGGCTTCCAGCGATCAAACCCCATTAAGGAGCAGGCATGGCTGACTGGTTGAGGTTTTCCCATTCCAGGACACATGCGATTTTTGAGGCAGCACCTGTGGTTCTGATCCTTACATTTCATTTATTATTTTTTGGGGGGAGTAACATGGCTGTCTAAAATAGTGCTTTGCAGCTGTTTTCATCTCTTGTGTGGTATATCTGTTTCTATTGCACAGTCAAAATGTCAGGAGGTTAAGACCCACCGACTGCGTCTGTGACAGAACTTCCAGTTGAATTTTCTTTTTGAGTTTGAAATGAGAGTCAGATTTATCTCTCCGTGGGAGTCTGAACCTCCCTATTCCTTTCAATATTTCTTTAGATAATTTTTTCCTCTGGGGGGAACTTTTAGTGTGGTTACTGCTTTTTTCTGGAAGCTTTTACAAGGCTCCCATGTAAGTCATCTGCAGATGCGTAAGTTCTCCGCTGAGGCTGATAGTGGAGCTCTAAGTTCTATAAAAGCAATTGCTAGCTTTAGGCAAACTGTTATGGCAGTGCTTCAATTTATTTTAAAAATCAAGTTTAACTTTCACATTCAGTAAAACTTAGGTAGGAGACAGCTCCAAGTTGCATATGGACATATTGAAGCAACATAGCTCGCAGGCAGAATTATCTTCTTCCACTCCAGAGCTGGGAAAGCAAACTCAGGTTGCACAAACCATCCCACAGATGTGACTCATGTTTGACCTGAAGGAAAAAGGCATTTGATGTCTCTGTAGGCTAATAATCCCTGCAGTCGCTGGGTATCTCTTCCATAGGTAGACACATTCTTGCATTGGAGTCAGCCAGAATCCATATAACCTTCATTTGTTCAAAGCTGAATCCGGGTTAATATTCCCCATCTCTCATGACCTGAGGCTCAACACCAAGCTGGTCTTGGCTGTTTGGTTTCTATCTATCTAGAACATGTGAGAACTGCTGTCACGTGTAAACAAGCTTTTGGAAAGCTGGTAAAGTCACAGCTGCTCTGCCTGGAACACTCTCTATTAGAAATTAGCACCACAGAGAAAAGTAAAAGCCTGAGTCTTGATTGAAAGCAGTGAGAGTTGGGTGCAAAATGTGTTTGGTCATGGTCCTGCCTGAGACCACCAGCTTGTTTGGTTCACCTCAGCAAGTACGTGTCATATGACACCAATACAAACCTAGGTTGGATTTGAACTTCATAAATGATGGGTTACTGTTATTTCCAGACCTTTAATAGCCATTTTTCATATTTCCATACCAATAGGATTGTAAAGTTAGGTGTATGGGACTTCTGGAAGTCAGTCTCATCTGCCTGAACCCCTGGCCCAGACCCAAAGTCTGGTGAACACCAGATCAGGTCAGAGATTCCTTTGTTTCTGTGAGTCTTGAAAACTTCCAGAGATGGAGATGCTCTGGGCAGCCATTCTGCATTGCCCTCCTACTGGAAAGCTTTTTCCTAGCCAGAATTTTTGGCTGCTGTCCTTTATTACGTCATGTGTATGACACATAGAACAGACCAGGAGTCTTTAGTTCAGTCCCATATTATTTTTATTTGTAGAAATGTGATGCCCCCTCACAGCACAGCTCTTGTGTCTTTGTATGGCACATTAGGTGTGAAGCAGAATAACTAATCCAACGTCCACTTTCACCTTCACACTCCTACCTGTGGTTGTATCTTGTTATAGCTGATCTCTGGTTTAAGTTATACCAGTGTTATGAAAATATACCTCCCTGTTTTGTGCTACAGGGATCAGTCTAGCCACAGTGGCCTTGACTAGATGGCCTAAAGATGAAAGTGTGTATGAAAGGGCTTTTTCAATGAGTCTAAATCAAAAGATGGTATGGGAAAAACAGATCAGTTAACAAGAAAGATCACCCAGTCTTCTATCTCTAAGCAATTACATTGTGCTTTTGATTAGTAAATATTAAATGCCTTTTCAAGAATTTAATTTAATTGGTAAAACTTGCTATTGAAAGACTGCCCTTCTAGCACAGCTTTATCTCTGTATCTGTGTCTTTGTAGTGCATCAGCCAACGTCATTCCTAGGGTCCAAGAGCTAATACTTCAGGGGGAATTCATGTCAGTTGCTTTCCTTGCTATGGGCTGTGTCTGACGGGTTATATTAGCTGATGACCTGAGCTGGGAAAGCTGTTTCCAACCTTAAACTCTTGAGTTTGAGCTAAAGTGATGAAACATTGCTCTGGATGTCCTTGGGAACCAGAAGCTTCAGGATGGAAAAGCACAACCTCCCGAGCTAGTGGTGCTGAGAAACCTGGCTGGAACGGGGTCAAACCTTGTGTTTTCAGGGTGGGTTGGAGGGTGCCGACCAGCTGCTGTCTCTTTTGATCTTTCTGCAGCAATACATTTTAGTGGACAAGCTGGAGAGAAGTGAGGGTTTCTGACACAACTGCTGATAGAGACTGAAGTGCCTTGACACACTCTGTCAATCCCATCTTCTACGAGCTGCTTTTTTTGAGACCTGTTTGACTTGACTGGCTGTCAAAGACATCCTTGGTTTTCAGCCTGCATGGGAAGAGCAATAGGCACTGAAAGGAGAGGTGGATAGCTGCATGGTCAATGTGAACCCATGAGGATCCACTGCTCTGAGGGAGAAGAAGGGGCATTAAGCCCCCATAGTCACCCTGGGAGCTGGAATGAGCACGAGGAGAGGTCACCTTTGCCTCTGTGCACTTTCTGTCTCTCTCTGGTTTTTCTGTTCATCAGTGGGACTCGATCCAAAGTGAAAGGAGAAACACACTCCAGCTCTCCCACACTGGAGATGGCCTGGGGAAAGAAGGAAAAAAGGAAAGAAATGAAAAAGAGATAAATAAAAAAATAGCTGTCACTGTCTTCTTGGCCTTGTGAAGATTGACATCTCACTAGCAGGTCCCATCCGTGTCACTGCAATTCCCTGTACAGCTCCTGGATTAATCCTGTCTCCATAGATGCAGTATCAATTGAGCTGGTAGGGCTTTTAATCCTTTTCTTTTGCTCCTGAATTAATACAGGAGAAACTCCATGCATAGCCTGCTTCATTATTTCCCATTCTTTCTGATAGGATTTTATTTTAAAATCCCACAATCATCATGCATGCAACGATTTCTGGCTTGGCCAGAAGGCAACGGGAGTGTGCAGCAATTCATGTAGGGAGCTGTGGGAGATGCACCAGCATGGTGCTGGGAATGTCTCCAGGATGCTGAGCTCCCGCTGCTGAGGATCATTCGTATCTTGCAGGATTAACCCTTTTAAGTGGACTTTGGTGTCTTGACATTTACCATGTTCGCCCTCACCCTACGCTGTGTGGCTGGTTTTTAGTGGCAGTTCATCAACTAATCACTAGACCAGTGAAACCACTAAAACTGCCCTCCAAGTTATTTAATTTTTAATTTTTTCTTCTCATAGTCCTTTTTATTTTTTTTCTCCCCAGAAGTTGGGAGTAAACCACATGGATCTGCCCCAGCCTCGGTCACAGGCCTTGATTGATTATTTTAATTACCAAACCAGCCCAGACAGTCTCCTCCAGCAGTAGCATTGCATTCATAAATCCTCATTTTGCCTCACATGGCTGAACCCACATGGCTGGTGTCAGAAACAGCCCCTCTTATCTTTCTGTCCAGAGGAGAAGCCATTTAGCTTGGCCACCCTCCTGTTTGTTTAAAGCCTAAGCTGCACATTTCTCATTTGCAACCTCGTTAAGCGTACAGCATCCGTGGCAGGAGAGCATGTCCCTGGGATGTGAAGGCAGAGCTGGCCTTCTTGTTAATCTGGGGATGCTTCTGGAAAGTAAGCGTGACATCTCAGAAACAGCAACCGCAGAAGCGATGCTTGATCCAGCTTTTGGTCTTTCCTTCCAGCTGCCTTTATTTTCTAGGTGCTGCTTCAATTTTAAAGCAGTGAGTTTGACTTTGCTCTGGTTGTTTCGCTGATGGATGATCAAATTTGCAGTGTCCAGGAGGCTCTTAGCATCCACTTATAAGTACATACCAAGGTGAAGTTTGGTGAATGGCCCTTGAAGAGGGATTTGTACCACGCCACCACCATCAGCCCTCCAGGAGTGTCTTTCAGAACTGTCTTTTCACTAGGAAAGGACTTGCTTTATCATGCATCAAGCACAGCATGGCCAGCTGGTCCAGGGAGGGGATTGTCCTGCTCTGCCCTGTGCTGGAGTGGCTTCACCTCGAGTCCTGGGGGCAGGTTTGGGTGTCACAGGACAAGAGGCACAGGAAACTCTTGGAGAGTGTCCAGAGGAGGGCAGTGAGGATGGGAAAGGGTCTGGAGGGGAAGTCTCCTGAGGAGAGGCTGGAGGCCCTGGGGTTGTCCAGCCTGGAGAAGAGGAGGCTGAGGGGAGACCTCCTGGGGGTCTGTGGCTTCCTACCCAGGGGAGCCAAGGGGCAGAACTGATCTCTCTCCTCTCTTTGGGGCCCAGGGCTGGAACCCCAGGGAACGGTGTGAAGCTGCCAGGGGAGGGTTAGGTTTGCTGTTAGGAAGAGGTTCTGTGCTGAGAGGGGGGTGGGGCACTGGCACAGGCTCCCCAGGGAAGGGGTCCCAGCCCCGAGCTGGGCTGAGGGCAAGAAGCGTCTGGCCGATGCCCTCAGTGCCCTGCTCTGCCTGGGCTGGGGCTGTGTGGAGCCAGGGGTGGGACTCCATGGGCCTTGGGGGTCCCTGCCAGCTCAGGAGATTCTGTGACTCTCTGATTCTTTTAACACATCAGTGGTAGAATTTGAGGGCTTAGGTTTTTTTTGACTGTGCACCCCTTAGCTGAAGGTTGTTTCTCTCTATCACAACAGTGCAGGTTTTTTCCTCTTCCCTCTGCTCAGTTTGCTTTATGAATCTCAAATCCAGCCTGTAACACAACCTCATACAACATACTTTATAGATGGCTTCAAGACAAGAAACTTCTCTGTCTTCTTGCCAGGCTCATTGAAAGTCACATCCTTCTTTCCCCCCCCCCAACCTCCCTTGCATTTGAAGCCTGGGCCCATTTCATTTAGGAAGAATAACTTTAATATCTAGTTTTTGAAATGTTTTCCTAATCAGAAGTGCTGTGTGAGAAGAGCCATCCCATTTTAAATAATTGATGGCTACTTTATTGAGTTGTCAGCACTAATTCATCCTCCTTTTGAAGCGCTCAGATGTTCAAAGGAGTCATCCTTTTACAACGTGCTCATTTTTTGAAGGAAAGTTCATTTTTATAATTACTTTTTTTTTTTTTCTCCTCTCTCCCCCAATGCAGAGTGTAGTTATAGCTGCACATTGAGGGGGAGGGATGAAATCCCTTCCAGCTCAATGCAGGCTCTAAAATGCCTTTATTACTACTTTCCCTGCTAATTTCTCTGCCTCCTTCCTTTTGCAGAGGTTTAATTATACCTGCTTTAAAAAAAAAAAGGCATTTTGAAATATGACACCGAGCTCTCCTAGAGAACAAAAGAGAGATTAATCTATTGTTAAGAGGAAAGGTAGAGAAGCTCTTTTATTTTTTTATTGATGGGGTGGGTTTTTTTTGGCAGAGGCTGCCCCTCCCTGCCAAGCAGCATTTGCTGGGAGGGTTGCAGAGAAGTGGCTGTGATTTTCAAGGAAAGGGACTTAGCAGGAGAATTAAAACCCAAGGAACAGATGCAGGGTTGCTGCAGTGAGAATATTCCTTTTACACAGTGGGGTTTTTTCCCCCTCCTCCTCTCTGCTGGCACAGAGAAAGGTTCTTGCTGGAGTGTACAAACTTTGTAGGCAGTTTAAAGGTTAATAGTGCTCTAAATTACATCTGAAAGAAGTGAGGGAAGGCAGTAAATTTAAAAGTTTCCCCTTTTTGCTACAAATCTGTAAATAGAACCTTTCCCTTTCAGAATAAAGAAAAGAATAGTTTTGCTCATGCACACAAAGCTGGCAGGGTGGCATTTTTTTTTCCAAATTATCTGCTTTTATGCCATGGTTTTTACATAAATTTTGAGCATACAAACAGGAGAGGAATCAACTTTTTAAAAGGGTAGATAATGACAGGACAAGGGGGAATGGATTGAATCTGAAGGAGGGAAGGTTTAGATTAGATATTAGGGGGAAGTTTTTTACAGAGAGAGTGGTGAGGGGCTGGAACAGGCTGCCCAGAGAGGGGGTGGGTGCCCCATCCCTGGAGGTGTTCAAGGCCAGGTTGGATGGGGCCCTGGGCAACCTTGTGTAGCTCCAGGCCTGAGGTTGGTGTCCCTGCCTGTGGCAGGGGGGTTGGAGCTCTGTGATCCTTGGGCTCCCTTCCAACCCATGCTATTCTATGAGCTACACTGTACCAAGGGTGAAAGCTTTTCCCTCTCCGTGTGTAAAGCTGTCAGGTGGTACCAGGTTCTGCAGCCCCGGTTCTGGCCATTACAAGGCTGATCCAGGACTTGCCAGGGAGTTTAAACCGTTGGGATGGACTTTAATTAACATATTTGGGGGCCTTGTCTCTTTGTAAAGTAAACTGGTACGCGGAGTGAAAATAGAGTGAAATGATCTAACTCTACAGGAGAGCCCTGCTCCAGGCTGGGTTCTATTTGAATTAGTTAGGTGCTGATTATAGCTGCTGGAAATGGTAAAGAAAAGAGAGAATTGGAAAGCATCAGTGCTCCAGCACTTTGCACATTACTGTGGCTCTCAGCCTCTCTTCATAAGAGAGATGTTCTAGTCCCCTCAGCATCACTGTTGCCCTTTGTTCTCCCCTCTCCAGTAGCTCCCTGTCCTTCTTGACCCGAGGAGCCCAGCACTGCACACGATATTCCAGCTGAGGCCTCACCAGTGCAGAGCAGAGGGGCAGGAGAACCTCAATCAACCTGGTGGCTACACTTTTCTTGATACGCCCCATGATGCCATTGGCTTTCTTGGCCAGGAAATACTTTGGCTTTGTTGTTTGCATTGCCATGGATTCAATGGAGCGCAGCCTGCAAACCATCAGGGAATGCTGCCCAATCCCTGCATGATGATGTAGGAAGATGGTGCTGTGGTGTTCTAGTTTCACTTGCAGGCTGGTTGGGATGTATGTTTAGGAGAAATGTTGGGAAAACTCCATTCTCAGATCAGTACAGGTGATGTCATTGTAGAGACCATCTCAAAATTAAGCTGCATCTGAAAGGTGACTCATCTGCCCTAATTCACCTCTCCATTTAAAGCCCTTTATCCCATCTGATAGCAGCCAACATTGGGCATTTATTTTGTGCACCTTGGGCTCTCATTGGGTTATGACAACATTTGATAGATACCTATTCATTCCTTCTAATATTGTTTGATATTTAGGGATTTGGATTTGATTCCTAATTCTCCCTGATGAATTGGTGTATGAGTTCTGCTTATTTTCTGGGTTGTAAAGCCAATCAAAACCCACAGGAGAGTGCAGAAAAGCCAGAGCATCATCCAGATTTCCTCTCTAGTGCTCAGTCTAAACTCTAGAAAGGCTGGCAAAGTAAGTCATCATAATCATTATATTTCTCACATTGGTAGGTCTTGGGGAGTAGCCACATACTTTAGCAGCACAGGTGGATTTTCTTGGGTTTCTAGATTGAAGAGTGTATTCCACACTGGAATTCTGGGTCTTGGGTTGGCTCCTCAAGGAGTTAACTAAAGGGCTGCCAAAGAGTGACCAATAGCCTGTGATTTCCTAATTATCATTGCCTCTTCAAATTGTTGGACCACACTACATTGAAGAAATGTACCTGCCCAAAGCAATGTCAAATGCTTCTCCCTTGGTGACACTTCTTATCCCTTCCTGTTAGCCATCTGCCAGTCACCACTGGAAGGGACAAGGAATGGGACTTACAGCGATTGCCACGCTGCAAAGCAGAGACTGTAGTCTGCATTATCAAAAAATAAAAGAAAAAGAGAGGAAAAACAGAGGAGAGGTTAAGATTAAGCAGCTGATGGTCTGAAAATAAGAACCTGCTATTACATCAGGGAGGAGTATCCATGACAAATGGACTCAGGCAAGAAGGATCTACGCCCTGATGAGTGTAAACCAACAAATAGCTGGAGGGTGTAGGGGCTTACTTGGTCTTTTAGGTTCTTAAAAATAATTTGGCAACACTTGTGTAGTTTGTCAAGCCAACAAAATCTCATTTAATTGAAATGAATTGCCTGTGTGTATAGAAATGGGTATTGAAGTTTCTGTATCGCAGCCTCAAGACGGTAATAGGGGCTGAGCATCTCTTAATTGCATTCAGTGTTGCATTTCACAGCTGGGCTAGAGTGGCCAGAAAAACTCCTTTCCATCAAATCAGGTTTCAAGTGAGGGGGAAAAAAGTCCTCCTGCAAATTTTGATATTAATAATTCACCATGACCATAACACTGGAAGAGCTGGTTGAAGTTTTGAAAAGGAGAGAAAGACTTTTCAAATTAAAATGTTGATTTGACAGCTAATGCTGTTTGACCCAGGAGTTGATATGCTCAGGCAGGTATGTTTGGGGACCTAGAAAGGTGTGAGCTTCAAAAATAAATTTAATTTTTAATATAATGGGACAAAGAGCTCTTGAACATTAAACAACTCAGCCTTGAAGAGATGGTGGCATTTAACAGCACCTTGACTTTTGTTCTGTTGAACATTGCTCTTAGGCTGATGTGTTTCTATAACCTTTTTTTATAAAAAAGGAAGAAAATGCCTTAATGGAGCCAAGAAAGCTTTTGGAGTCTCCTTCTCTGGAGATATTCAAGACCCATCTGGATGCCAACCAGTGTGACCTGTCCTAGGGACCCTGCTTTGGCAGGGGGGTTGGACCTGATGATCTCTGGAGCTCCCTTCCAACCCATGTGATTCTGTGAAAGCAAAATCCCTCAGTGCTCCATATTGAGATAGTGCTCCAAGTCCTTTATACATGAATCAGGAAGGAAACATTCTGGGCAGGGCTCAGACAGTGATGCCAGATGTATCCCGCATGTATCAGTACAGGCTGGGGGTGACCTGCTGGAGAAGAGCTCTGTGGAGAAGGACCTGGGGGTCCTGGTGGGTGACAGGGTGGCCATGAGCCAGGAGTGTGCCCTGGGGGCTGAGAGAGACAATGGGATCCTGGGGAGCATCAGGAGGCGTGTGGCCAGCAGGTCAAAGGAGGGGATCCTCCCCCTGTACTCTGCCCTGGTCAGGCCCCACCTAGAGTGTTGTGTCCAGTTCTGGGCTCCCTGGGATCAAAAGGACAGGGATCTCCTGGAGAGAGTCCAGAGAAGGGCTATGAAGATGATGAAGGGCCTGGAACGTCTACCCTGTGAGGAAAGGCTGAGAGAGCTGGGGCTGTTTAGCCTGGAGAAGAGAAGACTGAGGGGGGACCTAATCAATGTTCATAAATATCTTAAGTATGGGGTGCAGGGGGAATTGGCCAGCCCCTTTTCAGTGTCTGTGGGGACAGGACAAGGGGCAATGGCTGCAAGTTGGAGCACAGGGAGTTCCACACCAACATGTGGAGGAACTTTTTCCCAGTGAGGGTGCCAGAGCCCTGGGACAAGCTGCCCAGGGAGGTGGTAGAGTCTCCTTCTCTGGAGATATTCCAGCCCCATTTGGACGCCTATCTGTGCAGGATGAGCTGGGGAGCTGCTTTGGCAGGGGGGTTGGACCCCATGAGCTCTGGAGGTCCCTTCCAACCCCAACAACTCTGTGATTCTGTGATCTGTGGCATCATGAAGCCTTTCAAAAATGGTCCGAGATGCATATATCTATGTCTTCTATCTTGTTTATTTGTCTTTTTTTTTACTTACATATATTACCTTCAACTAGAGCCTCAAATCATTGAGCTGTGAATGGTGGAGGAAGAGGGGAAATGTGTGCCCATGGTATTGGCAGGTTGTCATCCAAGTAGACATGAGGGTGTGAACCCCCTTGAGATCTTCTTCAAATATTTGGGGGTGGGCTGGTTTGAGCCACCCTCACTTCTGTGCAATGTGCCTTTGCCCCAGCCTATTCCCCCAAACTCCTCTTTTGGTGGTTCTATGTGGATAATGGTTTGTTTTCTTTTAAAGTGCATTTCCACCCTGTATCGTTCAGCACTGATCCATATTTAGGTAATGAGAGAGCTTGTTTTCCCTCTGATGAGGAAAATTGTTTTAAATGTTTTTCTTCTAATAGGTTAGCAAGTGTTGAGATTGATGTAATGAAATAATGAGAGAGGAGCCTCCCCCCATGAGCTTACTGTGGTGGTGAAAAACATGCTTCTTGACAGGCTTTGGGGTTTTCTCCTAGGTTTATTCCCTTGCTCTTTTGTTTTGCTCTTAATATTCAAACAACTCATAGGACAGTTTCAAGGAAATACTCTTCAATTACAGTGTATCTCCACTAGCCAGTACCATCCACACCATCCTCAGACACCAGTTCCAAATCTGTGCTTAACCATTTGCTGTTGCAGGAGATTGTCAGAAGGCCAATGGTATCCTGGGCTCCATCAGCAGAGGGGTGGCAGCAGGGACAGGGAGGGGATTGTCCCTCTCTGCTCTGCCCTCCTGAGGCCCCAGCTGGATCCTGTGTCCAGAACTGGGGCCCAACACAAGAAAGATGTGGGACTGTTGGAGAGGGGTCAGAGGAGCCATGGAGATGCTCAGGGGGCTGGAGCAGCTCCCCTATGGAGAGAGGCTGAGGGAGCTGGGCTTGTTCAGCCTGGAGAAGAGAAGGCTGTGGGGGGACCTCATTGCAGCCTGCCAGTCCCTGAAGGGAGCAGAGAAACAGGAGGGGAATCAGCTTGTTCAAGGGCAGAGACTGGCAGGACAAGGGGAATGGAGTGAATCTGAAGGAAGGAAGGTTTAGATGAGATCTTAGGGGGAAGTTTTTTACAGAGAGAGTGGTGAGGGGCTGGAACAGGCTGCCCAGAGAGGGGGTGGGTGCCCCGTGTCTGGGGGTGTTCAAGGCCAGATTGGATGGGGCCCTGGGCAACCTTGTGTAGCTCCAGGCCTGGAGGTTGGTGTCCCTGCCTGTGGCAGGGGGGATGGAGCGCTATGATCCTTGGGGTCCCTTTCCAAACCAGACCATTTTATGGTACACATCATTGCCTCTTCCCTTCCCCTTTTCCTTTCCTGAACCCCTAGTGACTGGTTATAACTTGTAGCCATGACATAACTTAAGGTTATGTATAGATTATTCCTTACATACCTTAATTGCATCATTTCTTGCAAGTATGGTGGTAGACAAGGCATCAAGAGAGATTTGAGTGAAGGCAGGGATGACCTGGCTGAGCACTGAGGATTTTCCATGCGTAAAAAAATCATTAAAATCCTGAAGTAATTATAGTGGAGATGCATAAATGACAGGTTCAAGATTAGTGTCGATACCAGAGGAGGACACAACACAAAAGCCAGCAGCAGCATAGCAGCTGGGAGAGAGCTGAGGAAGCTGTTCAGTTCTTTTCCTTTACCATTGATTTATTTTGAGCATTCAACACTTTTAAGAGGCTACTAAAACTCAGCTTTGGGTCCAGCCTGTGAGATAATCCATTCTCATTTTGGGCTGGACTCTGGGGGAATGGAAGGGAAGTTGGGAAACAGCCAGTCGGAAAGTTCATGGCACCACAGGCAAGGAGCAGGTGTTTACAGAGCAGCTTGACAGCTGAGTTTGTCATACAAGCTTGGGTCAAAATCAGCTTGTCTGGGTTGGTTTTCTTTGCATTTGATTCAAGGTGTTGTGTTGGGGTTGCATATGTTGCTAGGAAAAAGGAGCTTATTTTCTTTTGGTTGCTATTCTGACTGGTTTCATGGAGCAGATCTATGTAGACATGGTCTAACATGGGAAAAAAGGCTGTGGCAGATGTTTGTGGTACCTTTGTGGTATCCATAAATCTTCACTTTTGGAGATTGACATCCACAAGCACCGGAGAGGAACAGAAGTAGTCAATTTCCAGAGGTTGGAATAGAGAAGGGAGTATTTGGGAGCTGGCAGCCTCCTTCAGGATGACTTCCAGTGAGAGCATCCTAACGTGCTATTAGCTCCAAGGGTTCTTCCCTGTCTCATAGCCCATCTCACTGGACATAGGTCAGACAATGGTAACTCCACAACTACTGGCTGGATCCATATACTTGCAGGGATTAAACATACAGACCATTAATTACAAGCATTAGTTCACACCCTCAAATTCTTTCTTTTTATTAATTAGATAATAAAGCAGGAGCAGTCAATTTGTAAGTACCTTTATCATGGTAAAAATACCAGTCAACTCACAATTTAAAGTATTTTTCACTTCTGTGATCCCTTCTCTTCAATCAGATAACTGTCCACAACTGCTCTCTCAGCTTTCCCATCAGTTTATGATTGTGTGAAGCCTCCAGCATCCTTCCTGGTTTATTTTTGTGTATTACACTCTCAGGAAAGAAAAAATGAAAATAGAAGGAGAAGAGAAAACTTGAATACTGTAATTGCTTTTTTCAATCAATTTGAGAGAGCTGCTCTGGGAACAAAATGCAAAAAGCATTTAAAAATACATTTATGTTTCCAGCTTGCTGCTGGAAAATGCTCAAATCTCTTCCCTGCTGTCTTTTAAAGCAGATATCCTTGGTGTAAGGAATTATTAAATGGATGGTGGGAATGTTTAGGTAAGGGCAGTGGAAAGTGGTCAATAAAAGCATGCTTTCTGATGACCCTTTTGGGACCTTTTATGTACTTTGCTGTAAATGGATTAGCACCATTTTTCTTGGGTGACTGTTATAAATTGGTCCTCGGTGAGATACACAGGGTCACAACAGAGGGTGAAACCCACACTTTCTGTATTCAGGATTTACTCCATGGTTCCTCACTGAATTTCCCTTGGCTAAGGAGGTCTATGAAGGCAAAGATCGGGATTTGTCCCATTTCCAGCATCCATAAGCAGCTTTACTTACTGCCAGCAGTGGGAAATGGGAAGGGATGTGTTATTTGTGGTCACCACATGGCTACATGGTTCCTGGGATGGAGAAGAGAGAGAGGCTTAGAAGTTATGGGTTTGGATTAGGGGAGAAATGAGAAGGGAGAAGGACAGGAAGCCATCCATAGGGATCTTAACAGGCTGGAAAGATGGGCCCAGGTGAACCTAATGAGGTTCAACACTGCCAAGTGTGAGGTGTTGCACTTGGACTGGAAGAATCCCAGACATAGATACAGACTGGGAGAAGAGCTTTGGGAGAGCAGCCCTGCTGAGAAGGACCTGGGTGTCACAGTGGATGAGAAACTTAACATGAGCCAGCAGTGTGCTCTTGCAGCTCACAAGGCCAATGGGATCCTGGGCTCCATCAGCAGAGGGGTGGCAGCAGGGACAGGGAGGGGATTGTCCCTCTCTGCTCTACCCTCCTGAGGCCCCACCTGGAGTCCTGTGTCCAGAGCTGGGGCCCCCAATACAAGAAGGATGTAGAACTGTTGGAGAGGGGTCAGAGGAGCCCGGAGGATGATCAGGGGGCTGGAGCACCTCCTCTACAAGGAGAGGCTGAGGGAGCTGGGCTTGTTCAGCCTGGAGAAGAGAAGGCTGTGGGGGGACCTCATTGCAGCCTGCCAGTCCCTGAAGGGAGCAGAGAAACAGGAGGGGAATCAGCTTTTTAAAAGGGCAGATGATGGCAGGACAAGGGGGAATGGTTTAAAGCTAAAGGAGGGAAGGGTTAGATGAGATCTTAGGGGGAAGTTCTTTCCAGAGAGAGTGGTGAGGAGCTGGAACAGGCTGCCCAGAGAGGGGGTGGATGCCCCATCCCTGGAGGTGTTCAAGGCCAGGTTGGATGGGGCCCTGGGCAACCTTGTGTAGCTCCAGGCTCCAGGGTTGGTGGCCCTGCTTGTGTCAGGGGGGTTGGAACTCTGTGATCCTTGGGTTCCCTTCCATCCCACACCATTCTGTGATTCTATGATTTGTGTAAGTGCCTGATTGAAAGCCTTGTTTGTGATGTTGCCATTTGAGTCTTCCCTACAAAAAGAAAATTCCAGGGATGGCTCAAAAGCTTCTGTGTTGAAGGTTTCAAAAAAAAAAGTATATATTTAAAGCAAAAATAAATCTTCTGGTCCTAATGGGTGACATCTTTTAGGAAGGTATTAAATTCAAATTTTAAAAATCCCATTGGCAGAGTTTGCTGGGATGCTTGGGGCTGGGTGCTGGTACCCTGGGCAGACAGAGATTGGGAAGACACAGTGCTTCAACACTAAAACCATGCATATATTAGGACAGCTTAAGGCGCAGTGGATTGAAGATTTGTAGCTCAGAACTAAGGTGTGATGGCAGATGAAGGTAAATGAGTCTCGTATTGCATGCCAAGCGAAGGGTTTGCCCAAAGCACATCTGTAAGTAATGTTTTCATGAGCACTTCCCTCCACATTCATTTAACATGGGAATAATGAGATTTCTGTGTCTCCTATACATCGTTCACATTGAAGTCAGACATGTCAGAGACAGAAGATTGAGAACATTGCAGATAATGGGGCCACGTTTTGGGTAACCAGGGAATGGCAGAGGTGGGTTTTCAGAATTGTGTTGTTCAGCATAGTTATTATGTAATGGTTTGATGTGTGATTCATTCTGTGAAACTGATGCTGGTGGGTTTGTGAGAGGCAGAATACATAATGTTTTCTTTTCAGTACTTCTGGTTTGGTTAGAAACAAACTCTTGTTTAAAATGTGTCTGATGTGGCTTCTGCTTGATTGTCCCCCTAAGTGTTTTTTGCTCTGCCACACACTTCAAATAATCACAGAATGATGGGGATTGGCAGGGACCTCTGGAGATCGTCTAGTCCAACCCCTGCCAGAGCAGGATCCCCTCGAGCAGGCTGCACAGGTCAGCATCCAGGATCATGAGGCTTGAATGTTGTCAGAAATGGAGACTCGACAACCTCTCTGGGCAGCCTGGCCCAGGGCTCTGTCACACTCCCAGGAAAGAAGTTCCTCCTCATGGTTAGGTAGAACTCCCTATATTGCATTTTGTGCCCATTGCCCCTTGTCCTGTCCCTGGCCACCACTGAAAAAAGACTGACCCATCCTCCTGACCCCACCCCTCAAGGATTTATCAGCATTGGTAAGTTCCCCCCTCGGTCTTCTCCAGGCTAAATGTCCCAAGTCTCTCAACCTCTCTTCATAAGAGAGATGTTCTAGTCCCCTCAGCATCTCCATAGCCCTTTGTTTTACCCTCTCCAGTAGCTCCCTGTCCTTCCTGACCCAGGGAGCCCAGCACTGCAAACAATATTCCAGCTGAGGCCTCACCAGTGCAGAGCAGAGGGGCAGGAGAACCTCCCTCAACCTGCTGGCCACCCTTTTCTTGCTACACCCCCGAATGCTGTTTGCTCCAACAGAAGGAGCCATCAGTAGTTCTCGCTGAGGGTGGGATAACCACTTTACTCAAAGGGGGACCCCTTACTGCCCAAGGGCTCTTCAGATTGAATGAAGTGTATTCAGGAGGACACAAAAACACATCCTGGTTCCTTGGAGCAGATGAGGCTTCACTGAGAATCATAGAATGGCATGGGTTGGAAGGGACCCCGAGGATCACAGAGTTCCAACCCCCCTGCCACAGGCAGGGACACCAACCTCAGGCCTGGAGCTACACAAGGTTGCCCAGGGCCCCATCCAACCTGGCCTTGAACACTTCCAGGGATGGGGCACCCACCCCCTCTCTGGGCAGCCTGTTCTAGCCCCTCACCACTCTCTCTGTAAAGATCTTCCCCCTAATATCTAATCTAAACCTTCCCTCCTTTAGTTTTAATCCATCCCCCCTTGTCCTGCCATTATCTGCCATTTTAAAAAGTTGATTCCCCTCCTGTTTGTATGCTCCCTTCAGGGTCTGGCAGGCTGCAATGAGGTCCCCCCACAGCCTTCTCTTCTCCAGGCTGAACCAGCCCAGCTCCCTCAGCCTCTCTTTGTAGGGCAGGTGCTCCAGCCCCCTGATCATCCCCTGATCATCTCCATGGCTCCTCTGACCCCTCTCCAACAGTTCTACATCTTTCTTGTATTGGGGGCCCCAGCTCTGGACACAGGACTCCAGGTGGGGCCTCAGGAGGGCAGAGCAGAGAGGGACAATCCCCTCCCAGTCCCTGCTGGCCACCCCTCTTCTGATGGAGCCCAGGATACCATTGGAGAAGCTGACTGAGAGCCTGGCCAGTGTAGGACTGTGCTAGTAATGAAATCACCCACCTGCCTCCCTGGCCTTACTGGCATGGGGTAATGAGAAATGTGAAAAAAAATATCTGCCAAGCCCTAATTCAGTTATATTGATGCTGAGGGGCTTTTTTCTTTATCTTTTAGAAAGCCTACTTGTCTGTGGGGTGTTTCTCCACAACAGTGATGTCTACCTGATATAATCTTAATGCAGCAAAGCTTCCTTGTGGTCATTCTCACATTTCCTATCATACCAGTGTAACTGAGAAAAAAAAAAGTGCCCTGTAATCTCTTATATGGCATCCTGTGAATTTTAAAATTCACTATCACAACAGTGCAGATTGGGCCAGTGTCTTCTGAAAGCTCTTAATAAACTTGTGGCAGCAAATTAAAATTATGTGGCTGAATGACTTATTGTCCCCAAGCCATCTGCCCTGTTCCTTCCATGATTGTTGCTGGGAAGGTGAGGATATCCAATCAACTTGTGAACCAGTTGCTGGAAACCTCTAGTTTTCACAGGGTTTTCAAGCACACATGCCCTGATCTCAGTTTATCTTAATATAAGATGTGGATTGCTGTGAAGGTTTGGGTGGTGAGATAGTTGTCCCTAGATCATGCTATCTGGTGAAGTAGAGATGACTTGGCCTTCTAATTTTAATCCTCATCTCTCTGATCCCCTGAAGATTGTCACCTTCCCTAGATGTGTTTAAACAAAGGGTAGATGAGATACTTAGGAATATGGTTTAGCATAGGATGGAAACAGTTGGACTTAGTGATCTTAAAGGTCTTTTCCAACCTTGTGATTCTGTGAAGATTTTGAGATCTGCGCTCCTACATGGCATTGGTGAGAGCAGGACACTTGGGAAACTCAGAGCTGTCATCTATCCTGTGTTGAAGGTTATCAGATTTGCATCCTCTTGCCCACTGCTCTTCAGCCCTTGAGCTTTTAAGAGATGATTTTTTTGATCTGGCCCCACGGCTTGGACAGCAGTCACATTTGTATGGCAAACATGGTGCTGTAAAGATATTGTCTATGCATTGACTCTTTTCTAGCAGTAGAAATTTGGGGAACACAGGGAGCTATGGTTATAAGGCTTACCTTATCCTCCCTTCCAACTTGGGAACGGTCAGCACAAAGTGCTGTTGAAGCCTGCTGTAAAAAAAAAATACAGAAAAGAGACTGTGGGAAATCTTCCCTATTCATTAGGCTTCATCATGGGCTCTGATGGTTCAGCTCGATCACTAAAGGCTGCGTGCAATCTCCTTCCCAAATCACATTAAGCCTGACAGCTCTGGATTGCCTTGATAGATGTGTAAACCATCGGCCCCGTTGTGAATGCCACTGAAACCCGTGTCTCCCCGATACCTCCCATCGCCCAATCCAATCACGCGCTCCCGTGGAAGTGAATTCTAAGCTCTCATTACACATTGAATCAAAAACTATTTGCTTGTTTCAGTTGTGTATTGCTAGTGATTAATTTAGAGTGCAGTGAGGTATGAAAATAGGTCTGATCTATTCCCTCTAGGCTGGATTTAGATGCACAGTGATGAGGGAAGTCTTGGGTCATGAAGTCCTGGTCCCTGCCATCAGATGCGCAGCATCATATAATCTGCTTTTCATAAATGCATTAAGTCTGTCTTCAAAGCAGCCAGGCTTTCATTCCCCATAGCTCCTGTTGAAGGTTATGTAGAGTTATATTTGCTTCAGCGCTCTGCTAGTCCTCTAATTCCAAGCAATAATAATACTCAAGGCTGTTTATCAGCACCTGCTCATGCAGGCTGCTGAGTTTGGTCCACTTGAACTTTGCCATCCCTCCCCTAGGGCTGCAGTGTGTAGGTAACCTGGAGTCATCTGCAAATCACAGAATCATAGAATGGCAAGGGTTGGACGGAACCCCAAGGATCATAGAGCTCCAACCCCCCTGCCACAGGCAGGGACACCAACCTCAGGCCTGGAGCTACACAAGGTTACCCAGGGCCCCATCCAACCTGGCCCTGAACACTTCCAGGGACGGGGCATCCACTACTTCTCTGGGCAGCCTGTTCCAGCTCCTCACCACAAATGTGTCTGCTCAGAGCTAGTAAGCCTTTCAACAGCTCAGTAATGAGTAAATTAAATGGGATGAGGTTTGATACAGAGACTTAAGACAATCTTACTCAGTTGCAACTGGGACATTTTCAGTGACAACACTTTTGGCAGTCTCTTGGCCAGTTCTTGTTCCAAAATTTCGTATTTTGCTCTGGGACTTAATTTTATTCATTTTTTTCTTAAGGAGTGTACCAGGAATACCTTCTCAGAGGCCTACATTTATTTAGCAGAAAGTTGACTTGTTTTTTTGAGGACTCAGGTTTATTTTAAGCCATTTCCAAGTTCTTAGTCACCAAATCAGTCTTAGCAACCATGGTTGGGAAGGACTTCAAGATCCAGTAGTAATGCTTTATTTGCGTGATAACTGAACTACTCAGGATCACCTTGAGCACTTGACCTCAGCTACTTCTGTTCCTTGAGGTCTTTCAGAAAACACTCTCTGTCTTTGGATTCCTCAAGCTGAAGGTGTACCAGTGAGTGAGATGACTCATGGGTGAGTGGGGCTCAAGAGTGAGGAAGAGATTTATCTGACATGGGGTGATGGCTGTGTTGTGCACGTTCTCCTTCTGCCTTTGCTGTCAGGTGTGGTTCTGCAGCTCTTCATAGGCTTTTCTGTCTCCTCTGAACCATCTCTCTGCCCACCCTCTTCGCAGCTTGGAGATAACTAAGAGAGAGTGAGAAAGGACATTATACCCTCTAATCATGGACAATAAGACTGTACAGGTGTCGGGGAAGACAGCAGGCCTGCCGACGGCCTAGCTCTCTTCACCCAAGACATAGGCCCTGACAATATCCTTCTGTTCCCACGAGACAGGAAAAGTTCCTCATGCTGAGAGGATCCTAATAATCACATTCTCAAAACACAATGGCCTTGCTGATAGGGGTACAGGCTGCCCTAAACCAAGAAGCAGTTATGGGAAGGTGTTTGGGAGTAATGAAACATGTTAGGAACCAACCATAACAAGATGGTCAAAACAGCAGGTGTGTGGATGCTTTTAGGTATTAAAGGTAAACTAAGGATGTTTAGCGATAAGATAGGTTTATCAGAACTCGTTATAATTGCTGACCAATCAATATGGTGTGAACAGTGTGTGTAACCAATGAGCAGTTTTTTAGCTTGCCACGTTTGCAGTTAGAAAGGTATAGAATCTGGGTGATTTCACCTAATAAAATGGCTGGCTGGATGGCTGGCTTCCTGGTTTCATGGCTTCCTGGCTTCTCCTAAAATTCATATATTGAATTGCGTGCTGCTCTCTACTGGATGCCACATACAGGGAGGACAACAGGAGTCTGCTCTGTTTCACTGCTTGATTCAATTCGTGGTTGTCCATCAAGATGCTGAATTAACATAGGGCATAAGTATTCTCAAGCTGCCTGTGAAGTGGCAATGGAATAATTTTTACCTATGTGTTACTCTGATGTCTACCATGAAGAGTAGCCTTCACTGTGGAAAGCCAGTTGTGACAATATCTACGCAGCCCTTAAGAGGCTTGCTGGTGGTTTGAAGGAGCAGAAGTCTAATGCTAGAAAGAGATTTCATCCCCAGTGTCTGATCATCTAGGTTTTTTGCTTCTCGTGACATGGAAGTTGCAAAATTTTCCAGCTTAGGTTTGGGGTTGGTTTCTTGAAAAACAGAGCTTGGCCTCACTGCTGACACCCATGGGCGTTTCAGGAAGATTCCCTCCCTTTGTCAGCCATGGTCCTTTGGAGCAACAGAGAATGATTCTGCTCAGAGAAGAAAGCTTGTGAATACAGTTTGGCCAAAAAAAAAGAATTTTCAGGGGTATTTAGTTGGCTCTTCACTTGGGAGAGTTAAGGAGATTCCTTTTGGAGAGATTATATAGGCACGTTCATCAGCCCACTTCGTGCTGCTTGAGCAGAAGATCATAGAACCATAGAATCACAGACTGGTCTGGGTTAGAAGGGACCCCAAGGATCAGAGTTCCTACCCCCCTGCCACAGGCAGGGTCACCAACCTCCAGGCCTGGAGCTACACAAGGCTGCCCAGAGCCCCATCCAACCTGGCCTTGAACACCTCCAGGCATCCACCACCTCTCTCTGGGCAGCCTGTTCCAGCCCCTCACCACTCTCTCTGTAAAAAACTTCCCCCTAATATCTAATTTAAACCTTTCTTCCTTGAGCTTTAATCCATCCCCCTTGTGTAAATACAGATTGACCCAGTATTGTAGTCATGTAGCCTGTAAACAGGCTGCCCAGGGGTTGTAGAGTCTCCTTCTCTGGAGATATTCAAGACTCATCTGCATGCCTATCTGTGCAATTTGAGCTAGGGGCCCTGCTTTGGGTGTTGGACCCGATGATCTCTGGAGGTCCCTTCCAACCCCTATGATTCTATGATTCTAGTTCTACATGAAACAAAAAACCCAAGCAAGCAGTAGCTGAGTAGTAACCTGGTGGTAACTCAACTACTTTAATTTGCTCCTTCTATGTGGAACTAAATCAAATCTGCTGCCATTAATTGGAGCAACGACTTGATGTCAGAGATAAATTTCTCCTCTGCTGTTGTTGCATTCAAAGCACTATTCCCAGAGGCAGAAAGATGGCAGGAGTGATCTTGAGTGCCACCTGGCTTCCTGATAAAGCTCGTGTTTCATCTGGTTCACTTGTGGGCAATATTGCTCCTCTTAGCAGCACAGCATTGCCAGAGATCTCACAAATATGACAACATTCAAGAGACAAATTATCTCCATTCGGAGTTAATTTCTGTTTCCCAGCAGGGCTCCGCTGTGACCCTGCTGGGTTTGGAAATGCTGCTGTTTGGTTAATAGATGAATGTTTTGTGGATGACTGTATCTGTGCTCTGCTGGTGCCAAGTTTGGCTTCCTCTGCTCCCTCTCCTTCTCACTTGCAGCCAACATTGCGAGGCCTAAATGGATTTATTCACAGGACAATAACTTGACTGCCATTAGCATGGGGAAAATAATGTATGAGCAAGCGATAAAACAAAATGCTCATTCTCTGCCATCCATAACTGCCTGGGAGGTCTCTTAAAGATGTACTGTAGGGAGCCATCTGCTCGGAAGGGAAGATGGGACTGTCAGGAAATGATACACAAGTTAGAGATGGGAAAGGAAGATCTATAGTATCATCCAGACCATTTGCTGAGCAGGACTGCTCATTACTGCTCTGCCCGCTCTGGCTGGGAATTGAACAATGGCATCTCCACTGTTATTAGACATGTCTCGTAATGAGCTGACCCAGTGGGTCTTTCGTTTCCCAATTTGATCTTCTTTATTTTTGTTTCTTTTCCCTCCTAAAATGTGATTTGGGGGAAAAGTCAACTTTTTTTTTTTTTCCCCACTGCCTGTGTTTTGTTGTGTTTTGGAAGTGGGATTTTGCAGTAGCATAGGGCTCTGGGTTTCATTGCTATGATGGAACTCTTGAGTTATGAGCAGATGGTTGCTAAAGTGCTGAGTAGTTCATTTAGTTCTTTTTGCTCCTTGCAGGGAACTCAAAGGAGTAGAAATATCCATCATCTAATGTGGGAAACTAAGAACTACAACAGAATACTTGTTTTGCTTTGAGTTTAGTATGTTTTTTTGGATTAATCGTAGAAATATAGAATGGCATGGGTTGGAAGGGACACCAAGGATCATGGAGCTCCAACTCCCTGCCACAGGCAGGGCCACCAACCTCCAGGCCTGGAGCTACACAGGGTTGCCCAGTGCCCCATCCAACCTGGCCTTGAACACCCTCAGAGATGGGGCACCCAAGCCCATTCTGGGCAGACTGTTCCGGCCCCTCATCACTCTCTCTGTAAAAAACTTCCCCCTGATATTTCATCTAACCCTTCCCTCCTTTAGTTTTAATCCATTCCTCCTTGTCCTGCCATTTTCTACCCTTCTAAAAAGCTGATTCCCCTCCTGTTTCTCTGCTCCCTTCAGGGACTGGCAGGCTGCAATGAGGTCCCCCCACAGCCTTCTCTTCTCCAGGCTGAACCAGCCCAGCTCCCTCAGCCTCTCTTCATAGGGGAGCCGCTCCAGCCCCCTGAGCATCTTCATGGTTCCTCTGACCCCTCTCCAACAGTCCCACATCTTTCTTGTGTTGGGCTCTGGACACAGGACTCCAGGTGGGGCCTCAGCAAGGCAGAGCAGAGAGAGACAATCACCTCCCTGTCCCTGCTGGCCACCCCTCTTCTGATGGAATTAATGTGGAAGTCTGTAGACAAACCATGAGAAAATGCTATAGCAGCATAGTTGGAGTCTTGTCAGCCTGGTTATTGTGGTAGTGAAAGGGGGAGAAGACAAAGTTGGATGAAGTAAGGGCTCCCCTGATGTGTAATCCAGAGTTTATCTATAGGAGTGTTCTTCAACACATGCCATTTGATTTTACAGCACCAGGCAAACAATGCAGAGGGCTCAGAACACAAATATTTATGGCAGAGCTTGGCCCCTGTCCAGGCTTGGCTTATGTTCAAAGGTGTTAGATGCAGCTCTGTGAGAGGTTTTCTTCCTCCATCCCTCTCTATGTGAATAGGATGGATAAAACTGTTTTGGCTGTAGCTGTGCCTCAAATATGAGATTCTCTGCAAACATCCCGTTTCCACACCGTTTTAAGCTGGTATGGCCAACCTTTCCTTCTGGAGATGGTCAGTCTGAAAGGCAAAATGCCATGCAGGCTAACAGAACTTTCCAAACTCATCCCTGTTTCCCAGAAAGTGTGGTACATGTATATGACTTCTTAGCAGCACCTCTGCTCTGGAGACAGGCTGAGAGGGTGACTCAGCCTGTAGAAGGCTTCAGGGAAACCTTAGAGCCCCTTCCAGTACCTAAAGGAGCTACAGAAAAGCTGGTGAGGGACTGGTGACAAGGGCAGGGAGGGACAGGACGAAGGGGAGTGGCCATCAGATGAAGGAGGGTGCATTCAGATTAGATATTAGAAAGAAATTCTTTAGTATGAGGGTGGGGAGGCCCTGGCACAGGGTGCCCAGAGAAGATGGGGCTGCCCCTGGATCCCTGTCAGAGTTCAAAGCCAGGCTGGGATCCACACTTGGAAGCATCGTACCTCAGAAATGGTCCCACAGTTGGATCTGTCATCAGGTGGGGTCTGAGTCAAGAGAAGGGAAGTAGCTTGATTCAAGCAGGAGAAAACAGCAGTTTAATTGTGGTTAAATTTTGCACCCAGCTTGTAAGTCTCATTGTCATTGCTACTTCTCTTTGCAAGAATCAAAGGCTGGTGTTGTCTGTTCTTCCATCTCCTGAGCAGAAGAGGTTGTCAGACCCAAATCTCCAGGGGTTTTAAGTGGTCACTCAGTTTTGATTAATGCAATGTTAATACAAGCTGTCGGATCCTTGGAGCAAGCTGCTCACAATCTCCATGCATGAGGAACTTCAAAATAATCCTTTGGGGACATCCAGGGATAGAAATGTGATCTCCTTAGTCTTTGATGTGGAGAACACAAGGCTTAATTTATTGAATAAATCACAAGTGATACTGTCACATGTGAATTTTCTCCTCTCTGTGCTTTTTGGGCAGAGTACTTAACACTATATCCTCCCCATTGGGCTGGCACTGGACTCCAGTGCTGTGCAAGGGCACCCTAAACTGCCCTTAAATTAGTTAACTCCAACCCTGCTCATGCCAGAAGTGTAAAGGCAGAGAAGTAAACAAAGAGACTAAATGAAAAGATTCAGCTTTTCATTCCTCTGCTTCCTTTTCCAAGAGAAAAGACAGTTGATGCTTTTGTAGTTTCCAGCTTGGGCTCTCTGCATAATGCCAGTGGGTTTATAAAATTAAGGTTTCACAAGACTAAGGATACTCCAATTCTATTTGTGTGTGCAGAGATATATGTGTGTGAATTTTAACCTCTCATTTCCTAGTGCCTGTGCTTTTTATGTACTAAGCCATACCTTGGTAGAGGAGCTGAGGATGCTGAGAACACCTCAGCTCTCCTAAGGTTGTGTCTGGAGGTAGTTCAAAGGTGTTTTCTTGCTAATTTCTGCTGTGATTTCTTCACACCAGCAACATATTTGATTAAAAAGCTTTGGAAGCAAAGGAAATAGGGGTTGAAGAGTTTGACATCTCTCATCATAGAACCAGAGACTGGTTTGAGTTGGAAGGAACCTCAAAGCCAATCCAGTTCAACCCTCTGCCATGGACAGGGACACTCTCCACTAGTCCAGGTTGCCCAAAATTCCATCCAACCTGGCCTTGAACCCTGCCAGGGATCCAGGAGAAGCCCCAGCTTCTCTTGGCATCCTGTGCCAGGGCCTTCCCACCCTCACAGGGAAGAATTTCTTCCCAATTTCTGCTCTTATATCTAGTCTGATTTCACAGCCCTTGGGTGCTGGGCTGTGTACGGTGAAGTCTAGTAAGGTGAGATGTGGCTGAAGCTGTGAGATGGAGCTGATGGCTTCCAGCACCCTGCAGAGAGCCTCTTCTAGACTTGTTCCAACAGCTCCATGTCCCCCCTTGGGGACCTCATACCTGAAAATAAGTCCTGGAGAGTCATGTGGTTAGAGCATTGGCCTGTGCAATGAGACACCCATGTTCGAGTCCTTCTGCTGATTCAATTGTCTGGGAGAAAAATGTCACTCTTTCCTGTTGGTTTCCTAACCACTGAGACAGGCAGAGATCAGTTTTGTCTCTGAATAAGTATTTACTGGTCTGTTCTAGTGGAAATGTGGAAGAAATCTAGAATTTTTCCCTTCTATTGGGGGCAACCCAAGTTAGAAACATGAGAAGTTACTGTGAAACCAAATTGTTAACCTCCATCCATCCCTGGCACTCTTTGTGTGCATTGGGCTGTAAATTTCCCTTATATTTATTTTTTTCCTTTAAAATGAAGATCAGTATTAGGACTGCAGAATCCAATAGCTCCAACTTGACAGCAGCTTTCTCAGAGCTGGTGGCTGCTGTGGTTGTTGCCCATCAGTCATAACTGTCAATGGTAATGTCCAACCCTGCATGCACAGGGCTGCTTTACATGTGGCAAGAAGTTCTTCAGAAAGCCACCATAGGAAAGGATTCAACAAAAAAATACAGGCACAGAGTTGCAGAAATCCATCTTGAGTTAGTGGCTGGTAGGTGACCTTTAAAAGCATTTTGGTGTAGTTGAGATTTCTTTTCTTTACTTTCCATTTCCTTCATTTAGAAAATGAGCAGCAGGGACAGGGAGGGGACTGTCCCTCTCTGCTCTGCCCTCCTGAGGCCCCAGCTGGAGTCCTGTGTCCAGAGCTGGGGCCCAACACAAGAAAGATGTGGAACTGTTGGAGAGGGGTCAGAGGAGCTACTGAGATGATCAGGGGACTGGAGCAGCTCCCCGGTGGAGAGAGGCTGATGGAGCTGGTCTTGTTCAGCCTGGAGAAGAGAAGGCTGTGGGGGGACCTCATTGCAGCCTGCCAGTCCCTGAAGGGAGCAGAGAAACAGGAGGGGAATCAGCTTGTTCAAGGGCAGAGACTGGCAGGACAAGGGGGATGGAGTGAAGCTGGAGGAGGGAAGGGTTAGAGGAGATGTGAGGGGGAAGTTCTTTGCAGAGAGAGTGGTGAGGGGCTGGAACAGGCTGCCCAGAGAGGGGGTGGGTACCCTGTCCCTGGAGGTGTTCAAGGCCAGGTTGGATGGGGCCCCGGGCAACCTTGTGTAGCTCCAGGCCTGGAGGTTGGTGGCCCTGCCTGTGGCAGGGGGGTTGGAACTCTGTGATCCTTGGGGTCCCTTCCAATTCATACCATTCTATGATTCTGTGATTCAATGAAAAAGATTTACCCCAAGCTATTGTTTAGGAGATCTAGGTTTTTTAACTAGTTGAGGATGTTTAAACAAGGCTGAATTGGTCTTCTGCTTTTTACAGCTGCCTCTGGAAAAAGGAAACATATACAATCCCCGTGATTTAACTGCATTTTCCTCTGTGCTGGCACATACAGTCAAGCCACAGAAAACAATACATTAAATTTAACTGTCAATCTTGATATACTTTTGGATGTCTCAGTAGGAATGAATCCTTTATGTAATGCTAGCTGGACCCTTTTGTAGGCCCTTTGCACTCCTCTCATGTTTACCAAGGATCGCTTTGGAAAATACAGATATCTCCCCTATGAGGAGAGGCTGAATAAGCTGGGACTGTTCAGTCTAGAGAAAAGAAGATTAAGGGGAGACCTAATTGGTGTTTACAGTTATCTTAAGCATGGGATGCAGGGGGAATTGGCCAGCCCCTTTTCAGTGGTTAACGGGGACAGAACAAGGGGCAATGGCTGCAAGTTAGAACACAAGAAGTTCCACACCAATATGGGGAAAAGCTTTTTCCCAGTGAGGGTGCCAGAGCCCTGGGACAGGCTGCCCAGGGAGGTGGTGGAGTCTCCTTCCCTGGAGATATTCCAGCCCCATCTGGACGCCTATCTGTGCAGGATGAGCTGGGGAGCTGCTTTGGCAGGGGGGTCGGACCCCATGATCTCTCAAGGTCCCTTCCAACCCCTACAATTCTGTATATCTCAACCACATTATAGTTGAGTTATTGATGAGTAGGACAGAAATGTGAATTCTAGTGCTCTAAGGTGAGGTTGGAGTGACACATTTCTTTCAGGATCCACCCTATATTAGGTGTTAACTTCTAGAAACCCACTAGTGCAGTTGGTCTTACCACTTAACATTGTCATTTCACCCTACAAATGAGGCTTTTAGACAAATGGTCTTGTCATTTCAGTGATGTGGCCTCTTATTTCAGAGGCTCACCCTGGGCTAGCATTTAGGACCCAGCCTGGCTTACCTGTTAAGACTTTATATTAGGTGTTGGACTCAGTGATCCCTATGGGTTCCTTCCAACTCAGTATATTCTCTGTTTCTATATTTCTATGATAAATACTTAGATGCTTTTATGTTAAGTCTTTATAAATACTTAGATGCTCATAAATACATGAGGGGTGGGGTCAGAAGAATAGGGTCAGTCTTTGTTCAGTTGTGCCTAGGAACAGGGCGAGATGTGATGGGCACAAACTGGAGCAGAAGAAGTTCTACCTAACCATGAGGAGGAACTTCTTTCCTGGGAGGGTGGCAGAGCCCTGGGCCAGGCTGCCCAGAGAGGGTGTGGTGTCTCCATCTCTGGAGACACTCAAACCCCATGATCTTGAACACTATCCTGTGCAGTCTGCTCGAGGTGATCCTGCTCTAGACTAGATGATCTCCAGAGGTCCCTGCCAACCCCTATCATTCTGTGATTCTGTGATTCTTTTCACATGGTTCACGTATTTATTTGGCCATTTTTTTTCTGGTGATCTTCTGTGGTTTCATTAACTGTTGAATTCAGCCTTTGCATTGCTTTCCATGTGGACAGCATAAATCCAGGGATACAACCTTGTCTTCTTTTAGGGTTTCAACCCCACTAAGCCATTTTCCATCTGTTATTTCCAATGGTTTTTGTTTCTGCCTCAGCCAGCTGCCCTTGTCGTCATCGCTGTGCCTTTCCAAGAGCGTATCTCTTCCATATGAGGCGTGCACATACCCTCACTCTGACAAGAAATTTTTTAATAAGTAACTATGCTTTAAATGCTGGGGCTCTGAGACTGAAGAAAATAGACCTCAGAGCACATAGAGTATTCATAAAAATAATACAGATGGGTCTTATTCTCCAAAGTGGGCTAGCCATACGAAAACACTTATTAAAAAACGAGGTTCACTGTGCTTCCAAAATTGATGGCCTGCTTCTGAGCATCATTAATTTCCTGGTCCATGTTCAATTTGTATCGTGTTGCAGCTGCTAATGATGTTCTAGAGCCGATATTACAAAGGAGAAAGAAACCTGCCACTCCATGCATGGGAAATAAATCATCACCTTGCCATGAGTTTACCTGTAATTGGGAGAGTTGTGTAAAATCCTAAGAGAGGCCACTTCTGGGAATATTCAGGGGGGCTGAAAATGTCAGGGACGAGCTTTTCAGCTCCTTCAGTACAAACCATGCTTGAAATAACTGGATGTTATTCCTTTTCATTGCAGCCTTGCACAAATGTATATTGATTAATAAAGGAAGAGCGTGCCCTGTGCCTGGCACTTTTGAGTGATAAACAGTTATGCAGCAGTAAAGAGGGTATATTAAAGGGTAAGAGCTAATGACTTTTCTTGTATATGTAACACATTAAAACCAGCATGAAGCTACAGCTATTTTATCATGCCGCTAATGTCCCTGACAACATTCACTTGGTGGGAGTGAATGAATGGAAATCCATTTAGAGAAGTAAATTAAAATACCTTAAAAAATGCCTTTAATAATAGCTACAGAACTCAGCAGGATCAGAGAAGTGAGAGATACAAAAGACCTATTAAGTTATCCAGTCCATCTCCCTGCCAAGGCAGCAGTATTCCTTATTATGCAGTTACTACTGTATCATTCAGGGAAGATTTAAATGTCTCAAGTGCCACTGCCTCTGATGGGAGAGTAATCTAAGGGCTGGAAGATTGGACTGTCACAAACTTTCCCCTGTGTACAACCTAATTTTTCCTTCCCTGTTCATCTCTTGCTCTGCATCTGTGGCTGTGCAAGGGGAATAAATGGAGGAAAATTCCCTATCAAAGTATGAACTTCTGTATTTCATAGAATCAGAGAATGCTTTGGATTGGAAAGGACCTCAAAGCCCATCTAGTTCCTCCCCCTGCCATGGGCAGGGACACCCTCCACTAGACCAGGGTGCTCAAAGCCCCATCCAACCTAGCCTTGGACCCTGACAGGGATTCAGGGGCAGCCCCAGCTTCTCTGGGCACCCTGTGCCAGGGCCTCCCCACCCTCAGAGTAAAGAATTCCTTCCTAAAGTCTAATCTAAACTTGCCATTTTTTAGCTTGAAGCCATTGCACTCCCTGGTGAACAACCCCTCTCCCACATTCCTGTAGGACCCCTCTAAGTGTTGGTAGGCCACAATTAGAAGCCTTCTTTTCTCCAGGCTGAACCAGCCCAGCTCTCTCAGCCTATCTTCATAGCAGAGGTGCTCCACACCCTGATCATCTTCATGCCCTTCCTCTGGATTTGCTCCAACAGGTCCATGTCTTTCCCACTTTTTAAGCTGGTAACAATGCTGAATCAGCAACCTGTTTGGTACTGGGGATGCATGTTTGTTTGTTAGAAGACTATCAAAAGACATCTTCTCAAGCAGACACTGCTAGTTCCATGCTAGTGATTTATGGTGGCATTTTCAGAGATGAGAACCACCTTGGGAGGGAGAGCTCGGTGGCTTCTGCTGATAATCCATCTCCACCAAATCCGATCCCTTTTTGGCATGTTCCCTGACGTTGGGTGAGACTTGATGTGCTGAGAATTCCCATTTTGTAGCAAATTTGGGAGATCTGAGTAGTTCTGATGTCTTTTGGGCAGACAGATTTCATTGATAGTTCTGGAGAAGAAAATGCCACTACTTTTAGATGTTTTTGTGTCAGGGTTTCCGGGATGGCAAGGTGGTTGAGTTTGGCTGGTTGTTTTTAAGCATACCTTGGGCATCTTTTGAGCTCAATATGAGAATAAATGCATTTGATCCCCAGTATAATCACCAACAGAATTTCACCCAGTAATGTTTGCATAGAAGTTCATAACTCTGGTTTGAATGTCACTTGTCTTTCAGAAGAGCACCTGTGCTTGATTTTAGAGCCCCACAAAGATGGAGAACCCAGCACACGCAAGCTGTTCGCATGGTTAATTACCTTCACTGTTAAAAAACATGTAGCTCATTTCTGCTCTGATATGATCCAGCTTCAGCTCCCATCTGCTGGATCTCGTTATGGCTGGCTTAGAAGGCTTAAATAACATAAATAAGAAGCTTGAAAAATATTCAATTGTCGTAGGCATTCAGGAGGTCAAAAAGAACATGGTTGTTTTTTTTCCTGACCAGAAGTGTCATGATAACTGTCAAGTTCAGTTTGGCCAGGCTACGAAGAGCAGCCAGTTGTGTGGAGCATTTCTCATTTGAAAAAGCTTTTTATATGTAGTTATCTAGTCACATCATTCTGTCTTGATGATGGCAAAGTTTGTTTCTGGTGGGACAAATGAGCTGTAGTCTTGTACATGAGTGAGCATCAGTATACAGTGGTTACTAAGGACAGAGAAGAGCTGAATTGGAACCCAGATGTTAAGTCCACATCCTACGTGGCATGAAACAGGTGAAGGTAGATGTTGGCTCATTCTGACCTTTGATGCTGTAAGAAGGGACTCAGTTTAATTAGAATCATAGTTTGGAAGGCAGCCCAAGGATCACACAATTCCAAATGCCTGCCACAGGCAGGGACACTAACCTCCAGGCCTGGATCTACACAAGGTTTCCCAGGGCCCCATCCAACCTGGCCTTGAACACCCCCAGGGATGGGGCATCCACCACCTCTCTGGGCAGCCTGTTCCAGCCCCTCACCACTCTCTCTGGAAAGAACTTCCCCCTAATATCTCATCTAAACCTTTCTTCCTTTAGCTTTAATCCATTCCCCCTTGTCCTGCTATTATCTACCTTTTTAGAAGTTGATTCCCCTGGGCAAGTCCTTCTAAGAAAACTTTTCCTTGCAGTGAAGTCCAGTCTGGAGCACAAGTCTGTCTTAAATTTGGACAAAGAATATGATGAAAAATCCCATCCAGCCATAGCCACAAGTCCTTGTGCCTTCTCTCCCAGCTTACCCAGCTTTGGGATTTGGCCTCACGTATTGCAGAAAAGGCATGTGTTTTTTCAGACTGTGCACGCTTGTGTTCAAATTGCAGAGCTTATGAGTATCATTAACCTTTTGTTTTAAAAAAAATAATCACTGTGGAGCATAGTTTGAACATACTCATGGCAGACTCCTCTTTCTGTGCTTTACATACTCGTGATTCTTTGCACACTTACTGGCCTTAGTTGAAGTTAACTTTGTGTGTAATAGAGGCTCACGTTTCCAAATCATGGACTCTGAGATATCATTGCCTACAACTACCTGAAGGGAGGGTGTAGAGAGGTGGGCGATGGTCTCTTCAGCCAGGTGACAGGAGATGGGACAAGGGGAAATAACCTCAAGCTGCCCCAGGGCAGGGTCAGCTCAGATGGGGGGAAAAGTTCTCCCCTGGCAGAGTTGTGGGGCTGTGGAACAGGCTGCCCAGGGAATTGAGTCACCTTCCCTGATGTGTTTAATAAAAGGGTAGATGAGGTACTTAGGGATCTGGTTTAGCAGAGGATGGGATCTGTTGGACTTGATGATCTTACAGATCTTTTCCAACCTTGTGATTCTGTGATCCTAAATAGCCAGCGTAGAGTTTAGAGGAAGAAAACAGTTCTGCATGGGTAGAGGTAATACAGTAATAAGCAGATTTTACGGTACATGTTCTCCATTTAAAATAAATAAATAAAAATGTACATTTTGTTCTTCATCAATATTCCAGTTCACTGGAGCAAATGGGTTTTGGATCACCCAGTGCCAGGTAAATACGAGCTATCCACTCGTTCAGCTGCTGCAGCATCACGTTTAGAGGTGAGAGAGGAAACACATCATATCCTGGGCTCCCATTCACGTTCTGGGGGTGGATGAAGGCACTCAGGACCTCTCAGAATAAAGCCCATAAGAAGAAAAAAAATATCACCTGCAGTGAAACAGGCAGAGTTAAGAGTTTAAAAAAGAAAAGAAAAACCCCAAACCCTCAGAGTTCAGAGCATTTGAGAAACAAAGTTGTAGTAGGATGTAGTATAACCATAGTAACAGGCAGGATTCTGCACAACTGATACTGGAATAATGAATTTTGCTGAAAAAACCCTGCCACATGAGAAAAGCAGGCTATCAGATTTTGAGAGTGTAAAGAGAGTTTTTGCATTTAAACATGTATTTGAATTGATACATAGTAAAAACTCCAGCCCTTTGTCAACCCTGGATGTGCTACAGAAGAAAACAAATTGAAAAGCCCCCTTATCACTCAGTGTGAATATAACCACAAATCAGTAAAACAGACAATTTAGACTATCACCCTTCCTCTGTTAGTTAGGAAATTTGTTGCTTTAAGATTGTATATTTTTTGGGCTCTTTTAGTGGAGGGAACCACAACACTGATGTACTGAAATAGGGGCAAACGTTGGGTCCTTATAGGAATGATGGAGCTGAGACAGGTCCCAGCTCTCCTACCCAGCCTGTACATGTTCCTCTGGTCCCAGTGCTTTTATATTGGTTTTTTTAGATATCAAATAGGCTTGTATAGCAATATTCCAGGAAAAATGTAGCCCCAGCTCCTGCTTTTTACTTTTGAATGATTTCCATTTCTAGCTCTGCTCTCCTAACATGTGATACCATCTGATGAGATAGAGAATAGTTATTGCAGCGGCCTCGTGAGATACTTGTTAAACTTATGGAATTTGGGCAAAAGGGAGTAAGTGCATTTGTGGTTTTTATCTCCATCTCCTGTTGTCCTTCAAGGCTCTGACAGCACTTGATATTTATCAGCTCACAAGAGCCTGTCCAGGTATTTAAGCATCTCAGCTGGTAAATCAAAGCACATGCTGGGAGCTCGCTGCAGAGCTCCGTTTCACCCGCCTGCCGAGTAACAAACCGTTATTAATTGACAGCAGAATAACCAAATTGCAACTGGCAGCTTAATGCTGCGGAGCATCGTGGGTCAGAGCACTAGGGGAGGGGGGGCATGGGATGAGGAGGGCACTCAGCAGGATAGATTTCTTATTTTAGAGCTGATTGCCTTGGGTGTGATTTTGGCAAAGCCCAGTAGTCTCTATAAGTGTGCTAATAAAGTTAATTATCTGTTCTGGTTGTGGCCAGGCCAGAGTCAACTTTCCCAAGCAGCCAGCCCAGGTGAGCTGATTTCACCTGGGTTGTTTTCCACCCCACTTGACATTACATCCCCATAAAAGTGTCTGGTTGGGGAGAAGCATGGGTTTGGTGCCTCTAGGACAGTCCAGAGAAGGGCTACGAAGATGATGAAGGGCCTGGAACATCTCCCCTGTGAGGAAAGGCTGAGAGAGCTGGGGCTGTTCAGCCTCGAGAAAAGAAGACTGAGGGGGGACCTAATCAGTGTTTATAAATATTTTAAGTATGGGATGCAGGGGGAATTGGTCAGCCCCTTTTCAGTGTCTGTGGAGACAGGACAAGGGGCAATGGCTGCAAATTGGAGCACAGGGAGTTCCACACCAACATGGGGAGGAACTTTTTCCCAGTGAGGGTGCCAGAGCCCTGGGACAGGCTGCCCAGGGAGGTGGTGGAGTCTCCTTCCCTGGAGAGATTCCAGCCCCATCTGGACACCTATCTGTGCAGGATGAGCTGGGGAGCTGCTTTGGCAGGGGGGTTGGACCCGATGAGCTCTCGAGGTTCTTTCCAACCCCTGCAATTCTGTGATTTTGTGATTCTGTATCTTAGACCCCAGATTCTATATGATATCTGGGGAATCACACATTTTTTGTAGATTTACAAGCCAGTAGGTAAGAGCATGGTGAGCTTGGTCCTCTCTCCGCAACCCCATCATATCTTACTACCTCTGGTGGCATTATGCTGGTGTCATACCTGTCAGTTGTGATGCTGAGCCAAACTTCAAAAGTTTCCGTGCCCTTTGCACTCCCATGGGCATTGCTGGGAAACACTGGGCAGCTTCTGACCCTGTTTCAGACCAAGCACCTTCCAACCAGGAAGCAGAGCTTGAGCAGCTAAGCAGAAAACCAGAAAAAAATTGAACAGTGTCACAAATGCCCTGTGACAGGTGGGAGCATTTTGCCTAAACCCTCTACTCTGCACTGGTGAGGCCTCAGCTGGAATATCATGTGCAGTTCTGGGCTCCCTGGGTCAAGAAGGACAGGGAGCAACTGGAGAGAGGACAACAAAGGGCTACGGAGATGGTGAGGGGACTAAAAGATCTCTCTTACAAACAGAGGCTGAGGGACTTGGGACTTTTTAGCCTGGAGAAGACTGAGGGGGGATCTTACCAGTGCTGATAAATACTTAAGGGATGGGGGTCAGGACAATGGGTCAGTCTTTTTTCAATTTTACCCAGGGACAGGGCAAGAGGTGATGGGCACAAACGGGAATAGAGGAAGTTCCACCTAACCCTGAGGAGGAACTTCTTTACTGTGAGGGTGGCAGAGCCCTGGGCAAAGGCTGCCCAGTGAAGTTGTGGTGTCTCCATCTCTGGAGACATTCAAACCCCATGATCCAGGACGCTGTCCTGTGCAGCCTGTTTGAGGGGATCCTGCTTTGGCAGGGGGTTGGACTAGATGATCACCAGAGGTACCTGCCAACCCAGATCGTTCTGTGATTCTGTGAAACCTCCTCTATTATTTCAACACTTGTTTTGGGTGTGGCACAGCAGCAGTCTGGCAGCTGCCTGCAGAGACTTGAAGAGGTGGGCCAACCATAATATGAAGAGTAGGACCAGAGGAGAACAATGAAGAGAAAAGTTTTGATACAAGAAAAGAAGTCTGAAATGGATCTCTGCTGGATGTGGTTTCCTTGGGATCATCTCTGGTGTTCAGCTTTCCCTGCTGCATGCAACAGGGCAGGGATGGCACCACTACACTGGGGCTCTGGAGCCAGAGCATCCCTCTGGGACCCAGGGTTATGGTTTAGAAAGATGCTTGAACCTGATGGTAAGATGCCAGGGCATCATCCCACACTTTGCTAGCGCTCAGACAGATCCCAAGCCACCTTATACTGTGTGCCCATCAGCTTCGCTGCCTTCATCCCAACATGACTGAAAACCTTCACAAGTTCATTTCAGTTGCTCACCAGCCTAAGGAATCAGCCTAACACCAACAGGTGCTACAGGAAAGCAACATCAGCCTTCCCAGCAGGAAAGGAGACATTCCACAGTCTCCAAAACCACAACCACCCAGTTTTCCAGTGCAGCTCTCAACTCTGCATCCACGGGAGGAACTGGAGCAATTCATGGGGAAGTTTGTCACCATAATGGATGATGACATGGCACACGGCACCCGTGACAGGTGAAACTGCACTGAGCGGAACAAATCTGTATGGATGGTTTGTTCCTGCTGAGGCAGGCAGAGGTTTCCTCCTCTGACATGTTGATTTATATATTTGCTGGTCTTCCCTGAAGAGTAGTGCCCCAGCGTGGGTCATTGGAGCCCTCTGCTGAATACACCTTCTCAGTGCTGGGAAAGGAGCATGAATGATGTTTTGGAAAGGTAGATGCTGTGAATTTAACATTGGAGGGGGGAGAGGGGGCAGCTGAGAAGCTGTAATTAAAACAAAAACACCCACAACAAGAAAATGTACAAATAAATGTTGTGTGTCAAGGTGAGATGTAGAGAGCTGTGAAAACCTAGAGCTGTGGGTCAGCGCTGAGCGTGAAGAGGTTTGAAAACCTTTTGTCTCTCCTGTCCTACCTTTAATCACATTTCTTCTTCTTAGAGTGCTTTCAGAATTGTGGGGTGTCAGCTAAACTTCAGTGGAAAAAATTAGATTAGGCTTTATTTATTTCTTGCTTTAAGGCAGCCACATCCTGCAGTCATCTGGTGCCTTCCTCTGCCAAGGCATCTTGAGATTTTTAAGTGATGGACAATAATATACGAATAACCAACAACCTTTCCTGTGCCAAGGTCTCTTCCTCCATCTGCTGTGTTTTTGAGAGCCTGTCACACAGTGAAAACATCCCTTCACAGGTACATTCCCATCTTTGCCTTCTTTCTGCAAAGAAATGAAGCAAGTGAATGAGGAATGTTCCTCTAATCTAGTGCAGCTCACCAAGGATCCAGAGAGAACAAAATGACAGTTTTGTGGCAAGGTTCTGGTGGAGAAGGGGGGGCTGCAGGAGTGGTTTCTGCAAGAAGCAGCTAGAAGCTTCCCCCAGGTCCAACAGAGCAAACACCAGCCAGGTTCAAGGCCGGATCTGCTGGTGATCAAGGCCGAGCCCATCAGCGATAGTCACCGAACCTCTGGAATCACAGTGAGGAGGAAAAAAAACCCAAGCAGCTGCTTTTTGGCCCCAGAGAAGGGAGTGAGAAGGTATGAGAAACTCTGCAGGCACCAAGGCCAGGGAAGAAGTGGGGGAGGAGGTGCCCCAGGTGCCAGAGAGAAAGATGCCCCTGCAGCCCGTGGAGAAACCCATGGTGGAGCGGGTGTCCCCCCACAGCCCATGGAAAAGGCCAAGACCCCACCTGCAGCCCATGGAGAGAGACCCACACTAGAGCAGGTTGCTGAGGGGGCTTGTGACTCCATGGAGGACCAGGCTGGAGCGGTCTGGGCCTGAGAGACTGAGAGACATTCTGTGATTGATGACTGCACCCATAGCAGTGACCCACACTGGGGCAGCTGGGGAAGAGCTGAAGCCCTGTGGGAAAGGACTCAGGTTGGAGAAGTTCATGGAGGACTGTCTGCTGTGGGTGGGAAACCATGGTGCAGCAGGGGAAGGGTCTGAGGAATGCACCCGCACTCCCACTCAGCCAAGAAGGAAAACAACTTGTGAGGAACTGACTGAAACCCCCACTCCCCAAATCCCTGCCCCTCCCTGTGCCACAATGGGGGGAAGAAAGGAGCAAAATCCTACTAAAGTGAAGTCTGCTAAGAAGGGAGGGCTGGGGTGGAGGTGCTTTAAGATCTGGTTTTACTTCTTACCATCTGACTCTGCTTTCTTTGTGAGTGTAGTATAATAAATTCGCTGCTTGGTGGGTTTTTTCCACATTAAGTCTGTTCTGCCCATGATGCCGACTGCAGAATGATCTCTCCCTGACCTTATCTTCACTCCTGAGCCTCTCAATAGATACTTATTCCCCCTGTCCATCTGAAAAGGGGAGTGATGGAGTGACTTTGGTGGGCGTCTAGCCTCCAGCCAGGGTCAAACCACCCCAGATAGATTGAAAACCTGAAGGTTTGGGTAGGTTTGACCTGATGTTCTGAACTTCATCTGTGTTAGGGAATCGTAAAAATATCCCGCTGATTTGGGGGTACACAAGACAATAATCCCAAAAGGATTATTGGGATAATACCTCTGTGTCTTCTGGTTGTTCTCCATCCCTCTGGGCTGGTGAAAGCCCTTCAGTTGAAGTGTAAATTGTACCCATCCTGGAGCTGCTTTACGTTACCTGAAGCCCAACTGAGAGTAAAGGCCGTATCAAGGAATAACAACAAATGTTTGCAAAATACATTAAAGATAAAGCCCGTGGTTGTTAATACCGAGTGGTGCTGCTCTGTTTTATCCTCTTACCTCAGCAGTAGCTAATGGACAGGAGGTCATAAGAAGGAATTTCCTTTTATTTTTAGTAGCCTTAAGACACTACTGAAGCCTTCAACCCCACGTGTTGTAGGAGTAATGAATCCTACCCTCGGCGTGATGTTAGGATTCAGCACCACACAGCGTTTTCAGGTGCAAGGAGATGAATATTGTTCTGTGGATGGGTTGCCTTGTTAGTGTGGGTTTTTTTAAAAGGCTTCATTGAAGTTCCTTGCCATAAAATTACGCTTTGATCATCCCCATTTTCTCTTAATGAATCCAGATGGGTTAGAGGCAACTGGATTGTAACTCTCTGATAATACGTGCGCTGCCTTTCATTTTCTCATGCCAAGTTTCAGAAGATCCTGCACCAGCCCAGCTAACGAATCTGTCTCTATTAACATGGCCTAATACATCTTAATATGTAGCATCCCCTGAGACACATGCAGATGTGTCAGGATTGCTTTGGAAAAGGTTAAAATGTTACAGAAAAATAGCCATTACGTATCTGGGACTGTCTCCTTTCATATGGTAATCACCTCTTTGCTGCCTTTCTTCTTCTTTTTTTTTTTTTAAATCCTGGAAGTAGCTTTGTATTTCCTTTAAATCAAAAGATCTTATTCTAAACTCAAGATATTGGCAGGAGCTGAGCTGTGTTTCTTATGTTGTTGTAGAGAGGAGAGAGTAAGTGGGAGAAACGACGTAGAAAGCAGCAATGCCTTGTCTTTTACCACAGAGACTTTGGATTTTGAAGTTGTTTTGAGCAAATGTTGAGTTGCATAAAGGAACAGAAATGAGGCAGATCGAGAGAAGAGATTTGATTCCTCTTTGTGTGGTTACACATCCGACTCAGGAGGTTTGCTCTCACACAAGGGTGCCTGGGAGGGCAGATCCTTCCCCTGGTAAGCCAAGAGAGATTAGTTAGTAGCATGGGTCTGCTGGAAATCCCTCCCACCTCTCACCAGGGAAATACAAGGGGAAAATGAAGAGTATCAATATCCATGCAAGGAGGAAAACAATTGCCTTTGTCTTCCAGGTTGCCACATGATTTAGGAAGTTGTTTTTTTTTTCTTCCCTATGTATAAATGTGAATTTTAATGCCTCACCCTTAAGGAGCAGGAGCTGGAAGGAGACCTGCATTTGGACTGAAGCTGCACAGCAGCTTCTGTGTTTTCCATTTGTGCAGTCAGAGATGTCCTCGTGGCTCACATCTGCAGGTTGGACAGCTGCCTTTTCCTCTGCTGAAGACAGACGCTGGCCATGGGAGCACCTTTAAGCCATCTAGGTGCAAAGTGAAGCCTGTCTGCTCAGCCCCTTTGTGCCCATTGTGATCATTGCTACTTGAAGGCTGAAGGACAGCAGCTCCTTAACCTGCCCGAATGCAATGAGGGTGTGACTGTGCTCTTTGTGTAGCTGGGTCTGGGTGGATCTAATGTCCACAAATTACTAATTCTAATTCTAAACTAATTCTAATGTCCCACCGCATTTATCAGCCCAAAGTATGTGGTTTTATGTTCATTCCCAAGGGAAAGGTACCAGATTGGTGTTTTCATTTGAGCATGATTTGAGTGGATTCTTAAAATGATCCTTTTGCCCTTGCTGGAGTCAGCCTGGCACAGCAAGGAGGGATAGCAAACCTGAGCAACATCTGAATCCTGTGCTCACACCTTGGAGCCCATCAGTATGACAAGAGCATCCGTGGCTGCTGCAGCCTCTGCATGCTGATGCCTGCTTCATTTACTTGTGATGACTCCAGGCTGCAAGTCCTTTAGGGTTGGTTGTTCTCTGTGCACATCAAATCCAGGTTGGGACTGAATATTTATTAAAACACTAATACTTATAATGAAGTGGCATAAACAAAAGCATCTGAGAGGCAGTTCTGCCAGACTACGTTTGTGTTTGGACAGAGTAATCCCAGATTGTTGCTAATTACAATAAAAAAGATCAGTTAATTCCTGTGATTTGCTTAAGAGCAAACCTCCTAAGATAGAAGAGCAACCAGAGAAGTGGGGTTTTTTCTTCCTCCAGGTACAGTTGTGAGCCCAGGACGTATCTGGAGCAGCACAGGCAATGACTAAGCCTTCAACGAAACCCACATGCTAAGGAGTCATGTGTGCTCTGAATGAGGATGAGCTTTGCAGATGCTTTTTTACCAGGCCAGGGACAAGTTGTGGAGCAGAATCAATTCCTGTCACTCGGGTGGCTCTGGAGGAGCAGGATTATGGATCAGGGCTATGCTGCCGCACTTTAATCTGGAAATCAATAGAGAGACGGAAGTTGGGCTTGTGGGGATGTGGCAGCAATGATGATTTGGGATTTGATGAGATCTTGCTCTGCAAACAATTGAGTCACTAACTCCTCTTCACATCCTGATTAACACAGAGAAAGGACTAAATTCAGCCTTGATGCAGCTCTCTTGAAGCCCCCCAGGATTCCCCTGTATCATTCGAATCTAGAATTTCTTAAACAACCCAAGGCTCCCAAATGCTTCAGTCTCCTCCTTCACCTTTTGGGTAGCTCAAGAATAACCCTTCATTCTACTAAACCTAATACTAATTCAGTTTATATCAGCCTAGGACTTTGATAACAGACTTGTTTGTAGTAGCCAATTGAAATACAGCAGACAATGTTATAAATACAAACTGTGCCAAGTCACCTTGGGGTGCCTCAGAAATCCCCAAATTCATACAGAGCTCTTTAAATCTTGGACATTATCAGATATTATGATACCTCCTTCTGCAGGCTTGTTGTAGTTTAATCTGGCAGTCAGCTAAAACAACCACACAGCCACTTGCTCACTCCCCTTTCTCCTGGTGGGATGGGGGAGAGAATCGAGGCAGGAGGAAATAAAGTGGTGGGTGGAGATAAAGACACTTTAACAGGACAGAAAAGGAATATGAGGAGGAGTATGGTGATGATGATGATGATAAAGGAACTTACAAAACAAGTGATGCACAGCACAGTTGCTCACCACCCGCAGAACACCATCGATGCACAGCTAGTTCTTGAGTCATGATCAGCCAGCTTCCTCACAGTTATGTATGGAACATGATGCCCTATGGTATAAAATACCCTTTTGCTCAGCTGGGGTCAGCTATCCTGGCTGCGTTCCCTTGCAGCTTCTCATGCACCCCCAGCCTACTTCCTGACAGGGCAGGAGGAGAAGCTGAAAAGTCTTTGACTGCTTAGCAACAACCAAAACATCAGTGTGTCATCAACATTGTTTTCATCCTAAATCCAAACCATGGTGCTATACCTGCTACTAGAATGAAAATTGACTCTATCCCAGCCAAAACCAGGACAAGGCTGTCCAAACTTGCTCATCTGTAGGATGTGTAGCAGTGTTTTTGGTTTGCAGATCTGTCCTGTTGTTCCTCTGATTGTGATACACAGCTTAGGGTGACAAAGGGATCACAAGATGCTGCTTTAACCTTGGCTACCAGTGGAAAGCATGTGTCCTACACATGCAGCTTGTGTGAGTGGGAACAGTGGACAGTCCCTGGTCTTTATGATAGCCTGTCACCTGTGAGTCCAGAATTACTGGTCAGGATAAAAAATACTTGGCGTTTGCAAATCCAGGCAAGCTCAACGAAGCTGTGGGTACCTTGTTCCTCTAAAAATCCCATTTTCACACTGAGGTTTCATCTAGTGAAGTAAAGACCTGAACACCACTGATCTTCAGCCACTGGGAAAAAAAATCAAAGCTCTTTCAGACCTGGTATTCAAACTCCTGTTCTGCCCTCTTCCATCTCTTGCTTGGTTTCTGCTTTTTCCTCGTTCGTTTTGTTTTACATCCCTTGGTAGTTGTGGCTGCTCCAGCATCTGCTCAGCACTAGGGAGCATCAGCTGTACAGTTACATCTGTGATGCTAATTAACAAAACATTTTCTTCTTTTCTTTCCTGTCCAGAGCACAGTAATCGTGGAGAAGACTGTTCAAGACCTGATGAACCTGATGCACGACTTGAGCGCCTATTCAGATCAGTTCCTCAACATGGTTTGTGTGAAACTCCAGGAGTACAAGGACACCTGCACCCTGGCCTACAGGTACAGGCAGGCTTGGAAATCAATGTGTGATGGAGATGTACTCAGGCTTTTTACTACTTTGCTATGAGTAGGCAGGATTTACTTCTAGAAATCATCTCTGCTGAGACAGGCAAGGATGTTTCTAGGTGGGAAAAAATCTGAAATAGCAATCACTGGGATTAGAAAGTCTTTGTTTCCCAGTGATTTTGTCCACATTGTGCTGTATATTAGGCTCTTTAAATGTGTACAACAGTGGTAGAGCTTAGAAACCACCCAGGTTTTCTCTTAGACAAAAGGTGAACTCAGGTTGGAGATGGGGAGTTTAAGGGATCATCATTAACTTAAATAGTTGCATAGAGCTGCTGCTTGCTTGTAAAGCAAGACAGACCCTTCTGTTTGAGTGTTCCCACTGTATTTTAATTAATTATATTGACATTTGGGTGTTCAGATCTCATGGTAATGCAGGGATTAGTAAACACAGCACACCATATCAATACACACACTGGGTTATGTGAAACTTTCTGTGAACTTACTCTTTTAATGATAGAAACAAAGAACCCTAGAGTGGTTTGGGTTGGAAGGGACCTCAAAGCCCATCTAGTTCCAGCACCCCCTCAGCCATGGTTCCAACTTCCCCACTAGCCTTGGTTGCCCAAAGCCTCATCCAACCTTGCCAGGGATGCAGGGGCAGCCCCAGCTTCTCTGGGCACCCTGTGCCAGGGCTTCCCCACCCACAGGGAAGAATTTCTTCCTAATGTGCAATCTAAATCTCCCATTTTCTGGCTTAAACCTATTCCTCCTTGGCAGCAGCCCCTCTCCAGCTTTCCTGGAGCCCCTTCAGAGACTAGAAGGTGTGCTAAGGTCTCCCTGGAGCCTTCTCTTCTCCAGGTTAAACCAGCCCATCTCTCTTAGCCTGTCTCCAGAGCAAAGGTGCTCCAGGCCTCATATCATCTCTGTGGCCTCGAGACTGGTTCCAACAGCTCTGTGTCCTCCTTGTCCTGGGGACCCCCAAGCTGGATGCTGCACTGCAGGGGGATCTCTGTCCCAGAGCAGAGCAGGGGGGCAGAATCCCCCTTTCCCAGCCCTGCTGGTCCCGCTGTTGGTGATGTAGTCAAGGACATGGGTGGCCTTCTGAGCTGCCAGCAAGCATTGCTGGGTCAGGTTTAGCTTCTCAACACCCCCAGGTCCTACTCGGGGCTGCTCTCTATCCATTCTCCACCCAGCCTGTTGTTGTGCTTATGATTGCCCCAGTCCATGTGCAAGACCCTGCCCTTGTTGAACTTCATGCAGTTTGCATGGTCTCACCTCTCCAACCTGTCCAAGTCTCTCTGGATGGCATCCCTTCCCTCTAGCATGTTGACCACACCATATAGCTTGGTGTTGTTGGCAGTCTTGCTGAGGATGCACTCGATCGCTCTGTCCATGTCACCAGCAAAAATGTTAAACAGTCCCAGTTCCAGTACCAACCCCTGAGGAATGCCACTTGTCACTGGTCGCCCCTTGGACATCAAGCCATTGGCCCCAACTCTTTGAGTGCAACTGTCCAGCCAACACCTTATCCACAGAGTGGTCCATCTGTCAAATCCGCATCTCTCCAGTTTAGAGAGAAAGGGGTCGTGCAGGACAGTGTTAGATGCTTTGCAGAAGTCTAGGTAGATGATATCAGTCATTTTTCCCTTCAAGGGGTCATCACATGCTCTGTCTTGGGATGGTTATGTATTAGTGTTTTTAGTGATCTGTGATCTGCTTCCCTATCCACAGCATGTAAACTAAATGCAGTGTGGTCCCACTTGACACGGGGTTTTCACCCTGGGTCACTGTGTTTGAGTCCTTTGGATATTTGCTTTTCCATAGATTTTCCTTGTAACCATCAAAAAGTAACTTGCCCTCCATACATCCCAGTTGCCCATCTGTAAAATGATCCTCCCTGGTGAAGGGGGGACCAGGAGCATCCCCTGTGCTGCAGGAATAAATACTTGAAAGACACTAAAGATGCTGCAGAGATGTGGGCGATAACAGCTGCTATACATAACCTCCTTTAATGGCTAATTCAGACTGGTGATAGCAGGGGAAGCTTGAAAAAGCCCCTTATGTTTTCTGACCAAAAGCATTAAGAAATTATTTCCTGTTGCCTGATTTCATTCAGGAGAAGCTTCATCTGCCAAGTGGCTGTGTATGGGCTCATTATTATTATTATTATTAATAACACCACTAATAGCAGTGAGCACATATGTGGGTGAAACTCTGTCCGAGCGCTCGTGGAAATTGGTAGCTGCTCATGTGCCATTGTCCAAAATGCTCATATTTTATATGAAACTTCACTGACTGGAGTCAGACAATAGATGTAATTTCTTTGGCTTGAACTTAAAGGTCCTTCCTTCCTTCCTTTGCTGATACCATTCCTGGATTTGGCACCTGCTGAGGAGTAATTAGGACAGCCCTAATTTGGCAATATCCTGATTACAGCAGGAGGGGGAAAAAAAACCCCAACAAAACAGGAAACGTTCTAGTTTTGCTGCTAGCAAATGACTGACTGAAATAGAAATCTATATACATTTCAAATGATGCAGAGGAATACAGCAGCTCCCAGGCTTTCCTGGGGCGAGCAGTTCGATCCATGGGGACGTTATGCCCTCTGCAGGGATCTCACATCAGTACGGCTACGTGCAGCCTTGCCCCTTGGACCAGGGTTTTCCTTGGGGGTTTGAGAGGGATAAATCCTCATGTTGATAAAGTTAGTGGAGGAGGGATCATTTCTTGCTGCTTAAAATCAGAATAACCTCCACCCTGCCTCAGAGCTGGGTATTAATACAATTGGGTGAAGGAATCATAGAATCATAGAATCATAGGGGTTGGAAGGGACCTCCAGAGATCATCAGGTCCAACCCCCCTGCCAAAGCAGGGTCCCTAGGGCAGATCACACAGGTCAGTGTCCAGATGAGGCTGGAATACCTCCAGAGAAGGAGACTCCACACCTCCCTGGACAGCCTGTCCCAGGGCTCCCTCACCCTCACTGGGTAAAAGTTCTTCCGCATGTTGGTGTGGAACTTCCTATGCTCCAACTTGGAGCCATTGCCCCTTGTCCTGTCCCCACAGACCACTGAAAAGGGGCTGGCCAATTCCCCTGCATCCCATACTGCAGATATTTATAAACATTAATAAGGTCCCCCCTCAGTCTTCTTTTCTCCAGGCTGAACAATCCCAGCTCACACAGCCTTTCCTCCCAGGGGAGATGCTCCAGGCCCTTAATCATCTTTATACCTCTTCTCTGGACACTCTCCAGGAGTTTCCTGTCTTTTTTATCCCAGGGAGCCCAGAACTGGACACAATACTCCAGGTGGGGCCTGACCAGGGCAGAGTAGAGGGGGAAGATCACCTCCTTTGACCTGCTGGCCACACTCCTCTTGATGCCCCCCAGGATCCCATTGGCTCTCTTAGCCCCCAGGGCACAAGCAAGGCAACGTGGATCTGATCTTGAGATGTCAAGATAGTGAGAATTTGGGAAGCCAGCAAGATCTGCACATGGCATTTGCTCATTCCCCATGTGCATGTGTTGCTTGAAGGGGGAATATGAGCAAACATGGATGAGATGTATTCAAATCCAGGCTTCTCAAAGCAAGACTGTTTTATTCTGAGTCCTTTGCAGAACAGATAGCTCTGTCAGGATGTCAGCACTGAGAAATGCACAGCTGAGATTTTTCATGTTTGGTTTCTATTTGGCTCTGATTTACTAGTGAATGCAAGAAAAAAAACACCCCTAAGAGGGATGAATATGAATGGATTGGACCTTTCTATAAGTACCAACTATGGATTTTCTTGTTTTAACCTGTGACAAATTCTGGAAGCTTTTATTGAATCAGATGTAGGTGAGAAGTCTTCTGCAAATGACCTGTCTGTAAGAAGAGCAGTTTTAGTTTGGCACAAACTGTTTACAAATGGAAGTTCTGTTTCTGGACTTGTTTTTGAGGGGTTGGGGCTCGAAATGAAAAGAAAAATAGAGATGGAGCTACACAACCTCCTGCTGTGTTGGCAGAGCTCTTCTTTGGTCTTGTCCAGCCCATGTCTTCTTAAGCAAATTTCTATGAAGGCAGCTCTACTCATGAGTTCAGCCTTTATAGTTAAGCCATTTGTTTTCAGGGCTTTGGGAGGTACTGAAGTGGCATACAGGGAGTCACAGGGACTGAGAAAAGACTTACCAGTTCAAGATAGTTACCACTAATGTGAGGCTTTCTTTGCAGTCTCTTGCCAACACCCTTCTCAGACAAGATTTGCTCTTTTAAGTGCTAAAACTAATCACATTCCATGTCTTGTTACAGGTATTGGCCCCATGTTTAGTCATGTCCACATTGAAGTTCACATTCTTATTTTGTTGTCCAACTTTAAGCTCTTTCCTGTCCATCTACTCCCTTCTAACCAATCTTCATCCTCCCTCCCTTGAACAACCATTGTCTTGCTCATTTTTCAACCTACCTGCAGAGTCCTTAAAGGCACCAGTTCCCCAGATGAGTCTCTTTAGTCTGTAAAAAGAGATGGCCATCACCAAAGAGGAGTTCACCTTAATTAAAAAGTGCCTAAAATCTCTGGAGGTCTTCAGAGATTTAATATAATGAGATATAATTGGGCCTATATCTCTCAAAGTGAGGAAGAAAGTTCCTGCTTTCCAGCCAGGCAATATAAAACTAAGCCTGTTTTTATTGATAAGGAAATGAGCAGCAGAATAATTCATCCAGTGTGTGAGGTCTGTGGTCAAACATGATTTCTCAGGTCCACAGGAAATGCTCCTGTCACTCAGTTTACTACTTCTTATTGGCATCTTCCCCTTCTTGCATTAAGTTTTTGGGCTTTAAGTTGTCTTTTGGACTCTTTTTGGGCAGCGGCCTGCCTCACTGAGGCTGTTAGATGCCTGGCACGTGCTCAGCACGCCACTCAGCATGGCAGCATCACCTTGACCCAGGGAAAAGGGGAAAAAATTATTCAAATGTACATTTGGCATGAGACAACAGAGTCCAATTAGCCCCTGTGGCCCCCAGATGTTTTCCTAATGAAAAGCCATGGCCTCCCCAGTGGTGTCTGGGGAGTTTCCCTATCATTCTGCTCCCAGCTCAGGACAGCAGTGATGCAAATCTGGGACCATCACCATCAGCAGATGTTCTCTGGATAAAACCCACTGATCTGTGGAGGGATGAACCCTCCTTACTCACATGCCATCACCTGTGTAAGTGTTACACCTATTCCCTACCCACTCCCAGGAGCTGGGCACTAACAGATGGCATTTTCCTTGGCCCGTTGAGCTGTGAATTAATTAGTTGATGATGGCATTGGTGGTAGCATGTAACCCTATTACAGCAGCAGGAATAATTACATAGGCATTTGGGAGGAGAGGGGGGTTGTTTGAAACGAAGTGTTTTGAGCTGTACTAAAACATGTCATCCTGCCTTGTGATAATTGACTCAAAGACCCGAATTAGATTGACATTGATAAGAAGTTACGGAGGCTGAAAACTGGCTGAGATACTAGAAAGAAATGAGGGGGGGGAAAAGGAGTTTTAATTGATGGGGAAAGCTGGGCACCTAACAGAGGTCAGGGTATGCACCACCCTATTTAACATTTTCCTTAATGAGGAGGTGTTTGGAGTAAACCCAGCCTGTCAATAAAAATTAGGAGGTGTTGCAGTCATGGGAAGGAATGGGGACATCATTCCAGGGGTCCCACGTAGTGGTAGCAGTGTCCCAGCATCGATTAATTTGAAGGTCCTGATTAATTTGAAGATCCTGATTAATTTGCAGGCTCTAATACCCATGAGTACCACATCACTAAAGGTGAGAAGAGAAGGAGTTCTGTTGGTTAGGCTCTCAGAAAACACTGATCCTAGAAGAGCAAGTGCACCAAGCTCAGTTTGCAACCTGCTGCAGCGCTAAACAGCCTCCTGTCTTTCCTCCCCCAACACCCATTCCAAAAACCAATAGGGTTTTTGAGGGCAACAGATAATAAGGATGATAAACCAGAGAGGTAGATCTGTCCTCCAACTCCATCAGAAGCCTCCCAAAGATGACTTGCCTTCCTGGACATCTGAAGTGCTATGATAAGGCTGTAAATAATTGAGGAGAGTAAATAAATTTAACATGAGCCAGCAGTGTGCTCGTGCAGCTTGGAAGGGTGATGGGATCCTGGGCTCCATCAGCAGAGGGGTGGCAGCAGGGACAGGGAGGGGATTGTCCCTCTCTGCTCTGCCCATCTGGAGTCCTGTGTCCAGATCTGGAGCCCCCAATACAAGAAAGAAGTGGAACTGTTGGAGAGGGTTCAGAGGAGCCATGAAGATAAGAGGGCTGGAACAGTTTCCCTGCAAAGAGAGGCTGAGGGAGCTGGGCTGGTTCAGTCTGGAGAAGAGAAGGCTGTGGGGGGACCTCATTGCAGCCTGCCAGTCCCTGAAGGGAGCAGAGAAACAGGAGGGGAATTGACTTTTTGAAAGGATAGACAATGGCAGGACAAGGGGGATGGATTAAAACTAAAAGAGGAAAGGGTTAGATTAGATATTAGGGGAAAGTTTTTTACAGAGGGAGTGGTGAGGGACTGGAACAGGCTGCCCAGAGGTGGTGGATGCCCCATCCCTGGAGGTGTTCAAGGCCAGGTTGGATGGCTGTGCCTGTGGCAGCCTTGTGTAGCTCCAGGCCTGAGATTGATGGCCCTGCCTGTGGCAGGGGGGTTGGAGCTCTGTGATCCTTGGGGTCCCTTCCAACCCAGACCAGTCTGTGATTCTATGAAAATAAAACACAAGGACAGCATTAGGATTTTTTTTTTTTATCCAAGGGTTCAATTTGTTCAACTGTGAAATAGACTCCCAGGACTATTACTTCAGTCATTTACATCTGGAGAGGACAAAGCACTGGCTAATATATTCAGTGGAACAGTTGTCTTTCCTTGGCAGAGAAATGGCTAGATATCATCAAATTTATTTTTGCCATCTCAGATGTCAGAGATTCTGGTGGAGCTTTTTCTTTTCCCTTTTTTCAGTAAGTTCCTCACAGCAGCAGAAGGCCAAATTGAAATTTTGACACTGAGGTCTTCTGTGGCTTGAAACAAAATCTATCTTTTTTTTGTCTGTGGCAGATTGAACATGAAACCTAAAGAGAAGGCAAATTTCTATCTAAGTGCATGTGACAAATTCATTTTCACAAATCATGTGAAAATGAATGACACTGAGCTGCCATTCAGCAAGACCTGGACAGGCTGGAGAGCTGGGCAGGGAGAAACCAGATGAGATTCAACAAAAGCAAGTGTAAAGTCTGGCACCTGGGGAGGAACAACTGCATGTATCAGTACAGGCTGGGGGTGACCTGCTAGAGAAGAGCTCTGTGGAGAAGGACCTGGGGGTCCTGGTGGGTGACAGGGTGGCCATGAGCCAGCAGTGTGCCCTGGGGGCTGAGAGAGACAATGGGATCCTGGGGAGCATCAGGAGGAGTGTGGCCAGCAGGTCACAGGAGGGGATCCTCCCCCTCTGCTCTGCCCTGGTCAGGCCCCACCTGGAGTGTTGTGTCCAGTTCTGGGCTCCCTGGGATCAAAAGGACAGGGATCTCCTGGAGAGAGTCCAGAGAATGGCTACAAAGATGATTAGGGGCCTGGAGCATCTATCCTATGAGGAAAGGCTGAGTAAGTTGGGACTCTTCAGCCTTGAGAAGACTAAAGGGGGACTTAATTAAAGTCTGCAATTATCTTAAGCAGGGGATGCAGGGGGAATCAGCCAGCCCCTTTTCTGTGGTCTGTGGGGACAGGACAAGGGACAGTGGCTGCAAGTTGGAGCACAGGAAGTTCCACACCAACATGGGGAGGAACTTTTTCCCAGTGAGGTTGAGGGAGCCCTGGGACAGGCTGCCCAGGGAGGTGGTGGAGTCTCCTTCTCTGGAGATATTCAAGACCCATCTGGACGCCTATCTGAGTGATATGTCCTAGGGACCCTGTCTTGGGCAGGGGGGTTGGACCCAATGAACTCTCAAGGTCCCTTCCAACCCCTGTAATTCTATGATTCTATGATTCTATGTGTACTTACTGAGCAGAGGTTGGTGGAAGGAGTGATAGGTTGCTCTGTGCTGGTGGGAAAAGGAGTAATCTGCTCTGTTTCAAGATAGATCAGTGTTGGCTCCTACCTCAATGCCTTTTTCACTCTTTTCCTTTTCAAAACACAGATATTCAGTGTGTTGTGACTTTTGTTTCTATTTATTGACCAAAACATACCTTTCAGGAAATTTAAAATCAGACAGGTTAATCCACATAAACCCTTTAGAACTGCAGGGTCTTTATTGCAATGTTGCATGACCCTTCCCAAAATCACCACCTGGATGCTAGGAAGAACTCTGAGCATCTCTTTGTCCCCATGTAAAGTCCTGACTTGGATCCAGAAGTCTGCAGCTGAGGAGATAGATGTGCACGGTCCACATTGAGCTGACATGGGCTGAGCCAGCACAGATATGTCCATGGACTGCATGTACTCTCCATAACTGGAGAGAAGATTCAAGACCATTGCTTTCTTTTCATTGCTCCATTTCTTGGTTGACAGACCCAGTATTGGATCTCCACATCTTTTTGATGCACAAGGTTTCTCTCCATTTTTTCTGTGGGACAGTGACAGAAAAAGATCTATCTGGCTTTTGCACTTCTTCAGCTCCTTGTATTGTAGGATGCAGCAAACATGCATTATTTCTAGGTGTCTTGTAACCTTGTGAGCAAAAGGTGGTGGGTGTTTGAGGGGAAACACAGGTCCCAGGGCTTTATCTGTATTTTTTCAAAGGAGAAGGTGATCAGGGTCTTGGAGAGAAATGGAGATCTTGATTCTGTTGTGAACCTGCAGCTAGGTCTCTCCACAGAAACCAGGCCTCTGAGACCTTGTCTTTTCAGATGCTTCCTTTCACAAGTCACATTGTGCTGGTTGCTTGGTGGGTTTTCAACATTCCCATTCCAAAGAGCAGAAAAAAACCCTACTGTTGCCTACTGGAGAGATCACCACCATGCTTTTGATTTGAGTGATGTGGACAGATCACATGTGCTGCTTCCTGGGCTGGAGAAGCAGCCCAGCTAGTCACCATGCAAGGATCTCCTAGAAGACGAGTCTCCTTCAAACCTTGCCTGGACATCTTCTTGTGTGACCTACTCTAGATGATCCTGCTCTGGCATGGGGGTTGGACTACATGAGGTCCCTTCCAACCCCCAACATTCTGTGATTCTGTGAAGAAGAGCCTTCCAGATGCTCACCGGAGAATGAAGTCAGTGGTAGGATCTAGAAGGAAACAGCAACACCTCTAATTCCCACCTCCCAGGTCCTTTCAGTCTATTGAACAACCCAAGAGTGGGAAAGGACTCTCCTCTCTCTACTCACCAGACTGGAGTAGCAAACATTGAGGAGGACACCATTGATCATTGTACATGAGCAATCCCAACATGAAAAATAGGCAGCAAATTGACTCCTTCAAACACAGCATCCTGTTTGTCTCCTGTGATTACCAGGGAGGATTTTAGATTAGTTACACTGCCAAAAATATTAAACAGGGAAAGTCTTCCTAATTGGAATATGCTGTGATCTTTGATTTGAATTTGCACGATTCAGATGAAATCATAGAATCATAGAATGGCATGGGTTGGAAGGGATCCCAAGGATCACAGAGCTCCACCCCCCCTGACACAGGTACGGCCACCAATCTCAGGCCTGGAGCTACACAAGGTTGTCACAGGCACAGCCATCCAACCTGGCCTTGAACACTTCCAGGGATGGGGCATCCACCACCTCTCTGGGCAGCCTGTTCCAAGACCTCACCACTCTCTCTGTAAAGATCTTCCCCCTAATATCTAATCTAACCCTTCCTTTAGTTTTAATCCATTCCCCCTTGTCCTGCCATTGTCTATCCTTTTAAAAAGTTGATTCCCCTCCTGTTTCTCTGCTCCCTTCAGGGACTGGCAGGCTGCAATGAGGTCCCCCCACAGCCTTCTCTTCTCCAGGCTGAACAAGCCCAGCTCCCTCAGCCTCTTTTCACAGGGGAGGTGCTCCAGCCCTCTGATCATCTTTGTGGCTCCTCTGAACCCTCTCCAACAGCCCCACATCTTTCTTGTATTGGGGGCCCCAGCTCTGGACACAGGACTCCAGCTGGGGCCTCAGGAGGGCAGAGCAGAGAGGGACAATCCCCTCCCTGTCCCTGCTGCCACCCCTCTGCTGATGGAGCCCAGGATCCCATCCCCCTTCCCAGCTGCAAGAGCACACTGCTGGCTCATGGGAAGCTTCTCATCCCCCAGAACCCCCAGGTCCTTCTCACAGGGCTGCTCCCCAGGAGCTCTTCTCCCAGTCTGTATCTATGGCTGAGATTTTTCCAGCCCAAGTGCCACACCTGACGCTTTGCAGTGTTGAACCTCATTAGGTTCACCCAGGGCCACCTTTCCAGCCTGTAACCTGTATTATTCGATGTTTTGGATGACTGGAGGGAAGATCCAAGACCGTTACTTTCTTTTCATTGCTTCAGACCTGGTCCCCAAGCTGGGCCAGCTGGTGTGTGGCGAGCTGGTGCCTTCCACCCCAGTCTGCCTGGGCAGCTTTCCACCTTGCAGTCACAACACAATCAGCAGCGCCTGGCGAGCTCGAGTGAGATTGCAGAGAACAAATGAGCCATGGAGAAATTCCCCTCTCCTAGTACAGAATGACCTCCTCTGGTTATGTAAATGATCAGAACTTGATTATTTCAATGGTAGGGAAAATGTGGCCCTTTTCCCCTTAAAAGATGGTTGTGGGTTTGCATTGCAAAGCTCTGATGGAGGAGGGGACTGCAGGGCTGGCTTCTGCAAGAAGGGGCCAGGTCTCTACAGGCCCCACAGAGCAAACACCAGCTGGCTCAAGGCCAGACGTGCCACTGAGCAAGGCCAAGCCTATCAGCGATGGTCACAGCACCTCTGGGAATAATGTTTAGGAAGAAGAAAACCACAAGCAGCTGCTTTTTGCCCCAGAGAAGGGAGTGAGAAGATGTGAGAGACTCTGCAGACACCAAGGCCAGGGGAAAAGTTGGGAGGGAAGGAAGTGCTGCAGGGCTGGAGAAGAGATTGCCTTGCAGCCTGTGGAGAAGACCATGGTGGAGCAGGTGTCCGGCTGCAGCCCATGGAAGATGATGGGGAGCAGAGACCCCACCTGCAGATCATGAAGAGGCCCCACGCTGGAGCAGCTGGAGACATACAGAAGATGCTGTGACCCACGTTGGAGCAAGCTCCTGGCAGGACCTGCAGCTTGTAGAGAAACAGAGACACAGAGAGAGACAGACCTACACCAGAGCAGGTTTGCTGAGAAGAGGCTTTTGCCTCCATGGGGGACCAGGCTGGAGCAGTCTGGGCCTGAGAGACTGAGAGACATTCTGTGATTGATGGCTGCACCCATAGCAGTGACCCACTCTGGGGCAGCTGGGAAAGAGCTGAAGCCCTGTGGGAAAGGACTCACATTGGAGAAGTTAATGAAGGACTGTCTGCCATGGGTGGGACTCCACAGTGCAGCAGGGGAAGGGTGTGAGGAATGATCCCCCCACCCCCTGGCTAAGAAGGAAAACAACTCATGATGAACTGACTGAAACCCCATATTCCCCTTTCCCTGGGCCACAATGAAAAGGTGAAAAAAGGAAAAGATTGAGAAATCATGGATGATGTTGAGTCTGAGAAGAAGGGAGGGCTAGGGGGAGGTATTTTAAGATCTGATTGTACTTCTCATGATCCTACTCTGGTTTCACTCTGTGTGTGGTGTAATAAATTAGATGCTTTTCTTTTTATTCCACGTTGAGTCTGTTCTGCCCGTGACGCTGATTGTGGAATGATCTCTCCCTGGCCTTATCTCCACTTCTGAGCCTCTCAATAGATATTTTCTCCCCTGCCCAGCTGAAAAGGGCAGTGATAGAGTGACTTTGGAGGGTGTTTGGCCTCCAGCTAGGGCTAAACCACCACAAGGACTCAGAGTACATCAAGAGCTGTGAGCTTAAGAGAATTTTATATCCTGTCCACCCATGTTGCTGTGGCCCAGCACACAAATATTTTGTTGAAATCTTTGGACTCCTTCCTTGATGCTTAATGCTCGTTTGTATGTGAGAGGGATTTTAATGATGATGTGCATAATTGCTTGAAAAGCACAATTTGCTTCACGCTAATGGGATTGTTGCTGCTTTCCCCATAGGACCATCGTGCAGTCAGATGAAAAGCTGGTGATCAGTGCATCCTGGGCTAAAGATGATGATATTAGCAGGCTCCTGAAATCTTTGCCCAACTGGAGCAACATGGCTCAGCCCAAACAACTGAGACCCAAGAGAGAGGAGGAGGAAGACTTTATAAGGTAAAGTATTTTGTGAAGGTTTGAAATGATTTCAAGGAGAGTAGCACAATAATGAAGCTGCTAGAAAAAGAAATAATTATGGTGTTTGCACAGCTGGGGTGTCCCCAGGTATGAGAAGAGGTTGAAATGTCTTCTTTTCTCAAGTGGAGTAATGCAACTTGAGTCGATGTGCCATTATGCTGCATGATTTTAAAGCCAGGCCTAGCTTTGCTGAACTGAGAACTTTTACATCTTGGCTGTATTCAGTTCTGTTGAGGGTATTCAGAAATTGGTAGGGAAATCAGCTGTTTTGATGATGTTTCTGGGCTTTGCTTATCAGTCATATGATGGATTAGTAGATAAGCCATCCTGAAGCTCTTTATCCTTCAAGAGAAAGGAGAAAGCAGATCCTTCTCACATGCAGCAAAGTCAGAAGGACACCTCATTCAGTAAGGAGGTTTCAGTGGCAGTACCAGCTTGCTGCTTTCCTGTTCTTATTGCTCATTTCTGCCTGCTCAGTTGTTCAATCAAGAGTGTTTGAAGGATTATGCTTGTCAAAAGAGTCAGGAAAGTGGCTGGGATTGAGGAGGTAAAGGAAGGGTTAGTTCTAATTCAGACAGATCCTTGTCCTGGTTGATGGTGCTACTCTGATCACCCATGCAATGAAAACAGCAGCAGCCTGAGACCTGACAAAGTGGTTGTACTGGGCAGGAATTCCTAGAACTGGCATTGTTACCAAAGCTGCCCTCAGTTTAAGCTATGACCTGGTGGTGTTTCTCCTCCATCCCAATCCCAGGAGCTATGTCAGGAGAGTCAAATGAAAAATATTGGTACCTCCAGAGGGGATGCTTTCAGAGGCAACTTACTGCGTCCAACCAGATTGTTTCTACCTTTTCAGGCAAGTGAAAGCCTGTAAATAGGCAGGTTGCTTTTCCCTGCACACTCTAAATGGCTCAGTCTCTGAATCCTTGATGCATCCTGAAGAAACAGGTCCTCTTTGTCACTTCAGCAAGTCAAAAAGCTCGTCTGCACATTCCCATCACTATTCATCACTTCCTTGATTGGCATTTGGCTATAAAACTGTAGGAGTAAGTGAAGCTGTTGGAAAATTAAAGTCTAATTTGCCCAGATTGTCATTTTACTTATTCACTGAATGCAAGCACAATAACATAAAGATGATGCAGTCTAGAGAGAGCAACGACAAAGAGTATAAAATATGTCTAGTCACAGAAATGGTTGCTCATACTGCAGTGGGAATAATCAGCTTTGCCAGGGGTTTAAAAAATTGTTGGTGAAGGTGGAAGAGGGAGGATGCAGAGCCCTTGAAGTCTTTGTGCAGTCCCTGGGGTTTTTCAGATTCATGGATTCGATCCTAGCCTCCATCTTTGCCTTTGTGTTTATCCTTTGTTTCTTGGCACAGAAAGGTGCTGGGATGCCCTCCTGGCTCTTACATTGATTTCTGAGCCATCAGTGTGGGGCACAAGTATTTGCATGGATGCAGTGATGGGTACTACTGGATGAGCACAACCTACTGGTGTGAACTCCTGGCTGGGATAAATCTGATGGCCAAGCTCAGTCTGATACTAGCAGTGCCAACACTTTGCTCCTGGTACTCATTTTATTCCAATATTTTCATTTTACTATCCATTAATTGAGGTAGTTTGTGAAATGGCATCAGAGGAGTTCAAATGGAACACCTACCAGGTCATCTACCTTGATTTCCCTGGGAAAAGCTCCCATACTGGTGGGGTTTTTTAAGGCTAAACATTAGGACAAAGGTCTTTTCTCACTATCTGTTTGCACAGAGCATCATGTGTTAAGCCTCAGCTCCTCAGAGTGCTGTGTGACTGCTACTTTAGCGTTAATTTAAATGATAATAATTGGTCTGGGCCAGTTTCAGCCATTGATGGTAAGCGACATGGCTTATAAACTTCCTCTAGAATCTGTGCATGGTTGAATAGATCTCTCCTGAAAGCTTCAAAATAAAATTAATTGCTTGTCCAATTTTTTGTCATCTCCTTTCTATTTCAGCAGACTTTTTTTTCAGACTTTCTCCTAATACAAAGGAACATGATTTCTTCGCTGCTGTTGCTTCTTTCTCTTCCTCTTGGCTCTGCTGATGCAGTGGAAATAATTCTGCCATAACCATCACTGCCTGACAACTGCAAGGGAGCCAAAGGGATTTAGGTCCTGTGGATACCTTGGTTATTAAGGTCATGGCTGTGATGGGGGAGCCTTGAAGACTTTATTCCATTCTTACCCATCCAAGATATTTTAAACCTTGATGTACAGATACCCAAACCCTCTTCTCAGCTAGCAGGGACAGGACTATAGATCCTTTCCCAGAAAGGAAGGTTTAAGCTTGGAGAAACATGGGAGCATGTTCTTTTGGGACATAAAACAAAGCTGACAGCACTGCTTGAACTACTCAGCAGCATCCCTATATGAATGTTGCTAAATTAAATCACAGAATCACAGAATTGTAGGGGTTGGAAGGGACCTTGAGAGATCATCGGGTCCAACCCCCCTGCCAAAGCAGGCTCCCTAGCTCATACTTTCTTCACATTTCCTTCATGAACCTTCATAACATATAACAGTGGCCTAAGTTAGATAAATTAAGTTTTGAGAGCATTCTTTTCTTTTTCTTTTACAAATTTGATGCCTATGTTTGCTTCTGATAACTGTATCTTCTGAAAACAGATTTTCTTTATATATAGCTTGCTGTTGTCTCAACTGAATTTACATGGAGTTAGACTATTTTTCAATAGTTTGTACCTGTGCTTTTTGTACAGTCATTTAAATATGCCCTGAAAGTTTACTACCAGTATTTTGTACTGTGATAAGAAGAGAGATCAGTGTAGTTTTCTTTCCCTCCCCCTCTCCCCAGGTTTCCTGTACTCATTTGTTTAATTAAAAAGAAGAATCCAAACCTGATGCCTTTGCAAAAAAAAAAAAACAACCCACCTCATGCATATCTGTGTTGACAGTGATTGATTTTGTTGTCTTAACCCACCACTATCTCTTTCACGAATAGATGTCAAAAGGCAGGGTAAGATACTAGCAGAATCTTCCCATTAATATTCTGGTGTGGTTGGCCAGACAAAGGGACCTGATTGAGCATATTATAGTAGCTCAGAACTTGGCAAGGGGAGAAAGGAAAGAAAAGTCATGCCTCTATTCATATAATTAGTTTTTAAAGCTCTGAAGGCTATTTGGCACCGGGGTGAGTGTGAAATATGCTGCCCTTATCGCTTTATAAAGGTTAGCCTTCAGTTCATTACTGAATCAGATCTGTTGGTGATAAAACCCAGAGATGTATCATTTCCAGGTTTGCCTTTGACAAGGAAAAAGTGATGTAAAAAGAGCTTCAGATCTGGTCACGCTCCAGTTAGAGCAGAAATTCTTGGGTTTCGGTGCAGCTCTGCAGCACAAGGGGTGGCATAAGGGCAAAGGTGCTCTGCACCCAAGGGGAAAGTGCATCTTTGGGGTGCTGAGGAAGGTGTGATGGCAATTCATGGTGCAGTGTGTTTACTTGGAAACCTCATGTTGGTCTGAAGGACACATCGCAACGTGGATTATTCTGGTTGCAGAGCTGAGATACCAAACCTGTGTTAGGAAGGGGAATGCTGATTTCCCTTTCAGCTTTTGACTCCAGCAGCCTCCTGAACACTGAATTTGAGATCAGATTCTCAGGTTAAAGATAATGAAACAATAAACAAAACCCACTTCTCAGCATTTCCACGTTCCACAGGACTTTTCCTTTCACTGCTTTTGTTTTGGCTTCTCATTAGGATAGCCCTGACTGCAGGGTGCTCCAGCTGCCTGCTGCTTCCTCCCCTGCATCCCCTGTTTGCTTGAGAATGCTCCTCATCACTTGTTCAGCACCAAAAGCAGGGAGGGGGATAGTTGAGCAATATGGAAACTGTGCAAAAGCAGATCCTTCACCAAATCCTCCCAAATGGCATTTGTCAGAACAGTTCACCATCCAAGCTGCTTGTTAGGATCTCTTCCTTCCCTGGTTCAGTTGATACTGATCCTGTGGCTGTATTTGTGATGTAAAACTGGACCCTACCTGCTTTGGTTATGCTTTGGAAGCGTGTCACTGTTGGACAAATACAAAAACATCAGGCTAAAGGAAGAGAGCAGGTATGAGCTAGAAGGGTGTCTCTTCAGAAGGTGTGATGGGAGCAAGAAAGGTGCCCTTCAGGTTTGGATATCTATCAAGACTATGTTTGGGGAATCAGTAACTCACCTCAGCTCCCTTGGGGCATGCAGCACATCTCACCTGTGCTCTGGGAGAACAGATCATCCATCCAATACAGCAAAGACACTGGTGTGTGTGTGTGTGTATGCTCCAGAGGATGAAATCTCACCTCTCCTTTCCACGTGGCACAGCTGGTGGTGTGTGAGTACGCACATCTGCACTCCATTTGAGCTTCTGCACTCCATCTGAGCATCTGCACTCCATAGGCAAAGCTTTGGTGTGCCTCAGGAATAAAATGCAGTTAAAGGAGGTAATGCATTAAGGGAAGAACAACCCCAGGTGTTGGAGAGCAGCATAGATGAGAGGGACCTGGGGTCCTGGGGGACAGCAGGGTGACCATGAGTCAGCAAAGTGCCATCGTGGCCAAGAAGGTCAATGGCATCCTGGGGTGTGTTAGGAGGTCAAGGGAGGTCAAGGGAGGTCCCTCTCCCCCTCTACCGTGGTGAGACTGCACCTAGAATAGTGTGACCAGTTCAGGGCCCCTCAGTTCAAGAAGGACATAGAACTCCTTGAAAGAGTCCAGCACAGGGCCACCAAGGTGATGAAGGGAGTTGAACCCTTTCCTTCTGAAGAGAGGCTGAGGGAGCTGGGCCTCTTTAGCTTGGTGAAGAGGAGACTGAGGTGTGATCTTGTCAATATCTATAAATATGTAAAAGGTGATTATCAGGATGGCAAAGCCAGGCTCTTCTCAGTGATGGCCAGCGATAGGAGAAGGGACAAGGGGTGCAAGCTGGAGCAGAAGTTCTGTGTGAATATAAGGAGAAACTTTTTCCCTATGAGGGTGACAGTGTACTGGGACAGACTGCCCAGAGAGGCTGTGGAGTCTCCTTCACTGGAGACATTCAAACCCACCTGGACGTGTTCCTGTGTGATTTAGTCTGTGAGATCCTGCTCTGGTGGGATGGTTGGACTGGATTATCTTTTGAGGTCCCTTCTAACTCCTAATGTTCTGTGATTCTGTAATGGGCTGACCCATGATTTTGCACCTTAGAAAGGCTCCTAGAAACATTTTCTGGAAGGGGCTGGAGAGCATTAAACTCAGGAGGTCAATGCAGAGCTCCCAGGACTGACAGGTACTGACAGATTCCAAAGGATTCCAAAGGATCTGTGTGCTGTAAACTTCGTGTTGTGTAAATAAACAGTCTGTGCAAACCAGGAAAGCCAAGTTGGCAATGAGCTGGGACAGTTTGCATTGGACCATCAAGTCCTTCCCTTGGTGCAAAGGGAGAACCAAGATGGCAAACGCATGGGAGTTCAGGTCCTACCTTGGGAATAGGGTATTCTTCCCTTCTTCCACCTCTCTGGGTAGCCAGAAAGCATCAGCCAAGGTGTTCATCAAAAGCTAAATCTCAGGTTGTTCGATCTGCTGCCTGGAGGGTGTTTTTTCTAGTGTTGGGTTTGGAGCTTTCCATTATTTTTATTCTCTTATGCTGTCCCCTCTCCTGGGACTATGAATCTGAGGGTACCATAGGTATGAGTCATTTCCATTTGATAACAGTCTGTTCCTTTATGTGAAATGGGTCTCTAGATCTTCTTTTTTGGATCCTACAGCAAAAATGTGCCTCATCATGAGCATAACTGATACTAAATCCTATTGCTGTCAGGAGGCTCATGTGGAAGGTATAAAATTGAGTGAGCACCTGGATCATAGAATCACAGAATCATCAAGGTTGGAAAAGACCTTCAAGATTATCAAGTCCAACTCTCAGCCCTATACCACTGAACCACCTCCCAAAGCTCCCCATCTACCCATTTTTTAAACAACCCCAGGGATGGTAACTCCACCACCTCCCTGGGCAGCCTGCTCCAATGCTTCACCACTCTTTCAGTGAAGAAATTTTTGCTAATATCCAATCTGATCCTCACAGCCTATGTCCATATCTGAGAAGTTTCCTTCTGGCTTTGCTTTTCTTCTGAAGACAAGAAAAGTTTTGGAGGATTTGGGCTGGATTTGGGGTTTTATTGAAGATTACATATATTCTGAACCTGAATGCCAGCTTCAAATTCATTAATCCAACAAACTACATTGTCTAAAATGAGTGCAGCAATGCTCAGCTCTTCCAATGTATTTTTTGGGGGTAATGTGTGTGCCCCTAACTGTGTAGCAAGGATGGAGGGGGGGAATGGCAGAGCTTCTCCACAAAGATTTAATAACAGCTCCTGTTTTAACGAGATTGTATATCACTAAATCACATCATTAGAACTACGCAGTATATTCCAAGACACTTCCTTGTCTGCTGTGATAAATTGTGTAATATGAACTTAACAAGACCAGAATATTCAAATAAATTTAAGTGAGAAGACAGCGTGTGATGTTACAGCTTAAAACTGTCAATTAGTGATGTCTGCTTTTTGACAGTGTTGTGACCTCCCAGCAGAGATTTGGAGCTGCAGGAAGCGATGGTGCCGATCGTGCTGGTCCCTAATAGAGATGCAAAACTTGTTGTTGAGGGGTTTTTTTTTTGCAAATTCCCATGAACCTTAAATCCAAGTTGTTTTTAGGATGGGCTAGATCTTCAGTCCTTTAAATCATAGAATCATAGAATGGCAAGGGTTGGAAGGGACCCCAAGGATCACAATGCTCCAACCCCCCTGCCACAGGCAGGGCCACCAACCTCAGGCCTGGAGCTACACAAGGTTGCCCATGGCCCCAACCAGGTTGTTTTTAGGATGGGCTAGATCTTCAGTCCTTTAAATCATAGAATGGCAAGGGTTGGATGGGACCCCAAGGATCACAGAGCTCCAACCCCCCTGCCACAGGCAGAGCCACCAACCTCAGGCCTGGATCTACACAAGGTTGCCCAGGGCCCCATCCAACCTGGCCTTGAACACTTCCAGGGATGGGGCACCCACCCCCTCTCTGGGCAGCCTATTCCTGGACCTCACCACTCTTTCTGTAAAGGACTTCCCCCTAATATCCAATCTAACTTTTCCCTCCTCCAGCTTCACTCCATCCCCCTTGTCCTGCCATTATCTGCCCTTGAACAAGCTGATTCCCCTCCTGTTTCTCTGCTCCCTTCAGGGACTGGCAGGCTGCAATGAGTTCCCCCCACAGCCTTCTCTTCTCCAGGCTGACCTCAGCCTCTCCTTGTAGGGCAGGTGCTCCAGCCCTCTTATCATCTTCATGGCCTCCCTCTCCAACAGTTCTACATCTTTCTTTTATGGGGAGCCCCAGCTCTGGACACAGGACTCCAGTTGGGGCCTCAGGAGGGCAGAGTAGAGAGGACTTTAAAGGTGAACACCTCAGGTTGGTGGGGTGAATTTGTATCCACTGAGGATCCTTTGCAACAGCTTTTCATCAGGACTACGGTGCTGTTTGGATGTGTGGCAAGAAGCATTCTCATGTACTGAATTTTTAAAAATCCCTTCAGGTGCTGAAGCTTTGAAATAAGTGAAACAGTGTCTTCTGCAGGAAGATGTCTGGGCTGGGTTTTATTGTTCTCACAGCAGCAAATCATTTCAGAAGGCTTCCCTTTGCAGACAAAGCCCACGTGGGTTATTTGTTTTTGGCGCTTGCACGATTTCCTTACGACTGTTGAACAACTCCTGGAGCAAAAGGAAGCAACAAACCACCTTTTCTCCCTTTCTTTATAAATAAGAATGTAATGGGAATTTCTTTGAGTTAATCAAGGGGGAATCTGTCTGCCTGGGTAGTTGCTGTATGCAATTTTTAAGCACATGTCTCCAGACAGACTCTATGGCTCGAGTGCAGGAATAGAAAACAAATGGGTTATAGAAATTTCTCTGACATAACTACACAGAAAAAGCTCCTGATCCAAAAAAGAAGCTACAAAGGTGCAATGAAACCAAAGCAAAAATGATTATTATAGTCTTCCCATTATAATGCATATCATGTTTTGAGGCTGTATACATAACGTAGTACAGGTATTCTAAGTGCTTTGTACTAGGGAGCATACTGAGTTTTTATATGGCAAGCTTTTTACCCAGTAATTTTTTTCACTAACATTTCCATGGATGTTCAGTTTAATGTGGGCTTGGTACAAGACTGTGGCAAAGCCATAATCATTGTTTTTCCAGCTCTTCCTAGAGTCTTTGTCCTGTTTACAATTTAATAGATGTTTTTAGGGTATTTCCTCTACAGCCACAGCTCTGCCCACTGCTCTTAGCTGTGTTTTAAATTCCTTTTGTTGCTTCTCCTCTGCAAGCTGGGATGCTCAGCAGAAAGCTTCCCTCTGAGGTCTGTGGTGGAGAGGGTGTAAAAAAGAACAGGAGGACTTCATTGGGGCAGTGGTGTTTCTGGGGGGGGCGGGTTCCCAAGGAGTTTGCTTGGTGTTTCCCCTCCTTTTACAGCTCCACACACCCTTCCAGTGAGCTTTTTCTTTGGTGGTGTTTGCCAAAGGGATAATTGACGCTAATTTCTTGGCAGAGAAAAGGGAGAGGAGCAGTAAGTGAATGTAGAGCTGCTGCCAAGGGTACATCAGGGACCTCCTTCCTCATTCTGCTGTATTGATGTGGACACTTGGCTGGTTTTCAGCCCTGCTCTGGCACAGTCAGAGTGCCTTAAATGTGGCATGGGTCATCTTGATTGATCACACATGCTCTTCCCTGGCCTTTCTTCCCTTGTGTATGAGTTTCCCATCCTCTCATGTATGCACTGAAATACAGATGAGGGGGAAACCTCATGTATTGTCATCAGTGCCTCTGTTTCCAGGCAGTTCAGCTCAATAGGTTGTTTAATTTTATTAACAACGTATCTTTTAAAAACATAATCGTTGCTCTTGGTTGCTGGAGGAGTAGAGGAGGAAGTCAGTCAGCCTGCAGAAGATTTTGTGGGGGAACGGGTACACCAGCCTCTCTCCATCTATGCATCCCATACAGTATCCATGAGAACTGGGTGGTTTAAAAAAAACCACACCTATAAATGCAGAAATTAAGATGGTTTAACAAAGAAGAACAAAATGATGTGCTCAGGTAATCCAAGGATTAAACTAGTGCAGCTGGCCTGCTCTGACAAAGCAGAGATTTACGAGTGAACCCTATTACAGAATCACAAGGTTGGAAAAGACCTTTAAGCTCATTGAGTCCAACCATTCCTCTCCTGTGCTAAACCAGATCCCTGAGCAACTAATCTACCCCTCTGTTAAACACCCCCAGGGCTGGGGACTCAGCCTCCTCCCTGGGCAGCCTGTGCCACAGCCCCACAACTCTGCCAGGGAAGAACTTTGCCCTCCCAGCTGAGCTGACCCTGCCCTGGGGCAGCTTGAGCCCATTGCCCCTTGGCCCATCTCCTGTCCCCTGGCTGAAGAGACCATCACCCACCTCTCTGCACCCTCCTGGCAGGGCAGGGGAGGTGGATGGGGAGAAGGTCTCCCCTCAGCCTCCTCTTCTCCAGGCTATTACACACTGCTATTGCACTGTGCACAAATCCCATGGGAATTGGGACTAAAGGGCAGTGAAGCAGTGTGGCACCAGCATCGGATACTGGCATAAGGAAGAGGGAGCTCCCAGAAAGAAACAGCTGGATAGTGAAGCGAGGCACTTGAATTCACTTTATTTGCAGTGGAGGTGATATGCAACATTAATCTCCATCTTGAGCATGAGTAGATGCTCAGCTGAATTAATTGCAGGAGAGTGTTTTGTTACAGTTCTGTAAAACACTGTTACTAACCACTTGGTGATGAGGTTTTCTTGCTTGCTAAAATATATCATCTTCACAGCTTTGGGCGCTCTCCAAAGCAGGATCTTTGCCTGGAAAAGTCCAAAGCAAACTTTGTGGTTAAAGTAGAAGGGTATTTGAATTTTCAAAACTGTGGTAATTCAAACCAAGGGGACACACTGAACCATCAAAACCTCATAAATTAAAGGCAGAAGGCTGCTGCTGATCTCTGTGCTAGCTGTGTCTGAGACACAGATACAGACATTCCAAGTATCAGCTCAGATTCCATATGGGAATCAAAGGTCTGAAGATGTTATTTTAATGCAGGTATTCCAAGGAGCAGAGTTAAGGTTGGATATTCAGTTGTTTTGCTTTTTTTATATCCTTCCTGTTAAGTGTTTAGCCTTGCAAATGTAATATAGACAAAGCAAGGCTTGTAGTGAACATTCTCTCAAGCAAGCAGCCAGAACAGCAGTAAAAATTTGCTTCAGGGAGACGTGTGCTAACAGCTCGTTCACATTGAAATTAGAGGAATCCCCCAAAACTCTTTAAAGCTGTCTTCTAAAAGGGAGTTGCTTGATGAAGGTTGTGTGTATTACAGTTTTTTGTTTGATTGGAGGAGTGGACTGGGGTTTCTGCAGTCAAAGATACAGAATCACAGAATTGTAGGGGTTGGAAGGGACCTCCAGAGCTCATGGGGTCCAACCCCCCTGCCAAAGCAGGGTCCCTAGGACAGGTCACACAGGTCGGTGTCCAGATGGGGCTGGAATCTCTCCAGAGAAGGAGACTCCACACCCCCCTGGGCAGCCTGTCCCAGGGCTCCCTCACCCTCACTGGGAAGAAGTTCTTCCCCACATTGGGGTGGAACTCCCTGTGCTCCAACTTGAGGCCATCGCCCCTTGTCCTGTCCCCACAGACACTGAGAAGAGACTGGCCATGTCCCCCTGTGTCCCACCCTTCAGCTATTGATAACCAGTGATCAGATCCCCTCTCAGGCTTCTCTTCTCCAGGCTGAACAGCCCCAGCTCTCTCAGCCTTTCCTCACAGGGGAGATGCTCCTGGCCTTTAATCATCTCTGTAGCCTCCACTGGACTCTCTCCAGGAGATCCCTGTCTTTTTATCCCAGGGAGCCCAGAACTGGACACAACACTCCAGGTGGGGCCTGACCAGGGCAGAGCAGAGGGGGAGGATCCCCTCCTTTGACCTGCTGGCCACACTCCTCCTGATGCCCCCCAGGATCCCATTGTCTCAGCCCCCAGGGCACACTGCTGGCTCATGGCCAACCTGTCACCCACCAGGACCCCCAGGTCCTTCTCCACAGAGCTCTTCTCCAACAGGTATTAAAGAAATACAGTAAATATATTTGCTGCACTTCTGCTACAAACTTTTGTAGTTTTAGAACAAGTGGTGGAATGACATTGACCCTCACAACATTTTTGAGTATAGCCTCTCATAGAAGACCTTATTTTCATTCCTCCCAGGAGCAAAAAGAGGAAATACACCATGCTTATGCTTTGTATTTTCCCAGCCTGACGAAAAGCACTGTATTATTCATGCACAGGCCAGTCATCCAAAGCAGTGCCAAACCCATTTCTCTTCACATGTGGGAAGGCAGAAGAGTTGTCCCTGCAATAAAACCAAATTTGTAATCACAGTTGTGGGCAGCAACATGGTAGTGACTCCTCATTTAACAGCTCTCAAATTGTGTTTCCCAAAAAAAAGTGCTTTTCCTGTGGCATGTTTTAATTGGAAAGCCATGTTAATGAAGGTAGAAATTCACCAAATGGTTCAATTTTTACTTTTCTGAATGACTGATGCAGTTTTCAGTGGGATTTGATAGTCTAAGTCAACAGGAGTGGTTGGATTGGAGAGGAAAGAGTTTATCTGTGATATGGCTTCTGCTCCACAGGAATAGCTGAGGATATCTAAGTGGTTGTAGGTGGGTGGAGCTAAGTGAGGTGTTTCATGTTTGCTCTAGAAATCAATTACAGGTTTTTACATGAAAGAATGATTGTGCTTTATAGAAAAAAATAAATAAATGGTCTAGCCTGGCTATGACTTGTCCATCTCATCAATGTTATAGTCACCTTCACCCATCCATGTGGACTTTGGATGAGTTGCTCAGCTGTCCTCTCTCCCCCAGAGCTTTGTAGCCTCCTGTGACTATCTAAGAAATGCCCAGTCAGGGAGCCTTGTTAAGGGCTTTCCTGAAGTTCAGAAAAGATTTAATATACTTCTGATAGCCAGAGCAGTTCACCATTCATCCCATCCTCTGCAGAGGAAGAAAAGCTGAATTTCCACTGCCATAATCCATCAGAACTGAAGATGTTCCTCTGTCTCAATCCTCAGACACAACCAGCAGATAAGGATCCCTCCCAAACTATAGCATGCATGATACAGCCTAAGGCAGCATATTTTTTTATTGTCAAGCAGAAGAAAATCCTCTAAGAGGGTGGAGTATTTTTTTTAATGAAAACTATTTTAGGGTTTTGCCTTTAATGAATTCAATTGAGCAATTTAAAACCATTTCAGGGTTCTTCTCTTTTTTTTTTTTTAATATTATTTTTTCTCAAGTGACAGTGAAGTCCCACAAATCTAGGGAGATGCTGGCAATAAAACTGCTTAGATAGTATATAAAATGCCACTGATGGGATTATTTTGCTGCAGCTCGTTGCAGCTATTATGCTCAGCAGCATGATTCCTTATTGTAAGTTCATAAAAAGAGCTAATGACAGGAAGTGGAGATTTGCAAAGTTGAATGAAAGTGGAATGCAAATTCACAACGAAAAAGAGCAACTAATGATGAGAAGAGTGTACTGAGGACCATGGTAAATGTGTCTGCACTTAAGAGACTTTCAATGAAATGCACTTGGCTTCAGCCAGGAGCTATTGTAATTAGATGGAGGAAACGTGTCCTGATTTTCTCCATCCTAATGGCACGTAAAATACCACACTGGAGGAGAGCTCCTTTACCTGCATAAGCACTGGAAGCATTTGCCATGCAGATACTTGTGGGACATAACCAAACAAGCTGCTAGTGGAGACAAGTACTGGGAAAGCTAAACCTTGCTGAGACCAATGGGATGAGGTTTAGCAACACCAAGGGCGGAGTGCTGCACATGGGACAGAACAACCCCCTGCAGCGCTACAGGCTGGGGGAGGCTGACTGGAGAGCTGTCAGGCAGAGAAGGACCTGGGGGTTTTGGGTGACTTTAGGCTGAACATGAGCCAGCAGTGTGCCCAGGTGGACAAGAAGGCCAATGGCATCCTGGCTTGTGTCAGACCCAGCGTGGCCAGTAGGTGTGGGGAGGGGATTGTGCCCCTGGGCTGGGTACTGGTGAGTCTGCAGCTGGAGTGCTGGGTCCAGTTCTGGGCTCCTCACCATAAGGACATTGAGGTCCTGGAGTGAGTGCAGAGAAGGGCAACCAAGCTGGGGAAGGGGCTGGAGGGCAAATCCTCTGAGGAGCAGCTGAGGGAGCTGGGGGTGTTGAGCCTGGAGAAGAGAAGGCTGAGGGGAGACCTTATCACTGCCTACAGTGACCTGCCAGGAGGGTGCAGAGAGGTGGGCGATGGTCTCTTCAGCCAGGGGCCAGGAGCTGGGCCAAGGGGCAATGGGCTCAAGCTGCCCCAGGGCAGGGTCAGCTCAGCTGGGAGGGAAAAGTTCTTCCCTGGCAGAGTTGTGGGGCTGTGGCACAGGCTGCCCAGGGAGGGGGCTGAGTCCCCAGCCCTGGGTGTGTTTAACAGAGGGGAGATGAGGTGCTCAGGGATCTGGTTTAGCACAGGACAGGGATGGTTGGACTTGATGATCTTAAGGGTCTTTTCCAACCTTGTCATTCAGTGATTCTTTGAATGCAGAGGATGGAACAGGACAGTGCAGTGAGCAGTTACACGTCATAAAAAAAACGTTCTCAGCTTTTTGGGGGTGAACACATTTGTCTTCATCATCATTTTTCAGTAGATGCTGTTTCTGAGCTAGTAAGTTAATGCACAGACTGATATCCAAAGTCATTTGTTTGTCACTTTGCTCTGTGATAAGCCATCAGGTTTCACTGGAGATTTCTTTCCATAGACGTGTGGAATCAGGGATTGGAGGAAGTGATTTACAAGGAAAGAGTAAAAGTGCTGTATATGTGTTATTCATACATCCCCCAGGAATGCACGGAGAGCACCCCTATATCTCAGCAAGGTGTTAAGTGCTGGGTGGGGGGAAGAGGTATGGAAGTTGATGAGGGTGAGGTTTGTAACTATGTGAAATGAAGTGAAATTTGGAGATGGTAAATACAGGGGGAAGGATAGAAAAGAAACATCTCCCTGAGACGTTGTTAATGATCTGCAGAATATTCATAGAGTCATCAAATGTGTTGGGTTGGAAGGGACCTTCACAGGCCATCTAGTCCAACTCCCTGCAGTGAGCAGGGACATCTTCACTACATCAGGTTGTTCACAGCCTCATCAAGCCTGACTTTGAATATCTCCAGGGATGGGGCCTCCACCACCTCTCTGGGCAACCTGGGACAGTGATAAAGAGACTTTGAAAACTCCACTGGCCAACGTTCTTGAGATGCCACCCTGGAACAGTTCTACATTGGCTGGTTTGACCTTCACTGTGGTATAACTGGTGTCCTCCCCTTGCTGTCCTGTGCTGTATTGCTGAGGCTGACTTTGCTTTGCATTTCAGGGCTGCTTTTGGCAAAGAGTCAGAAGTTCTCATTGGCAACCTGGGAGATAAACTCATCCCTCAACAGGAGATCCTGCGGGACGTCAGTGACCTGAAGGCCTTGGCCAACATGCACGAGAGCCTGGAGTGGTTAGCAGGTCGCACCAAGGCAGCCTTCTCCAACCTCTCAGCAGCCCAGAGTAAGTAGTTCCCATAGGAGAACCTTTGTCTTAGAAATGGAAACCAGCATAAATATGCAATGTTAGCAGGAGCGGGCAGCTTTTGTTCTCGATTTCAAAGTGGGTTTGTGTCAGAGGGAAGCAGAAAGCAAAGCAGCTTCATATCTCTCTTCCTAGTGAATGCTGTGGTGTGACACCTGCTCAGACTGTGGTGGGAACCACGTGAGGGTGCCAAGAGCATCACTTCTAGCATAAACTCTGAAGGGTCTTCAGTGTTTGAGCTTCCTAGCTGTCCCTGCTAACGACATTGCTCTTTTAAATCATTGCTCGATCGCTGAATATTAAAAAATATATGTGTATTATAAATTCAGCAGAGAAATTGAACAGCTTTTAATGAGGAATGCCCTAACTTGCATGTCACTGGGGCACTGATGCTCAGCCAGCAAAGGTAGAAGCAATCTTTGGTGAACCGAGGTGCCAGGAGAGCAGAAATGGGGGAGCCTGGAGACCCTGGTTCTGCTCCTGGCTGTCAAGGATTGCCTGCTCTACCTTTGTGAGATCGTTTCATTTCTCTGTGCTTCAGCTTTCACTCCTTCCCCTGGGGAAAAGAGGGGGTTTTTCTGTCTGCAAAGTGCTGGAGATGTGATTAGGGTTGCTTCTCTTCTTATCGCTCTCATTGGCGCTGTCTGGCCTGGAGTCATGTTCAAAGGAGGGTTGTGGCTGTGCCCCAGAAGTAGAGCTCAGCATAAACAGACCTCAGCTCTGCTGCTTTCCACCAACACCTTTCCAATGTTACTAACTCACCAGGAGTCACATTCAGCTGACATGAGGTTATGCTTTTCCTGGGACCAGGGCTTTGGGTCTCACCTTCTTACCAAGACATTCCCTGTATCTGTCCTGTGTCACAGCTTGACCCTGGGGAGGTGGCCATGGATTTGTTAAGAGCATTTCATATCACTCTTAGATCCCTGTAGTAAAATACTGAGTGTTTTACAAATAGCAAGCATCCCCTGTTGTCTGGGGGTTGTATTATATACAACTGCCCTGGGCATGAAAGGAGGCATCTGCACTGGAGATGAGGAGCAGAGGAGAATCACAGAATCACAGAATTGTAGGGGTTGGAAGGGACCTCAAGAGCTCATGGGGTCCAACCCCCCTGCCAAAGCAGCTCCCCAGCTCATCCTGCACAGATAGGTGTCCAGATGGGTCTTGAATATCTCCAGAGAAAGAGACTCCACACCCCCTGGGCAGCCTGTCCCAGGGCTCTGGCACCCTCACTGGGAAAAAGTTCCTCCCCATGTTGGTGTGGAACTTCCTGTGCTCCAGTTTGCAGCATTGCCCCTGGTCCTGTCTCCACAGACACTGAAAAGGGGCTGGCCAATTCCCCCTGCACCCCATAATTAAGAAAATTGTAAACACCAATTAGGTCTCCCCTTAATCTTCTCTTCTTCAGGCTGAACAGCCCCAACTCTCTCAGCCTTTCCTCACAGGATAGATGTTCCAGGCCCTTCATCATCTTCGTAGCCCTTCTCTGGACTCTCTCCAGGAGATCCCTGTCCTTTTTATCCCAGGGAGCCCAGCACTGGACACAACACTCCAGGTGGGGCCTGACCAGGGCAGTGTAGAGGGGGAGGATCCCCTCCTTTGACCTGCTGGCCACACTCCTCCTGATGCCCCCCAGGATCCCATTGTCTCTCTCAGCTCCCAGGGCACACTGCTGGCTCATGGCCACCCTGTCACCCACCAGGACCCCCAGGTCCTTCTCCACTGAGCTCTTCTCCAGCAGGACATCCCCCAGCCTGTACTGAAATGAAGCATTGCATAAAAAAGTCCACATGGCTTGCTGGGATCCCAGGATGCATGGTGTTGAGGATTTTGGCTGTTTGTCATGCAGATATGGAGTAGAGTCCTGGGGGAAGGTACCTACAGAATAGCAAGACTGTGGGCAGCCAGATCTTCTGACCTCTCATGGGAATTTGACATAGAAAATCACCTCAGCCTTATATTCTGGGAAGTGATGGTGGAAACCTGCTATTGCTAAATAAAGCCATAGTGTTCTATCTCCATTAAAATAATTGTCCCTTGACAGCAGAGCATCTCTGCTGTCTAACAGCCCTTCCTGTGGCTTACATCTCTAGAGAAGGACTCCATCCATCCACAATCGGTTTGGTGGGATCCAGAAGGATAATTACAACAAAGGAGGTGATCCTCCCCCTCTGCTCTGCCCTGGTCAGGACCCACCTGGAATATTGTGTCCAGTTCTGCGCTCCCTGGGATAAAAAGACAGGGATAAAAAAGACAGGGATAAAAAAGACAGGGATCTCCTGGAGAGAGTCCAGAGGAGAGACACAGAGATGATTAAAGGCCTGGAGCATCTTCCTTATGAGGAAAGGCTGAGAGAGCTGGGGCTGTTCAGCCTGGAGAAGAGAAGCCTGAGAGGGGATCTGATCACTGGTTATCAATAGCGAAAGGTTGGGACACAGGGGGACATGGCCAGTCTCTTCTCAGTGTCTGTGGGGACAGGACAAGGGGTGATGGCCTCAAGTTGGAGCACAGGGAGTTCCACACCAATGTGGGGAAGAACTTCTTCCCAGTGAGGGTGAGGGAGCCCTGGGACAGGCTGCCCAGGGGGGTGTGGAGTCTCCTTCTCTGGAGATATTCCAGCCCCATCTGGACACCGACCTGTGTGACCTGTGCTAGGGACCCTGCTTTGGCAGGGGTGTTGGACCAGATGGTCTCTGGAGGTCCTTTCCAACCCCTACAGGTCTGTGATTCTGTGATTATAGAATCAGCTAGCAGTCAAAGACCCAAAATACTACAGATAGCTTTAATATTCCTGTAACCATACTTTGAGTTCTCAATACCTGAGTGACAAGAAGAATCTGTGCTCTTACAAGGTGTAACTTCAGAAGACCATTTAAAAAAAAAATAGACAAGAAAACCCAGTAGAAAATGCTGTCAAAATTCAGTAGCCAAATATTTATTCCTAGAACTCTGGTTACTGGGAGAGTTCTTGGGGCTGAGGGGTTGTGCTCTGACAGTCAATGTTGTTAAAAATAAAACCATAATTTCTAATTTCAGTTCTAGGTGAAACTGGAATTTTTAATAAATCAATATTTTCCAAACATAAAAGGGCACGAGCATGACTTTCAGGCTTCTGAGAGGACATTACATGCAGCAGTGAATAAACATCAAAGTAGGAAGTGTAATATTTCACTTGGCAGCGTCCTCCTGACAATAAAAATTCATCTTCCTTTGTAATAACTTTATACTGATGCACTAAAATGTCTGTACACAAATGCCAGGAGTATCTGAAACAAGAGGAAGAACGAGCAGTGTTAGAAAATGATAGAGGCTGTTGACCTCCTGGTTATAAATGAAACCTGGTGGAGTAGAGCTCATAAATGGAACATCAATAGACCTGACTGCAGTCTATATGGGAGAAGTAAAAAGTGATGCCGTGGGGCAGAGGTGGTGGTGTAAGTCAGATGTATTTACTAATCCAGCAAGCTACGGTGCTATACAGGGGAGTGCAAGTCTTTTGGGGAAGAATACAAAGAATAAGCAACAGAGGAAAGATGAGATGAGATGTCTCTCTCCATCCCACGTGGGGAGAAGGAGAAGAGCAATGCAAATGTGCTCAGACTGAGCTGGGAGGAGGAAAAACTAAAGCTACCTATTGTTTCAAAGGTTCATACAATGTTAATGCCATAACACTCAACTGTCATGTGAGGGAGTCTGTTCTTTTCTGTCATGGTTTGATCATCTGAATTTCTGAGCATCTCATTGCTGGAAGCCTCAGCATGTTAATGAGCATCAGGGAGAGGGAGAGAAGGAGGGAAACAACTGACCAGAAGAAAAGCAAAACAAAGGGGGTTTCTGCCACACGCTGAAGGTCACCAAAATCAGGCTGAGGTTATTGTAAGGAGAGCCAGCTTTGTCATTCATCATCAGTAACTTTGACTTTAAGATGTGCTCACCTCATACCCAAATAGTCAACACAGCTGGACTCAACTGTTCATCATAATACGCAGACTCTCTTCTTTGGTAGCTGCTCTGGGCAGATGGCAGTGGTTATCTTAGAATCATAGAATGGCATGGGTTGGAAGGGACCCCAAAGGATCATAGAATTACAACCCCCCTGCCACAGACAGGGACACAAACCTCCAGGCATGGAGCTACACAAGGTTGCCCAGGGCCCCATCCAACCTGGCCTTGAACACCTCCAGGGATGGGGCACCCACCTCCTCTCTGGGCAGCCTGTTCCAAGACCTCACCACTCTCTCTGTAAAGATCTTCCCCCTAAGATCTCATCTAACCCTTCCCTCCTCCAGCTTCACTCCATCCCCCTTGTCCTGCCAGTCTCTGCCCTTGAACAAGCTGATTCCCCTCCTGTTTCTCTGCTCCCTTCAGGGACTGGCAGGCTGCAATGAGGTCCCCCCACAGCCTTCTCTTCTCCAGGCTGAACCAGCCCAGCTCCCTCAGCCTCTCTCCGTAGGGGAGCTGCTCCAGCCCTCTGATCATCTCCATGGCTCCTCTGACCCCTCTCCAACAGCCCCACATCTTTCTTGTGTTAGGCCCCAGCTCTGGACACAGGACTCCAGCTGGGGCCTCAGGAGGGCAGAGCAGAGAGGGACAATCCCCTCCCTGTCCCTGCTGCCACCCCTCTGCTGATGGAGCCCAGGATCCCATCCCCCTTCCCATCTCCAAGAGCCACTGCTGGCTCATGGGAAATTTCTTATGTACCAGAATTCCTCTGAACATCTCTGTCTTTTGTTTATTTTTCTCCTTGGACTAGATGCTACACTGTAGTATCTAGAGCAGTAATCTCATTAACTGGTAGCAGTGGTGGGGTTTTATCTTCCATGCTTACCACATGTTGGGCCAATACATGATGAGAACACACGTCTGGGATTTTAATGATTAATTTTCTGTCCCAGCAACTTGAGATTAAATCTTAGTCCTGTTCAGGACATCATCAAAGTTGATGAGGTTGATGAAGTTTAACAAGGCCAAGTGTAGAGAGTTGCACATGGGACATAACAACCCCCTGCAGCACTACGGGCTGGGGGGGAGACTGGTCGGAGAGCTGTCAGGCAGAGAAGGACCTGGGGGTGTTGGGTGACTGCAGGCTGAACATGAGCCAGCAGTGTGCCCAGGTGGACAAGAAGGACAATGGCATCCTGGCTTGTATCAAAAATAGTGTGGCCAGTAGGTCTGGGGAGGGGACTGTGCCCCTGGACTGGGCATTGGTGAGGCTGCAGCTGGAGTGCTGGGTCCAGTTCTGGGCTCCTCAGCATCAGAAGGACATTGAGGTGCTGGAGTGAGTCCAGAGAAGGGCAACCAGGCTGGAGAAGGGGCTGGAGGGCAAATCCTCTGAGGAGCAGCTGAGGGAGCTGGGGGTGTTGAGCCTGGAGAAGAGGAGGCTGAGGGGAAACCTTCTCACTGCCTACAAGTACGTGAAGGGAGGTTGTAGAGAGGTGGGAGATGGTCTCTTCAGCCAGGGGATAGGAGATGGGACAAGGGGAAATGGCAAGAAGCTGAGCCAGGGCAGGTTTAGATTGGACAATAGAAAATAAATTTTACTGAAAGAGCTGTCAGGGCCTGACACAGGCTGCCCAGGGAGGGGCTGAGTCACCTTCCCTGGATGTGTTCCAAAAAAAGGGTAGATGAGGTACTTAGGTACTTTAGCTTAGGATGGGAATGGTTGGAATTGATGATCTTCAGAGGTCTTTTCCAGCCTTGTGGTTCCATGAAAGCACTCAGTGAATGCTTGGCACCAGAATTTTTTGGTGCAATGCCAAAAGTACAGTATCCATTTCTGCCTTGATTTCAATACCCTCCTGGCCCAACACTTGTGGGGCTCCTTGATACACCTCCCTGCTTTGAACAGATCATAAGCCTCAGGATCCTCTTCTAAAGAGAATTTTGTGGAGAAGTGACAATGACAGGAGAGGAGAAGTCTTTCCTGAGACTACTGTGAGTCCTGTTTTTCTAGATCAAACTCTTAAGGTACTAAAATGGTATTAAAAATATTCTTCATTAAAGATGAGAAAGCACACAGAGAAAGTGAACATGCTACAGTGAGCAAACCTTTGGGTGGATGCAAGAGTATCAACTGAGTATCTACAAGAGTATCTACTTAAGAATAGTGTGGTCAGTAGGACTAGGGAAGTCATTATCTTCCTGTACTCAGTGCTGGTGAGGTCCCACCTTGAGTCCTGTGATCAGATTTGGGCCCCTCACTTCAGAAAAGACCTTGGGGTGCTGGAGCATGTGTGTAGAAGGGTGCAAGGCTGGTGAGGGGACTGAAGAATAAATGTTATGAGGAGTGGCTGAGAGAACTGGGGTTGTTTAGTGTAGAGAAGAGGAGGTTGAGCGGAGATCAAATTGCTCTCCACACCCTGGAAGGAGGGCGTGGAGAGGTGGGGGCTGACCTTTTCTCCCTAGAGACAAGCAATAGAACAAGAGGAAATGGCTTGAAGTTATACCAGGGAAGGTTTAGATTGGATGTTAGGAAAAATTTCTTCCCAGAGAGGGTTCTTAGGCCTTGGAATGGGCTGTCCAGGGAAGTGGTGGGGTCTCCATCATCCCTGGAGGGATCTAAAAGATGGTTAGATGTGGTGCTGAGGGACATGGTTTTGTAGTGGATGGCAGGTTAGGGTGGTGGTTGGACTTGATGATCCACAGGGTCCCTTCCAACCAAGAAAATTCTATGACTCTACAATCTATAAACTTAGGTGGACACATGCAAATCCTTACTTCCAATAAGCCATCTAGAAGAGAAAGATAATCCTATTTCACATGAGCTCCATGATAAAGGAATTTCAAACTCAATGTTTAAGCCAGTCTGTTGTTAGCTGCTGACTACAACCAGCTTAAGTCACAAGATGCCAATGGGTAGCTGAATTTAAAAGGGTAGTTGTGAACTGCTAAGCTAATGGCTAATCTTTCATCTCCCTACCTACACACAGCATGCAACCATCTTAAAAATGTACAGATTATCCCAGCACCTTCATTGTGCATAATAATTCCTTCTTTGTAAAATATTCAGAGGGCTTCAGAAGGCTAAAGCTCAGGACAAGGATGAGTGTATATCTGCACATGACAAGGCAGAGAAGCAGGAGAGGAAGAGGAGAGGAAACCCTACTTCCATTTTCATATATAACATATTTAAAATTGACTCGACTTCCTCAGTTAATTAATCTCCTTCCAGCAACTTTAATCCTTAAATGGTTATTGTTAAAAAGAAGTTTGTATTCGCTCAAAAGACAAGAGCAAAAGAAAATGACTTTGTCATATCTGACTGGTTCAGAAAATATAAAAATCCAATTCTGAAGGAGTGCAGATAAGGGAAAAGCTATGGAAGAGCCATCAGCTTAGCAAACACCAAATAATGAAGAATGCAGAGACTGCCCACAATGATAAAACACTCTATTAGCAAGGCTGTTTTTAAATGAGTGATAATTGTGGCACATCCACAGCAAAAGTTTATTGAATTTTTATCTCTAGGAAGGAGCCTTTTGACAGGCTAACCAAAAAAGCCACCAGCACGTACTCCTGGTCTGGGATTTCCCAGAACATGTCCATACTGGCCCAACTTCACCTTATGGTTTCTGAATACCTATAAACTGACTATTTGCAGTCAAGGAAGCTTTGCTAGAAAACTTACTGACTGTCTACAAGGACAGAGTATGGAGATGCCACCACCGTGTCATGGTCTTGTTTGGAGATACGTGCAGTTGTTCCTTCCCAGGTGCAAGACTTTCCCCCACAACATGCTTGTCACTCTACTGACATCAACTGCAGTTGCTTACTGGTAGAGCTGGGGCCCTGCATTAGACAAGGAACTAATTACTGTGTTTGGCTAAGCCACCTGCATGCAGGTTTACTGAGAAATGTTGAAGCACCACACACTCCCTTTCCTTAGGGGAGGTTTGCACAGACCTTTGGGAAAACATTGCCTTGCAGCTCCCCTTCCCCATTTCTCACAAGATGTCTTCAAAGGGATGGAGAAACCCAGCTCCAGGCAGGACACTGCCTGTCCCTTCCAACCATGGCCTTCCTACCCCACCTTCAGTCCTGCCATGACAGCCACGACAGCAAGGTGTTTAAGTGGTGTCAATATGTCAAGTTGATGCAGATGCCAATATGCAGATTTGGAGATAAATCCCTCTTGTTCTTCCTGAGGAAGTCCTTTCCCATTTGATTCTTATCTATTTTTTTTCCCCTTCTCTCATCTGAAGAAATGAATTTGCACCTTGGGATCTACAAAAAGCCACCATGGAGTTTGTCCCTGTCACAAGCTTTATCCAGGAAAGCAACAGCTTTCCTGTAGCACTCTCAATTCCCACTGCTGTGTTGCACTATAATCCCATGGTTTCCCAAATTAAAGGCCTTAATCTCATGTGGGGATGTGAAGCACTTGGATTCTATTCCAGAAATGCTGAGAATTAATAGTACAAGGAGGACACCAGTGATGAAGATTAGGAGTTGTCAGCATCACCTATTTATGTTGCGAAAAGAGCATGGCTCTTCACCAGCAGCTGGATCTGGTTAGGAGTACTGTCAGGGTGCAGTTTGGTTGGGTAGTGTGTTTTTAAAGTGTTAAAAAAAGGAGAAAGTTATATAGGGGCATTGCAGGGTGTTGAAGGCTGAGGTTTGGTCCTTCTGCAGTATCTAAAAGGGCATTTAGCATCTCTCTACTCATCTCTCTTCTCTGCCCTAGTGAGGCCCCATCTGGAGTACTGTTGGAGAGGGGTCAGAGGAGGCCAGCGAAGATGATTGACACCTCCCCTGTGAAGAGAGGCTGAGGGAGCTGGGCTGGTTCAGCCTGGAGAAGAGAAGACTGTGGGGGGACCTCATTGCAGCCTGCCAGTCCCTGAAGGGAGCAGAGAAACAGGAGGGGAATCAAGTTTTTTAAAGGGCAGATAATGGCAGGACGAGGGGGATGGAGTGAAGCTGAAGGAGGGAAGGTCAAGATTAGCTATTAGGGGGAAGTTCTTTCCAGAGAGAGTGGTGAGGGGCTGGAACAGGCTGCCCAGAGAGGTGGTGGATGCCCCATCCCTGGGGGTGTTCAAGGCCACGTTGGATGGGGCCCTGGGCAACCTTGTGTAGCTCCAGGCCTGGAGGTTGGTGGCCCTGCCTGTGGCAGGGGGCTGGAACTGCATGGTCCTTGGGGTCCCTTCCAACCCAGACCATTCTGTGATTCTATGAACTTAACTTTTATACCAAGGATGCTTCCAAACCAGGGTACTTTCTCCTGTTCAGGCATGCTTTCACCCCAAAATCAAAGGGCAATGTCTGGAAGATGCCTTCACCACTTCTTCTGCAGATGGGCAGCACTACACCCTCTGGCCTTGCAGCAGTAGGATGAGCTATGACTTCATTTTAAAGCAGTGAGGATGGGGATAAAAGGGTTTGTGATACAGCTTTTTACCAAATATCCAAGCTATCTGTCACTGGCTGGTTCTTCTTAATGATAATCCTGAGCATTTGCATTGCATTTTCCAGCCATAGATCTCAAAATACTTTGAAAAAGTTAGTGAAGGCCATTACAAGATCAAGACTATCCTGGACCACTTCACACCCAGAGGGTCAGCCTCCCCTTTTGCCTGGCTCTCTGTATGCCTCCTCCTGCTGAAATAGGCCTTGATGGCTAACAGAAAGCATCCTACACCACTCAAGAAAGCGATGCCTTTTAAAAGTGATGGCAGAACCCCTTTATACCACTCTGCCAGAGTAAAGGAGCTATAATTTACTGTCACTTTAAGGCCCCTTTCTGCTGACAGAGTGGTGTAAAGGGGTCTGGGCACAAATGAAAATCAGGCCTGATGAGGTGGTACAATTGATGCCTTTCATTTCGTAGTCAGGCCACACAGTGGTGGTGAACTCAGCCAGGTCTTTGTGTTTAACCCCAGTGTTCCTAATGAACTGAATTCAGCTCTTAAATGGAGCTATATTTCTCTAGAGTTGGAGCTTTTTTTCCCTTCTTCTTCTTTTTTTACCTGTCACTGAACTTGTAACACATCTTGCCGTATTGATTGCTCACGGGGAACTTTTTTTGTAGAGATCTATTAATAGGGAACCTTATTTAAAAGCCAGCTTAAAGATGATCAACACGTGCCTGACCTCATGCAGGAGAAGGACTTAGTGAATGCTGTTGCCTTATTATTGCAACAAAAGTAAATTCCTTTTTAAACCAGAAAAAACAGCTTTTGGTTTTTTTTTTACTAAATGCAAAAAAAAAAATCTGCTCTTAACTTAAAATGATAAATCTTGAGTTCTTGTATTACTTGATTAATATCTCTTAGAATCATAGAATCATAGAATCATAGAATCATAGAATCATAGAATGGCAAGGGTTGGAAGGGACCCCAAGGATCACATAACTCCAACCCCCCTGCCACAGGCAGGGACACCAACCTCCAGGCCTGGAGCTACACAAGGTTGCCCAGGGCCCCATCCAACCTGGCCTTGAACACCCCCAGGGACGGGGCATCCACCACCTCTCTGGGCAGCCTGTTCCAGCCCTTCACCACTCTTTCTGTAAAAAAACTTCCCCCTAATATCCAATCTAAACCTTCCCTCCTTTAGCTTTAAACCATTCCCCCTTGTCCTGCCAGTCTCTGCCCTTTTAAAAAGTTGATTCCCCTCCTGTGTCTCTGCTCCCTTCAGGGACTGGCAGGCTGCATTGAGGTCCCCCCACAGCCTTCTCTTCTCCAGACTGAACAAGCCCAGCTCCCTCAGCCTCTCCTTGTAGGGCAGGTGCTCCAGCACCCTGATCATCCTTGTGGCTCCTCTGACCCCTCTCCAACAGTTCTACATCTTTCTTGTACTGGGGGCCCCAGCTCTGGACACAGGACTCCAGCTGGGGCCTCAGGAGGGCAGAGCAGAGAGGGACAATCCCCTCCCTGTCCCTGCTGCCACCCCTCTGCTGATGGAGCCCGGGATCCCATTGGCCTTGCGAGCTGCAAGAGCACACTGCTGGCTCATATTACGTTTCTCATCCACTATGACACCCAGGTCCTTCTCAGCAGGGCTGCTCCCCAGGAGCTCTTCTCCCAGTCTGTATCTATGGCTGGGATTCTTCCGGCCCAAGTGCAACCCCTGACACTTGGCAGTGTTGAACCTCATTAGGTTCAGTATAACTCTTGCTTCAGTATAACTTAGTCTAAATGACAGCTTTCCATTTTTGCTTCTTAAGCAGTCTCATTTTCCAATACATAATTTTTTCTTCTGTTCCACTAACTGAACAGTTGGTGCTTTACTGCAGATGCTGAACACGTGAGCAGAGCCCCTTCCCAGGCACTCTGAATGTTCAGGATACCATCATCCACAGTGTTGCTTTCCATCTCCTAGCTTTGCACACATCGTCTCAATGGACATCTGGTGTCCTGAGATGGTGAAAGGGACCCCTAAGGCCCATGGAGTCCCACCCCTGGCTCCACACAGCCCCAGCCCAGGCAGAGCAGGGCACTGAGGGCATCGGCCAGACGCTTCTTGCCCTCAGCCCAGCTGGGGCTGGGACCTCTACCCTGGGGAGCCTGTGCCAGCACAGAACCTCTTCCTAACAGCCAACCTAACCCTCCCCTGGCAGCTTCACGCCGTTCCCTGGGGTTCCAGCCCTGGGCCCCAAAGAGAGGAGAGAGATCAGTGCTGCCCCTTGGCTCCCCATGGCAGGAAGCCACAGACCCCCAGGAGGTCTCCCCTCAGCCTCCTCTTCTCCAGGCTGGACAACCCCAGGGCCTCCAGCCTCTCCTCAGGAGACTTCCCCTCCAGACCCTTCCCCATCCTCGCTGCCTCCTCTGGACACTCTCCAAGAGTTTCCTGTGCCTCTTGTCCTGTGACACCCAAACCTGCCCCCAGGACTCGAAGCGAGGCCACCCCAGCACAGGGCAGAGCAGGAGAATCCCCTCCCTGGACCAACTGGCAGTTCCATGCTTGGTCCCTTTCCACCTCTGCCCTGCAGACTGTTTGATCAGGATCATGTTAACTCAGTTTGCTTCTATGGGGTGTTTTACAGATGAATACAAGTTCCCCCTGTCCATGCCCTGAGCTGACCACAAGTTACATAAATGTTGGTAGCCCTGTGATGAGGTCAATAACACATGCTGTGTCAATCCATGCATGTCTTTATTTTGGCCTGGGAGTGGCTGGTTCAAAATGTTGTGGGATGCCGTCATTCAAATCTAGTTGGTTCAGAGGAGAACCAGAGGAAACTAGAAGGAAAAGGTCTTCTGAGGTATCTTACCTGCATTGCCATGGCTCAGATCCACACAGCTCCCTCTTGTCGGTCCTACAGCTCAGTCTGTTCTGTGCTGACATCTCTGGGAACATCATCTTGCTTCTACAAACCCCACCATTGTCTACTGAATGCTTAGGGCTGGTATTGTAATCAAGAAGTGAGATACCTGCCTCAAGTCATGCGTTTCCCCAGGGGGGCTCCCCTTGAAAAATTACTTGAGAGCTTTTCCATCCCTAACTATGGTTAGGGATGGCATGCACCTGCCCTACATGGAGAGGCTGAGGGAGCTGGGCTTGTTCAGCCTGGAGAAGAGAAGGCTGCGGGGGGACCTCATTGCAGCCTGCCAGTCCCTGAAGGGAGCAGAGAAACAGGAGGGGAATCAGCTTATTAAAGGGCAGAGACTGGCAGGACAAGGGGGATGGAGTGAAGCTGAAGGAGGGAAGGTTTAGATTGGATATTAGGGGGAAGTTTTTTACAGAGAGAGTGGTGAGGGGCTGGAACAGGCTGCCCAGAGAGGGGCTGGGTGCCCCATCCCTGGGGGTGTTCAAGGCCAGGTTGGATGGGGCCCTGGGCAACCTTGTGTAGCTCCAGGCCTGAGGTTGGTGTCCCTGCCTGTGGCAGGGGGGTTGGAGCTCTCTGATCCTTGGGGTCCCTTCTATCCCTTGCCATTCTATGATTCTATGAAATGTGGGTCTGTCAAGTCCAAACCAAGCCATCTGTGATCACCTGCCAGTTAGTCACCATTTCTAGTTTTAAGAGAAGCTACAAATTTACTTACACCTAAAAAGTAAAGCTCCTATAAACAAGTTGGAGACTCCTAGCTAATATTTAGAGTTTGGGTTCAGCAGATGCTTCATAGAGTTATCCATACTAAATGGTAAAAGTCTAATGGAAGAACCAGTGTCAGAGCACAGAGGCCTTTCAGAAGATGTTTGGAGAGAAAACATTAGGGACCCATCAGTATCCTGACATAGAGCATTTAGGAGCTTTTTATCAACAACTTCAAGAGCCATCAGCAATGCTGTGGATGTGTTTGCTCTCAAAGAGCCTCCAGATTGAATGGATTGGTTTAACATATCAAAATGGGATTATTTTTTCCCCCTCTAAGTGATAATTCATCAAAATCACCTCAGATTCAAAAGCAAATTAATGTCTGTTGGTCTCTGTACACCAAGTGATGCTGACCAAGAGCTGAGCAGAGCCATTCAGGCAATGGGCAAGTGTCCAGATGGTACCATCTTAGCTGTGTTAGTTTTCTGGAGGACTAAAACCATGAGAAATAGGTTACAGACAGCAATTGTGGTAATGCTAAACTCCCAACCAGCAAGGAACTGCTGACCTTGTGAAGACACAATGACTGTTTTGGTAAAGCTTGAGCTTTAAGAGGTTCTTCTGGTTTTTCTTTATACCTTTTGCAATAAAATTTCATAGCTCAAATGTGGGTCAGTTTTGGTGGATCCCAGGGAATGAAACACACAGTTATCAGCCAACTAAAAGCTCTTGTTTTCTTGTCAAAGTGATCTAGTGCCTTTCAGGGCCTTTTTTTCTCCCTTGAATGTCTGCAGTGAAGCTGTTCTTACCGATTAGTGGTTGCTGCTCTCCCCAGACTCGATACTTCACATCAAATATTTAATGGTTAGAAAATGAGATGTTGTTTTTTTCTGACCTGGATGCTCAGCATTTGTGGTTCTTTATCTCACACAATAGGCACACCACTGTGATGCAGTCCCAGTATTGATCTGGTTCTGTGGGGTCAGCACTTAGCTCACCATCATGATTACACTAATTAGTCTTGTTCCATCTTTCTTTCCTCCCACCCACCAGCCTTAAACGCAGGGGATTGTCATGTAAATAAGTGACCTAATTAGCAGTGCTTTCAAGCCATTTTCCAATGAGGATCCCTCATGAGTAATACCAGCATATCAACTTTTTGTGGACATCACTCTGAAGAGCCTGCTGTCCACTTGAGTTGGTTCAGAGCATTAGGATCTGTTTATCTCTTCTGAAGGAAATGACTCATTGGTGTCAAAGATTAATAGCAGTAAGTTTGAGTTCTTCTCCTTGGTCTGTTAGAGGTGATAGCTGTACTGTACTGTGGAAGAGGCAAAATGCTTTTCAAAGCCAGGTGACTGGACTCAAAATCACAGAATTGTGGAGTCGTAGGGGTTGGAAGGGAGCTCCAGAGATCATCAGGTCCAACCCCCTGCCAAAGCAGGGTCCCTAGGACAGGTCACACAGGTCGGTGTCCAGATGGGGCTGGAATCTCTCCAGAGAAGGAGACTCCACACCCCCCTGGGCAGCCTGTCCCAGGGCTCCCTAACCTTCATGGGAAAAAGTTCTTCTGCATGTTGGTGTGGAACCTCCTGTGCTCCAACTTGGAGCCATTGCCCCTTGACCTGTCCCCACAGACCAAAGTATGGTCAATCACTGGTGTCACCAGTGAGTCACTGCCATGGCATGTGGGCTGTAGGATCTAACCAGCATTTATATTTGTTTGGGACATTTATATTTGTTTGGGACATTTATATTTGTTTGGGACATTTGTATTTGTTTTGGGAGAAATATCTCCTAAATTGTGAAGAAGTCAGACTGTGAGTCTGATGCCGCTGGTGGAAAATGCAACTGATGTTCCTGCTGAAGTTAAGGTCCTCTTTGTGTTTGTGTCCTTTCCTGTGGGTGTCTTCTGTGTGTTTTGCATTCTTCAGCCTAAGTTTGAAACCCCTTGGTAGTTCCTATGGATGTTTCAGATTCATACCTTCCTCTGTATCCAAATCTCCTTCTCCTTCATCTTCCAGCACAGACTTCCCTGCTGCTTCTCCTCTTGTTTTGCAAACCAATCTATTAAAAACAAACAGCCCACAGAACACTTTAATCCATAATTGTCAACACTCAAAAAAGATCTTCAAGGTTTCTACTTAACTGTATTTCTTTTCATCTGCCCTTGTGAGGCCCCAGCTGGAGTCCTGTGTCCAGAGCTGGGCCCCAATACAAGAAAGATGTGGGGCTGTTGGAGAGGGGTCAGAGGAGCCACGAGGATGCTCAGGGAGCTGGAGCAGCTCCCCTATGGAGAGAGGCTGAGGGAGCTGGGGTGGTTCAGCCTGGAGAAGAGAAGGCTGTGGGGGGACCTCATTGCAGCCTGCCAGTTCCTGAAGGGAGCAGAGAAACAGGAGGGGAATCAACTTTTCCAAAGGGCAGAGACTGGCAGGACAAGGGGGAATGGTTTAAAGCTAAAGGAGGGAAGGCATAGATTGGATATTAGGGGGAAGTTTTTTACAGAGAGAGTGGTAAGGTGCTGGAACAGGCTGCCCAGAGAAGGGGTGGATGCCCCATCCCTGGAGGTGTTCAGGGCCAGGTTGGATGTGGCCCTGGGCAACCATGTGTAGCTCCAGTCCTGGAGATTGGTGGCCCTGCCTGTGGCAGGGGGTTGGAATTCTATGATCCTTGGAGTCCAACCCAGACCAGTCTGTGATTCTGTGATTCATTTCTTTTTATCCTTGCCTCTTGCAAAGAAGAGTTTTGCTCTTTGACATCAGGACACCGACTGACTTCAGTCACTTCTGTTCCTTGTTCTTCCAGTAAGTCCAGTAGTCTGGGAGATTTGAGGTCCTTTTAGAAATACATCCCTCTGAGGGCATCTTCTACACATAGCAATTTTGCAGTTACATTTTTGGGGCATTTATTGGCAAAATGCAGCTCAGTATCATGGAGGAAAGAAATGAAAAATCACATTTCTGCTTGTGTTTGCAAGAGAAGTTATGTGCATCTCAGATGGTTTGGAGCATCACCTCCTTTCCTGGCTCAGTTGACCAATCCCTTAGCAAACTGTCTTGATCCCTCAGTTTTTAGTTCAAGCCTGAGTTATCCTGGTTTATAAATGTCCTAATACCAATCACTGTTTTGGGGTTTTTTTTCTAGTTCTGAGGAAGCAAGTTGATGGCTCTTTATAGGTTTGGTTGGGTTTCTTTAATATATTAACCCAAGTGTGTGGCCAGCACCCATCTTCCTTATGCTTTTAGATGGCAAAAAATCATTTCACTTCCTAATACCAGTGTGGAGAATGTCCCATGAAGCCAGTGCATAAATGTCTGTTGGTCATCTCTGCCTTGATTTACATGTTGAGGCAAATTTTCTGTTATTTCCACAAATGCCCAGTGTTCCTGATGCTCACCACTGAGCAGAGCCAGCATGCTCCAAGTAAGATCCCACTGAATGTCATTAATTTGATGATATCTACATTATTCCAACTATAATGAAGCATTCTTTATTAACAGTTGATCTAAAATCCTCTCTGTTGGCTCTGAGGACACAGTGCTTTGAACAAAGCAGCTGGCCTGGAGGTTTTCTCTGTTCCTTCCACACATTTTTGCTCATTCATTCACAAAAGTTGACAGTTTTTCAAAGGTCCTCTCCATCTATTGAAACTAGTGACAAATAGGTAAAGAAATTAGATAGGGGTGAATTTTTGGCTCTGTTAGATTGATGAAAATGTTTCCATTGACTGGAGCTGTGATTTTTGTCCTGTCTTTAATGAAAACTAGGCAAATCTCATGGCTGGTTTTGACTAGCCAAGCAGAGAGAAGTGTAGAAAACACTGAACAGGTAAAAAAAAATCCTTTCCTTAACTCAAAAGCAGATGAATGGGTTTTTACTAAGCTTTCTAAATCAAGTTGCCTCTGAGCTAATGGAATTCAGCCCAAGAAATAATATTTCTGAGAGTGGTAGGGAAGGGGAAAGTTACATTATAAATTACTAGAAAACAGAAAAATTTAACACAGAGGAGTTTTCATAGCTGAGGAGCACTGGAATAGCAAGCTCTGGGCTTGGCAAAGATATCCTTCCATATCAAAAGTCTTTCAGCTGTGATAGCTCTCCTACTTTTAGCTGCACCTGCACAATTTTGTTTCCTTCAGTGAAAAAAACCCCCTGTTCTTCAGAGTTTTGGAGGTTGGACCTGATGATGTTTCAAGGTCCCTTCTAACCCCTAGGATTCTGTGATTCTGTGAAATGACCCAAGAGGTTTTAGGCTTTTCTCCAAGCTTTTTCCACACTTCAATACAAAGTCTGTAAAGAAAACTGTTGAGTACCCAAGCCTTCCAATCAGTAACCACACAATGGAGCTAGAACATCCCTCCAAACTTCTTTGCCCTGCTCCTCTAGCTCGGAGACATCTTTTCCCCTCACCCCTCCCCTGCCCCAACAATGCCTTTCCTGAGGCTGCATATTTGCAGAAAGTAATGGAAAACAACCCACTTTGAGAGGAGTTATTGCCTTTTTAAAAGTGCTAATTTCCTGGTGAAATTTATGCCTGCCAGCAGAGGCAGACGAGGAGCTCCGCAGGCAGCTCTAACGAGACAATTCATTAACTAGCGAGTGTACACACGCCATAAAAAACATTAATTCACAAAATGAAAAACTAATAGAGTGTTTAGCCTGTTCTTTATCACCAGTGACAGTCTGTGCTCTCCTCATCATTAGTGTTTACTGAACTGATGGGGACTGCAGCCCGGTCTGCTTATCACCGCTCATCGCAAATGAGGTCACGATGCTTTTTTTTTCCTAGCACAGCTGCCTTGTCCCCTCTCCCACACTTGAATTTTAACACAGAGTGAAGGGCAGCAAGGCATGGAAGGAAACTCTCAATGACAGCCCTCAGCTTTGTCTTTTCAGGGAGTTTGGGCACAAGTTCTCCTTCTTTCTCCATCTCCATCCGAACCTCAATGAAACTGGCAAGGGAAAATCAAAAATCCCTTCCTTAATGATCTTCTTTTATGATCCTGGTTGCCTCTACTTGATAGTAAGATTCATCAGTAGGAATTTTCTGTGAGTAATATTAATAAGGAGCTCTCTCTGAGTTCGTGGTTCCTTTCCTTCTGCTTGTCCTTCAACTTTGCCCCTTCAGCCCTGGTGAGTGGTTTTGCCATTGATCCCAGTAAAAGGTGAGCCTGAGCAGTGCTGAGTATTTAGACAATTCCACCTTCACATCTCTTGTTTGAAGGGTCCTAACCTATTCAAGTATGTCCTTTCTTGCTATTTGTTTTGTTCTAACAAGAATCCCTGTTCTCTCCCATGTTTTTTTCAATCGATATGGGCATCTGCACACTCAACCTGTGTGTGTATGGTAAATATCTCAGAGATTTGCTGAACAGACTGGACCCCTGGGCTGAGACCAGTGGGATGAAGTTTAACAAGGCCAAGTGTAGAGTGCTGCACATGGGACAGAACAACCCCCTGCAGTGCTACAGGATGGGGGAGACTGGCTGGAGAGCTGTCAGGCAGAGAAGGATCTGGGGGTGTTGGGTGACTGCAGGCTGAATATGAGCCAGCAGTGTGCCCAGGGGGCTAGGAAGGCCAATGGCATCCTGGCTTGTGTCAGAGCCAGCATGGCCAGTAGGTGTGGGGAGGGGATTGTGACCCTGGGCTGGGCACTGGGGAGGTTGCACCTCAAGTGTTGGGTCCAGTTCTGGGCTCCTCAGCATCAGAAGGACATTGAGGTGCTGGAGTGAGTCCAGAGAAGGGCAACCAGGCTGGGGAAGGGGCTGGAGGGCAAATCCTCTGAGGAGCAGCTGAGGGAGCTGGGGGTGTTGAGCCTGAAGAAGAGGAGGCTGAGGGGAGACCTTCTCACTGCCTACAAGTACCTGAAGGGAGGTTGTAGAGAGGTGGGAGATGGTCTCTTCAGCCAGGGGACAGGAGATGGGACAAGGGGAAATGGCAAGAAGCTGAGCCAGGGCAGGTTTAGATTGGACATTAGAAAAAATTTTTTTACTGAAGCAGTTGTCAGGGCCTGGCACAGTCTGCCCAGGGAGGGGGCTGAGTCACCAGCCCTGGATGTGTTTTAAAAAAGGGCAGATGAGGTACTTAGGGATATGATTTTGTTTAGGATGAGAATGGTTGGAATTGATGATCTTCAAAGTTCTTTTCCAACTTTGTGACTGTGATTCTGGGTCAAGGTCAAGGAGGAGGGTTGCAGCCATTTCATGGGAGACTCACTGCTTGGCCTAGGTAGGTCCTGACTTTCATCACCTCTGCTTATTGGCAGAGACAAGGATTTGAAGAGACAAGCGTATGTAGAGACGAGCTCATCTTGGAGTCAGGAGTTAGTCTTAGCCACCATTGTGGAAGTAAAGGTTGGAGCAGTGATGTGTGGAACCACTTTCCTTGCCAGCTGCATGGGTGGGATGCCTGCCCTTTGGCTTGGAGCCTATGTAAAGAAGGCAGCTGACATCAAGAATCAATGTGTTAGATACCAGATACTTTGGAAGCTGGACTAGATGACCTATGAAGGTCCCAAACCATTCAGTTATTCTATAATCTTGGAAGTCTTTGAAGATATCATCACCCTCTATGATTTTTTTTCTCCTTATTTAAAATGTATAAATAAAGCCATTTCAGTAAAGAGGTGCAAGGCAGCAATTATCTGCATAAATACTTTAAGTGTCCTGCCATACCTAAGAGGCCCAAAGGTTCATGCTTCTGAGAAGGACAGGGGAGGAGGACAAACACTAAATCCAGCTTTGGTTCCTGAGTCCCTCTATCTCTGAAGTGAGTTTTGGGAGAATCAAAATCCAGTTTCAGATTTATGGCTCATTCCAGCCCTTTTCAGTAAAGCTACAGCTCTGAGATCCCCAGACAGACCAATTTAGCAGTAGGCAGTGAGTGATCTATGCCTTAGAGCTTCAAATAATACTCCTTCAGCCAGAAACTGGTTCCAGTGGCCATATGGGTTGCATATAGCTGTTCATTGCTTCTTGAGCACCACAGGTGTGCAGAGCACTTTGTAAGAGGATGAAAAGAGAAGTCTCCTGCTCCTTGGAGAGATTGCACTCTAAATTAAATAGAGATGGCATCTCGAGAGAGGTAAGAGATCAAAGTGGGAGAAAAGATGTGTAACCACAAAAAGAAAAGCTGTATGAGTGCAGGGTCCTGGCATTTATTCCCACAGAGAGAAAATAATTTGAGTTGATTTGCTTTGTTTGCTTCTCTTTGGTTCTTTAGGCTTTTTATTCTCCAGTAATTTCTAATGCATCTCCCAAGTCGTGCAGCTGAACACAGCCATCTCCATATAGCTCTGTGGAGGCAATGCCCTGTGCCACTGGTGTCACTTTTGAGTGAGGCTGTGGGCATTTCAGTGACTTTGTTCCATTATACTCAATGCTGGTGAGGCTGCACCTTGAGTCCTGTGTCCAGTTTTGGGCCCCTCACTACAAGAAGGACGTTAAGATGCTGGACCGTGTCCAGAGAAGGGCTATGAAGCTGGTGAAGGGTTTGAAGCACAAGTCCTGTGAGGAGCAGCCCAGGGAACTGGAGCTTTATAGTTTAAAGAAAAGGAGGCTGAGAGGAGACCTCATCCCTCTCTACAACTACCTGCAAGGAATGTGTAGAGATGTCAGGGTCAGTCTCTTTTCTCAGGTAACAAGTGATAGGGTGAAAGGAACTTCTTTCAAATTACACCAGGGGAGATTTCAATTGGATATCAGGAAGAATTTCTATACTGAAAGGGGTGTCAAGTGCTGGAACAAGCTGCCCAGGGAAGTGGTGGATTTACCATGCCTGGAAGTATTTAAAAAGTGTGTATATGTTGTGCTTAAGAGCATGATCTAGAGGTGGACTAGGCAGGGTTAGGCTGTGGTTGGACTCAGTGATTCTAAAGGTCTCTTCCAACCTAAGTGATTCTCTGATTCTGTGACCTTCCTGTCATTCCACAAAGCCCTTGCTCACCAGCATCGCCACGGTGGCAGCTTTTCTTTACCTGGATCAATGCCAGATCAACAGACTGTGGCTGAACAGAACCAGAGGTGATTTTTAAGGGCAACATACTTACTGAAAAAAACTTAGTTTCTTCCTGCTGTTTGGCTTTACAAGACAGTGGTGTCCTGGCATATGTCTTCCTTCAGAAATCTCACCAAAGTGGGTCCTTGATATTGCATCTAATGTGCTTGCTATATTGCTGCACTCTCCTTTTAAAAAAAAACCCCACATAATCATTCATCTCATTCCTCCCAACTTCACCCAATGTATTTTCCTTTAAATAACCAGATATTCTCTCTTGTTGGTGTTAGAGTAGCTATTTTGTCTCCCAGTGGCATCGTCACCTCGTTACGCTAAGAGCCGTAGGAACAGGAGATGTGGAGAGCTCAGACTCAGTTTGAATGGCAATGATGGATAAAAACACATTATCCAGGTTTTACATGCTGAGAACTAAAGGATAGAAAGAGAAAGTGGCACATGAGACCAGCAGAAAGGTCTCCAGCAGAGAGAAAAGTTAACCCTGAGTCTCCAAAGGCGTAGTCCAGCACGTAGCCCATAACAAATCTCCTTTTGCATGTGTGTATTTACAATTATTTTGGAGTTCCCTCCTCTGGAGTGGAAGGGATTAAAAAATTCAAATTGAAATAGCTGTGAACTGGCCCCTAACGTTTCCTGTGGGGCACAGCAATTGGTTCCTGCTGCACCTCTTTTCCCAAATAAGAGCTTTTTCTCCCCAACAGAGCTGTAAAATTTCTCGGTGAGCTTTTCCCCTGTCAGTGCACGCGGTGCTATGGAAAAGCTGAGCGTGTTGGAGGTTTATTTCTCAGGTTCAAGTTGCACCAGAGCCTGTAACCTTAGATTGATTTTTCTCCTTATGCTATTAAATCATTCCAAGCCGTTAGCAGTCACTCTGCTCAAGCAGGGAGTGGAGCAGGACACGCTGTTGTAAACCTTGATTGGTTACAGAGGTTTGTTTATGGGCAACGCAGCACGTTTTGTTTAATATTCTAGAGGTCTGGTAATTTACATCCATTGATTTACAAGGCACAATCTGTCAAGAGGCACCAGAATGGTATTGAATTGCAAAAAATGATTGAAATCATTGGTGACAACAAGTGTGTTAAGTTTATTTTTCTAAGGTTTGCTGGAATGAAATGTTCCTTCTCCTTGGAGTGAGTTATCTTGGCTGTGCCTACAGCAAGCTAGGAGAAATCCCAAACAAAAATGTAACTGTTACCCAGCATCATGAGATGATCACTTACAACGAATGAAATTCATCTGTTTATGCTGCAAGATGATAAAGAGCAATGGAACAAGGTGTTGGCCACTAGTTACCCACCTGTGGAGTATTTTGTTGGCCAAGAGGGCTCATGTTCAACTTAAGGTAAATGGGATAGGACAGAAGAGGAGGGGAGCAAGGCTGCTGATCTGCTGTTTTGCTGCTTTCCAGCATTTCAGCTGCAGATCCCTCCATCTTTGAGCAGAGAGCTCAGGGTGTGCTTTGGTGGGTTGAATGACCACTCAACACAGGGTCACTCTTTGCCCAAAGAACTGGCCAACCTCAAAGTCAGCTCCAAATTATTTTGTTTTATTCAAGGCCCTTCATAATCTAGGCCCTGATTTTTTTTTTTTCTGCTACAATTGTGAGTTCATGTTGCCAAGGATGATGAAGTAAAGTTAACTTGAATGGGACTTTAAAAAATGAGATTTTCTTCTTGGCTATGAAATGGTCCTTTCTGGATGTCCAGAAAAGGAGAAAGGAAAATTAATGGGCTCTGAAAGGCTTCCTTTGATCTCAGAAAGCAAAAAGTACACAACAGTGTCCTCTTTATGCACAGAAGAAATTGGTCTACACCCCCCAAGCCAGCATCTCACCCTGTTCCCCACTGTGAGGGCTCTGAACAACCAGAAGGACATCAGTGCTTTGGCTTTAAATAAGGAGCAGATTGTCCCCGTCTCTCTCCTCCTCTTATCTCCAATGACAAATATAATTACAGCTTCACTTAAATTGCTGTAAATGAATTCTGGAGAGGAGAAAAATTGTGCATGTATCTCTCCACTGCAGAAATTAGCTGACTTGTGCATTTCAGATGATGGGTCCATCCATCTCCACTGCTTGCAGGGAGGCATCGCTAGAGTTAGCTGGCATGATAGAACGTGAGGCTGCAGCTCCAGCACCAATAAAGAGCGATGATTCTTGCAGCAAGTCCATTTCCAGTAGTGAGGCTGATAAAAACTTCTCAAAATGGGAGATTTTTTTGACTAAAAATAGCACCCTTAAACCTGATCCTACAGCCAAAAGGCATGCCACCCTCCAGAGACACAAATCTCACCTGGAAATCTCAAAGCTAAAAGGTGGGTGGCAGCTGCACAAACAGCTCTTAACACCCATATCTAGAAATTAGAGGCTGTGTAAACAAGCCCATCACCCTCTCACTGGTATTTTCATTTACTTTGTGGGAGAGATCTCAGTGAGCAGAGAGAGGCCTGGAGGAATCTCAGGGTGTGCTGGGAGGGGGCATCCTTTTTATTCCCATTCATCCTGAGAAGACTCATCACTCTCATTCCCCTCTTTATTCCACTTTTACACTCCAGGCATGTTAATTATTTTCAGCAGTATTTTGCCAGGCTCTGATTTTTTTCTACCCCATCTTTTCATTAAAAAGAAACTTCATTAATATCACTCTAGTTTTAGAGGTGTGGCTGAAGATCTGAAGGTGTTTGATTTTAGGAGGAAAGACAGAGTTCCATGTAGATTCCTCTTTAAAAGCTTTGGCTTTCCAAGCAGTGGCAAGTGACATTTACTTAATCAGTCTTCATCGAAAGGAAAGTTTATTGTCAACAGTTCCTTGGTGATGTAAATCATAGAACCATAGACTGGTCTGGGTTGGACCCCAAGGATCACAGAGTTACAACCCCCCTGCCACAGGCAGGGCCACCAACCTCCAGGCCTGGAGTTATACAAGGTTACCCAGGGCCCCATCCAACCTGGCCTTGAACACCTCCAGGGATGGGGCATCCAGCACCTCTCTGGGCAGCCTGTTCCAGCACCTCACCACTCTCTCTGTAAAAATCTTCCCCCTAATATCTAATTTAAACCTTCCTTCCTTTAGCTTTAATCCATTCCCTTGTTCTGCCATTGTCAACCCTTTTAAAAAGTTGATTCCCCTCCTGTTCCTCTGCTCCCTTCAGGGACTGGCAGGCTGCAATGAGGTCCTCCCACAGCCTTCTCTTCTCCAGGCTGAACCAGCCCAGCTCCCTCAGCCTCTCTCCATAGGGGAGCTGCTCCAGCGCCCTGTTCATCTTTGTGACCTCCTCTGACCCCTCTCCAACAGCCCCACATCTTTCTTGTATTGGGGTCCCAGCTCTGGACACAGGACTCCAGCTGGGGCCTCAGGAGGGCAGAGCAGAGAGGGACAATCCCCTCCCTGTCCCTGCTGCCACCCCTCTGCTGATGGAGCCCAGGATCCCATCCCCCTTCCCATCTCCAAGAGCACACTGCTGGCTCATGGGAAGCTTCTCACCCCCCAGAACCCCCAAGTCCTTCTCACAGGGCTGCTCTCCAGGAGCTCTTCTCCCAGTCTGTATACACGTCTGGGATTCTTCCAGTCCAAGTGCAACACCTCACACTTCACAGTGTTGAACCTCATTTGGTTCACCCGGCGCCACCTTTCCAGCCTGTCAAGATCCCTCTGTCAAGAAAGGATGGCTTCCTTTCTGTGAGGAGTTGCATTGGTGTCTGGCTAAATGTTTACCATGTAATGAACATTTGTGCAAGAAAGCAGATAGCAAACTTCTGCTATTCAGGTTGAGCTTGGAACAACTATGAGCTGCAAAGGTGAAGTAACCATGAAATAAGCAGATATGGCAGAGCAACGTAATATTGCCAAGGAAGATGGGAAAGCTCTAGTTCCATCGTGGCACCAGTTACAGGTCAAACGTAGAGTACAGCTCTGGTGACTTGTGTTCAAGAGATTTTCATTAAAAAAAGAAGGGGTGCAGAGTGTTGCTTTTGTCAAATCTGGAGCATGCTGCCCAGGGCAAGTGGTGGAGTCCCAGTTTATGGGGGGATATAAATCATGTGTAGATGTGGTGGTTGGGGACATAGGCTAGTGGTGGACTTGGCCATGCTGGGTTAAGAGTTGGACCCAATGATCTTAAGGGTCATTTCCAACCTAAATAATTCTGTGACTCTGTGAAGAGGGATGCCAGGGATGGAGAACTTCATAAGGCAAAGAGTAACATTGGATGAAGTTCAAAAAAAGCAAGTGTAAAGTCTTGCACCTGGGAAGAAATAACTGCATGTACAGGCTGGGGGATGCCCTGCTGGAGAAGAGCTCTGTGGAGAAGGACCTGGGGGTCCTGGTGGGTGACAGGTTGGCCATGAGCCAGCAGTGTGCCCTGGGGGCTGAGAGAGACAATGGGATCCTGGGGGGCATCCAGACAGGTGTAGCCAGCAGGTCTAAGGAGGTGATCCCCTTCTACTATGCCCTGGTCAGGCCCCACCTGGAATGTTGTGTCCAGTTCTGGGCTCCTTGGTTTAAAAAGGACAGGGTTCTCCTGGAGAGAGTCCAGAGAAGGGCTACGAAGATGATGAAGGGCCTGGAGCATCTCCCCTTTGAGGAAAGGCTGAGTAAGCTGGGGCTGTTCAGCCTTGAGAAGAGAAGACTAAGGGGGGACCTAATTAAAGTCTATAATTATCTGAAGCAGGGGATGCAGGGGGAATTGGCCAGCCCCTTTTCAGTGGTCTGTGGAGACAGGACAAGGGGCAATGGCTGCAAATTGGAGCACAGGGAGTTCCACACCAACATGTGGAGGAACTTTTTCCAAGTGAGGGTGACAGAGCCCTGGGACAGGCTGCCCAGGGAGGTGGTGGAGTCTCCTTCTCTGGAGAGATTCAAGACCTATCTGGACACCTATCTGTGCAGGATGAGCTGGGGAGCTGCTTTGGCAGGGGGGTTGGACCCCATGAGCTCTCGAGGTCCCTTCCAACCCCTACAACTCTGTGATTCTGTGATTGGCATAAGAGAACCAAATATCAAATATAAGTGAATAAGTTTAGGCTGACAATTAGGACCCAAACATTTAAGTGCACTGTTAGAGAAGTGATGTTCTGAAGGAGCCAGCAAGGGTAGAGTCCTTTAGTATGGCACACAAGCTTATACTCAAGGCCACAGAACACAAGGCTTGTGAGGCCTGGACTTGATCCAGGAGATCCCTTGCAATGCCATTTGTTTTTTAATTGAAGTGGAAGTTGTCTAAGCGGGGCTGCCTGATTTCAAACATTGCTAATCACCCTATGCAGGAAGTCATCTCTAAAGTGCTGCTTGAACAAGGACTTGAACTCAGATATTTGGGATGCTCTTCCGCTAATTAGGGTGGAATATGTGATAACAGCGTGTTCCTCTTGTTAGTGAGCTACTTCTGGAGCTCGAGTGGCAGCGAATTGTGTTGCAGGGGAGGAGGTCCAGGGCTCAGGCACTGCAAGGAAATATAAGGGATGAAGGCTGCAGTTGTAGCTGTAGTGATGCTTCTCTGGAGCACAAGTCCTGTGAGGAGCAGCTGAGGGAGCTGTGGCTCTGTAGTCTTGTGAAGAGGAGGCTGAGGGAAGGCCTTATCGCTCTCTACAACTACCTGCAAGGTGGTTGCAGAGGGGTGGCAGCAGGGACAGGGAGGGGATTGTCCCTCTCTGCTCTGCCCTCCTGAGGCCCCAGCTGGAGTCCTGTGTCCAGACTTGGGTCCCCAGTACAAGAAAGATGTGGGACTGTTGGAGAGGGGTCAGAGAAGGCCACAAAGCTGATTAGAGGGCTGAGAGAGCTGGGCTTGTTCAGCCTGGAGAAGACAAGGCTGTGGGGGGACCTCATTGCAGCCTGCCAGTCCCTGAAGGGAGCAGAGAAACAGGAGGGGAATCAACTTTTTAGAAGGGCAGAGAGTGGCAGGACAAGGGAGACGGAGTGAAGCTGGAGGAGGGAAGGGTTAGATTGGATATTAGGGAGAGGCTTTTTACAGAGAGGGTGGTGAGGGGCTGGAACAGGCTGCCCAGAGAAGTAGGGGGTGCCCCATCCCTGGAGGTGTTCAAGGCCAGGTTGGATGGGGCCCTGGGCAACCTTGTGTAGCTCCAGGCCCAAGGTTGGTTTCCCTGCCTGTGGCAGGGGGGTTGGAGCTCTATGATCCTTGCGGTGCCTTCAACTCATGCCATGGGGTTGGTCTCTTCTCTTGGTGACAAGCAATAGGGTGAGAGAAAGTGGCTTTATATTGCACCAGGGGAGATTTAGGTTGGATATCAGGAAGAATTTCCTCACTGGAAGGGTTGTCAGTCATTGGCACAGGCTGCCCAGGGAGGTGGTGGAATTGCTATCCCTGGAGGGATTTAAAAGGCAAGTAGATGAAGTGCTTAAGGACATGATGTAGAGCTGGGCTGGGCAGGGTTAGGCTGTGGTTGGACTCAATGATTGAAAGGGTCTCTTCCAACCTAGGTGATTCTCTGATTCTCTGATTCTCCAAGAGATGATGCTCTTGTGGTCAGGATAAACTCAAGGTGTTTTTTTACAGAGGTCTCAGTGGGAGTGAAACAGTTGGCCCATGACCAACTCATACCCATTGCCTGCTTTTTAATTGCCTTACTGCCTCAGAGCTCTGTTTATAAACAAGACCAAAGAAAGCCTCCCAGATGCCTCTGAAGGGAGGAGTGGGGGCAGGCAAAGACTCACTTGAGTTTGCGTGGGGAAGTCTGTGGTGACCAGAAATGTCCATCTTTCTTGTTGGTCCTGTTCCTTGGCTCCCAAGCAGCTTATTCCTCCAAGCAGAGCAAGATAAATGTCCGTGGATTTTGCAGCTACAGAAATACTCATCACAGAGCAATATCTTCCCAAGCAAATGTATTCTGGTGGTTGATTAAACCCCTCAGATTCACTTTGGAGTTTAATCAATTGCAGGAGCAGTTTGTTGCTTCGTACTCTCCCAAATTACAGAGGTTATTGCTCAGGCAAAGGCAGGAGAGAACAGTCATACTTTGGATGGAAGCAGACAAGATGCTGTGGTTGCTAAAGCTGAGAGGTATTGATGAAGCATGTCATAAATTTATCCTGTTTTCTTTTGCTAGCCATGTCTCCTGGCCAGGACAGCCATGCCAGTCTGGAACATCTTCCTGCATCTGAACAGATCCTGCAAACCCTGAGTGAGCTGGCCAGGTCCTTCCAAGAGATGGCTGACCGCTGCCTGCTCGTTCTGCATTTGGAAGTCAGGTAAAAGCCCTGAATTAATGATTATGGGTAAGCCTGGGAGGCTGTAGGTTGTGATTGAGTCCAGAGCATATATTACAGCACCTAAGAGAGATAAACTTGCCTGCTGTATCTCAGAGGTCAGTTCTGAAATGCTAGATACCATCACCATGGATGGCCAAATGTGGGACAGAAGCAGGTTACCAAAAGTAGTGGATTTTCTGAGGGAGATATGTGTCTTATGTCTCAGGGACAATTTAAAATGGGGTTTTGGGGTCCTTAGAAAAATTCACAATGAGGTTTTAATAGTCTAACAGGTGTCTGCACATTTATTAGGAGCTGTGCTTTGGAGCTTTTCATATTACTTTTTCAAATAGTATCAGAAAGTGGGAAACCAGCTGGATTTTTTAAAAGGGATGGATAATTTTATGATGTCTCTGACTTCACATACAAAGATCAAAGGCAGCTAATCCCTTTCTTCAGGCTGCCAGCTGTCCATTCTAGAGCTGGGAAGACATTTTTCCCTTATGCATCGTATTGGCCAGGTGTATTTTCATTGCTTCCCTTTTCTCTGAAGCATCAGATATAAAAGGATGTCAAAGATGGGCAATGAGACTTGCTGGACCATCAGCTTGTTCTTCCCTGATGGATCCTGAACCATATTGTGTCCTTGTGTGCATTGGCAGAGTTCTGGTGAAGTCAGTATGTAGCTTTTAAAAATACATATACATTAGTTATTGCCAGTGGCCCTTCAAACTGCTATCCATCATCTGCTGGCTGCTTGATTGCAGGCATCATGGATGAGCTGGGGTTTGAAGGAATTGAGGAAAAGATTGTTAAGGTATGGAAATGGAGCAGCTTTCTGGCTGCCTTGTAATGCAAGGTGATGCCTGAGCTCACCCTGACTCACAGTGCCCTTGGATAGGACAAGGGTTGATGGCTGTAAACTGAAGGAGGGGAGATTTAGATTAGATATTAGGAATAAATTCTTCCCTGTGAGGGTGGGGAGGCCCTGGCACAGGGTGCCCAAAGAAGCTGGGGCTGCCCCTGGATCCTTGGCAGAGTTCAAGGCCAGGTTGGATGGGGCTTTGAGCACCCTGGGTAGTGGAGGGTGTCCCTGCTCATGGCAGTGGGTTGAACTGGATGGGCTTTGAGGTCCCTTCCAACCCAAACTGGTCTGTGATTCTATGATTCTGTGGGCACCAGCCTGAAGAGGTTCCTGGCCTCAGTCCTCTGTAGCTTTCCATCTCACTTGGGGTAGGCAGAAGTAGGTGCAAATGTAGTTCAAGACAAAATTTTGCTGTGATTTTGGAGCAGACCATTGCCCAACTCCTCTGGTGCTTGGAATAGTACCCCAGTTTGATGCCCTAAGTAGAACAAAGTTATGTTACTCCTACATGGAGGGGATTGAGAAAGAGAGATGCTAACAACCAGGAAAACACCCAGCGATGTGGGAGCTTCCCCAGATCCATCACTCTGCATCTGCAACTACCTGCAGTAACAGAGGAACATCCCAGTCCCTCTGATGGCTGTTCCTCACAGGTTTCTCTGCAGTTCCTGTGCCAGCTCTTCAGATCCATGCCATTTCCAAGGTGCACAGCACAATGTGTGTTCCTTCCCAGAATCATAGACTGGTCTGGGTTGGAAGAGACCCCCAGGATCATACAGTTCTAACCCCCCTGCCACAGGCAGGGCCACCAACCTCCAGGCCTGGAGCTACACAAGGTTGCCTAGGGCCCCATGCAAACTCTGTGCTTTAAGCAGGCACTCAGAACACATCTGCAAGAAGCCTGGGATTTTATCTGGCATCTTGGTGTTGCAGGTGCAGTCTAAGAAAGCACCAGCAAAGAGCAAAGTGGGTTTGAGAGGATGCAGTTATCCCTTCATCTTTCTCCTCCCTTAGGGCCACTGTTCCTTCAGATGCATGTTGACACCAGCTTGGTGTTGGCTTCTCCTCCTCCAGTGTCATGTGGGCATGACCTGAGGACAGTGGTCACTAAGAACCTGCTCCTTGGGTTTATATCAGGAAATCTGTTGGTACATTCAGATCATTAACCACTTTTTTGTTACAAAAAACTGTGGAGTTTTAAATTATTTTACATCTGCTAGAGTATTTTCCTATAGAAAGTCCTGTGTAGAGTTATATAGAAGCAGACTCTAAAGAGAACAGATTTTTATACTCTTGGAATTGCCCTTGCTTGTGATGGTCACCCCAAGGATGTTTTCCAGGAGGATGGAGGACGTAAAAGCCACAACATACCTGTCACACCTTCTCCCATCCCAACACAACCCCCACTGTTGAGGCCAGTCTGCTGTGAACTTTCTAAATCAATGTGCTGGTCCTGAGTTACACTTTGAATGCCAGGAATATTTCACCCAGCCTGTGATTTAACTGTGTTTCCCTGATAGATGAAATACAGAAGAACACAACTGACTACCTGTCCCTGTTGTGTGACGTGGATGTGAAGTAGTTTTGCTGTCACCTTGCTGATCATTACATTTTCCTTGTAGGGTCAAGAGAATATTGTTTTGTAGAACCCTAACACAGTATTTGAATGCATAGAATATCTCCTTCAAGGGAAGGATGGACACATTGCCTACAGCCCTACCACACAGGTGAACAGAAAAGTGACAGAGCCCTGGGACAGGCTGCCCAGGGGGGTGTGGAGTCTCCTTCTCTGAAGATATTCCAGCCCCATCTGGACAGTGACCTGTGTGACCTGTCCTAGGGACCCTGCTTTGGCAGGGGGCTTGGACCTGATGATCTCTGGAGATCCCTTCCATCCCCTATGAATCTATGATTCTATGAAGTTGCAGTAGTGTTAAATGCTTGGGAATAGGCACAATCTTGGCCTGCCAATTACTGTTTCATGTCTCCTGACTTGCTCCTTCTGCCAGTTATAACTGTTATTGGGTCCTCATGGTATGTAGGAGTTCTTATTTGAGCATCAGTATGGAAGTTCTGCTGAACCAGCATGTGTGGCTGGAGAACCTAGTGAAAAGGCATGTGGCCACTTTACTGGGATGTTGTAGGTCAGATCAGCTAATGAAGGGCCCTTTGTATTCATATCTCAAGATGGGACAACGATGTGTCAAGAGAATGAGACACATTCTCTTGTGTTTTCAGATGAGACATAACCATTTATTTCTTAAAATTACTGTTTTTTACTGGCTTGAATGCTGGAAGGAAATAAAGGCAGCAGCAGCACATTGCAGTGCTACAGGCTTGGGGGAGACTGGCTGGAGAGCTGTCAGGCAGAGAAGGACCTGGGAGTGTTGGGTGACTGCTGGCTGAATATGAGCCAGCAGTGTGCACAAGGGCCAGGAAGGCCAATGGCATCCTGGCTTGTGTCAGAGCCAGCGTGGCCAGTAGGTGTGGGGAGGGGATTGTGCCCCTTTACTGGGCACTGGGGAGGCTGCAGCTGGAGTGCTGGGTCCAGTTCTGGGCTCCTCAGCATCAGAAGGACATTGAGGTCCTGGAGTGAGTCCAGAGAAGGGCAACCAGGCTGGGGAAGGGGCTGGAGGGCAAATCCTCTGAGGAGCAGCTGAGGGAGCTGGGGGTGTTGAGGCTGGAGAAGAGGAGGCTGAGGGGAGACCTGTGATTCTGTGATATCCATCAATATTTTAATGTCAGGGTTGTTGCATTGTACCATCTCTCTCTCCTGTCTTGCAGAGTTCATTGCTTCCACTACCTGATCCCACTGGCTAAACAAGGGAATTATGCCATCGTCGCCAACGTGGAGAGCATGGACTATGACCCCCTCGTCGTCCGGCTCAATAAGGACATCAGTGCTATTGAGGAAGCCATGAGTGCAAGCCTCCAGCAGCACAAGTTCCAGTACATCTTTGAAGGTCAGGCATTTACCACAGGAGTTTGTTTCTGCATAATGTTTTGTCATTCTCATAGAATCATAGAATGGCAAGGGTTGGAAGGGACCCCAAGGATCACAGAGCTCCAACCTCCCTGCCACAGGCAGGGACACCAACCTCAGGCCTGGAGCTACACAAGGTTGCCCAGGGCCTCATCCAACCTGGCCTTGAACACGCCCAGGGATGGGGCACCCACCCCCTCTCTGGGCAGCCTGTTCCAGCACCATGGTAAAGCTCAGCTCTGTTATGGAGCAGTTCTTAACCAAAGTGTAACCATTCCATTTCTAAAATTAAATTTAGAGAACATTAGCTCTTCTGATGTCTGATCTGTGGTGATTACCTTGGAGAATATAAATCATGTCTTGGTTCATCTCCCCTGCATTTATTTGTGGCGCTGAGACACAGTTCTCTTGCCTGCATGTCAGGATATGTGTTCTTTTAGGTGGTGGTTGTTCAATGTCAAAACAAGGGGAGGACTTGGAGATGTTCCCATGGCATAATATAATATCTCAGCAGGGATGAAGGCTTTCCAAGCCTGGCTAAGGTTATTTTGGCCACTGCTTACTGGTCCTAAAGAAGGCTTTAGTTCGCCCCCATACCCATGAAGCTACTGATGGAGCGTTTTTAATCAGCTCTTTTCCATGCTGCGTGAATCTGTGGTGAACCAAGAGGTCACCAGCACATTGTAGAGCTTCTTACAGTCACAAGGTGGGAAAAGACCTTTAAGATCATCAAGTCCAACTGTCCCTGTCCTGTGCTAAACCAGATCCCTGAGCACCTCATCTCCCCTCTGTTCAACACCCCCAGGGCTGGGGACTCAGCCCCCTCCCTGGGCAGCCTGTGCCACAGCCCCACAACTCTGCCAGGGAAGAACTTTGCCCTCCCAGCTGAGCTGACCCTGCCCTGGGGCAGCTTGAGCCCATTGCCCCTTGGCCCAGCTCCTGGCCCCTGGCTGAAAAGACCATCACCCACCTCTCTGCACCCTCCTGGCAGGGCAGGGGAGGTGGATGGGGAGAAGGTCTCCCCTCAGCCTCCTCTTCTCCAGGCTCAACACCCCCAGCTCCCTCAGCTGCTCCTCAGAGGATTTGCCCTCCAGCCCCTTCCCCAGCCTGGTTGCCCTTCTCTGCACTCCCTCCAGCACCTCAATGTCCTTCTTGTGGTGAGGAGACCAGAACTGGACCCAGCACTCGAGTCTACTGTGTTTCTTTAGGAGAGTGAAATGGCTCCACACAGAGCCCTAGGGACCTTTCACTTCTCACTAACCCATAAGGTTGAAATTCACACTCATGGTCTTCATGAAATGTAGGCACCTCTTAAACCCATTTTTGGAATTATGTAGACCCTGTGCTGGTTGCCTATACATGAACGTGTTTTCTTAATTCAGACCTTTACAGACCTGTGTACTGAGTCAATAATTAGCCTTTTCTCTTTTTTTTTCCTATTTGCAATGCAGCATGATTGGATGTATCATTTTGGGGGGTGACTGTGACTTCCAGCAGCTGGAAATGTCCTTTGACAGCACAGGAAAGATCTGGAGGTCCCTTCCAACCCCTACAACTCTGTGATAACCCTGTCGTTTTGTAGGATCAGTAGTGGTCCATTGCTCTGCTCAGACAGAGAGAGGGACTGAAAGGGACATTATGCAACTCCTGATTATAAATCTGGAATTGCTCTGGAAATAGTTCTGTAATAATGGAACTTTAAGGTTTTCTAGTGCTTGAAGACATTTTTGTATTCGTACTATGGAAGGAAACCTTGATGGAAGTCTACCTAAAGTGCACTGAGAAGATACTGAAGGCTGTTTCCATGTACAATTGAGTGTACCTCCTGTGCTGGTTCATGTGTACTGAGCCATGGGGTTTATAATGAATTGGGGCCTACTTCACTGCCCTTTACTCCCAATTCCCATGGGATTTGTGCACAGTGCAATAGCAGTGTGTAATAGCCTGGAGAAGAGGAGGCTGAGGAGAGACCTTCTCCCCATCCACCTCCCCTGCCCTGCCAGGAGGATGCAGAGAGGTGGGTGATGGTCTCTTCAGCCAGAGGACAGGAGCTGGGCCAAGGGGCAATGGGCTCAAGCTGCCCCAGGCCAGGGTCAGCTCAGCTGGGAGGGCAAAGTTCTTCCCTGGCAGAGTTGTGGGGCTGTGGCACAGGCTGCCCAGGGAGGGGGCTGAGTCCCCAGCCCTGGGTGTGTTTAACAGAGGGGAGATGAGGTGCTCAGGGATCTGGTTTAGCACAGGACAGGAACGGTTGGACTTGATGATCTTAAAGGTCTTTTCCAACCTTGTGATTCGGTGTAATTATTGTCACTAAATGTCTTCCTCCTGTGATTTTATTGTTTTGGGTTTCCTTGCAGGTTTGGGCCACCTTATTTCCTGCATCCTTATCAATGGTGCCCACTACTTCAAGCGCATCAGCGAATCTGGCATCAAGAAGATGTGTAGGAACATCTTCATCCTCCAGCAAAACCTGACCAACATCACCATGTCACGTGAAGCTGACCTGGACTTTGCAAGGTGAGTGGAGAACCCTGCATTGTCTTTGTTACTATTTTGATGTCCACACATAAAGAGGTAGCTCCTTCCAAAAGTTTTAACACTCATGTGTGCAACTGGATGGATATCGAGTTCATAGAGTGCTGGAATCCCAGACTGGTTTGGGTGGGAAGACACCTCAAAGCCCATCCATTCCCACACACTGCCATGGGCAGGGACACCTTCCACCAGCCCAGGTTGCCCAAAGTCTCATCCAACCTGGCCTTGAACCCTGCCAAGGATCCAGGGGCAGCCCCAGCTTCTCTGGGCACCCTGTGCCAGGGACCCCCCACTCTCCCTGGGGAGGATTTCTTCCTAAAATCTAATCACAGTCTCACCTCCTTCAGCTTCAGGCGATTCCCCCTTGTCCTGTCCCTTCCTGCCCTTGTCACCAGTCCCTCTCCATCTTTCATAGTTAAACCTAGTTAATTCCATAGTTAATTCCTAGTTAATTCATAGTTAACCATAGTTAATTCCAATATCCACTTTAGCCTTTGTTGAGCAATGGGGATCTCTTGAGCTCAGTGTGAGCTCAAAGTGAAGGTCTCACCAAAGTGTCTCTGCTTGGGGCTTCCTGTTGGTGTGGTTCTCCTAAAACAACAACCCAGGCAAGAAAAAGTTTCTAGCTGTAGGTCTTGGGTAGAACTTAAAGTGGATGAATCTGGGGCCTGGATTCATAGAATCGAACCATAGAATGGTTACGGTTCGAAGGGACCTTAAAGATCATCAAGTTCCAACCCTCCTGCCATGGCCAGGGATACCTCTCACTAGACCAGGATGCTCAAGGCCTCATCCAACCCAGCTCAGGTATGTACTACTTGGATTTGCTGAAGGCTTAGACAGTTTTCAGCTCACAGGAAGAGTTATGTGTGAACCTCAGGGATGCCAGGTGATGTCTCCCTTCAAGTTCTGTTGCCCTTGAAGTGGTAATAATAGCAAGGTAAAACCAAAACTGGACGTGGTAGATCTCATGCAAGTTTCTCACCAGTCTTGTTGCTTTATTCACTGTGGAATAAGCAGCCACTAAAGGGTGTGTGCACATGGATCTACCGTGCTGACCACCAGTTGCTGTACTGGCTGATCATCTGTGGCTGCAGCTTGTACAGCAACAGGCAGTGCAGCCCAAAAAACAGCCAAAGGAAGAGTCTGGAACTTGCAAATTAAGGCATGTAGCTCAAATGACAGGGTTTTGTGTGACACTCAGCTATGACCCACCACAAACACTGGAAATAGTCAGTGTCATCATTTGGCCATCACTCTTGGAGACTGAATTATGAGAGAAGCATGACTCCCTCAGATGAGGGAGAGTAGGTATGACTGAGTGCCTCATTTACTTGGGCTCTCATATGGGGAATGATCTCATTATTGAATTAGTTTCTGCATAATAGCATTGACATGGAGAAGTTATGAATGCTGAGGCCTGGAGGAGGGGGGTGAGAAAGATCCATTACTAACTCTCCAAGGAACAGAGTTCCCAAATTCAATCTTCCCTTCTTTAAATGACTTTTTTTTTTTTTTCCTCTCATCTGTTGAAATGTTAAATAATTTACCCCAGTTTTTTGGCAGGGAGAACAGAACTTGAGCATGTGCTGACAGCAACTGGTACCCATATAATGAAATGCTGACCGAGCGTTGCTGGAGGCTTCCACAGCATGGCTGGCTACTTTCTGGGGAGGCCTCTGCAGGAAGGGTTGAATGGTCATGGAGTGGACTCATAGTGCTCCATGATTTGACATGGGGTTTGAAGGGAAGGGTTCACCCCACCTGATTTGCTTGGTACTGCTCTGGCACAGCCTCACCTCAAGTCCTGGGGGCAGGTTTGGGTGTCACAGGACAAGAGGCACAGGAAACTCTTGGAGAGTGTCCAGAGGAGGCAGCGAGGATGGGGAAGGGTCTGGAGGGGAAGTCTCCTGAGGAGAGGATGAAGGCCCTGGGGTTGTCCAGCCTGGAGAAGAGGAGGCTGAGGGGAGACCTCCTGGGGGTCTGTGGCTTCCTGCCCAGGGGAGCCAAGGGGCAGCACTGATCTCTCTCCTCTCTTTGGGGCCCAGGGCTGGAACCCCAGGGAACGGCGTGAAGCTGCCAGGGGAGGGTTAGGTTGGCTGTTAGGAAGAGGTTCTGTGCTGAGAGAGGGGTGGGGCACTGGCACAGGCTCCCCAGGGAAGGGGTCCCAGCCCCGAGCTGGGCTGAGGGCAAGAAGCGTCTGGCTGACGCCCTCAGTGCCCTGCTCTGCCTGGGCTGGGGCTGTGTGGAGCCAAGGGTGGGACTCCATGGGCCTTGGGGGTCCCTGCCAGCTCAGGAGATTCCAGGATTCTATGATTCTATGCCAGACCAGCAGTTTTCATAACACAGACCAGTCATCTTCATATATGAGTTACATGACAAATAGATCTTTTTCCTGCCCCATTGGGGCTGCCAGGAACCATCAGAGCTTGGGAGAGATGCCTGGGCTTTCTGCACAGCAGCAGCAGCAGCTTTGTGGTACCTGTGATACAGATTTCTTCCCATCATATAAATTCAACAACATCTCTTTTTAGCTTTCATGACTGCATCGCTTCCCTCTTTCTTTTGGGGCAGATTTCTGTGATCTAGAGAGTATGTTTTATTCTTTTGTTCTTCAGATGACTCCTGAATGCTTATTACCCAGGTTCTCCTTTTACATAAACAAGGTGCCTTGTGCATCCAAACCCTGCCCTGCTCACCTGAATTTACAATTACCTGAGCAAGTTCTCATGTTACCCCAGGGACTCCACTTACCAAGGTCTATTCAAAGTATAAAATAAATATAACAGTTCACTCCCAGAAAGCATAAAATAACATCAATGTAGGATAAAAGTGATTTGTACTCCTGTGATATAGCTCATATAGGAATCTGTAAATGCTTTGTGCACTAGATAACTGTCAGTTTTGCCTTTTTAAAGATAAGAAATGATTTTGTGGATGGGAGCTGTGGCAGAGCTGATGGAGAAATACCTGCTTTTCCTTCCCCTTCCTGCACCTCCTGTCTTCACTTTTCCAGGGAGCTGTGTTGTCCTTACTGAATGGGAGAGAAAACTTCTGATGTAGGACCAGCCCACCTTAGTGGGACTAACCCAATTAACCTAACAGGCCTGGATGTGTTCCTGTGTGATTTAGTGTGTGTGATCCTGCTCTGGCAGAGGGGTTGGACTAGATGAGCTTTCGAGGTCCCTTCCAACTCCTAATGATCTGTGATTCTGTGATTCTGTGATTAGGACTCACTGTCCCATCTCTGGTCTTGGATATACACTTGTGCAAAATAATTTATTCTCATTTCTATAAGGAATTTGATTAGAAGCTGTGGACTGCTTTGGCCAGGGAAAGTCAAATCAGGTTTTATAGTGTGGGGTGGTTTTTTTCCCCACAGGATTTTCTCAGGTGTTTACAGAGCTCTGTGCTCTCCAGGCTGGATCTAAGCCTCATCTGAAGCCAACTGGCTCATGCCTCCCCTGGACAGCCAGTTTGCTGTCCCTGGTGCCCCTTTGCCCTCTTGATATCTCTTTGCCCGTGAGAGTGAGACACTCAGGGTTCAAGAGGCAAACAGCCCCAGGTAGCAAGCAGTCCATCACTCTTCATACATTGAGTTTTAATTCTGGAATGACTCCTTTGAGGTCCTCTTCTGAAAGTGAATGTATTTAAAGACTGATGTTCACAAGGGTGTGGAGCAACAGGATGAGGGGTGATGGTTTAAACTAGAAAAGGGGAGATTTAGGTTGGGTACTAGGAAAAAGTTCTTCAGTAGGAGGGTGGCAGATCAATGGCCCAGGTTGCCCAAAGAGGTGGTAGAGGCCCCATCCCTGGAGACATTCAGGGTTGATGGGGCTTGCTGGGGCTCTGAGCAGCCTGATCTGGTGAGGATATCCCTGCTCAGTTCAGAGTGGAACTAAATGGCCTTGGAAGGTCCTTTCCAACCTAATACATTCTACGATTCTATGTGCTCAGGTTTATAGGAAAGACCAGACCATTTGTGAAAGGGCCAAAAGACTTTCAAGATACCCCTCTGTGATGCTTTTGATTTTTATTTTTCACCTTTCATAGATTATTCAAAGCTTTTTATGGGCCCCAGAGAGCACTGGGCAACCCCTATTCTTCAATTCACCAGTGCCTTAAGCTGTAGAAACCCCAACAAGAGAAGCAAGAGGGGGAAGGTCCTTCTCCTCTGAAGCCAAAATCATGTAGCTGATCCACAGCAAAATCTTAATGCATGTAACACATGACAGAGCCCTGAGAGGCTGCCCAGGGGGCTGTGGAGTCTCCTTCTCTGGAGATATTCCAGCCCCATCTGGATGCCAACCTGCATGCCCTGTCCTAGGGACCCTGCTTTGGCAGGGGGGTTGAACCTGATGATCTCTGGAGGTCCCTTCCAACCCCTCCATTCTGTGATTCTGTGAACACTCGCTGGTTCTGGTGAAGCTCTTGCTGTTTAAACCCCATTTTTCACAAGCTCTGTAAGCTGCAGGTGACAACAGCAAGATTTGCTGCTTTGGGAGTAGGATCATGGCAGGGGGAAAATTTGTTTCAAATGAGTTTTGCTTTGAGTTTCTCAGTTCAAGGCAGAGCAGGGTAGGGAAACTCTCTGCAGAGCATCACGAAGCAGAGCTGGAGCACGTTTCCATTGAGGGGAAAAAAAAAAATCCCCAAAATAAATTGCCAAGTTCTGCAAGGAGCTTCTCCACTGACAGGAGAAAGGGTAAAAATAAGCTGGTTCTGACTGCTGAAGTGTCACAAAAGGACTTGGAGCATTTTTCTGAATTCTCTGAAAATATTAATAGGTTTTTCCCTTATATACATGTGTAGTATCTAGGTCAGCAGAAATGCAGTCACTTGTTAAGGCATCCACTATCATAGTAAAGAAAAAGCAGTATTTTCTTGCCAGTATAATACCTAGGCATGTAGTGTAAAGTCCAGCACTGAGCATGAGTTCCAAATACCTCCAAATTTTGGAAGTTTTAGACCCAGAATTAGGTTTATAGCATTAGAGGGATAAAATTCAGCTTCAAATTTGGATTCCAGTTTGGGTCTTTTCCCTTCTTTCCTACTGTCCTTCTTACACAGAGATGTCATCAGAAGTAGTTAAAAAAAGGGTTAGGTTTCTACTTCAGACTTATCCTTAAATAAAACATCACTCAACTCTTGGGTGTTCTTTTTTTTTTGATTGGAGGAAAAGAAAAAGAAGCCAACTTTCTGAGACATGCAGCAGTGATAAAATTGCCCTATTCTTAAAAGTTAATTGAGGTGGTTGCAAGGGGAAGGGAGAGACCAGTGATGAAATGTGAACATTTCATACAACACAGTGTCATTTTGACCTCTGAGAGAAAGGGTTTTGAGTGGTGCTACTCGTTGTTATGGGATCTGAAGGCATCCTTCATCCCTTAAATGGTTTGCAGTGCTGTGAACCAGAGGTGTCTGTACACCTAAGAGTTAGAGCAGAGGTTCTCCTGCTGCTACCCTTCAAGTTAGCAGTTGCTACAGCCAGCCATCCCACAGGGACCAGGAATCTTTTCCTGCTGCTGGAGATGTTACCATGGCCCTGAGCGTGTCTTTCTAATACATGTGACACCTACGTTGTCACCACCAATGGATCCTGGCAGCTCTGGAGAAGTCCCCAGTGAGAAGGCATGGGGAGAAGCCATCAGCATGCCAGATGATTGAACAATAGGTCAGCCATGAATAAGCCCTTGAAATGTAGTTCAGATGCCTGTGATCAAACCTGTGGGTATAGAAGGGCTGCTTGAATTTTTATCACTCACAAAAGAGAATGACCTTTGCTTCTGCTCCCCGGCAAAATACAGCTGCAGCTGCTGCTCTGCCCTTGTTCCTCTGCATGTATGCTCCCCTGCTGACACCCCTGATGCTACAATGTACATGTACTTGCTTGTATCCTTACATTCTTGGGGCAAACACCTTCCGTCCAGCCATACAGTGTCCTACAGAGCGTCAGGAGAGGATGGCACCAGCCCTCGTCCTGGTTTCGAAGTGAGAACTGCCAAGGCATTTGCAGGAAGCAGTTACAATTAACACACTCTTTACCCAAAATCTGTATTTATGTAGTTGGGAAGGGTAACAAAGTATAGCTGGAGCTGGAGCAGGAGCTTGCTTTCAAACCAGGGTCAAGCTGCTGCATCACTGGGTTGGGTACCCAGGTCAGGGTGCCATGAAGTCTGCGTGGGGCCACTCAGTGTGATGGGAAGGGACTAGCACTGGCTTGGAAAGCAAAAGATCTGCCTCAGCCCTTCTCTGGTACCTGGTAAGCACTGTCTTTTTGCTTGTAAGTTTGGGTGAATCCCAGCAGCAGAGTGGATATAGACCCTCTGTGTTTAGGACCAGCTCAGTCAGTGACAGGAAGCTTTGAGCTACAGTTGCCCAGTGCAGACAGACCCGTTGCTTTCAGCACAGACATCCACAGAGGTGACAGGGTTGTCCTGTCCAGCTCTGATTTTTTGCATGAGAACAGAAAATGCTGCCAGGAACAATGTCTGAACCACAGCAGCAGGATTTCAGGAGGGACTTTATTTCAGAGTGCAGTTCTGGTTCAGATGGTCAGCATTCAGGGCTCCTCTCCTACTACGAGTAGCAGGCAGGGAGGGGGGTGGGGGGGGTGGTGTTTGATTAGACAGGGTCAGGAGAGATTTGTTCCTCTTGCCTAATGCACAAGACTGTCCCAGACAGAAGGGATAAGCAGTAACTTGCTGCCATCTACTGGGTGCTGCAGGGGGAAGGGGAAGCCAGTGTGTGTTAGAGATCCCTCAAGACATCCCCCTGCTCTGAAGGAAGTCGTTTTCAACGCCAAATGTTATTTCTCTTTCTGGTTTTATTCTTGATAACTACAGAAACAGCAGGCTGTGTTTGCTGCCTGAGTGCCCAGGCTGCCTGAGGATGTAGCTGGTTGAAGGAGGCTTCCTTCAAGGGCTGGTGTTGATGCTTGACTAGTGCACATTGAACCCCATATCCAACAGATCCTCACCAGTACCTCCTTCCTTCAGTGACAAACTGCTCTTCTTCTCTCAGGTGCCTCTGCAGTGCTCCTGTGATGCTCCTCCACTGCCTGTCTTTACAGAACTGGATGAAAAGGGCTATCCCAGATGTTATCCCTTGGGGCTACGCTCAGGCCAGGAGAAAATTTGAGGCATTTAAAATCATTCAGTTTGGGTAAAAACCCTCCTTCAGTTGAGTAGATGACTTAGGCACTGTAACTCATGTATCCTGCACAGCACTTAGGAGAGTCAAACCCAAATGGAGCAGGCCCACTACAAAGGATGCTTCAGGTAGAACGGAGTTTGAACCAGGCTTGAGTATGCTGCAGATCTGCTCTTTCTTCCCTCCCTGCTGTTGGCAATACTTTTTCCTGCTATTTCAAAGTTTTCTTGCCTGTAAGCCACATCTTTCTGCCCCCTGTGTTAGGAGCAGCCTTGGGGGGGGGGGGGGGTGATGTTCACAGAAAGCTGCTGGGGAGATGCCCTGATGAATTCAGCATTGTGAAGCTCAGCTGCAGAGAAAAGGAGGCAAACTGCAAGAAGTCATGGCCATGGCTCATTTCCCATAATATATTAATAATTACTGAGCACAGGAGATATGAGGACCCAGACATGAGGAGCATGGGCACAAGTGAAATAGCAGAGATCTTGCTATGGTCCAGGAGCAGCTGTTGACTCCTGGGTCCTTGTTGAACTCACTCATTACTTCTCCTGCAGGTAAGGCATGAGGATTTTTGGTTCCCAGGTGCAAAGGAGCCACTTCCATTGCAAAATATCTTTGACACTCTCCCAGATGTTCAGCTGCTCTTGATGGGTGTCAAGATTGAGGGTGAAATTTCAACACATATCAAGTGTTTTTTCTCTGCATGTCAGGGACAGCAGATGGGTGTCACATATATATCCTGTAATGTCTTGTCAAGGCTAGACAGCCCTACAGCTTGGACCCCTTCCTTCTACAGTCAGCTACCCATGGGGTGGGTTTGGTGTCCTGATGTAGACACTCTGGGCACTGAGCCATCTCCTTTTGTCTCTGTGTTGGAGAGAAAAACTGTTCCTTGTTCATAAAGCTGTAAATGTGTTAATCTGGAGGAACTCCTCTCCCCCCACACTTTACAGCCTGAGGTTCTCAGAGCTTTGGAAGGTGAAAGTCAACAAGGGTTTGCAGTCTGGGTACTAGGAAGACCCTTACCTATAGAGGAGCCAGAAGCAGAACAGGCTCAAGAAGAAAAGCATCTATTTGCTGGCAGTGAGGGAAAGACATGTTATCTTCATCATGATGCTGGACTCACATTGTGTATCTGTGGAGTGTGCCCTCATCTTGGTTTTGCTGCTTTTAATTAACAAAACTGCTTTAGTTTTCAATTAAGGACTTGGTTACAACAAAATCTGTATTTTCTTTTCCTTTTTTTTTCTTCCTTGTCTTCTCCCCCCTGTAGTTTCCACTGAGCTTTGATCTCAGTGCAGGTTTAATTAGCTGTAATTAGTGGTTTCACTGCATTAACCAAAAATCCCAACCACAGAGGATTAAAAAACACCCCTCAGCTTGATGTGTGTGTCCCCCAACTCCTCCTTTTGTGTCCCCCATGTGCTTTGAGGGATCAGAGACTGTGTCCCCATATGGTCCTACACCAGATAGGTGCTGATGGGTGCTGCCCTGTGCATCACAAACTGCCCTGGTAAAGACTCATTAAAACTACACTGGAACACATCACCCATCCATGTAGCTAAAGTTCCAGTTAAATCTGCATCAGGTATGAGTTTTAGTAGGACACTAATTGATGCCTCCATGATATTTCATAGAGCGACACTTGGGGTTTCTGACTGCTCTCTGCATTACAGTACATGTACAGCTTTCCTGCTCAAGACTTTCAGCTTCCACAGTCCTGCATGTGCTTCTGGAAGCCATAGCATGGCCATGTCCTTTGCTGGAGCTTTCACAGAACCACAGAGTTGTCGGGGTTGGAAGGGACCTCCAGAGATCATGGGGTCCAACCCCCCTGCCAAAGCAGCTCCCCAGCTCATCCTGCACAGATAGGTGTCCAGATGGGGCTGGAATCTCTCCAGAGAAGGAGACTCCACCACCTCCCTGGGCAGCCTGTCCCAGGGCTCTGGCACCCTCACTGGGAAAAAGTTCTTCCTCACATTGGTGTGGAACTTCCTGTGCTCCAACTTGAGGCCATCGCCCCTTGTCCTGTCCCCACAGACACTGAAAAGGGGCTGGCTGATTCCCCCTGCATCCCCTCCTTCAGATAATTATAGACTATAGATATAGATAATTATAGACTTATAGATACCCAAGACTGGAGGTCACAGATGGGTCCCAGTTCACTGTGGGTCAAGTGTTTTTGCTTACAATGCCTGTGCCAAAATGGGCTGTTTTCAGTTCCATCCATGCATCCATCTCCTGGCAGTGCTGGGAACCAAAAGGCTCTCCTTGTCCCTTCCTCAGTTCTCCAGGATAAGAGGCTGGTGAACTTCAGGTCTAAGCTTTACATCCATGAGTGTTTTAGAGAGGAGTTGGGTCAGTTTTTGCATCACTGACCCATGGTGCTGAGATGTACAGGAAAGGCAACACCCCTATCTTGATGCCTGAAAATGGTTCTCAGATCATCTCACCAGCGTGAGGAGGACCCCAGCTCTGATTCCCATGTTCCCCCAGGACTCAGAAGCCATCTCTTGCTGTCCCAGGTTTGTCATTTTGAGAAGGGAAGCATTCCCAAGGCCAGGAATTGCACGCTTCTTGCTGAGCCATGACCACCTCCCCAGGATATTTCTTCTTTGCCACAAAACCAGACTTCTTTGTGGAGCCTGATGCATCCTGGCTCATTTGGAGATGGGATCTTCATGGTGTCTCTGGCTGAAGTCTGAAGGGCTAAAAACTCCTTTTAATTCACTGCCAGTGGCTGCAGATGATACATTAATTCCCAGGATAATCTATAGGAGCACAGTGCTCTTGCCAGTCTTCTGTCACCTGAGTCCTTTCAGCCATATCCTCTTCTGCGGGGTCACTATACCCAAAGTGATTCCATTAAATCAGCTGCTGGAAGGACTTTGTTTCTCCCATCTTTGGGCATCCTGATGGAAATCAGATGTGAGCAGATCCAACACCATCCCCCCCCAAAGATTGTGCAGGTCTGAAACATTCCCTAGACCAGCACTTGATGCTTTTTTCTGCCTCATCTGGAAAACTAGTTTATTTTCTGGTGCAAAATATGTAGTCAGTGCAATGCAGAAGATCAGCAGCTCTTTCCATCAGGCCATCATATAGAAGAGAAGCAGCATCCAGCTCTGAAAGCTCAGTGAGAATTTGTGATGGCGCTCAGATATACCCTCAGCAAACACCTTCTTCCTCTTCTTGCTCTTCATGCAGTAAACCATGATGGGACACAGTAAATTAGAGAGGGGAAAATGATCCAGCTTTGGGGGAATGGCTCTGTTTTGGGGTTTTTTGCATCAGCTTTTTCCTCTTTTTTTGGCAGGATCAGCTCCCCCGGTCTGGTTCACAGTGGGCTTTGTAAACAGCTGTGCTGGCACAACTGAAGGAGAGGGAACAAACAAGGAAATGAGCTGTAAGGCTCTGAAATGATAATGTTCCTGAAAATGGAACTTTTGTCTTGATTTAGGATAAGAAATCAGGAGAGAGGAAGGAATTGCTGGAGCAGAGGCAGAAGGAGTGAACGTGTTCGTATGCAGAAGTCACTGTTCTTCCTTCCCTGTCACAGAATCACAGAATCTCAGGGGTTGGAAGGGAGCTCCAGAGATCATCAGGTCCAACCCCCCTGCCAAAGCAGGGTCCCTAGGACAGGTCACACAGGGAGGCATCCAGATGGGGCTGGAATCTCTCCAGAGAAGGAAACTCCACACCCCCTGGGCAGCCTGTCCCAGGGCTCCCTCACCCTCACTGGGAAGAAGTTCTTCCCCACATTGGTGTGGAACTCCCTGTGCTCCAACTTGAGGCTATTGCCCCTTGTTCTGTCTTCACAGATCATAGAAAAGAGGCTGACCATTTTCACCTGTGTCCCACACTTGAGATATTTATAAACAGTAATAAGATCCCCTCTCAGGCTTCTTTTCTCCAGGCTGAACAGCCCCAGCTGACTCAGCCTTTCCTCATAGGAAGGATGCTTCAGTCTTTTAATCATCCTCACAGCTCTCCACTGGACTCTCTCCAGGAGATCCCTGTCTTTGGGCTGTTGGACCTCACTCCAGCCTAAGGATGGTGTGACACTTTCCTTCTCAGGTTTGCTGAGTAGCAGGTTTCTTATTCACGACGCGTGGCTGGGAAATGCCTCTCCTGCTGCTGATTCTCTGTGTTAGGGAAAAAAACTCCCCAAATGCCCTAATGGTGATAAAACCAGATGTTCTTAAGCAAAAAGCCTGACTCTTGGGGGATGACATTTCTTATGTTTGTCCTTAAGTAATTTTCATGTAATGAGAGCACTTGAGCATATGAAGATGGAAAGAAAGTGGCTGAACCGCCGGGTAATGACAGCACATCACTCCCCTTCCTCTGGTGACTGCATGGATTATAAATTCCTCAAGGAGGGGATTTTGCTGGCTTGGTAATTAAAACACACACCAGGCATTTCACAGACACATGGGCCATGGCAGCCCCCAAGAACATGCACTCCAGTCCAACAAAGTATTTAAGCCTGAGTTTAACTCTCAGACACACAGGATGACCCATTGAACTGATAAATACTTGCTCTATAACTACAAGTCCACCACGGTCACGTCCCCATCGGAGCTGGTTGCCCTCGGTTCCCTTTACAGCATGTCATGAGAAGTGAGCATGATTAGAGTGTGATTTGCTGGATTGGGTAAAATTTCCTTGGAAATGAGATGAAGGGGCTCCCAGGAGTGCCTGTTGCTTTCTCACAAGGATGAGGGAGCAGAGGTGACGTGCTTGGGTGGAATTATCCGCAGCAGAAGTCTATCACTAGGCAAGATGAACCCCCTTCTCAGCTGCCAGGGGTCAGGAGATGATTTTGCAGGTTGAGCAGATCAATCCACAAGCACCCCCCGATGGGTTTTAACACCCAGTAGCAGCCCTGTATTAACTGGATTATGGGGCTGAATTCATTTGGCAGCTCCTGCATCCTTAATGCCCAACATGCCGTGGTGTGTGAATCACATAGCGTCCACGCTGGGCTTCAGTTCTGGGCTCACTGCTATAGAAAAGACAGGGATCTCCTGGAGAGAGTCCAGAGGAGGCTATGAAGATGATAAAGGGCCTGGAGCATCTCCCCTGTGAGGAAAGGCTGAGAGAGCTGGGGCTGTTCAGCCTGGAGAAGAGAAGCCTGAGAGGGGATCTGATCACTGGTTATCGATATCTGAAGGGTGGGACACAGGGGGACATGGCCAGTCTCTTCTCAGTGTCTGTGGGGACAAGACAAGGGGTGATGGCCTCAAGTTGGAGCACAGGAGGTTCCACACCAATCTGTGAATGAATTTTTCCCAGTGAGGGTGAGCCTGGGACAGGCTGCCCAGGAGGGTGAGGAGTCTTCTTCTCTGGAGATATTCCAGCCCCATCTGGACACCGACCTGTGTGACCTGTCCTAGGGACCCTGCTTTGGCAGGGGGGGTCGAACCAGATGATCTCTGGAGGTCCCTTCCAACCCCTATGATTCTGTGATTCTGTATCACTCCACAGAGCAGAGGAAGCATCTTAAAATATCAGTGGGTACTGGAAGGCACTGGTCCTGCCCAGGCTTTCCATTGTTGACTTGATGGTTTTGTTTTGATCAGTTATTTCAGTTTTTCCTGGAGGCACTTTTAATCTTTACACCGTAACCTTTAAAGACACAGGTTTTAGCAGCCTCTGTAATGATTTTCATTGCCTGAATGTGGATATCTGAGTTGTTCTGAGTAAAGAGATTAATTCAATTTTTCCTAAACTGGAAATGGACTGCAAAAACGGAGAGGCTTCATTGACTTTCTTTGCTTGGTTCTTGGTGTGTTAGTAAAACAATCAATGGAGGCCAACTCCTCAGCCTGCAGAAACCAGCATTCAGATTTCCAGGTTGAGAAGCTCAGGAAGATGTAAATAAACATATTTTTTTTTGGAAAGAAATGGTTTTAGTTGTTAGATTTGGCCAGAGCACGTTCCTCCTCTGCATTAACAACAGCAGGATATATCCTCCTGGAAATGAATTACAAACAAATTCCTCATTTATCCCTGAGGTGACAGTCTTTTGCTGATATGTGCTTTCTTGAGACTAATAAGTTTTGAATGTCGGTGGAGGGATAAAAAAAAAAATATCAAAGTAATTACTTTGTGTTCCCAAGCTCCTTATTTGTGTAGGTGCATGTGTGTTTATCTCTCTCTGTCATGCTGCATTGCTAGTGGTAATTAAAGGGAAGGGATTTTTCTTGTTAGAAGTTTTTCTTCTTAATTTCTACCTTTAGTGACTTTGGCCTCTGTGACAATACTGACCAGTTGCTTGTGGAACTGTTGTCTCTCTAGTATAAGGTCTATGTTTAAGGGAACTGGCTGTCCAGCTGGAACTGGATCATTGTGTTTATCCAGGTCTGTGGTATGTAGGGTGGGTGTTGGTTTTCTTTGCAGACCAAGGTTTGAAAGCAGATCCTGTGGGTATGAGGCTTGGTAGTCGCTATTGTCTTAGAATCATAGCATCATGGAATGGTCAGGGTTGGAAGGGACCTTAAAGATCATCAAGTTCCCACCCCCCTGCCATGGGCAGGGACACCTCTTACCAGACCAGGCTGCTCAAGGCCCCATCCAACCCGGCCTTAAGCACCTCCAGGGAGGGGCAGCCACCCCTGTGCCAGGGCCTCACCACCCTTACAGTGAAGAATTTCTTCCTAATATCCAATTTAAATCTCCTCCCTTCCAATTTAAAACCATTCCCCCATGGACTATCACTCCACGCCTTTCTAAAAAGTGCCTCCTCAGCTTCCTTGTAGCCCTTTCAGGGACTGCAAGGTGCTGTAAGGTCTCCCCTAGCCTTCTCTTCTCCAGGCTGAACAGGCCCAACTCTCAGCCTGGCTTCATAGGAGAGGTGTTCCAGCCCCTTGATAACCTTCATGGCTTCCTCTGGACCCATTCCAACAGGTCCATGTCCTTCTTATGTTGGGGACTCCAGAACTGGACACAGCACTCCAGATGAGGCCTCACAAGAGCAGAGCAGAGGGGCAGAATCCCCTCCCTCAACCTGCTGGTCACACTCCTTTTGATGCAGCCCAGGATGGGGTTGCCCTTCTGGGCTGTGAGTACACATTGTCAGCTCATGTGGAGCTTCTTATCCACTATCACTCCCAAATCCTTCTCTGCAGGGCTACTCTCTATCACTTCATCTCCCAGCATGTACTGATGGTGAGGATTGCCCCAACCCAGGTGCAGGACCTTGTACTTGTCCTTGTTGAACCTCATGATGTTCACATGGGCCCACTTCTCCAGCTTGTCCAGGTGGTGTCTTGAAAAAAGCCCGGAGTACTTGTCAATATTGCCTTTATTTGACTGCAGAGAATTTGGTATGTGGGTGATCACAGCAAAAATGCAGAGCAAAACCCAGTTGTACAGTGCCAGAGATGGTGTGGTGTGTGCTCACCACATGATCGTGGCTCCCTAGTAAGCCAGCAGAGGACACGTTGTCTATGGCTCAGAGGTGGGCCAAGGAGTCCACCCAGGGAGGGCTTCAGGCTCTCTCTGCACTTCAATTTTTGCATGGAACATGATATACATGGGCTGGAATAAGGCCATGGGGCTTCCCCACCAGCTCCCCAGGCTACACAGTCTGCAGACCAGGTCCCAGTCTGGATCAGGAGACCAAAAGCACAGCCCCACCACAGTAACCAGAACCTGCCAGGTTAATACAGGCTTTCTCATACCATAGAAATAGGAGGATGAACGTGAAAGCTCATTTTGAGGTCTACATAAAGCATGAAACACATATGCTACACCACTGGCTGTAGCCATGAAGGGGCTGGGCAGGCTTTTGTGTGCACAGAGGACAGCTTTAGCTGTTGGCTTGCTTTAGAAATGCCACAGGAAGATTTTAGCAATCCTCTTCTCTCACTTGAGTCCAAGGACCTTCTCCTCCTGCCTTCACTTGGTCCCCAGAACTTCCACAGCTCCAGGCTATGGAGATCACATCAAGCATCACCCAAAGTGTTGGGCTGCAGCTGTGACTGCACTGGAGACACTGAGGCAGCAATGTGCAGGGATAGTAATGGTGATCTGAGAAGAACCATTACAGGCAGAGTAAAAATACACCTTTTAACAGCATCCCTTCTGGAACAGGCATTGGATTTATGGAAGTGGGCACTGCTGGACACAGCTCAGCACATTGAAATGTGAAAGACCTCCATGGTATTGCTTGGAGACACAGCAGCTGGGGTGTGAAGGCAGGCAGGCCAGGCAAGCATGGAAGATGAATGGTTGGTAGTAATGAACTTACTAGAAACTTACCACCTTGAAACGGACCCTAAATGTCATGGGAGATCCCTGATCTGCTAAGCAACTGGGGAGAGATTGGGAAGAGGGAAAAACCATTCTGTGCTTCATGATTCCAAAGGGTAAAGTTGATTATTTCACAGGCAGAGCAGTGCCAAGATGGGAAGCAGTGGCCTCAGCCATGTCCTGGCAAGGCTCACAGCCTTCCCTGTTCCTCCCACACCATGGCACATCTCACTGGTATCTCCTGGTGACACTCATTGCCTTGGCAGAGGTTTCTGTGTTAGAAAGAGCCTGAAGGAGGGATGGAGAGGGACCTTTTGCTCTAGAACCTGTGTACCATGCAGAGCTTGAGAAGAGCATCCAAGGCTCTCTGTGCTGTCATAGGAGACCACGAGCACCTGTTTGTACCCAAGGATGTGCAATCCTCTAGCTGGGTTTCTTTATGTATTTTAATTGCAATTCAGCCTTAAATTATTTGCTGTGATCATTACTGTTTTGCATGTGATTGCTGTCCAGGGAGAAGTGAGGAAGGAGAAGAGGGAACTCAGCTGGTTTTGCTTTCAAGAGGGTTTTGTTCCTCTGCAGTGATAAAGAGTGGCACCTACCAGCAAAAGGAATGGGCTTCAGTGGGTTATCTGCTCTCTTTGGAGCAAGGTCCTCCATGCTCACCTGTAAGGGCTGGCTGGTGTCATGAGAGAGCTTTGCTTGAGGGAGGTGGAAGATTTAAACACTGTTTAATTTGCCAACCAGATGGGGATCATAAAATCACAGAATCGTAGGGGCTGGAAGGGACCTCAAGAGATCATCAGGTCCAGCCTCCCTGCCAAAGCACCTCCCCACCTCATATTGCACAGATGATGTAACAAGCAAACCTCCAATTACATCTTACAGTTGCTAAAGGGTCAAATAATGACATGGTGATAAACCTGGTTTGAGGTGGTGTCTCTGTCACCTAGCCTTAGCCTGTCTTGTTTGACACTGATCAAACAAGGTCAGAATTTAGTCCCAGATTCCAGACTGAGCCTGAACAAACACCAAGAGTCATCCCATGGGAACAGACACCCCTGGAACTCTATGTGAATGTGAACTCCATGCCTGAGCTATCACACAACCTACTTGGAGCTGCTATTTGATCTAGCAATTTGCTTTTTTGCTCCTATGCTTAAAGGTGGGCTCTGCCTGGGTCAAGTTCATGTGCTGAAGGTGTGGTGGTCTGCTGGGACCTTCTGCTTAAGCACACAGCAAACAGAGCTGTTAGAGGAAGGGCAGATTTTTTAGAAGAAGGGATGTTGGCATGACACCAAAAAAAAATTGCAAGGGAAGGAGGAACCATCCTTGTGTGAAGAACAACCATCCCAGGCATTTGTCTGCGTCTGAAATAAGAGTAAATATTGGATTGTCAGCTTGAACTGCATCTCTATTGCCTAGCTCCAGCCTGCAAATGGAAGCAATTAGAAAAATGTCCTGCCTTTTTCACAGTAGGCTGCATCTTTCTAGCACGAGCCCCACAGATAGAAAGACACATGCAAGTCCTTAAGTAGCAGATTGGTTTACCCTGTCAGTCAGATCTCATTAGGAACCACAATGCTTCAAACCCGATAATCTGCTAGGAAATAACAGATACTGGGGCTTCTCATCACTTTTCTGCACACTAAAGTCATGTCTTTCACAGCAGTCTCTACACTAGATTGAACCAGGAAGCAGAGCATTCCACCCTGTTGATGCAATGGCATCCAGGAAGCAGCAGGATGGAGCCAGGGAGCAGAGCATTCACAGAATCACAGAGTCACAGGGATTGGAAGGGACCTCCAGAGATCATCAGGTCCAACCCCCTGCCAAAGCAGGGTCCCTAGGACAGGTCACACAGGTCGGTGTCCAGATGGGGCTGGAATATCTCCAGAGAAGGAGACTCCACACTCCCTGGGCAGCCTGTCCCAGGGCTCCCTCACCCTCACTGGGAAGAAGTTCTTCCCCACATTGGTGTGGAACTCCCTGTGCTCCAACTTACAGCCATCACCCCTTGTCCTGTCCCCACAGACACTGAGAAGAGGGTCACCTCCTTGGACCTGCTGCCCACACTCCTCCTGATGCCCCCCAGGATCCAATTGGCTCTCTTAGCCACCAGGGCACACTATGTTTTTCATCATGAGCTTTCCCAGAAAAGGTGTGGTCCATCTGTGTTGGGCTTTGGATACTAAGGTGTGATTGTCATACTCAGAATCATAGAATCACAGCTTGGCTGGGTTGGTAGGGACATTTCAAGCTGGTCTAGTCCAAGCACCTCCCTGCCATGGATAGGGACATCTTCAAGTAGATCAGGTTGCTCAGAGCCCTGTCCAACCAGACCTTGAAGGTCCCCAGGGATAGGGCATCTTCCACCCCTCTGAGCAACCTGGACCAGTATCTCAGCAGCCTCAGTGTAAAAACTGTCTTCCTTGCATCTAGTCTGAATCCACCCTCTTTTAGTTTAAACCTGTTACCCATTGTTCCATCCCAACAGGCCCTTCTAAAAAGCCTGTCCCCATCTTTCTTATCAGCCTTTTGGGTACTAGAAGGTGCTCTGAGGTCTCCCCAGAGCCTTCTCTTCCAGGCTTGAACCACCCAAACTCTCCCAGCCTGGCTCCAGAGCAGAGGTGTTCCAGCCCTCAGATCACCTCTGTAGTTCCTCTGGACTCGCTCCAGCAGATCCATGTCCTTGTCCTAGGGACCCCAAGCTGGACGCAGCGCTGCAAGGGGAGGTCTGTGTCCTAAAGCAGAGCAGAGGGGCATAATCCCCTCCTTTGACCTGCTGGTTACACACAACCCTGTGACATCCATCCTTGAATGAGCTGAAAATGCTGCCCCAAAAGGGAAGCTGAGATTTGTGCAGCTAAATTGGCAAAAAAACCTGAGTAAACTGAGAGCTGATTCTTCAACCACAGAAGGTGACTGGCTCCAGGGCACAAAAACACACGGTCTGAATGGGGAATGTGGATCAGGCAATTCCTGTCGGTCCCAGGCAGCTCCTCTGCTGAGGCTGACATGAAAAATTCTGACTCAGATGCAGGAAACATGGAGTTAAGGAGGTGAATTATTGATGGAGCTCAAGTATTACCATATCTGACAGATGGAGACTGTCTGAGAACATTTTGCAGAGTGGCATCTGCACCGTGCCTGATTGGCATCCCTGAACTTTCACACCTCAGATGTAGAATATCAACACACAAACTCTGATGTAGCAATTAAATCCATCCTGTAATGAACCTGGGGTTTCTAGCCAAGAAAAATCCATACACTCAGGTAAAGACCAAAAAAAAAAACCTCAGTTCTTGTATTTTCAGAAGATATTAAAATAATTACACCCAAACCACAGTGTTTGGGTGTACATTGATGATGTCAACAGATATGTATCGCTGTTGGGAAATGGCTGACACACAGGACACTGTGCTGCCATCCAGAGACCTGGCCAGGCTGGAGAGCTGGGCAGGGAGAAACCAAAGGAGATTCAACAAAAGCAAGTGGAGAGTCTGGCACCTGGGGAGGAATAACTGCTGGAATCAGGACAGGCTGGGGGTGACCTGCTGGAGAAGAGCTCTGTGGAGAAGGACCTGGGGGTCCTGGTGGGTGACAGGGTGGCCATGAGCTAGCAGTGTGTCCTGGGGCTGAGAGAGACAATGGGGTCCTGGGGGGACATCAAAAGGAGCGTGGCCAGCAGGTCAAAGGAGGGGATCCTCCCCCTCTGCTCTGCCCTGGTCAGGCCCCACCTGGAGTGTTGTGTCCAGTTCTGGGCTCCCTGGGATAAAAAGACAGGGATCTCCTGGAGAGAGTCCAGAGGAGAGACACAGTGATGATTAAAGGCCAGGAGCATCTCCCCTGTGAGGAAGGGCTGAGAGAGCTGGGGCTGTTCAGCCTGGAGAAAAGAAGCCTGAGAGGGGATCTGATCACTGGTTCTCAATAGCTGAAGGGTGGGACACAGGGGGACATGGCCAGTCTCTTCTCAGTGTCTGTGGGGACAGGACAAGGGGCGATGGCCTCAAGTTGGAGCACAGGGAGTTCCACCCCAATGTGGGGCAGAACTTCTTCCCAGTGAGGGTGAGGGAGCCCTGGGACAGGCTGCCCAGGGGGGTGTGGAGTCTCCTTCTCTGGAGAGATTCCAGCCCCATCTGGACACTGACCTGTGTGACCTGTCCTAGGGACCCTGCTTTGGCAGGGGGGTTGGACCTGATGATCTCTGGAGGCCCCTTCCAACCCCTGTGATTCTGTGAGTCTGTCATCTCTTCCTGAGTTTTTATTGAAGGCTGTAAAGCTTGCCTTGTATTTTACAATTTGTATTCTAGATCTGAGATCAAATACTATAGAAAAGCTATAAAATTCCAATGACATCTCTCATCACCTAAGTGCATTAACATCTAAAGCTGAAGTCAGTCTCTCAAGTGCCTACACAAGTCATATATCAAGATGCATATCCCACGTTGTCGTGTCTGCAAAAAACAAAGAGAAGAAGAAAAGAGGTGCAAATAATAGCAAGTTTTATGCTTTCATGGAGAACAGCTTGTGTTATGAAGAATCAATATGTATAATATGTCTTTTTTAATAAGATTCAGTGCCTTCCTATTCCAGGTTGTTTTCCTAAGCCCAACACAACTTGGTAAATGATTGTAATTTTTTGCCATCTGTTAACTGTTTGGTGTCGCTGTGGGAAATTCATTCTTCCTTCCCCCATAGCATGCAAATGTGCAGATTCTGAGAATCATCAGGAAAATGGGCTTTTTTTGTCCCTGGAGGGGGTTCAGAGGTGGACATCAGCAGGGAAGTTGGTCCTGGGCAGTTTTCACAGAATGCCAAGGTTTGAAAAGACCTTTAAGATCATCAAGTCCAACCATCCCTGTCCTGTGCTAAACCAGATCCCTGAGCACCTCATCTCCCCTCTGTTCAACACCCCCAGGGCTGGGGACTCAGCCCCCTCCCTGGGCAGCCTGTGCCACAGCCCCACAACTCTGCCAGGGAAGAACTTTGCCCTCCCAGCTGAGCTGACCCTGCCCTGGGGCAGCTTGAGCCCATTGCCCCTTGGCCCAGCTCCTGGCCCCTGGCTGAAGAGACCAGCGCCCACCTCTCTGCACTCTCCTGGCAGGGCAGGGGAGGTGGATGGGGAGAAGGTCTCCCCTCAGCCTCCTCTTCTCCAGCCTCAACACCCCCAGCTCCCTCAGCTGCTCCTCAGAGGATTTGCCCCCCAGCCCCTTCCCCAGCCTGGTTGCCCTTCTCTGGACATGCTCCAGGACCTTAATGTCCTTCTGATGCTGAGGAGCCCAGAACTGGACCCAGCACTTGAGGTGCAGCCTCCCCAGTGCCCAGTCCAGGGGCACAATCCCCTTCCCAGACCTACTGGCCACGCTGTTTCTGATACAATCATTGAGCATCTGCATGGGGATGGCTGTTACTGGGTTACAGCCACCCTGTTGCAGGCACAAAGGACTTCACTTGCCCTCCTTAATCTCAAGGGACCTTCACTTTCTCAATCACAAAGGCACCTTTTGAGAAAATGGAGCTCTGTACATGCTGACTCTGGAAGAAGAGGCTAATAAATTCATTGAAAAACTTACAGGTCCAGTTCTCACAGCAGAGAGTGTGGAGGTTTTGTACAGTTTGTGGAGTGAGATAAAGATAGCAGTTGGGAGGAATTTCTCTGCTTTTCCCGGCTCCATCCCTTCAGAAGCAATGCTGGGATTCTCTTCTCACTCTGTAGGGACCAACTTTGTTTCCAAGGAGTTGATGTCATGCTGCAGTGGGGTCTGTCTGGGGTTTAGAGCCTGTAGGTAAGGAGTGGTTTAGCAAAGGGATGTGTCTCCCAGATGCTCCATCAGTAAGACAACCAGACATGGCTTTTCCATGCAGTAGAGATGGGGATAGAAACCACATCTATGGCTGTGGGTCTTGTTCCACACTGACATCGCCTTGATACTGTTTTCATTTTAAATTTGATGAGGTTGTGCTGTCTGGCCAAGACTATTGCACTGTAGATTTGTTGGCTCAAAAAGTGTTAGCCTTGGAGCTAAAATTTCACCAAGAATGGCCAGAAGAGGCCACAGTTGTACTGCACACAGCAGTGTTGGTTCTTGCTCTGGCTTAGGTGAATGTTCTTTCAGGAGCAATATTTTTCAAAAGGAGCCATTAAAAGTGGCCTTGCTTTGCCTACTACAACAATACCTTAGGCAGGCATTGGCTTCCCTCTGCAAACACGTCTTTGCCCTTAGTACATTAGAGAGGGAAAAGCAATTTCAGCCAAAAATATGGCTGGAAGAGCAAATGAGCAGCAGCTGGCCGTAAATAACTAAGTCTAGCCTGCAAATCTGAAGGTTTCTAAGCCTCAGGAGAAGTATTGAGAATTGGCATATTAATTAGGTGGGATGAAATGTTCACCTGGCCAGTGGTCAACATAGAATGCATGGAAAAGAGTGTTGAAGCTCTTCAGCATTAACTCCTTCATCCAGGAGACCCATAGTTCCCTGTTGATGGCCTCTACTTTCAGCCATCTAAAAGGTTTGGCATTGAATCCATCCTGGCTGCCTGGTTTCATTGTAATAAACAAACTCCACAGGACACTTCAAGCCAATATAATTATCTATTTTAGTGTAGGATGAATTGGCTTCAGCCCATTTCTTCTCCATTCATCATTAGGAAGGCATGACAATCAATGACCATGGGATCTTGGTGGTGGTGGTGGGAACTGGTGATGAGCCAGTGGGTAGGATTTAGGGCTGCTGCACCATTTTCTTCTTGGTTTGGATAGGTCTGTGCAGGAATGAGTGAGTGGGTGGTCTGTAGGTCCCTTCCAATCTCAGCAGTTTCTCATCTAGTGCAAGGTTATGATGTTGAAGAAGAAATGATAGTGCCATCATGCAAGCAAATCCAGGGCTCTTCCTTGAGAGACTGCAATGTGTTCAACCAAAAAAATGGGAATTAACCAAATTTAGTGTTGGCACATCAACAAAACATCTCAGTTCCCTAATTTCTGAAGCCACTGCAGCATTCAGTGATAGAACCCCAGGGAACGGCGTGAAGCTGCCAGGGGAGGGTTAGGTTGGCTGTTAGGAAGAGGTTCTGTGCTGAGAGGGGGGTGGGGCACTGGCACAGGCTCCCCAGGGAAGGGGTCCCAGCCCCCAGCTGGGCTGAGGGCAAGAAGTGTCTGGCCGATGCCCTCAGTGCCCTGCTCTGCCTGGGCTGGGGCTGTGTGGAGCCAGGGGTGGGACTCCATGGGCCTTGGGGGTCCCTGCCAGCTCAGGAGATGCTGGGATTCTGGGATTCAAACCAAATAATCAAAACTACCCAGAAAAAAACCCAACCCATGAACAGGAGTTTTCAAGACTTCTGGGCTGTTTGCCAGGCACTAGCAAGGTGTTCAAACCACTTTTCAGAAAATCAGAAGGTTGGAAAAGACCTTTAAGATCAAGTCCAACCGTTCCCATCCTGTGCTAAACCAGATCCCTAAGTACCTCATCTACACGTTTTTAAAACACATCCAGTGATGGTGACTCAGCCCCCTCCCTGGGCAGCCTGTGCCACAGCCCCACAACTCTGCCAGGGAAGAACTTTGCCCTCCCAGCTGAGCTGACCCTGCCCTGGGGCAGCTTGAGCCCATTGCCCCTTGGCCCAGCTCCTGGCCCCTGGCTGAAGAGACCAGCGCCCACCTCTCTGCACCCTCCTGGCAGGGCAGGGGAGGTGGATGGGGAGAAGGTCTCCCCTCAGCCTCCTCTTCTCCAGCCTCAACACCCCCAGCTCCCTCAGCTGCTCCTCAGAGGATTTGCCCCCCAGCCCCTTCCCCAGCCTGGTTGCCCTTCTCTGCACTCGCTCCAGCACCTCAATGTCCTTCTGATGCTGAGGAGCCCAGAACTGGACCCAGCACTCCAGCTGCAGCCTCCCCAGTGCCCAGTCCAGGGGTACAAACCCCCCACTCCAGGACCTCAATGTCCTTCTTGTGGTGAGGAGCCCAGAACTGGACCCAGCACTCCAGCTGCAGCCTCCCCAGTGCCCAGTACAGGGGCGAAGTACCTTTGAAGCACCAAGGCCCAACCATAACCTACTACAGGCAGACTTTGACTTGTAATTTCCTCCTGCTGCTCACGTGTTGCAGCCTGTCCTGCCCCTTAGCTAGCAGATCTCATCACCTACGTCCTTCACCCATCAGTAGCTACCAAACATTCCTGGTTTTATTAAAAAAAAAATCAGCAAACTTGCACCACTGAGCATCTCCCTGATGACAGCACCGGGGGTTTTTGTATCCAGTTCCAAGCCACTTGATCCTAAATAAAGCTGGAGGGGGGGGGGGTTCTGCCACAGTAATTATCGTTCCCAAAGGGTAGCTCAAATTATATTCTTTTTTTGCTGACTGGAGCAATCTTTGTGGTACTTTCCATGGAACTGCTGATTCCTCATTCGGCCTACATTCATTTCCACGTTTCCTCTCATTTATGCATGAGGGAAGGGGGGGGGGGGGGGGGAAATTGCTTAATATTCTTTATAAACTGGCATATGGTATATATTTTTTTTCCTTTTTTTACTCTATGCAGTAAAAATGCAAATCTGTGTGGCTTATTTGCAAATGCTGGCATTAATAACTGATATTTAAACAGGCCAGATTAGCACTTTTGCTGATAGATTTTTTTTAAAAAATAATAATTCCAATTGTTTGCACACTCAAAATCAATTCAAATGCAACATGTAAATTGGGATTTATTTTTTTTCTATAAAATTGCATTTATCTGCAAGAACCATTAAATTTACTATTTAATATGTACTTTCCAGCTCACTTGGTTAGAATTTCATTGCTCTTTATCTGTATAAATTTAATTAGCCTTGATATCATCAGTATATTATAGAACTAATTAAAGATTTAGATAAGTGCTGAGGGTGCTTATTTAATACCCTATAAAGTTCCTTTTGGAGAGGGAGGAATTCTGTCCTTCATTGTATCAGCCAGAATGGAGCTACAGGGAGCGTCTCAGATATTGTTCTTGAAAAATTAGTTAATGGGCTTTAATGGATTTATCCTTCCTTTGAAAAGCTGTGTAATTACCACGTGTGGCTGCACAGTCTGTGGGTGGTTGGAGATGTTGGGGGAATGGTTTTAAACATGACACGTGTGTGTTCCCATCTGTGATGACGCCGTGCGATGCACAGGGATCCCCAGGGATCTTAACAGGCTGGAAAGGTGCCCTGGGTGAACCTAATGAGGTTCAACACTGCCAAGGGTCAGGGGTTGCACTTGGGCCAGAGGAATCCCAGCCATAGATACAGACTGGGAGAAGAGCATTACTGTCCTTGTCCCTCAAACTGCTCCAGGTTAATTACAAATCAAGAAAGAACTTTCATGAGATGCTGATCAGGATACACATTCCAGTGTGGGATAGTGCCCTGAGGGTAATGATATTCTCTCCTGTGTTTTAGGGCTGCAGAGAGGACTTGAGGGATGCAGTTTAAGCTGAGCAGCATTTAGAGAGTGGCTGTGTGATGAGGCAGATGCCCTTCATCACTACTCTCTATTTTGTTATCATTAGCTCCTGAGATGGAAGAATAACCAACATCCCTACTCACAGGCTCTTGCTTTAAAATGCAGATCACTGATGTGTGTATGCAAACACCATCACAGCCTTCATGAGGTGTAGAAATTACAGTAATTGCTGCTTTATGGGGATTTTCCTTTGCTTGGAATTTAAACTTTCCAGAACTTGCTCTTCACTCCAGTGCCCTGTAACCATCAACTCCATTCTCCTCTCTTTCCCTGTTCCTCATGCTCCACAGACAGAAAAGCCCCATGGCTTCTGTCTAATCCTAGAAATACATCTTTTTTTTGCATTACATGAATTGCAGCTACCTCATATCTTGCTGTACCTTCCCTTTTTGCAAGGGAAAGGAGCTCGGCAGAGAAGGACCTGGGGGTCCTGGTTGATGACAGTTTGGCCATGAACCAGCTGTGTGCCCTGGGGGCTGAGATAGCAGGTGGGATCCTGGGGGGCATCAGGAGGAGTGTGGCCAGCAGGTCACAGGAGGGGATCCTCCCCCTCTGCTCTGCCCTGGTCAGGCCCCACCTGGAGTGTTGTGTCCAGTTCTGGGCTCCCTGGGATAAAAAGGACAGGGATCTCGTGAAGAGAGAGTCCAGAGGAGGCTGTAGAGTTGATGAAAGGCCAGGAGCATTTCCCCTGTGAGGAAAGGCTGAGAGAGCTGGAGCTGTTCAGCCTGGAGAAAAGAAGCCTGAGAGGGGATCTGATCACTGGTTATCAATATCTGAAGGGTGGGACACAGGGGGACATGGCCAGTCTCTTCTCAGTGTCTGTGGGGACAGGACAAGGGGTGATGGCCTCAAGTTGGAGCACAGGGAGTTCCACACCAATGTGGGGAAGAACTTCTTCCCAGTGAGGGTGAGGGAGCCCTGGGACAGGCTGCCCAGGGGGTGTGGAGTCTCCTTCTCTGGAGAGATTCCAGCCCCATCTGGACACCGACCTGTGTGACCTGTGCTAGGGACCCTGCTTTGGCAGGGGGTTGGACCTGATGGGCTCTGGAGGCCCCTTCCAACCCCTGTGATTCTGTGATTCTGTGAATGTCCATGAAAGTCCTTTCCCTCACCTCCTCTGCATAGTCACACAGAATAGTTCCACCAAGCCCCACGTTATTAAACCCAAGTGACTTTATAACTGCAGCTTTGGTCCTTTTTTCTTCACTTGCATGCCTGTTTTTCTCTCTTGTGAGTTTTTACAGGTTTAGTAAGTGCTTCACACTTAACCTTTTTTACTGTCTTACTAGAGCACCTAAGAGATTTTTGGGTGCTACAAAAGAAGCTCCCTAATCACCAAAAAGGGAGGGAGATAAGGTACACAGAATGTTTTTATTCCCAATGGGTAAGTCAGCACCCAGCTCTGACTTCTTGCCTTGTGAATCTCCTTCCATCTTACATAACTACAGAGTGGGCACCCAGCTCTATAATGAAGGAATAATTAAAGTAAGGTCCTTTATTCTGAAACATCACAGGAATCATCTGAAGGTCCTTCCCTTAAGAAGGGATCAAGTCATTCTCAGGGAAATCAGAATTTAATTTTGAATTCACCTGGCCATCTTTTGAAAAACTTTGCTGTGTGCAGGCCTTGGGTTATAGGTTAACATTAGCATTTAAATGGAGAATGGTATTAATAGCCCTCAGAGGAGCTTGTCTCATCCTGATTGCCTTTCCAGAGGGTTTTTTTTTCTAAATGAGAAAGCCTCTTTAGGTTTTTTTACACTTTTCTTACACTTTCTCCAAGAACACTTTCTCCCCCACCACATCCTTATCTCTAAACTGGAGAGATGTGGATTTGATGGGTGGACCATCCAGTGGATAAGAAACTGGTTAACAGACCGTAGCCAAAGGGTGGTGGGCAATGGGTCTGTGTCCAGGTGGAGGCCGGTGACAAGGGGTGTCCCCCAGGGGTCTGTCTTGGGACCGGTTCTCTTTAACATCTTTATCAGTAACATCGATGATGGGATTGAGTGCACCCTCAGCAAGTTTGTGGATGACACCAAGCTGAGTGGTGTGGTTGACACCCTGGAGGGAAAGGAGCCATCCAGAGGGATCTTGACAGGCTGGAACCTAATGACAGGGGAACCTAATGAGGTTCAACACTGCCAAGTGTCAGGGGTGGCACTTGGGCCGGAAGAATCCCAGCCATAGATACAGACTGGGAGAAGAGCTCCTGGGGAGCAGCCCTGCTGAGAAGGACCTGGGGGTTCTGAGGGATGAGAAGCTTCCCATGAGCCAGCAGTGTGCTCTTGGAGCTGGGAAGGGGGATGGGATCCTGGGCTCCATCAGCAGAGGGGTGGCAGCAGGGACAGGGAGGGGATTGTCCCTCTCTGCTCTGCCCTCCTGAGGCCCCAGCTGGATCCTGTGTCCAGAGCTGGGGCCCAACACAAGAAAGATGTGGGGCTGTTGGAGAGGGGTCGGAGGAGCCATGAAGATGCTCAGGGGGCTGGAGCAGCTCCCCTATGGAGAGAGGCTGAGGGAGCTGGGCTGGTTCAGCCTGGAGAAGAGAAGGCTGTGGGGGGACCTCATTGCAGCCTGCCAGTCCCTAAAGTGAGATAATAAACAGGAGGGGAATCAGCTTGTTAAAAGGGCAGATAATGGCAGGACAAGGGGGAATGGTTTAAAGCTAAAGGAGGGAAGGGTTAGATTGGATATTAGGGGGAAGTTTTTTACAGAAAGAGTGGTGAGGTACTTCACCACTGAGCACTGGGTTGATCTTACTGCCCAGCGTGATGATCTGTGTAGGGTCAGTCAGCTCACATGTGCTTAGCTGTGCTCACACACGAGCCAACTGAAAGCTTGGGAAGCTGAATTTCCTTTGTGGTTAGGCATGCAAATCCACTAGTATTATTTATTAACCTATTTGTCAGGTGATAGAATCACCTTTTGATAAATATTAATTCTTCACTGTGGTTTTAAATGGTAAATTAAAAAAAAAACAAAACCAAAGCATTTTGCCAGCCTTTCACTGAACAGAGATTTCCCTCACCTGTCACCCATTTATTTCCCCCCATCCCTTATGAACTTGCTTTTCTCAACCTCCTCTTGATATCAAAAGAGCATTTATAACAGCAGGAACAAATACACTTCTGAAAGGAAAATGAAGAGCCTAAATAAAAAATCACAGAACAAGAGGCTCATCCCACTCACTCTTTCATATTTCATTATTTGATAACATCAGAAGATGAGTCCATCAGAGCTGCTTGGGCAAAGGCAAACAGGAGTGTGTCTGATCAATATTTATTAATACTTTCAAAGACAAGGGAGGCAAAGTTGAGCAGACTTAGTTATGGAGTGAATAATTACTCATGCAAATAGGGTTTGGCCAAAGGCAATGCCATGCCAAAGCAGCAGGTTTTTAATTGCACCCAATTAAAAATGCATACCTTTCCCTCACTCCTCCTGTCTCACTTGCTCTCTTCTTTATTTTGTAGGGAAATTTTTAATTAAAAAATAATCTGATCCTGAAAAGAATGACAGATGAATCCTGTGTTTATTAGGTGATGAATTCTTCTGTAATCCAAGAGCTGGGACAGATTGAAATGGAAGGTGGTTCTGAGGATGTGGGGTGAAGACAGACTTGCCTTGCTGAGCTTGGCTGGTGATCGGTCTGAGCTGCAGACCAACCTCTTCAGTTCTTGCTCCTTCTTCTTTTAAGGTGCTCTGTCACCTTGGGAAGGCCATGGCACCTGTGCTTCAGAGCCAGAGACTCACCATCTCTCAGAGAGATTGCCCTATCCAATATATATGTCATTTTGTTGAGATCCCAGGCAGGGTTGGCAGAGGTAAAGAACTCATTTCACATCTGCTCAGCATGAATTCCCTGAAGGTCAGCATGTTTCCTGGATCTAAGTGCTTTCCTTGGCAACCTTACTGGTTTTTCTACACTCTCTGGTATAACTGTACTGGAGGTATTGTCCATACAGTATCACAAGGTTGGAAAAGACCTTTAAGATCATTGAGTCCAACCATCCCTGTCCTGTGCTAAACCAGATCCCTGAGCACCTCATCTCCCCTCTGTTAAACACCCCCAGGGCTGGGGACTCAGCCCCCTCCCTGGGCAGCCTGTGCCACAGCCCCACAACTCTGCCAGGGAAGAACTTTGCCCTCCCAGCTGAGCTGACCCTGCCCTGGGGCAGCTTGAGCCCATTGCCCCTTGTCCCATCTCCTGTCCCCTGGCTGAAGAGACCATCACCCACTTCTCTACATACTCCCAGAGTTAGCCTTAGATTTCTGACTGTATACTGAAGCATCTTGATATACACCCAAACCTTCTAAAACATGCTATAACAGCTACTGCTGGGCACCCTGAGTGAGAGACACATCAAGGTGCCTTCTGGATGCTGTCAAGCTGATGGGTAGGTAGCTGCCATTCCAATTTAGGATCTTAGTTTCTGCAAGTTCCCAGCTACAGCTAGTTAATTACACCAAATCCAAGCAGAACCTTCACAGGACTGATTATAGCTAAAGAGGGGAGCTAAAATTAAAACTCATCCTTAGACCACTGACACACAGGGCTTTGTCAGCCCCTGCCTGTAACTAGATGTCCCAGTAACTGTGTTTAGATGAAGAATGAGCTGTGACAGTAGTACCATGTTATCAAGGAGGATGAGTCTGAGCCTCTGCTGTGCCTCTGTCGCCTGCCACTGAATCCCCACTGCAGGAGCTGTGTGAGGGCTGCTATTTGGGGGGGTGGTGTGGTGAGGAGGGGGGGGTATGTGTCTGCATGTAAGAGGAGCAAGCTTTAAACAACATCCATCTGGAGGTGGATTGATCACACAGGCCTTACCATGATGTGCTCCTGAGGGAAGTCTTGTTTTTCCATATGGAGGGGTTCTCTAGGAGTTTTCCCTGGATGTCTCAGCAGAGTGCTGGGGCTTTGTCCTTATGCTGGGATTACAGTATTAGCATTGTTAGCAACTGAACTGCTAAATCTGCTCCTGTGATTGGAGATGTGGTTTGGTTTAGTCTCCCCCTCCCTGAATTCAGTACTGGGAAATACCCTCCCCAGGTTTTGTGGCTTCAGCTATTGATGTCACCTCAGAAGCTTGAAATTCGGTGCTGTAGCTCTGCAGGGGACCAGGTCAGCCTTGCAGAATGCTTCTTGTCTGAGCCATGAAGGTATTTTTCAATCCTTGTGTCCAACACTGGCCTCATTCAGCATCACAGTCTGAGTGAACAAGAGATCATAGAATCATAGGATGGCATGGGATGGAAGGGACCCCAAGGATCACAGAGCTCCAACCCCCCTGCCACAGGCAGGGACACCAACCTCAGGCCTGGAGCTACACAAGGTTGCGCAGGGCCCCATCCAACCTGGCCTTGAACACCCCCAGGCATGGGGCACCCACCCCCTCTCTGGGCAGCCTGTTCCAGCCCCTCACCACTCTCTCTGCAAAGAACTTCCCCCTAAGATCTCATCTAACCCTTCCCTCCTCCAGCTTCACTCCATCCCCCTTGTCCTGCCAGTCTCTACCTTTGAACAAGCTGATTCCCCTCCTGTTTCTCTGCTCCCTTCAGGGACTGGCAGGCTGCAATGAGGTCCCCCCACAGCCTTCTCTTCTCCAGGCTGAACCAGCCCAGCTCCCTCAGCCTCTCTCCATAGGGGAGCTGCTCCAGCCCCCTGAGCATCTTCATGGCTCCTCTGACCCCTCTCCAACAGCCCCACATCTTTCTTGTGTTGGGGCCCCAGCTCTGGGCACAAGACTCCAGCTGGGGCCTCAGGAGGGCAGAGCAGAGAGGGACAATCCCCTCCCTGTCCCTGCTGCCACCCCTCTGCTGATGGAGCCCAGGATCCCATCCCCCTTCCCAGCTGCAAGAGCACAGTGCTGGCTCATGTGAAGCTTCTCATCCACCGTGACACCCAGGTCCTTCGCAGCAGGGCTGCTTTCTATTGCTGCACACTCTCAACCACAGGAGCAAATTCCCAGGTCAGCACAGCCAGTGATGCCTTGAAGAAGATAAGACCATGCAGCTCTGAATCCCAGTAGCCTGGCCACGCTCACAGAGGAGAGCCCTGAGTTCTGCTGTAGCTGCAGTGATTTGCAGTCTGGCTGCATGCTGGCTGCTCTGCAAAGGCACAGCTAAGCCAGACCTGAGAGCCTGCAAAGTAAAGAACAAGAGGAATTTAATATGCAGCTTTGCCATGTTTGCCCTGATTGCTATTTTAATGCATTCAAAGAAGAAAGAAAGGGGGGAGGGAGGTGAGCACTTTTCCTGGAGCCCCTGCTCTTGGGTTTTAAATAATTTATTCCACTAAGACTTAAGGTTTAGGCTCCAGCCTGCACTTGTCCTCCTGTAGACGTGTGGAGGACTCACACAGGCACCTTCCCATCAGGTGCTCCAGCCTGTTTTCTGCCTTACTTTGCTCTTTGGCCAAAGAAGTGCTGGGTATGTGGCTGAAACAAGAGTGATGCCTGCAGACAGACAGGGACCTTTTCACTTCCTCAAGCTTTTCAGGGAAGCTTGTTCATTTGCAAGGGTATATAAAGCTTGTATGAAGCTATAAAGTTAACCAGTTCCTCTAGAAAAAGGAGTATTATCCATCCATGAACCACTTTCTTTTGCTTTTGAGTCCCAAACAGACCTAATCCCACAGCCAAGGTTCATGGCTTGATGGATTCTTCTCTTATCCCTGACCCAGAATTGGGATCCCCTCTGCATAAAGGGGCTTTGGAAAGCTTACATTTTCACACCTTCCTTTAGCTGGGGTGCTTTGTCTTAGTGATATCTAGACCACAGACTCCTGACTGATTGTATCCCTTGGTATGGATTGGGGAAACTGAGGCACAGAGTGAAGCTGTGTGAATTGGAAAAGCCATGCCAGAAATTCACAACACTGCTGTGTAATTAATCATATACTAATATGATTCCCCATCTGCTGCAGAAGACAGCACTTTCTGAGAGTCACACACTCTTCTGCTCTCAAACCTTCATCAGTTCATGCTGTAGAGGAAGAAGGGAAAGAGAAAGTCTCAAAGGACCCCAGCAGCTCTCACTAGTGTTACCTTTTCCACCTGGGTTGTTGAGTCCAGGCAAATAATCAGTCTCACATCTAGTCCCAGCCCATCATTTCCACAGTGGTTTGATTGGCAGCTGTCAGAATTGCCCCACTGCTTCTCTAACTGGGGACACATTTTCCCTTCCAGTACTTGCTTAAATTCCTCTCTCCTCAGAAACCCATTCTTTCACCAATGCCACTTTGCTCTAATTTAAAGCAGCCTCTGTATTACACCTTCTCTTCACATGATCTTTTATTTATTAAAAAAAAGCACCTCAGCTCCTGGCTCAAATTTTATTTTGCATTATTTAATGGTATTTTCTTTTTTTCTCTCCAGCTGCCTGTCTCAGTAGCATTGGAGGTCTCTGGAGTTTTGGGCTTGAAGCTCCATATTAGCATCTCACTGCAAGAGAGCTTCATTAGGGACAGAAAAACTCCACTTCCCCTACCCCTATGATTCCTTTCCTTCCCAGAGCTCTCCTGATCTCACAGGCTGAGTGACTAGATAAACAGCTGTACAGCACCATGTGTGTATCTCTGGACACATCTATCTGGTAATCATAGAATCATAGAATTGTAGGGGTTGGAAGGGACCTCAAGAGCTCATGGGGTCCAACCCCTCTGCCAAAGCAGCTCCCCAGCTCATCCTGCACAGATAGGTGTCCAGATGGGGCTGGAATCTCTCCAGAGAAGGAGACTCCACCACCTCCCTGGGCAGCCTGTCCCAGGGCTCCCTCACCCTCACTGGGAAGAAGTTCTTCCCCACATTGGTGTGGAACTCCCTGTGCTCCAATTTGCAGCCATTGCCCCTTGTCCTGTCTCCACAGACCACTGAAAAGGGGCTGGCCAATTCCCCCTGCATCCCCTGCTTCAGATAATTATAGACATTAATTAGGTCCCCCCTTAGTCTTCTCTTCTCCAGGCTGAAGAGTCCCAACTTACTCAGCCTTTCCTCACAGGGGAGATGCTCCAGGCCCTTCATCATCTTTGTAGCCCTACTCTGGACTCTCTCCAGGAGATCCCTGTCCTTTTTATCCCAGGGAGCCCAGCACTGGACACAACACTCCAGGTGGGGCCTGACCAGGGCAGAGCAGAGGGGGAGGATCCCCTCCTTAGACCTGCTGACCACACTCCTCCTGATGCCCCCCAGGATCCCATTGTCTCTCTCAGCCCCCAGGGCACACTGCTGGCTCATGGCCAACCTGTCATCTACCAGGACCCCCAGGTCCTTCTCCACTGAGCTCTTCTCCAGCAGGTCATGAATACCATTATCTACTGCTTTCCATGTGCTGGATACCAAATAGTGACATCTAGGCTGACTCTAACTTCTGGGAAAGAGGAGTCCTCATGTCCCTGTGTTTTAGCTGGTTATGGGCAAACATGAGGAGCAGATTTGTGAGATGTGCTCCCCTGTGTCTCTCCCTGCCCACTCAGCATCTCCTGATGTTTGATAGGAAGATGGTTGTGCTCTCTCTGTACAGGACTTTGGAGAACAATGTAGGGGAGAGGGACCTGGGGGTTCTGGAGGACAGCAGGATGACCATGAGCCAGCAAAGGGCCCTCATGGCTAAGAAGGCCAATGGCATCCTGGGGTGTGTTAGAAGGAGGGTGGTTAGGAGGTCAGGAGAGGTCCTTCTACTCTGCCCTGGTAGAGACCTCACCTGGAATAGTGTGTCCAGATCTGGGCCCCTCAGTTCAGGAAGGACACAGAACTCCTTGGAAGAGCCCAGCACAGGCCACCAAGAAGGGGGAGGAACACCCTCCTTATGAGGATGGGCTGAGGGAGCTGGGCCTCTTTAGCTTGGAGAAGAGAAGACTGAGGGGTGACCTCATGAGGGGTGACCTCATTAATGTTTATCAATTTATAAAGGGTGAGAGTCAGGAGGATGGAGCCAGGCTCTTCTCAGTGATGGCAGCGATAGGACAAGGCACAATGGGTGCAAGCTGGAGCAGAGGAAGTTCTGTGTGAACATAAGGAGGAGCTTTTTCCCTGTGAGGGTGATGGAGCCCTGGGACAGGCTGCCCAGAGAGGCTGTGGGGTCTCCTTCTCTGGAGACATTCAAACCCCACCTGGACGTGTTCCTGTGGGATTTAGTCTGTGTGAGCCTGCTCTGGCAGGGGGGTTGGACTGGATGAGCTTTTGAGGTCCCTTCCAACTCCTAATGTTCTGTGATTCTGTGTAATTCTGTGACCTGACCCAGCCTTCTCCACTCATGGCTCAGAGTAACAGGGGATGGTATTCAACAGCAAAAAATGGTCTGGAGCATCAAGTATCACTGTTCACCAGTGTGGGTTTTTTTTCTTTGCTTACTTTGCAGGCAGTATTATGAGATGCTCTACAACACAGCAGATGAGCTTCTGAACCTTGTGGTGGATCAAGGAGTGAAGTACACAGAGCTGGAATACATCTATGCCCTGAACTTACTGCACCGGAGCCAGACGGGTGTGGGAGACCAAACCACCCAGAACATGAGGTTGCAGCGATTGAAGGAGATCATTTGTGAGCAAGCTGCTATCAAACAGGCCACCAAGGACAAGAAAATCACCACTGTGTAATCAGCTCTGGCTCTCACATGTAACTGAGCAGCAGGGGCTGCCAGGTTGCAGGGCTGAGCCTCTGTGTTTATGTTATAAGCAAAAGCCTGTCTCTTCTGGGTGGCATTGTCACTAGTGAGAAGCCATTAGAGATTTGGCTTTGGGGTTGTTTTGGGGGTTTAGATGTGTAATCACAAAATGCTTCCTTAATGTGTTGTCCCAAGAGTGATTGCACAGCAGGAACAGGCATCTTGATGGAGATTTGGGGTGGGATATTTGGCTTTGCTGTGTTGCTTTGTGCTTTGCCTTGAGATGTAAGGCAAGCTGCTAGCTTGGCAGGGTGGGAAGAGTGAAGGTTTCACACTGAGCCAGGTCATAGTCTTCCATGGAAGTTCAGGCTACACTGAACTAAACACCATGAGAGTCCAGCTCAGACCACATGTCACATGTGGGATCTTGATGGTTTTGAAGCCATTCCAACAGCATTGCTGTACAGAGCCTGGTTAAACCCTGCCAGTGCTGTTCTCTGTGACACTTGTAGATGCTGTTAAGTTTTCTGCTGTTTTCCACTGTAAAGAGATCTAGTTGCTTATTCCTTCCTTCAGATAGTGTAGTGGGAGGTAACTTGGGACCATTTGTTTTCACTTCTACTTTTTCATTATCACAGAGCCATATGGCATCAGTTTCTACAGCACATACTGCACTGGGTGGTGGTGGATGTAAGAGAAAATTGCCAATAAAAAGTAATAGCAAAACTTAATTCTCCTCTTCTGAATGTGTCTTTGGAGTTTGCCCAGCTCAAAAGACAGTTTGCAATCATCATTTGATGTACTGGAAGGACACACAGGCTTATGTAGCTCAGCCCTAATGATCACCAGGGGCAGGAGGAAGGCAGATCCCAGCTCTGCTGTCACCAATTCTGCCCTGCCTTGACTATATCAAGCTACCTGGTGCAAGGTTCCTTATTCATGGAGGCTGAGCAGTTGATAGCATCCCTCCAAACCTAGAATACATGGACTTGTGTTTCTCAAGCAAGTTGTCAACCCAGCTGGGTTTCACATGATGAGGTGTGTTCTGTCTGAGCTGTGTAACTGCTTGTGTGTCAGCCTTGAAACTGCAAATTAAAGGGTGTCCAAAGACTCCTCAGGGGCTCCAGTGTTTTGTTTGGGTTTTGTGGGGTTTGTTGAACTTTATATATACATATACATATATATAAAAGAACTGTCATTTAAAAGATTCCCTTTCATCTTGTGTCCTCCAGGGTTCCATCAGTGTGGAAGTGGTCTTCTGCATCATGTAGTCTAATCCCCCACAGGCCAAATGGACCAGAAGCTTCTCAACCTCCATGTTAAAAGCAGAACCAGGTAGTTGCTAGGAATCTTCTTCTGGTGTCTAGTCTCATTTTAGTCCTGAACACAGTTTTCTTATGTTGATATTGGCCATTAACTGTAAGAGATCTTTCCTTTCCTTGATGAACTGGCATGAGTGAGGGTGAAGAACACCATCACAGTAACACAGACAATGATGTGAGGGTCTTTCTGGGGTAACACTTGAGATCCATATTCACCTGTTCAAACATCAAGATGTGCTGCAGTATAGATACAGAAAAGCAGTTTATTCCATGTCCAGACTTTGGAGGAAGGTAAAGAAGCTTTTTGGTATACATAAAGACAGACTTCAGACCCTTTGAGGTACAGAAGTGATGGGTGAAGTGCTCTGAATGTATACTGGGATGCTGTGGCCTGATGTCAGCCTGGTTTTGATTTATTTTGTCTTTAATTCCTTAATAATCTGAGATTCTGCCTCAGCTTCACATGGCTGATACCAAGGTTTGCAGTCCCCTTTTTCCACCCACTGAGCAGCTGTGGTGGCGGGTGAGTGAAATCAAGAACATTTTCACTGGGGAACATGTTTGTTTTCAAAGCAAATGATTTAAAAAGACTTGTCTTTGAACCACCCCTCATGTTGTCTCTCATACCACCACAAGATGTAAATACAAAGCCCTAGCTCATGTCTCTGCAGGGGCCTGAGGAGCGAGAAGGTGTTGGCTGGGTTGCAGGGCACAAGAACACCATGGCATGACGGTGGAGAGAAGGGGGTCAGTGATGTACAGAGACTGACCTAGAGCCTGGTTTTGCAGTTCAGGGCTATGAAGATGATGAAGGGCCTGGAACATCTATCCTGTGAGGAAAGGCTGAGAGAGCTGGGGCTGTTCAGCCTGGAGAAGAGAAGACTGAGGGGGGACCTAATCAATGTTTATAAATATCTTAAGTCTGGGATGCAGGGAGAATTGGCCAGCCCCTTTTCAGTGGTCTGTGGAGACAGGACAAGGGGCAATGGCTGCAAATTGGAGCACAGGAAGTTCCACACCAACATGGGGAGGAACTTTTTCCCAGTGAGGGTGCCGGAGCCCTGGGACAGGCTGCCCAGGGAGGTGGTGGAGTCTCCTTCTCTGGAGATATTCCAGCCCCATCTGGACGCCTATCTGTGCAGGATGAGCTGGGGAGCTGCTTGGGCAGGGGGGGTTGGACCCCATGAGCTCTAGAGGTCCCTTCCAACACCTACAACTCTGTGATTTTGTGAATTACAGCATATAATGAGCATGTGTCTCTCTCAAGCCTTTACTTGGGAAGGTGGCCAGAAGATGGAGAGAGGGGATTCTGCCCCTCTGCTCTACTCTAGGGACACCTCACCTGAAATACTGTGTCTGGCTTTGGAGCCCACAGCACAAGAAGGGCATGGACCTGTTGGAGTGCTTCCAGAGGAGCCACAAACATGATTCAAGGGCTGGAGCACCTCTCCCATGAAAACAGGCTGAGAGAGTTGGGCTGGTTCAGCCTGGAGAAGGGAAGGCTCTGGGGGACCTTATAGCCCCTTTCAGTCCTTGAAAGGTGCCTAGAAGAAACATGGGGAAGAACTGTTCCTGCAGGCATGGAGCAGTAGGATGAGGGCTAACAGTTTTAAACTCGAAAAAGGCAGATTCAGGTTGGATATTAGGAAAAAAAGTCTTCAATATGAGGGTGGTAGATCCCTGGCCCAGGTTGCCCAGAGACGTAGTGGAGGCCCTGTCCCTGGAGACATTCAAGGTCAGGCTTGATGGGGCTCTGAGCAACCTGCTCTAGTGGAGACGTCCCTGCTCACTGCAGGAGGGTTGGACTAGATGACCTCTAAATGTCCCTTCCAACCTTACATATTCTGTGATTCTAAGTTAAATTTCTGTGTGCATTAGAATGGTCACACCAAGGCAGTGAGGGTTGCCAGAGGGCACAGAGAAAGTCATGAGCAGCATGTGGCATGTAGGACTCCGGACCCTGAGACCCTTATTTCAGCCACCCATTGACATACACCACACAAGCTTTCTTGCTGCATCACAAGATGCTGCCAAGGAAGAATCCTCATCAGCCTTAATGAATCCTTCCTGCATATTTCTTTCCTGGAACAGTAACTTCGGAATGTACCATGTTTTCTTGCCAACCAGTGTTTCAGGAGCATAGGGAAGATTATGATTTGGAAGCACAGAACTCTCCAGAGAGCTCATGTTTAGGCAATGCACCTAGTTCTGTGTGTGCATGTGCTGTTTTTAGATCACCCACTCTCCCTGCTGCTTTCCAAGAGAGAGCACTAAATAACCAGCAGGCCCATCCTCTGCACAGTGTGGTTCTGCTTTGTTAAACCACCTCCCAGCAAGTTTCCCACTGCACGTGAGTTTCCAGATAGCACTAAGGGCATGGCAGCAACCCACTTGCTACAAAGCACCTGGCTGATGGGAGCAATGAGGGGGTTATTTTGGCACCAAACCAGCCTGGAAATAGAGAGTCCCCTTGCAAGGGCTCTGGCTTATGTGTTGGTGTTGCAAATCCTCTCTTGCTAATAAGGGATGGAGTGGGTGGGAGAGAGGACTTTCAAGAACATCTTTTGTTCATTAAGTTGTTGTTGTGGGTAGAGTCAAGCTGTAAATGTTCTGTAGCAAATAACTATTCAGACAACACATTGGCTTACCCACTCACCATGTCCACACACTCATAAGCACCCATCTGGAGTCACAGTTGGGAGGCCAACCTCAGAGGTGGTTGGAAGAGGGTGGTACTGGCACACTAGTGGCTTCTAAGTAGTTTTTGGAAAGTCTATTGGGAACACATAGTCTCACCCAGGCATCTATATAACCCTGTACTCTGCAGCCAGCAGCCACCATGCTTGTGATGGAATCACAGAGTCACAGAATCACAGAGTTGTAGGGGTTGGAAGGGACTTCCAGAGATCATGGGGTCCAACCCCCCTGCCAAAGCAGCTCCCCAGCTCATCCTGCACAGATAGGCGTCCAGATGGGGCTGCAATCTCTCCAGAGAAGGAGACTCAACCACCTCCCTGGGCAGCCTGTCCCAGGGCTCTGGCACCCTCACTGGGGAAAAGTTCTTCCCCACGTTGGTGAAGAACTTCCTGTGCTCCAATTTGCAGCCATTGCCCCTTGTCCTGTCCCCACAGACACTGAAAAGGGGCTGGCTGATTCCCCCTGCACCCCATGCTTAAGAGATTTATAAACATTGATTCCAAGCTGAACAGCCCCAGCTCTCTCAGCCTTTCCTCACAGGATAGATGCTCCAGGCCCTTCATCATCTCCGCAGCCTCCTCTGGACTCTCTCCAGGAGATCCCTGTCCTTTTGATCCCAGGGAGCCCAGAACTGGACACAACACTCCAGGTGGGGCCTGACCAGGGCAGAGCAGAGGGGGAGGATCCCCTCCTGTGACCTGCTGTCCACACTCCTCCTGATGCCCCCCAGGATCCCATTGTCTCTCTCAGCCCCCAGGGCACACTGCTGGCTCATGGCCAACCTGTCACCCACCAGGACCCCCAGGTCCTTCTCCACTGAGCTCTTCTCCAGCAGGTCACCCCCAGCCTGTACTGATCCATGTGGTTGTTTCTCCCCAGGAATGGTCTGAGTCACGCAGCCCCTATGCTTGTGTGTGCTCACGGTCTCTTGCACATTCAGCAGGCTCTGCCTGTCCTGCCTTTATCAAAGCTTACAGAGTCAACAGGCACAGAGGTCACCTGACAGTACCAGCTCATGGGAAACATCCTGAAACTGCCTCACCAGCATTTACTTTTACTTTCTGCAGCATGTTGGTCCCTGGGAATAAGTTCTCCAACCTGTGGAACACAATCACACAGATCACAGAATCCCAGAATCCCGAGGTTGGAAAAGCCCTTTAAGATCATCAAGTCCAACCATCCCTGTCCTGTGCTAAACCAGATCCCTGAGCACCTCATCTCCCCTCTGTTCAACACCCCCAGGGCTGGGGACTCAGCCCCCTCCCTGGGCAGCCTGTGCCACAGCCCCACAACTCTGCCAGGGAAGAACTTTGCCCTCCCAGCTGAGCTGACCCTGCCCTGGGGCAGCTTGAGCCCATTGCCCCTTGGCCCAGCTCCTGGTCCCTGGCTGGAGAGACCAGCGCCCACCTCTCTGCACCCTCCTGGCAGGGCAGGGCAGGTGGATGGGGAGAAGGTCTCCCCTCAGCCTCCTCTTCTCCAGGCTCAGCACCCCCAGCTCCCTCAGCTGCTCCTCAGAGGATTTGCCCTCCAGCCCCTTACCCAGCCTGGTTGCCCTTCCCTGGACACGCTCCAGGACCTCAATGTCCTTTTTATGGGGCATTGAGAACACATTTCCCATGGAAGACAATTTCCCAAAGGGAACAATCCACACAAGTCTGGTGCAAACTGTACCCAGAGACCCTCTTCATCTCAGATGCAAGCTACGCACAGCATGACTTACCCCAGTTCCAAAGGAGGGACCAAGTCCTCAGTCTGGTACCGTCTTGTAAGACCACAGAGAACTTCTCCAGTTCTGATTTCCACACCAGTTTTTGCTTACAGCAGTTTTGCAGTCCTGATGTGACCCTGCAGGCCACAAAAGTTTATGAGTAAGGCCGAGGGATTTTGTTCTGCAATGCTACATGAAATGCTGTCAGCTCCTCCAGTGCTTAGTGTAATGGTTCTATGGATATGGGCCTTGGGTGCTTAAAGAGACAAGGAAATACTTCTTCAGACTGCATAACGAAACGTTTTCATGGGGGCTGTAAAAGTTCATGAGGATTTCACAATCTCCACTTTACAGCCTCGTAATCTTTACTGGGTTTTAATTATCACACTATTGTGAAGCCTGTGCCAGACAGAAGAGCAGAAATGGAAAGTAAAGCAAATTGCTCTGGTTCTTTTCACAGTTGTGTAATTGGTCACCTACTTGTCCTCTCCCATGTGCCTCCTCCCACTTGGCATCCTCTTGATTAAGGATGATACAAACCCGCCTGTCTGACACATAGAATCATAGAATGGCAAGGGTTGGAAGGGACCCCAAGGATCATAAAGCTCCAACCCCCCTGGCACAGGCAGGGACACCAACCTCAGGTCTGGAGCTACACAAGGTTGCCCAGGGCCCCATCCAACCTGGCCTTAAACACTTCCAGGGATGGGGCATCCACCCCCTCTCTGGGCAGCCTGTTCCAGCCCCTCACCACTCTCTCTGCAAAAAACTTCCCCCTTATGTCTCCTCTAACCCTTCCCTCCTCCAGCTTCACTCAATCCCCCTTGTCCTGCCAGTCTCTGCCCTTTAACAAGCTGATTCCCCTCCTGTTTCTCTGCTCCCTTCAGGGACTGGCAGGCTGCAATGAGGTCCCCCCACAGCCTTCTCTTCTCCAGGCTGAACCACCCCAGCTCCCTCAGCCTCTCTTCATAGGGGAGCTGCTCCAGCCCCCTGAGCATCTCCATGGCTCCTCTGTCCCCTCTCCAACAGCCCCACATCTTTCTTGTATTGGGGACCCATGTCTGGACACAGGACTCCAGCTGGGGCCTCAGGAGGGCAGAGCAGAGAGGGACAATCCCCTCCCTGTCCCTGCTGCCACCCCTCTTCGGCGCCTAGATTGGTAATTAGAGATGGATGGATGGATGGATGGATGGATGGATGGATGGATGGATGGATGGATGGATGGATGGATGGATGGATACACTCCCAGGGGATATCATGGTGTGATTTCCCCCCCTGCAGCTTCATTATCTGTGGTTCGTGTGATGAGCCTGCCATCCAGGGACAGCGCCGTCGGGAAAGGTTTGCTGAGGAGTCGTTCCACTGAGTCTGTTTTTTGCCTTTTATTGGCTGAGTTTTTATTTTATTAGCATGAGTCATAATTGCAAATTTCTTTTTGAATCTGGTAGATAGCACTAAAGGGGAGGGCACTCAGACAGGGAACAGAGGAGAGCTGCCAAAAGGAAATGAGCATTGCAGTAATGTTGTTTCTATTGCTCTTAGACAAGTGGGGAGCTTCTTTTTTGGGGGAGGGGAAGTCATTTTACTAAGCTGAGACATGGAGAAGTCACACTAATGGCCACTTGCACACTGATCCTTACTCCTGGGGATTATTTCCCATAGTGGGAACATACCATGATACAGAAAGCCCTGTCCATCATTGCAGACCTTGGCCACAAATCTGAATGTGCTCTAATTTCAGGAATTTATAACTCCAGGATTCCTCCTATAGCACTTTAAATACCCAGTGACCCACATCAATTATATCACAGCAGCTATTTGAGCCTTGGGCAAGGCTGGATGTCCACTGCTGTGTATGTGCATAGCAGGCAATGCTCTGCCCTGAAGAGTTCACACTCCAAACAGGCATGACAGATGATAAACTCAAAAGGAAACCGAGATGCAGTGAAGTTACATGTTGCTCTCCAGGCCACGGTCCCTGGTGTACTAGCCCTGCTTTCTTATTACTGGGCAAAGCCATCTTGTCATTCCAAGCTGGAGCTGCTTGTGCCCTGCAGTTCATGTTTTAGCTTTTTGCTTCAAATGGGGAGCGTGCTCAGAAATAAGGCATTTTATTTTATTTTATTTTATTGTATTTCCTTTGCTGATTGAATCTAACAACTAAGCCAGGAAAAAAAAAGCAAGAAGAAAAAAATTAGGTAGCTATGGCCAGCATATAATCATTAAATTTGCTTTTGGATGACCTGCATGTAATTCATCAGGAGCCGTTTATTGGGAAGTTCATTGCATCAGTGTTCATTATTTACTCTGTTAGGCTTAGGCACAGTGGCAATCAGTGGAGAAAATTGGACTGTTAGGGCCTTGGACTTCAGTGTTTGCAATTTCCTCTCCTGAGTTTGCAGCATGAAATACATTTGGCACAGACAAATCACTCCTTCCGCTGCTGCTACAGCTCAGTGTGTTCATCCGGTGGCTCCCGGCCATCGCCACGGCACTGACAACTGGAGAGGTGAAAGCAGGTCTGGGGAAAAGAAATGGGAAACAGCCTGAATCCCAGCCCCAGTGCTGAGCACTTCTGAAGGCCTGCGGTGAGTTAAATGAATAGCACGGTTATTTTCCATGCCTCTGCCACCCAGCTGAGGTGAAGCTACTGTTCTCTCTTCTCAAGTCCCTCCTCCATCGCTGGACTGTGACAAGTGTCATAGAATCATAGAATCATAGAATCATAGGGGTTGGAAGGGACCTCCAGAGATCATCGGGCCCAACCCCCCTGCCAAAGCAGGGTTCCTAGCTCATATTGCACAGGTCAGTGTCCAGATGGGCCAGCAGTGTGCCCTGGGGGCCAAGAAGGCCAATGGGATCCTGGGGTGCATCAAGAGGAATGTGGTCAGCAGGTCTAAGGAGGTGATCTTCCCCCTCTGCTCTGCCCTGGTCAGGCCCCACCTGGAGTGTTGTGTCCAGTTCTGGGCTCCCTGGAATAAAAAGGACAGGGATCTCCTGGAGAGAGTCCAGAGAAGGGCTAGGAAGATGATGAAGGGCCTGGAGCATCTCCCCTGTGAGGAAAGGCTGAGAGAGCTGGGGCTGTTCAGCCTGGAGAAGAGAAGACTGAGGGGGGACCTGATCAATGTTTATAAATATCTTAAGTCTGGGGTGCAGGGGGAATTGGCCAGCCCCTTTTCAGTGTCTGTGGGGACAGGACAAGGGGCAATGGCTGCAAGTTGGAGCACAGGAAGTTCCACACCAACATGGGGAAGAACTTTTTCCCAGTGAGGGTGAGGGAGCCCTGGGACAGGCTGCCCAGGGGGTGTGGAGTCTCCTTCTCTGGAGAGATTCAAGACCCATCTGGACACCGACCTGTGCAGGATGAGCTGGGGAGCTGCTTTGGCAGGGGGGGGTTGGACCCCATGATCTCTGGAAGTCCCTTCTAACCCCTACAATTCTGTGACTCTGTGATTCTGTTATGAGGACAGGCTGAGGAAGCTGGGCCTCTTTAGCCTAGAGGAGACTGAAGGGTGACCTCATCAATGTCTATAAATACATAAAGAGTGAGTGTCAGGAGAACTGAACTCTTCTCAGTGATGCCCAACTATAGGACAAGGAGCAATGGGTGCAAGCTGGAGCAGGGGAAATTCCACAGGAATATAAGGAAAAACTTTTTCACTGTGAGGGTGCCTGAGCCCAGGGAGGTTGTGGAGTCTCCTTTTCCAGAGACATTAAAACCCCACCTGGAAATGTTGCTGTGTGACCTAATCTAGGTGATCCTGCTCTGGCAGGGTGGTTGGACTGGATGATCTGTCGAGGTCCCTTCCAACCCCTAACATTCCACCCCATACCATGAAAACAAGGACCCACAAAGCATGATTTCAGCAGTAAGCTGAAAGTTTTACACCTTGCTTCTCTTCCTACTCAAGGCAGCATTTCAGGTTTCCCTTCCTCCTGACATCCAGCTGGGTCCTTTTCTTGCCTGGTGCTACTTGGTTGAGTCACAGAGTGAATTTGCATGGGGCTTTTGCAAGTGCAAAGAGCTCTAGGAGTGCTGGGGCTGCCTATAAATCTGTGCTGTGGCATGTGTGGCATGTATTTGGGAGCTGATTGTTTTTATAATTGAATAGTAAATCAATGTATTTAAGGCCAGTGTTTGCTGTTAACACCTCTGAGTATGAAATGCTCCCTGTGTCAATAGTGGGAAGGTTTTATTAGAATAATAACTGCAGATTTAAAGCTTCAGTTCTGGTTTTGGTTGTGGGGGGTTGGTGAGGGGTTATTTTTAATTCTCAGTTCAGTGTTTGCTGATTCAGAGCCAGGAAAGTTTGGGGAACGTTTCACACCACAGCCACACACTGTTCAAAATGAAACATGAGATTGAATGCCAGGGGGTGAACATCTCTCCCCCTGTGCCACATCAGCCCCTTTGACAATAAGGAAACAACAGCTTAATGAGTTTTCCTTCATTAGCACAGCTGGAGTCACTTCTCACCCACCTGAATTACTCCATGCCTTTCTTTGAGGTCTCAGCTTGAGAAGCTGAGTGCAGTGAGGACTCTTTGAGACACATTTTGGGGACTGAATCTACTTTAAACCACTGATGTTCACTAGGTCAGGGTAGCCATGATGTGGGTTGTCCTTTCTCTTACCCTCCTGGTTACCAGGCAGCTATTCTTCTTCTCCTGATCAGATGTTGGCCTAGAAGATTGATCTCTCCTTGGTGCATCCAGAAATCCCCCTTCTCACATGAACAGCAGGAACGTGTCAGATGAGGCTGTGAATAACTGAGCCCACACACTGAACTGTTGCTCATTAATCACTCAGTGAAGGAGCCTGGGAGGAGGCAGGGGATCTGCAGAAGTCACTCATCTGCATGATTAGCTCTCTCCCAGCTGATTACAGAAGATGGACACTCTTTGAACAGCCCCCTGTGTTTTTAATGACCCTTTAATTGTGAGTAGATTACCCCAAAAGCTCTGGGCAACCAGAAACAAGCCCTCATTGCATCCTTCCCCCTGCCTTTAGTGGATCAAGAGAGCCCACATTAGTGAATGTGGAGAGGCTGGATGGGAGGATACTGGGACATCCATGGGCACATGGCCACCAACTCCCATGGAGGGATCACCCCTGCCATGTGGAAGACATGGAGGAGGAAAAGGTTGAGTAAGAGTGTTGTGGGTACAACGATAACAATATGGGACATTTTGCTGATAGGTGGTCAAATATAGAGACAGATGGTGACACAGAACATGACAGACCTTCTTCAGCAACATGGGAAGAGGCTCCCTCCCCTCCACAGATCCAGTGGCAACAACTACGGCCCATTGTGGACAGAGTGGCTGCTCAGGTGAGTAAGGGCTTCTGCTGCAAGGGCAAAGGTTGCCATGTTATGATATGGACAAGGGGAAATGGCCTGAAGCTGCATCAGGGAAGTTAAGGTTCAATATTAGGAAAATTTCTTCACTGAAAGGGTTGTCAGATATTGGCCCAGGCTGCCTGGAGAGATGGGTGAGTCACCATCTCTGGAGGGGTTCAAAAGAAGAGCAGATGTTGTGCTTGGTGACATGGTGTTATGATGGACCTCGTAGGGCTGGATAGATGGTTGGACTCAATAATCTTGAAGGTCTTTTCCAACTGAAACCATTCTATGATTCTGTATGAAGCCCCACAGCCTCAGACCTGCATGTTTGGCCATGGGCTATTGGGCAATCATGGGGCTCTGGCTTTTCTGTCCCATTCCTCCCCCAAGCCATCAGGGCCTGCTCATCCCAAGAGAACAGTTTCTGGTGTAGCTGTGCTGCAAATTTACCACCCCAAATTCTAAGTGGTGCCATGATCCAGGAGAGCTGGCTGCAGACAGATGCAGGGGAACAAGGCAGGGTGCTACAAAGATCCCCAGTGGGACAGGCAGCAAAGGAATCAGACAGCTTGTAGATGAGCTGCATGAAGATGCAAGTACAACCCTCTCCCTGGATGCTGAGACCACCGTGTGCTCCAGCGCCCACCGCCACCCCCTCAATGCCACAGGCACAACGAGAGGTAGAGCACAGTCTGGGGCTGCCTGCACAGCACACAGGCCCCAGTTGGATCTAACACCTGCTGAAGTGTTAATAAAGAGCAGATAGTGGGCGGTGTTTGAAGATTATTTACATACATAATTAGTGCTAACCATCCCCCACCCTGCTCTCCTCACAACTTCAAAGGCACCCACGCAAAATCAACCCCCACAACTTTGTGTAGAGCCACTCAGATTCGACCCTTCTCCATGGAGGTATCAGGCAGCTGCTGGGTGAATGGCTTCTCTGACCTTCTTGGCCAGCCTGGTCTCCAGACATGTTTCCTGACAAAGCCCCCAGGGGAGATGGGCCCAAGGCAGCTGGTTAGTTTTCAAGGATCACCTCCTCCATGCTCAGGAGCCATGGGTACCAACAAAGACCAAGCCAGGCAAAAATGGACAGATACCTGCATGGATGAACAAGGAGCTCCTGGACAGCCCCAAACTAAAAAAAGGGTGGAATCCAGGGCAGGTGGCCTGGGTGGAATACAGAGAAATTGCCTGAGCAGCCAGGGTTCAGGTTAGGAAAGCTAAAGCCCTGATAGCATTAAATCTGACCAGGAATCTCAAGGGCAACAAGCAAAGTTCCTATAGGTACATCAGTGATAAATAGAAGCTGAGGGAAAATGTGGGCCCTCTCCAGAAGAAAACAGGAGAGCTGGTTATCCAACATATGGAGAAGACTGAGGTACTTGACCACTTTTTTGCCTCAGTCTTCATCAGCAGATGCTCTAGCCATACCACCCAGGCCTCAGAAGGCAAGGGCAGGGACAGGGAGAATGAAGAACTGCTGCTGTAGGAGATCAGGTTTGAGACCATCTAAGGAAACTGAAGGTGTGCAAGTCCATGGGACCTGATGGGATGCATCTGCAGGTCCTGGGGGAACTGGCAGATGAAGTGGCTAAGGCACTCTCAATCATTGTGGCAAGCTGGTAAAGTGATGGGACAAGGGGGAATGGGTTATAAACTGGAACAGGAGAGATTTAGATCAGACATTAGGAAGAAATCCTTCCCTGGGATGGTGGGGAGGCCCTGGCACAGGGTGCTCAGAGCTGAGGCTGCCCCTGGATCCTTGGCAGGGTTCAAGGCCAGGTTGGATGGGGCTTTGGGCACCCTGGGCTACTGAGGGGTGTCCTTGCCCATGGCAGGGAGTTCAAACTAGATGGGCTTTAAGGTGCCTTCCAACCCAAACCAGTCTGGGAATCTATGATTTCCCACCACCCCAACTAATTTTCTGTGTCCACCAGCATTACCAGTACCACTTAGGCATTTTTTTTTTCCCCAATTCTACTTTTTTTGGACCCATTGAGGAATGATCTGTCTCCAGCCCAAAATACATAAGGCTAATTTTGCTCCAGTTGCCATCCCCTATGGAGAAGGGTCTTACAGAAGCCGTTTCATTGTGGAGCATGTGAGCAGGCATCCAGTCCCCGCACTGCCAAGCCAAACAGATGGGGTGGGGGCAGACAGGGAGGACAACTGTGGTTTTGAGGTTTTAATAATCCCTTCTCCTGTCTGAATCATCACAAATCCCAGTGGAAGGACAGGCATTTTCCAGATGGTAGGAAATAAACTCTGGGACACTTCCATGCTGAGAACTCATTAGCCCTGCTGGCTTTGCTCCAAGCTCGATGGCAGTCCATGTAAACTGTATTTGGACCTGCCCTTTTTCTATCATCTGTTCCCATGAAATCTCCAGCCCCATCTTACACAGACAAGCTGTCCAGCTAGCTATTAATTTGATTACGTGTGGCCTTTGCCTCTTGGAGAGCTTAGAGCTCAGGCAAGTATCTTCCCCTACCTACTGCACGCTAAGCCAAGCATCTCAGCTGCCTTCATGTCACCCATCTGCTCGCCACTCGTTTGATGCTAACCTGCCTGTGCAGAGTCTGGGGAATAGAGAGGTATTTGGATGGCTTCCAGATTGCAAAGGCAGAGCACTGGCCAAAAAAAAAAAAAGACAAAAAAGATGTATATGTAGATGCATGCGAAGGGATAAGCCCAGCCACAGCCCAATGTTACTACTGTAGCATGGGCTGCAGTGTTGTGTGTCCTACCACACACCCTGTGCATCCCAAAATGCTGGGGAGGGAAGGGGGGAAAGAATCTGCCAAGCAGTATCTGCACTTGATGGCCTGTCACTGCCACACATCAAAGAAGATGGAGCCTCCAGAGCAAGCACAAGGCTCCAAATCACCCTTTTCTTTCCCCGAGTCTCCAAGAACCGTCAGCTGAGTGACAGGAAGGCCTCATGAGCAGTAGCAGGCCCTGGTAGGTGTCTGCTGCTCTGGGTGCTTCTGGGGGCAGTGGAAACCTGGCTTGGTAGGCAGGATGCTCCTCCTCATGTGGCTGCAGGATGTCAGACTCAGCCAAAGTTGTGATCTAGAGTAAAAGTTTCTCTGCAGTTTGGTTGGATTTTTTTTTTCTATTTTAAAACCTTGTCCATAGCACAGAGCTTGCCTGGCTTTCGGTTGGCTTGAGGCCATTTAACAGTCCTTTGAACAAGCCCCAGATAAAGATAGAATCACAGAATTGTAGGGGTTGGAAGGGATCTCAAGAGACCATCAGGTCCAACCCCCCTGCCAAAGCAGGGTTCCTAAGACAGGTCACACAGGGAGGCATCCAGATGGGGCTGGAATCTCTCCAGAGGAGACTCCACACCCCCTGGGCAGCCTGTCCCAGGGCTCCCTCACCCTTACTGGGAAGAAGTTCTTCCACATATTGGTGCAAAATTTCCTATGTTCCAACTTGAAGCCTTTGTTCCTTGTCCTGTCCCCACAGACACTGAGAAGCAGCTGGCCATTTCCCCCGTGTCCTCTGATAATCCCAGTCAGGGAGCAAAAGGTTCACTTCAAAAAGTTACTTTCCCTGTTTGCAGAAAGCAAAAATCTGCAGATGAGGCTATCATAGAGAGATATCATATATGAGAAAGAGAATATCCTAGATACCATGAAAGCTTGAGACAGCTACATCACCCATATATGGGGGATATAGCTGCTGTCCTCAAGCAGCTCCTACGTGGCTTTGTAGCTCTGACAACTAAGAAATTGTTCTCCTGGAACAACAACTAAACCAAAAAGGCCTCCAAAACATACTCCCTGACCATAGAATTATAGAATGGCAAGGGTTGGAAGGGACCCTAAGGATCACAGAGCTCCAACCCCCCTGCCACAGGCAGGGACACCAACCTCAGGCCTGAAGCTACACAAGGCTGCCCAGGGCCCCATCCAACCTGGCCTTGAACACTTCCAGGGATGGGGCATCCACCCCCTCTCTGGGCAGCCTGTTCCAGCCCCTCACTACTCTCTCTGTAAAAAACGTCTCCCTAATATCCAATCTAAACCTTCCCTCCTCCAGCTTCACTCCATCCCCCTTGTCCTGCCATTATCTGCCCTTGAACAAGCTGATTCCCCTCCTGTTTCTCTGCTCCCTCCAGGGACTGGCAGGCTGCAATGAGGTCCCCCCGCAGCCTTCTCTTCTCCAGGCTGAACCAGCCCAGCTCCCTCAGCCTCTCTTCATAGGGGAGCTGCTCCAGCTCCCTGATCATCTCCATGGCTCCTCTGACCCCTCTCCAACAGTCCCACATCTTTCTTGTGTTGGGCCCCAGCTCTGGACACAGGATCCAGCTGGGGCCTCAGGAGGGCAGAGCAGAGAGGGACAATCCCCTCCCTGTCCCTGCTGCCACCCCTCTGCTGATGGAGCCCAGGATCCCATTGGCCTTGTGAGCTGCCAGAGCCACTGCTGGCTCATGTTAAGTTTCTCATCCACTGTGACACCCAGGTCCTTCTCAGCAGGGCTACTCTCTAAGATAGGATCCCTCTTTCTCTTCCAGGATTTTCCCAGAAAATTCCATCTTTTCCTGATCTCCCCATCCACTTGCCTTTGCTGCCCAACCCTGAACACAGTCCTAGACATGCACCGTCTGCTTTCGCAGGGCAGCCTCTGTGCCCCGGGGGGCTGTGCAAGGAGGCACGGGGTGCTTATGGAAAAGGAGTAAATCTCATTAAGGGTTTTAACATTTATGGCCAGCAAGATAATGAAGGAAGGTAATTTGGGCTAGCTTTATTGCAGTTATCATAATGTTTCCCTGAAGCACAAAGATAAAAGTCAGTGGATAATGTCCATAAGGAGTTTTTATATCTTCCTCTTTCTATTTTTTTTTTAAGCAATAGCCGTTGCAGTCAAAGACGGGGTGATAGTTTATATAAACCAGTGGAGAAAGCAATTATTTTATGTTGAAAAACAGAATTACAAGAATCTCAAGGCTCACCTGGCTATCCTGACCCATGTTGGAGACCCTCTGCAGTCACCAGGAATCCCTTGTCCCCAACTTTACATACTTTCACCCTGAAGATCAGTGCTCTCCCTATGTTTATTTCCTGTATTTGGAGGCATCCTGACTGACCTCTTCTTCCCCTCCCTTATTTTCTGGTTTTGCTTTCTCATTTTACCCTATTCTGCAATGTTAGAAGAAGGATAAATGGCAGACCAGGAACTGGGGTAGACTATAATTAAGGAAAACAAAGAACTTCTTTTTTTTTTTTTACTCTGCACTAATGAACCTGTGGAAGTCAGCGCCATGGAGCATGGCTGGAGCCAGGAGGTTACAGTGCACAACCCAACTAATCACAAAATTTGGTCACACAAAACTCAAATATCTTTATCATCCTCATTTAAATTTTATATTAAGAGTGGACTGGAATCTGTAAGAGATTTTCTGTGGCTCAAAGCTTGTTGATGGCTACAACTGGGGATTTTTACTTCTTCCCCCAAAACATGGTGTGATGAGCTTTCAGTTTCCTCAAAGAGGAATGCTAACAAACAGACCATGAATTTTTAACACAGGGCAGCACATGCTTTGCAGGGCTAAACAAAACCATCATCCTAAAGAATATGCAGCACAGGCACCTGCTCTGGCAGCTGGCACCCATGGGTGTGCTGAGTGCCGAGACGATTCCATGCACCCCAGCAGCCCTACGATGGAAGCAGTCAGGCTGTTGCAGTGATTTGAAGCCCAAGACAAGCCGAGTTTATCTCAAATGCCATCACTTTACTTAACCCCGCGGGGGGGGGGGCAGTTCTGAAACTCTATTTTTTTCCATAAGGAAAGACTTTACTTCACCTTTTCACACAGCCCCAGCCCCTCACCCCAGCAGGTGGTTGAGGCTCCCAGTATAAATTATCTGTCACCAGTCCTCCCAGGCAAAAAAACTAGGAAGACCAGTCTGTGACTAAGAGAGCTGACTGGAAGACAAGGCCGAAGGCAGGCTGCGCAGCCATTTTGCTTGCTAAGGTGCCACTGAGCAGAGCCGAAGCCTTGCACTGAACCCATGTTGGCCTGGGGCTTTGTCACTGGGTAGTGATACCCTGAAGATATCAGCTGTCTGACAGCACTGACTTGGTGTCCAGACCTGGAACACACAAAACCCTGCTGTGGAAGAGCGGGGAAGAGAAGGGTGATAGGGTGGCTGCAGTGCTTTGGGTCACACAAGCATCTCTGCAGGTGGCACCACCTGAGGAGAGGAGGCCGGGGAGGGGGGGGACTACAACTCCCAAGGCACTCTGCGGCCTGGCAGGCCCTGCAAGCGAGCCCCGAGGAGAGAACTACGACTCCCATCCTGCACCGCTCCACCCGCTGCCTTGCTATTGGCTGGATGGCTGGATGGCGCGAATTCCCTGCCCCGCAAAGGGGCGCGGCGCTTCCCCCGTCTCCAGGACGACGGAAAGCAAACAAGATGGCGGCGGCCTAGCCTGGGGCTGGGTGGGGTGGTGATCCAGCGTCCTCGCTTCTTACTCGCGGCGGGGAGGGGGGGGGGGGGGGGCGAGGGCGGCTTCGGTGAGGTGTTTCCTTCTTTTCATGGGCCCCCTCAGCACCTCTCCCAAGGGATCCCCAGGGACCTGCCCCAAGGCAGCCTACAGCAGCCACAGTTCAGCCTGCCTCACCAAGAAGACATGTGGGAGGAGGATGAAGGAGAGGAAGAGGAGTCACAGCATGCAGAGGTTCAGCTCGGTGCCCCTCAGCTGTTTGGGGAGGGGTGTGCTTGTGAGGGAATAGGCCTTTTTTCCCCCCCCTCGTTACTCAGTGTAGTTGTGTGGGAGAGGTTGGTCGGTGGGGGCATCAGGTACTACTGAGTTCTCATTTCCACAAAGAGGGGGAAGACTGGATTGGTCTGTTTTCCCCTCACCTCTAATTTTTTTGCCTTTTTTTAAGGGTCCCTTCTATCCCCATGCTGTCTAGGATAGTTCTGGATTGCCCCACTCTCTATATAAACTCTTGCTATATAAAGTTTAAGGATATGCTGGCATAGGGATGGCCAAATCAAACCCTTTTCCTGTTATATGCCTAGTTATATGCCTAGCTAAGAGATTCAAGAAGTCCCTGGAACTAAGTGACATTTTTCTTTCTGCTCTTCTGGGCTCTAAAGTGTCCACTGCCACAGCATTTCCACCTCATGTTTTTAACCCAGTGGAAATGCATTTATGGTCTCCAGTGCTATAATGTGTAGGTGCTATAATTTAGGTGATTACCACCTGAAACATTATTTATCTTGGTCCCTAGGTTAGCAATTGTTGTGTGACTTCTCCAAGCTTATAGGAATTTCACAAGCCATTGGCTTATTTTCTCATTAAACCTACGCAGTGGTTCATTAGTGCCATCTGTCAAGTACCCTCTTTTGCAAAGATTGTTCTCTGAAGAGTAGCACTAGCTGCTCATGCTGAACAAATTTAAAGGACCTCCAATAATGTGCATATTGGGGTACAACACCAGGTTTATGTTAGTGCTGATCTGCTGAGATGTTAACATCCATAATCAATGTGAATTTCATGGCTCAATATCTCTGGAAACAGGTCCTGTTTAGAGCTGTGCATGTAAAAAAGAAGATAAAAAACAAAAATAGCAACAAAATCTGACCCTTTTTACATTTATAAAGTATGTGATTGGTTTCTGTTTATTTGTTTTGATGGCTATATTCATCATTTTCCCTAATATGTAGTGCCCTAGTAGGGTGATGGAGCACTGAAAGCAGCATTTGATTGAGGATTTTTATTAAACTCTGTTTCTAGTTGCATCCCAAGCAGCCCCCAGATTCTACCAAGCGTGGAATTTCATTTCATAAATCTCCCCTTAATACAGTCCTCTCCCTTCACACTCCCCACCCCCTTTCTGGTATTTTACAGGGTCAGTTTGATGGAGTGCTGGATGAAGACACTGTGGCTGAGGGTCTCCACAAGCTGGGGCGCTCAGCCCCTGGTACTGAATATGTCTATCTAAATCTGTCTCTTTCAGTAAGTATAAACAGAGAGGATCACTGTAAAACCCTTCCCTTTTCTAACAGCAAAGAGTTGGTCTGGTAAAAATCATGTCAGGAGGCAGATTTTTTGTCTCTACCTGTCAATGCCATTTCATGTACATGGGACTCTGCCCTCCTGAGGCCCCAGCTGGAGTCCTGTGTCCAGAGCTGGGGCCCAACACAAGAAAGATGTGGGGCTGTTGGAGAGGGGTCAGAGGAGCCATGAAGATGCTCAGAGGGCTGGAGCAGCTCCCATACAAAGAGGCTGAGGGAGCTGGGCTTGTTCAGCCTGGATAAGAGAAGGCTGTGGGGGGACCTCATTGCAGCCTGCCAGTCCCTGAAGGGAGCAGAGAAACAGGAGGGGAATCAGCTTGTTCAAGGGCAGAGACTGGCAGGACAAGGGGGAATGGCTTAAAGCTAAAGGAGGGAAGGTTTAAATTAGATATTAGGGGGAAGTTCTTTGCAGAGAGAATGGTGAAGTGCTGGAACAGGCTGCCCAGAGAAGTGGTGGATGCCTGGTCCCTGGAGGTGTTCAAGGCCAGGTTGGATGGGGCCCTGGGCAACCTTGTGTAGCTCCAGGCTTCAGGTTGGTGTCCCTGCCTGTGGCAGGGGGGTTGGGGCTCTGTGACCCTTGGGGTCCCTTCTAACCCAGACCAGTCTGTGATTCTATGATTCTTTGGCTTTTGACAAGGCACACAGCATGATTCAGGATGACAACTGCTGTATTGGCATTGGGGTTTTTTTTTACTTACTAGCAACAGCAGTAAGATTCTTTTTCCATACCCAGTTGTTGGGTGTGAAAACCTTTCTTCCTGTTTCAGTGAGCTGGAGAAAAAAAACCCAAAGGAACATGCTAAACACCTGAGAATGCTCCTTTCATTATCACTTCAGAAAAGGAAAATTTTAAGGATTACTTACTGCCACTTCCTTTTCTACACAGCCTTGTTTTTCTGGCACTTTTCTCAGCTACAGCTCTCTCTCCTGCTTGTAGTTTTGAGTCTTTTATTGACTTTTTCTCCTTTTGTGGCTGGTTGCAGGTCTAACATCACTTTCTGTATCACTTTCATCCACTTGGAGGGACCTTGGGGCACCTGTTTGGTGTCTCCTGCTACTGTGTATGTCTTGGGAGAGTGGGTGAGGTTATATAGCTTGTTATTAAAGTCTTTTTGCTTTATTTTTCCAGGGTCATAACTTAAGTGACATTAACATTCTCTCCAGATATGTTCACCTACAGAATCTGGAACTTTCATACAATAAAATTAATGGTATGTAGTAAATACACTAGTAAATTCTTGGGTTGTGAAATCATTTAAGATGAGATATGCACTGTACCATGTAGCTTTAATATCACAAAGCCTGGTCTACATTTTAATGGTGTAACTACTCCACCTCTACAGACTGAGGCAATGGCTAGGTCTTCTTGGGAATGATGTATGGACCATTCAGACAGCTGCACCAGCATATGCTTATCAGTAGGAACATGGAGATCATTGTCCAGTTTATTATCTAAAGATAAAATGCAAGCAAGCATGTCAATACAAGATTAAGGTTGAGATTTTGCATGTCATAATATTTAAAGTTATGTCTGGTGCAGTTTTCCTAGCCTTGGGCTTTCCTTTCCCAAGGTTTCTCATTAGTGACAAAAACATTAAAAAAAAAAAGGATCCTGGATTTTAAAAGGTAACAAATGGAGATGAGTGTAAACTCCTTCCCTCTCCCTCATCTACCCAAACTCCTTTTAAAATTTATATCAAAAGGAATAAGCTGTGGTTTGTAACCTGTTGCATTAATTCTTTTGAGTTCATTTCACTTGAGGTGCTGGAGACCAATAATAGCAGCACTTTTCTAAGCACTTCTGTGAGCTCATTTTACTAACAGTTTGTCTGTGAAGGCCAAGTCTGAATAGAGCAGGGACTTTTCCATAGCAACTAGTCATTTAGTCTGCAGTAGTGGCCTAAAAAACTCCTCTCATCTAGTTAATAAGTTAGAGCTGAGGTAGTTTCTTTGTCATTCTAGAGGTAGCTAGCATATAAAACCATATTCTGTCTTACAGACAGATCAGTTTACATAATGGAAACTTAATGTAGAGCTTAATTTATTCTTCATGATTCAGAAACCATCTCTTTTTTTCCCTAGTAAAAGGTGTTAATATATCTGATTTCTGCATTTCAAACATCACTTTCTGGATGGGTAACTGCAAGTTGATTCTTGATTCTTATCAGACAGAATCATTGTATTTTGTTATGATGGTCTGACATTTTGTTTTGTTGCTAGATCTTTCTTGTATCAGTCACATGCCTTACTTACTAGAGCTGAATGCTTCCAACAATGAATTGACTACATACTTTGGTTTTAAACCACCTAAAAATCTCAAGGTAAGTTACCTAAAAATACACTGTATAGTTTAAATTCAAACCAGTTTTCTAAATCCATTTGTATTTGGATATGTGCAGAATCAAAGTTTCATGCTTCCTTATTAGTCATTCTTCCCTTGTTTGTCATTTTAATACCTTTTGGAAATGTTCAGGTACTTTTTTCACTGGACATTTCAGTCTTTCACTGAGACCAGTGGGATGAGGTTTAACAAGGCCAAGGGCAGAGTGCTGCACATGGGACAGAACAACCCCCAGCAGGGCTACAGACTGGGGGAGACTGGCTGGAGAGCTGTCAGGCAGAGAAGGACCTGGGGGTGTTGGGTGACTGCAGGCTAAACATGAGCCAGCAGTGTGCCCAGAAGGCCAGGAAGGCCAATGGCATCCTGGCTTGTGTCAGAGCCAGTGTGGCCAGTAGGTCGGGGGAGGGGATTGTGCCCCTGGACTGGGCACTGGGGAGGCTGCAGCTGGAGTGCTGGGTCCAGTTCTGGGCTCCTCAGCATCAGAAGGACATTGAGATGCTGGAGCGAGTGCAGAGAAGGGCAACCAGGCTGGGGAAGGGGCTCTGAGGAGCAGCTGAGGGAGCTGGGGGTGTTGAGCCTGGAGAAGAGGAGGCTGAGGGGAGACCTTCTCCCCATCCACCTCCCCTGCCCTGCCAGGAGGGTGCAGAGAGGTGGGCGCTGGTCTCTTCAGCCAGGGGCCAGGAGCTGGGCCAAGGGGCAATGGGCTCAAGCTGCCCCAGGGCAGGGTCAGCTCAGCTGGGAGGGCAAAGTTCTTCCCTGGCAGAGTTGTGGGGCTGTGGCACAGGCTGCCCAGGGAGGGGCTGAGTCCCCAGCCCTGGGGGTGTTTTAAAAAAAGGGTAGATGAAGTACTTAGAGATCTGGTTTAGCACAGGACAGGGATGGTTGGATTTGATGATCTTAAAGGTCTTTTCCTTCCTTGTGATTCTGTAATTCTTTTCTTTTCTTTCACACTGTGACCCCTGCCATGCCATGGGACAGTGTACAGCTAAGTGTTCTAGCCAGGGGTAAATATGACCAGAGATTTTTTCCTTGCTTGTCAACGTCATCAGATCTTTACTGGGATCAGTTCCTGCTTTTCAAATTGACTGGTTCTGATCATTGTCATGGAACACACTTAATGTAGCTGTCTGCTGGTCTTTCCTTTGCTGCTGTTTTCTTGCAGCAAATGATTGGGTTATTAAAAAGCAGGAGGTTGTTTTGAACTACAATCTTTATGTATTTTTTCTGTCTTCTCTTTTAGGTTTTTTTTTAATATGTTTGTATAATTACAGGACCATTAATGATAAGGATGGAAGAAATTGTAGTTTTTGGAAGTTCCCAATAAGTGAATTCTGTTATCACAAAAGAAGCCTTTCTAGTTTTGTCCAAGTATTAACATTAATGATCTTATTTCTTCCACACCCTTGATCACAAGTGTAAGGTAACAGCAGTTTCCTTTCACAAGACAGCTGTAACTTATGTAACTTTCTGTGTCCTTTATTGTTTAGGTAGTAGACTTTTCATTCAATCAAATACCTAAAATGCAAGATTTGTCAGCATACCAGTCACTTACTAAACTCCTGTTGGATTGTATCCTTTATGGAAACTTGAATGGGGGGAAAAGAGGTTTGTTTGCTTTCTGAACAGCTGTTTGCTTCAAATAGGTCCCTGTTTTCTTGCTATTTTTCTTTCATTTCAGTTTTGTCTTTAGAAGCAAGACTAAACACACTGATTCTGATAGTGAAACATCTTAATTTACTTAAGCATGCCTGGTGTTAAAGGAGTTTGAGTATACATGTAAAGCAGTATCCTGCTACACAAAAAAGCCTCCACTTTGCATTATGTAAAAGTGAATAAGCCACATGTCACACTGACTGTACATAGCAGAATTAATAAATAATCCCAGTATTTTTATATAAGAATGGTTAATAGGCAATCAGCTTGGAACACTAAGCTCCCTTAACTGGAAAATGTGCATGTTGTTTATTCTTAGACATAGCTAATTACACAGGGACTGTAGAGGCTTTGTGGAGGACAAGGCTATTTAACAGCAATGAAGAGAATCTTTCAGTGAAAGGAAACTTCCTGGAGTATGCTGAGAGAAGTAAAGAGAGCAAAGGGGTTCTGCTACCCACCTCTCACCCTCTCACTGTGGTACCCAGTTTGTGGGATTAGCAACAGTGTTATCATAGAATCATAGAATGGCAAGGGTTGGAAGGGACCCCAAGGATCATAAAGCTCCAACCCCCCTGCCACAGGCAGGGCCACCAACCTCAGGCCTGGAGCTACACAAGGTTGCCCAGGGCCCCATCCAACCTGGCCTTGAACACCTCCAGGGATGGGGCATCCACCCCCTCTCTGGGCAGCCTGTTCCAGCCCCTCACCACTCGCTTTGTAAAAAACTTCCCCCTAATATCTAATCTAAGCCTTCCCTCCTTTAGTTTTAATCCATCCCCCTTGTCCTGCCAGTGTCTACCCTTAGAAAAAGTTGATTCCCCTCCTGTTCCTCTGCTCCCTTCAGGGACTGGCAGGCTGCAATGAGGTCCCCCCACAGCCTTCTCTTCTCCAGGCTGAACAAGCCCAGCTCCCTCAGCCTCTCTCCATAGGGGAGCTGCTCCAGCCCCCTGAGCATCTTCATGGCTCCTCTGACCCCTCTCCAATAGTTCTACATCTTTCATTTATTGGGGGCCCCAGATCTGGACACAGGACTCCAGCTGAGGCCTCAGGAGGGCAGAGCAGAGAGGGACAATCCCCTCCCTGTCCCTGCTGCCACCCCTCTGCTGATGGAGCCCAGGATCCCATCCCCCTTCCCAGCTGCAAGAGCACACTGCTGGCTCATGGGAAGCTTCTCATCCCCCCGAACCCCCAGGTCCTTCTCAGCAGGGCTGCTCCCCAGGAGCTCTTCTCCCTGTCTGTATCTATGGCTGGGATTCCTCTGGCCCAAGTGCAACCCCTGACCCTTGGCAGTGTTGATCCTCATTAGGTTCACCCAGGGCCCATTTTTCCAGCCTGTCAAGATCTCTCTGGATGGCTTCCTTTCTCCCTATAGGAGAAATCACATCATCATGAACCTGCAGATTAAGCTTTTTTTCATTGCTAACTTCTCCAAGGCTGTCCATAGCAACCTTACTCCCTCTAAAGATTCTCCTATGCTTTCCTGAAAGGTCTTCTGCAGTTTCAGGTTGACATGCTGCCTTACTTACAGTTGCTTCCTGAGGGCTCCTGAACCTTTCCTCTTTGCCTCATAAATTGCATCTTGATTTTCTGCTCTCTGAAAAGGAGAAGACAGCAGGCTGCTGCAGTGTTTTTTTCTCTGTGCCTTGTCCCTGAAGTAGCCCATTACCAAACAATATTAATACAATGGCTTTTTCATGTAGGAGCAGATAAAGCATTTGCAGGGCATCCAGGTTACATTATTCACACGTTTTCCAAGGTGTGCAGGTGACATGATTCTTGTCAGAAAATGGCATTGAGACACTTATCCCTTTGCAATTCTAATTTTCCAACACTGTGCAAAAACCACACAGCAAAATGAAAAGGGAAAAAAAAAATCACAGATTTGTATTGTGGATCTGAATCTGTATTTTTTTCATTTGGTTTCAATGCAGCAGCATGCTGTCTTCAATTTCTTCATTTGTCAATGAAAATGCCATTGAGATGGGGGAAAAAAAACCAAACCACATTCCATGCAAACAGTTGCAATGGGGCCATCTGAAACAGAGGAAAATGAGTGCAGAATTCTGAGGATTAGGACCTGGGGGTCCTGGTGGGTGACAGGGTGGCCATGAGCCTGCAGTGTGCCCTGGGGGCTGAGAGAGACAATGGGATCCTGGGGAGCATCAGGAGGAGTGTGGCCAGTAGGTCAAAGGAGGGGATCCTCCCCCTCTGCTCTGCCCTGGTCAGGCCCCACCTGGAGTGTTGTGTCCAGTTCTGGGCTCCTTGGTTTAAAAAGGACAGGGATCTCCTGGAGAGAGTCCAGAGGAGGATGTGGAGATGATGAAGGGCCTGGAGCATCTCCCTTGTGAGGAAAGGCTGAGTGATCTGGGGCTGTTCAGCCTGGAGAAGAGAAGCCTGAGAGGGGATCTGATCACTGGTTATCAATAGCTGAAGGGTGGGACACAGGGGGACATGGCCAGTCTCTTCTCAGTGTCTGTGGGGACAGGACAAGGGGCGATGGCCTCAAGTTGGAGCACAGGGAGTTCCACACCAATGTGGGGAAGAACTTCTTCCCAGTGAGGGTGAGGGAGCCCTGGGACAGGCTGCCCTGGGGGGTGTGGAGTCTCCTTCTCTGGAGAGATTCCAGCCCCATCTGGACACCGACCTGTGTGCCCTGTCCTAGGGACCCTGCTTTGGCAGGGGGTTGGACCTGATGATCTCTGGAGGCCCCTTCCAACCCCTGTGATTCTGTGATTTAGAAGTGCAGGATTTCGAGCTGCGAAGTGGCATTGTTCCTAACCCCTGTCAAGCACTCCTCACCAAAGACATGGCAGACAAAACAAGCTGTTCTTTGTAATCATAAATGAAAATACTGTATTAAGTATCATGTAGTAGCAGAAACGTTTGGCATGCCTTTCTCCTTGACAGTAACTAAGCATTTCTTAGCATATTTAAGTGAATTATGATACAGATGGTAAGGTCATTGTAACTGTTCTGACAGGTGCACTCACATGCACACCTGACAGGTTTATAAATAAGTTTTCAAGGAGGAAACCACACAAACCAGAAAGGAAAACAGCTTGGGCAATAATAGCTGACAAAACATTATAGCAAGTCATTAAAAGACTAAACCTGATTGTATTAGTTTTTAGTGCCAAGCAATTTGCTGTCTCTCATTGATGCCTGTGGCTTAAAAAATATATTTTTTCTCACTAAAACATTTCCTCCTCAGTTGAAAGAGAAGCAGTCCCATTTTGTATGCAAATCAGTCACTGTCTAGCAAATATCAGTGCCTGTGGATGCTTTTTGTTTCTTTCCTAAAATGACAGTGACAGCCTGGTGTGAGGTCCTATGAAAAGATAAGCCTGTGCTTGCTAGCTCATTTCTCCTCCCCTCCTTCCCCATCTAGGCCTGTGGGTGTTGAATGTGGGATGAAGTCCCTGTTTAAGAATGGGGTTAAGAAGAAACAGAGTTAGGTCACTGGACTTAAGAGGTGTTCTGTTGACCCTGGCTAAGCTTACATTTTGTTTGATTACAATATCATTCAGACTGGGAGAAAAAAAATCCTGATAATAAAATCCTGAGTAGAAACATGAATGAAAACTTCCTTACCCCTCTTTTCAGGCAGAGTTCATTCTCTCAAGTCAATTAAAAATGTTTTCTTCTGTGATTGCCTGAAGGCACTTTTCTGTGTCCTGCATGTTCTGGATATTATTTTTTTTCCCCAATTCTATTTCTTGGGTTTTTTATATAACTAATTCTAGTTTGGACAGTTACAAGTGCAATAATTCTTGCCTGCCTTCAGTCACCAAACAATTAGACACCTGGATCAGAGAATCTGATTTCAGTACAGCAGAGAAATAGTCAGGTACCTCTGCAGTTCATCTCACTGTAAGAGAGTAAGCTGAGATAGCTTGATGTCAAAGGAAACAGGCTTTGTTCAAGGAATCTGTGTAGTTCTGTTAATACTGAAGTTTGCTGAGAGGAATCCTAAATACTTTTAACTGCTGCCTTTGAGTTTCATGTTAATTTAAAATACACTCTCCCTTTCAGTGCAGATAGCCAGCATAGATCTCATTTAGAGTGAAACAGCCCCATATAGTACTATCATCTGTTATTACTTGGATAATTTGTTTGTACTTCTTGGAGACCAAGGTCAGTTTGGAGCCAGGTCAAGTACTCCATGAACCTAAAAAAGATCACACCACCCTCCTCTGATGACTCAATCCCCTGCCTTTCTAGTACAGCTGACCTACCATGACCAGAGCTCACTTAAAGTCAAAGACATGATGGCCACTATGTTTCAGTCTGCATGTATGCATCTGATGAGAAAACCAGAGATGTATAGCAGAGTTTTGCAAGGGGCCTGTGGAAGTAGTTTCTTCCCCACATTCCCATTCCCTTCTTTTCACTCCTTCCTTGATTAGCCATCAGCCTGGTTATGCCAGCTCAAAGGGCTGCCTTATCAACCAGATGACAGAAACAGAGTTAAAAGCCCCTCCAAAAAGGAGGGGAGGGAATTTCTAGCTGGGTCACTTATCTTGCAACCCATAAAATTCAACTCCACTGACTACTTTAGCTACTCATTTTTTGCCAAGCTTTTGTGTTCAGTTATTTTCCTTTAATGCAAAACCCTCTGTACAGTTAATAACATAGAGGAGGTGCAAGGACTGGAGAAGTGTTGCAGTCTGACTCATCTTAGTTTGTCACACAACAGACTCACAGCAATCAGTGGCCTTGAGAACCTGCCTATCAGAATACTCAATCTGGTAAGAAAATAGTAATTCTAGTTGTTTGCCTGTCTATTTAATTCTTAAATGCCTTAATAAATGTGAAGGTAATTGCATAACATCCTCTGCCCTGGTCAGGCCCCACCTGGAGTGTTGTGTCCAGTTCTGGGCTCCCTGGGATAAAAAGGACAGGGATCTCCTGGAGAGAGTCCAGAGAAGGGCTACAAAGATGATTAGGGGCCTGGAGCATCTCCCCTGTGAGGAAAGGCTGAGAGAGCTGGGGCTGTTCAGCCTGAAGAAGAGAAGACCGGAGGGGATCTTATTAATGTGTATAAATATCTTAAGTATGGGATGCAGGAGGAAATGGCCAGCCTCTTCTCAATGTCTGTGGGGACAGGACAAGGGGCAATGGCTGCAAATTGGAGCACAGGGAGTTCCACCCCAATGTGGGGAAGAACTTCTTCCCAGTGAGGGTGAGGGAGCCCTGGGACAGGCTGCCCAGGGGGGTGTGGAGTCTCCTTCTCTGGAGATATTCCAGCCCCATCTGGACACCGACCTGTGTGACCTGTCCTAGGGACCCTGCTTTGGCAGGGGGGTTGGACCTGATGATCTCTGGAGGACCCTTTCAACCCCTGTGATTCTGGGATTCTGTGAATATTGTCAGACATATGTGTAATACTGGACACAATTTTATATTAATGCAGACTAATAGCATGCTGTAGGTCAGAAAGGACAGAAGGGATCTGTGAAGGCCATCTGATCCATCTTCCTGGATCAGATGCAGAGCCATCTTCAGTGGAGGTTGCTCAGCACCCTGTCCAGCTAGGTTTTGACTTTATCCAAAGGTAGTTGATGTTTGCTCTGGGTAGGTTTTGTGTTGCTTAGGTGATGTGTAAGAAGTTACTTAACTGTGCAAGTCCCATGACACAAACAAGAAAGATCTTTAAGTATGTTACCTCATAAAGTTGTGTTCATGAGTGAGCTAGGACAGGAAAAGTGAGGACTGAGTAGCCTGCATTCATTTCAAAAAACAATTCCAGTTCAGTGGGCAAATCTGATACATTATTAAAGGATCCTTGTTTAATTTCTCAAGGATCTTGTAATGAGGTTGGAAGCTTTACATTGCCATCTTTGCATCATGGTATCTAGGGTATATTTGTTTAAATGCAATAGTTTAGGTTATATTTCTAGATGCTTTAGTAGGATTTATCTTACCTGGCTTCAGATTTCTGAAGTGTAGACAACTCTACATGAGCAAGTTGTTCTCTGCTGCCTCAAAAGTCAGTGAAGAGAAATGGGCACTTAAAATGCTTCATTATTTTGTCCCAGCTGCTGACATCTGCATTAACACAAGATGCATCAGACCTTGGAAGTGCCCATTTCTCTCTGTTGCTTATGAAGATAGCCAAGGATAACACCCAAATATAGACCTCTATGTGTCAATGCCTGCATCTGCATGCATCTTGCTCTTCTACAGGTCTTGGGAAGGCATTTATCTCAGCATTCCTCAGTTCCTTGCTTGTAAAATATCCTTAATACCAATGCTTTCCTGTAAATCTTTTTGGGATACTTAATAGGAAGAAACATCAATAGAGAGGTTGCACAGAAACACAAGGAAAACCTATTTTTTAATTTAGTTCATTTGCTGTAAAAGACAACACGCTATTTCTCTAATAGGTTTAATAATAGTAATAATAGTAACAATAATAGTAATAATAATATTAACAACAACAACAACAACAACAATAATAATAATAATAATAATAATGTTTAATGTGATTTAAACAATTAGTGCCCAAAACTATACCTGGAAATATGCTCATATTTCCTACATTAGTTTTAGCACCTACATAAATATTTTAGGTAAAGGGAATGAATCCCTTTTCAGGAATGGAAATACTCTTTTCCAATCCTTTTACATTTTTAAAGGTTTTTCTTCTATTCTGTTGTAATTGATATAGAAAAGAGTATAATTGATATAGAAAAGAGTAACTAAGGTCTGTACCCATCAAGGCCTGATTGGCCCTTGCACTTATTACTGCTTCAATATTCAGGGAAGGTATTCACATTTGAAAGTGGACTGTAGTATGGTTTGAGTGATACATTCAGTAACATATTCTTAATATAATTACATTTCAGTTATATAATACCTTCAGGAGCTTCCAGCCATGCCCTTAGTGGCAATAAAACTCAATTTTACCTCATTTTTAGTGGCTAAGATTAACTCAGATTGGCAAAATCCTGTCTGAAAGTTCTGAGATGAACTATAGGAGTGACACAATCTAAGCTGACAAGATCTTTTCTCTAAATGCTTTCTTCAGGGAGAACTACAGTCAAGTCACTCAAGCATTGTATGCACCAATTTCCTCATCTGTTAGAAGGCCTAATAATAATAATTCTGTTAGGAATGGTTAGCTGCTCTGTAAAATGTTTTGGAGGTTGTGTTAACATTGGAGCCCTTATTAATATGAACATGTTCTTCAGTTTTGGTTCTTACATACTGATATGATTATTTATACAACTGCTTGTCTTTTTTAATTAGCAGAGTAGATAGTCATGTGGAAATTATGTAAATAGACAGATTTTAGCATAGCCTTTTACTAATTAGAATAAAATGCAGTTCTTTTCTTCATGGGACCAGTCAACCCCTCTCTTCCCATTGATTCAGATTCAGCTCTCTTCCATTTTCATAGAATCATAGAATCATAGACTGGCATGGGTTGGAAGGGACCACAAGGATCACAGAGCTCCAACCCCCCTGCCATAGGCAGGGACACCAACCTCAGGCCTGGAGCTACACAAGGTTGCCCAGGGCCCCATCCAACCTGGCCTTGAACACTGGCCCTGGGCAACCTTGTGTAGCTTCAGGCCTGAGGTTGGTGACCCTGCCTGTGGCAGGAGGGTTGGAGCTCTGTGGTCCTTGGAGTCCCTTCCAACCCAGACCAGTCTGGGATTCTGTGATTGCCACCCTATACTCTGTGTGCACCAACACACAGTTTACACACTGTGTAAGATTCCTGATGCATGATACCCCCATCCTATAAAACAACAGCCATCCCCAGGCTTAGCCTGTGGCAGGGGGGCTGGAGCTCTGGGATCCTTGGGGTCCCTTCCAACCCTTGCCAGTCTATGATTCTATGACCTCCAGGGATGGGGCACCCACCCCCTCTCTGAGCAGCCCGTTCCAGCCCCTCACCACTCTCTCTGTAAAAAAACTTCCCCCTAATATCTAATTTAAACCTTCCCTCCTTTAGCTTCACTCCATCCCCCTTGTCCTGCCATTGTCTACCCTTTGAAAAAGTTGATTTCATCCTATTTCTCTGCTCCCTTCAGGGACTGGCAGGCTGCAATGAGGTCCCCCTTCAGCCTTCTCTTCTCCAGGCTGACCCAGCCCAGCTCCCTCAGCCTCTCTTTGTAGGGTAACTAGTAGAGAAGAATTTCCCCTTGAGCTTTTTAGGTTGAAAAAGTAGTAAGATCTGAAGTTTGGAAGATGGGCTTCAAAAACTCTAAATACTGCCTAGCTATACCAAAAAGCCTTTATTCTGCTTATGTTTGCAAAGAAAGGGGAAAAAAGTTGCAGCTCTAATGAACGAGACTCTTAGGAGTTTTATGCTTTGCAAAAAAAAAGGAGGATCACTGCCCAAATCCCTTTTGTTCACAGAATTTTATGGGCACCTTTTGCATAGCATTTTGCAACTAAATCTCTAAGCTGTATCCTATTAAACAGAGGTCTAAAGAAGAACAGGGAGAGAAGAGAGAGCCTCCATGCTATTAATAACCTAATTAAACATTTAAAAGTCAGGAAAAATGTCAAGGACAGACAACTGGATTAACATTAGAGTCAGCTGGCTTATTTATTTCAATAGTTCCTAAATATTTATTAATAGAATATGAGGCTTCTAAGCTATCAGCACAAGGTGATGCTGATGGAAAAATATAACTTGCAAGGTTATACAGAAAGAATCATGTTGAGAGGCCATCTGGGTATGTGTGGCCACTGGGAAAAAGATGAGTACAGAACTAGCATGTTCTACCTGTTTGGAGTTGGTAGCAGAAACGAGTGTATGATTTGTGATGCCCTGAGAAATAAAGCCATCTGGTGTCCAGTGATAAATATAGGTCTTCTATCTTGTACCTCATTTGTAAACCAGTGATAGTTGGCTATGAGTTCTCAAAACCTCAGATCATTTCTTGCATTAGATTCTAGATGAATTAGAGTAAGGGGGATGTGTTGGGTTTGTTTTGTTGGGGATTTTTAATATTTTTATGCATGCTGTCACTGGCAGTAAATAAAGTCTGCCTTCACTTGGTCTGCATGAAGATGAACTTGTGTATCCTAGAGACACTTTCATAGGCTGCCTGTAGACCTAAGAATATAGTACTTTATCACAGAATCTCAAGGTTTGAAAAGACCTTTAAGATCATCAAGTCCAACCATCCCTGTCCTGTGCTAAACCAGATCCCTGAGCACCTCATCTCCCCTTTGTTCAACACCCCCAGGGGTGGGGACTCAGCCCCCTCCCTGGGAAGCCTGTGCCACAGCCCCACAACTCTGCCAGGGAAGAACTTTGCCCTCCCAGCTGAGCTGACCCTGCCCTGGGGCAGCTTGAGCCCATTGCCCCTTGGCCCAGCTCCTGGCCCCTGGCTGAAGAGACCATCGCCCACCTCTCTGCACCCTCCTGGCAGGGCAGGGGAGGTGGATGGGGAGAAGGTCTCCCCCCAGCCTCCTCTTCTCCAGGCTCAACACCCCCAGCTCCCTCAGCTGCTCCTCAGAGGATTTGCCCTCCAGCCCCTTCCCCAGCCTGGTTGCCCTTCTCTGCACTCCCTCCAGCACCTCAATGTCCTTCTTGTGGTGAGGAGCCCAGAACTGGACCCAGCACTCCAGCTGCAGCCTCCCCAGTGCCCAGTCCAGGGGCACAATCCCCTCCCCACACCTACTGGCCACGCTGTGTCTGACACAAGCCAGGATGCCCTTGGCCTTCCTGGCCTTCTGGGCACACTGCTGGCTCATATTCAGCCTGCAGTCACCCAACACCCCCAGGTCCTTCTCTGCCTGACAGCTCTCCAGCCAGTCTCCCCCAGCCTGTAGCACTTTATTGTTCTATCTTAATCTTTTCATTGTTTATTCTGTAATCATATGTGTAAATATAACCATGATTAGCAAGGGAAATTCTATGTATTTATGTATATATATTCTATAATTTCATGTGCATATCTGTTTTCTAAATTTTGAGTTGCAAAGTGACAAGAGTATCCTTTATCCAGTATCAGCTTTAAAAGAATGCTAGAGTGCCTTTTATTGCTGTTGCCTCTCACTGCTCTTCAAGGTGAATTGAATATAAGTTAATCAGAAGATAGTTGATTCTTTTTTCCTTGAAGGGTATGGAATGCTGTAATTTGTCAACTCAAGATTAAGATGGGGCTAATGCATAAAAGGCCTATTTGTAATAGGATGCTCAATAATAAAATGAAGTCTGTTCTTCCTCAGGAATGTTGTTTTCCACCTGTAGAACTTTACCACACAGTTTTTGTGCTTTCATTTCTTCTTAGAGCTCTAACCAGATTGAGAAGATAACTGGGCTGGACAGCTTGAAAACTCTGCAGAAGCTGGACTTATCTAGGAATAAAATAACTAGTCTAGAAGGCTTGGAGGAACATGATCTACTAGAGATGATCAACATTGAGCATAACCAGGTAGCATACTCAATATTGATCTCAGCTTTTTCTGAAAGTGCTTTTTTTTCCCCCTCCATAAAATCCAATCCTTTTTATGGCTTATTCAAAAAATATTACAACATTGCAAGAAGTTAATGGTAGAAAAGATGACTTTTCTTTTGGTGTTTCACTCCAGTACTGTTTCACATGTTGATTGATAGTGTACTCCTAAGGCCTTATTTAATATCTCTAGATGGGTTTATCTTTATGTGGATATCACTTCTGTAGTATTTAGTGCTCATGGACATAAAGAGCTAACAGTGCTCCCTTGAGTGGATAAGGATGAGTATGCAGCTTTTTCAGCTTGATTATTCTTGAGGATCTTTACTTACATCACAGCTTTTCTACTGCCAGGCCTCAGGAGGGTTTGCTAATATCTCTCAGCCCAGTTTTATGACCACAGATTCTTCTGAGCTCTCAGCTGGAAACTTTCTGTAAGGCAGAACTGCATGTACTCTATTATAAAGTAGCTTTTGTTACACAGCAGAATTTTAACTCAAGTACAATGATACAATCCAACCTGTTTTTTATTTGAATTTTGCAACTCAAAAAACATAATAATCTTGATATTGATCTTCTGGGGTCCTTAACTGAAAGGATCAATTCATGAATCATTTTGATATCAAAGACACATCTGCATGTGGGAAAAGAAAAATAAAAAAATAAAACCACAAATCAGGAATTAAACCTTTTCTGCCATTTTTCCCCACTTGCAAGACTTAATTCAAGACACTATGAATACTTTTTCTCACTCTGTGTTCAGGCTGACATTTAAAGGTACAGCAATTGCACAAGACAGGAAACTAACTAATAGTATGGTTGCTATTAGCATTAATAGCACCACTTCAATTGCCTCACTGTTCTTTACTGTGCTCAAAAGCTATTAATTTTACCTCATCAAATTTTGCCTCTTTTAATGATGTTATTGAAACTGTTTCACGAGTCACCATTTTTTTGAACATTTTCTTCTGAAGAATAATTTAAAGAGAATTTTAATTCATTAATGCAAAAAGATCTGAGTTACTTCAGCTCACTACCACCCAGAATGATCTTACATACTTGATATTTAAAACTGGACATGATAGGTTTATCTGCAAACCACATCTCTCCTGTACATGTTCAGTGATTTTCTCAAATGTTGACAGTTGGTATTCTATGATTTATTTAGGAAACCCACCAAAATGACTTTAAACTTGGTTAAAACTGTTCTACAGTGACCTTCATGTTCTATCAAAATGAATATTGGATTAGGCTATGGTTGAGGTTTATGTTTTTAGACACTTTCCATAAGCTGAGTATAAATTATGGATGGAATTGGAAGCCTTCTTAGGTTTAGTCATTCAGCAGTGGAGGAAAACCAGGTATCCTTGCATAGCAGTTCATCCCAACCTACCATGGATTGAATGACCTCTGGAACTGCCTCTCTCCACTGATTATGAAGTGAGGTTGAATGAATCATAGAATCACAGGATGGCATGGGATGGAAGGGACCCCGAGGATCACAGAGTTCCAACCCCCCTGCCACAGGCAGGGCCACCAACCTCAGGCCTGGAGCTACACAAGGCTGCCCAGGGCCCCATCCAACCTGGCCTTGAACACCCCCAGGGATGGGGCATCCACCCCCTCTCTGGGCAGCCTATTGCAGCCCCTCACCAGTCTCTCTGCAAAAAACTTCCCCCTAATACCTAATTTAACCCTTCCTTCCTTTAGCTTCACTCCATCCCCCTTGTCCTGCCAGTCTCTGCCCTTTAACAAGCTGATTCTCCTCCTGTTTCTCTGCTCCCTTCAGGGACTGGCAGGCTGCAATGAGGTCCCCCCACAGCCTTCTCTTCTCCAGGCGGAACCAGCCCAGCTCCCTCAGCCTCTCTTCATAGGGGAGCTGCTCCAGCGCCCTGAGCATCTTTGTGGCTCCTCTGACCCCTCTCCAACAGTCCCACATCTTTCTTGTATTGGGCCCCAGCTCTGGACACAGGACTCCAGCTGGGGCCTCAGGAGGGCAGAGTATGACTTGGTCTAAGTTAACAGATGGCTAAAATGAGGCAAATGTAAATTCTATTTGATCCATTTTGTTTTAATTGAGAACCCTGCAACTGTTCACTCAGGGTCTAGCAGGAGTGCCTCCAGAGTGACCTTTCTTTGGGCACACAGGCCTTGATTAATCCCATGTAACCACTAATGCTCATCTGATGTGCCTGAGTGCAGCCAACCCAGGTTTCCATTGTGGAAGGGTGAATCTTTTAAGTGGAATGCATCACCCTCTGGACACACACAGCCAAGGACAGCTATGCTGATGCTTTTCAGTCAAGTGCTACAAGTTAGTTAGGATGAACTTGAGCTCCATTGAAAAGAAACTCTTCTTAGAAGGTTGTTGGGGTGGGTTGTTTTTTTTTGCTAGTCAACTGAAGTGCAAATGTAACTGCAGAATTGCCTCACTTTAACACATCAGCCACATAAAAGCTAAATGTGTTAGGGCCTGACATTTGAAAGAACTGGGAAAATGCAGGTGGTTTGAAATTGCTGTCTGTATTATACTGCTTCTCCAGCTAACATCCAAGTTGTCTGCCTTTTGTGACTGGAAGTGCCTTATTGAATGCAGTTAACATGTATACCCATTTTGTAGAGTATAATGAAGATTTTGCTGTCCAGATTTTAAGAGCAGGGATTAAAATACATTTTTTCACCCCCATATTTATCATGGATTCCCTTGCTGCTGATTTATGCTTTGTTTCTGTCCCTAATTAGATTGCTGAGCTGCGTGAACTTGAATATATTGAAGATCTGCCTCTGCTCAGAGTTTTAAATCTTTTGAAAAATCCTGTACAGGTAAGAAAGAGCTACAGAGGAAGCCAAAACTAAGAACCTAGAACTGCTGTTTTGGAACAAGCCAGAATCTCCTTAGACTCAGTCTCTGTCTCTGTGAGTGGCTAGCTCTTTTCAGGGAGTGAGCACAAGAAGTGATGAGTGATAGTTTCCCTGGCATGATTATCCCCCTTTATCTGGGAACTCTGAACCAAAGCTGCACATGAATCATGATGTTTAATATCCACATGTTAGATCCATGAATTTTATTGATTCAATTTGTGAATCCATCTATGCATCTGTACTCATTTTTGTTTGGGAAGAGATTCCCTTCTTGTTTGTTTTGAAGGTCTGTAGTCAATTGTTCCTGGGAAAAGCTCAACGGAACTTAATAATGCCCTTCTAAAAATCCTGTGTCTCTGGAATCTGCATCTTCTTTTCTTCTTCAGGATTTACACAGTTTTCATTTATGGCTCCCATAATATTCCTCAATTAATGAGTTGAACATCCATTTTATTAACAGTGACATTTGCAAAATATCAGAAATTCTGACTTTGACATTGCCTTTGTAAGTTGTCCTGAGCAATCAAAAATGAGCTGGGCTTGTTCAGCCTGGAGAAGAGAAGGCTGGGGGGGACCTCATTGCAGCCTGCCAGTCCCTGAAGAGAGCAGAGAAACAGGAGGGGAATCAGCTTGTTGAAAGAGCAGACAATGGCAGGACAAGGGGGAAATCACAGAATCACAGAGTTGTAGGGCATGGAAGGGACCTCCAGAGCTCATGGGGTCCAACCCCCCTGCCAAAGCAGCTCCCCAGCTCATCCTGCACAGATAGGTGTCCAGATGGGGCTGGAATCTCTCCAGGGAAGGAGACTCCACCACCTCCCTGGGCAGCCTGTCCCAGGGCTCTGGCACCCTCACTGGGAAAAAGTTCCTCCCCATGTTGGTGTGGAACTTCCTCTGCTCCAATTTTCAGCCATTGCCCCTTGTCCTGTCTCCTCAGAGCACAGAAAAGGGGCTGGACAATTCCCCCTGCACCCCATGTGTAAGATATTTATAAACATCGATTAGGTCCCCTCTCAGTCTTCTCCAGGCTGAACAGCCCCAGCTCTCTCAGCCTTTCCTCACAGGATAGATGGATTAAAGCTAAAGGAAGGAAGGTTTAAAGAAGGTATTAGGGGGAAGTTTTTTATAGAGAGAGTGTTTAGGGGCTGGAACAGGCTGCCCAGAGAGGGGGTGGGTGCCCCATCCCTGGGGGTGTTCAAGGCCAGGTTGGATGGGGCCCTGTGCAACCTTGTGTAACTCCAGGCCTGAGGTTGGTGGCCCTGCCTGTGGCAGGGGGTTAGAATTCTATGATCCTTGGGGTCCCTTCCAACCCATGCCATTCTATGATTCCATGATTCTACAATTCTATGATTCTGTCCTAACACTTGTGATTTCTAAAATATGTTTGAATTTTACAGTGAATTTTCCTCCCATGTCAGAGAGGGAAAAAAAATAAATAAAGGGTTTAACTTCTCCAAACTGTAATTGCCAGTTTTGTGTCAGCTGTCATGAGAATGGTTTGTTGTGGCACAAAGTATCATGAAAAAATACCTGATATAGGCTGCCCCTGGTCCTATGTAGTCTGAAAGCCTTTTTGTGTTTACATATCCTTCCCCTAATCAAAGTCTGATCCTATTCCTTTCAATTACTGTTTTAATAACTTATACTTGCAACTTAAAACAACTGTTTGAATTTCAGTTGTTTTAACAGGCCCTTACTGGTTTCAAAACTAAGAAGCTTCATTAACTTGTCAGTGACAGCTTTTTAATTTGATTTTGAACTATTATTTTGTTATTAATTTATAAGTATCTAAAATGACAAATTTATGCTGCAAATTCTCTTTTAAAGTTCCTTCTACTAAGGTTAGAGCTGTAGTTTAGTATATAATCTCAGTCTAGATAATGCTTTTGGTTCTCCAACAGCCTTTCTTGGTGTTCTAGTGGGTACAGTGGTGATTTTTAAGTGCCAGTCCTGACCTTTTGAATAATGAGTTGCAGGCCTTTGAACAACTATCAGCTTTTGTTGCAGAATCTAAACCTGGGGAGAGCAGGGGGGGCAGATCGTACAGTGTATTGACATAGAATCCCAGACTGGTCTGGGTTGGAAGGGACCCCAAGGATCACAGAGCTCCAACCCCCCTGCCACAAGCAGGGACACCAACCTCCAGGCCTGGAGCTACACAAGGTTGCCCAGGGCCCCATCCAACCTGGCCTTGAACACCCCCAGGGATGGGGCACCCACCCCCTCTCTAGGCAGCCTGTTCCAGCCCCTAAACACTCTCTCTATAAAAAACTTCCCCCTAATACCTTCTTTAAACCTTCCTTCCTTTAGCTTAAATCCATCTCCCCTGTGAGGAAAGGCTGAGAGAGCTGGGGCTGCTCAGCCTGGAGAAGAGAAGACTGAGGGGGGACCTAATCAATGTTTATAAATATCTTAAGTCTGGGGTGCAGGGGGAATTGGCCAGCCCCTTTTCAGTGTCAGTGGGGACAGGACAAGGGGCAATGGCTGCAAGTTGGAGCACAGGAAGTTCCACACCAACATGGGGAGGAACTTTTTCCCAGTGAGGGTGAGGGAGCCCTGGGACAGGCTGCCCAGGGAGGTGGTGGAGTCTCCTTCTCTGGAGATATTCCAGCCCCATCTGGACACCTATCTGTGCAGGATGAGCTGGGGAGCTTTAGTCCATCCCCCTTGTCCAACCATTATCTACCTTTTTAAAAAGTCCCATCAGGGTAAAAGCTTTTTATATCACAGTGTATTAAGACCAGTTTAATTTCCACCAATTTAAATTAAATATTAGATTGACATTAAGTACTTTATGTCAAAGTCTGAACTTTGTCCTTTAGGAGCAAACAGATTATTGGCTCTTGGTGATTTTCACATTGCTCCAACTGACAGAACTGGATCTCAAGAAGATTTCAGTTGAAGAAAAGGTATGTAAACATCATTATCATTCTAGACTTTCTCTAACTAAAGAATATAAAAACCTGTGCATGCAATTGCAGCTTTGTCATCATTTGGCTGTGACATCTACCATGTTTCAGATCCCCAAGATAGGCTCCAAATTCAGAGTCTTTTGCTTTAAAATCCATATATATACACAGAATTTCTGGAGCAGTTGTGGTATGTTAAAAATGCAAAGCTTACCTAAAAGCTTTGTTCAGTGAAGAAATTCACTTAGCAGCTATTGTTATGCAGCCAGTGAATCTAAACAGGCAACTACATTCACTAATACTCTGTAACTGCTTTCAGACACATTGTTGGGGTTGTTTTTTTTAGTGCTGTGGATAGAAAAGTGAACTCTGAAAGTTCTAAGGAGGCTTGTTTTCCTTTTTATGCCATACAGATTTCACTGTAAAATCTCCCAAGAAAAAGCCTGCTCAGCCTGCTTCTAGTCATTAGCTTTTGTAATAGAAACCTTTCCCTCCAGTGCTGCTTTTACTATAATTTGCTTGCTGCATGGAGTATTTGGGCCCCAGCCATGCTAGAACTGTTAGGATTAACTGCTGCCAATTGGGGTTGGATTTCAGGGAATTATCCTTTAAAAATGATCCTTACAGGAAATTCATCACCCCTAACTTTAGCTGCATAAACATTAGTGTTCTAATTTAATGCCAGGCTCTCTCTGTTATGAACACAGAAAAGGGATGAGATCAGAGTTTAAGTTACCTCACCACCCAAGATGTCAATCTTACTTTTTGGCTTAGATGACAAGCTTGTTTTCCTTCCAATAAAATTCTGAATATATTCAAAAGTCATTTTTCTTCCCCTATGGACTGCAAAGGCAAGCCTGGCTAACTGGTTCAGACTAGCACTTAACTCCTGATGATTAAAGTAATTTCAGAAATTCTTCTCCTCATGTTATTTTAGGACATCTACTCTAACATCATAAATTCTGTTGTCAAACTATGCAACATATGAAGTAGATTTCCTTTGGACTAACCTTACCTGGAAGAAGTGCACCAGGATGTGCCTAATGTGCTCCTAGCCACTACCTCAGACCAAAGGCCAGAACTAGAGCTAGAGTGAAATCACAGAATCACAGAACATTAGGAGTTGGAAGAGACCTTGAAAGCTCATCTAGTCCAACTCCCTGCCAGAGCAGGATCACCCAGACTAAATCCCACAGGAACACATCCAGGTGGGGTTTGAATGGCTCCAGAGAAGGAGACTCCACAACCTCTCTGGGCAGCCTGTAACATTGCTCTGTCACCCTCACAGGAAAAAGTTCCTCCCTATATTGAAATGGAACTTCCACTGCTCCAGCTTGCACCCCTTGTCCTATCGCTGCCATCCCTGAGCAGAGCCTGGCTCTATCCTCCTGACTCTCACCCTTTACATATTTATGACATTAATAAGGTCACCCCTCAGTCTCCTCCAAGCAAAACAGGCCCTGCTCCCTCAGCCTCTCCTCATAAGGAAGGTATTCCACTCCCTTACTCATCTTGGTGGCCCTTCAGTCCCCCCAAAATAGTGTGGAACCTTGCCTCCCAAGTACTGGATGTTTTATTTTAAAGATCCCTCCTACTGCACCATACCACTTGCTGAGATAGGCATGGCTGCCCATGGCTTAGGGCAGTATGTTGTGGCAGTGTTGGCTAGTTGGTGTTTGGTGGCTTACATGAAGAGACTTGGTGATTCTTAACTGGTTTCTGAATAGGCAGCATTAATAATACCAAAAAATATCCTGGGCAACCTTGTGTAGCTCCAGGCCTGAGGTTGGTGTCCCTGCCTGTGGCAGGGGGGTTGGACCTCTGTGATTCTTGGGTTCCCTTCCAACCCAGACCATTCTATGATTCTATATCCAACTCATTAGCAGGCAGTACCCTCAATAGAGCTTTCAGTAGAATGGATGGAGGGAATCCTTGGAGTTTGAGTGGGCTTCCTCCCAGGAAAGACAGGAGTGCATTGTCAGGAGAAAATTGCAGTTTGCTTACTTTATTAATGGCCATTCTGTTCCTCTTCTGACAAATAAGTGAATGGCTTCAGTCCCTGAGGATTTTAGTTTGGCATCTTCCACCAGCACTGAGAGGATGCAAATTAATGGATAATTAAAACCTAAGCAAAATTACTTTGCATCTTTTGTGGCATCCTGTTTTCTTTCCAGTAAAAGGTTGAATATATTAAAAATGGTGAGCTACGCCTGGCTGCCTTCCATCTCTCTATCTATCAAATTGTGCTTAAACATCCTGAAAAGATTTATGAAGCAGAGTGCTCCCAGACAAGCCAAATACAAAGACTGACCCTCATAAATATGAAGTCATCCTTATTCAGAGTGATCTGTGAAGCATATTGCAGCTGGGAACAATTACATCACCACTCTTCTTTCTTTTCCCCTTAAATTGTGGAAACAGGTTGCTGCTGTGAATAAATATGATCCTCCTCCAGAAGTTGTTGCTGCTAAAGATCATATGACTCAGGTTATGTGTAGCATGTTGCAACCCCAGAGAATCTTTGACAGGTAAGCTTCCCTCCACTTCACATCAGCTCCTGAGGGTGGCACTCAAGTAAAGCAAGAATATGTTGTCATATTTAGAGGGACATTTCTCTGTCCCTCTCCCACCTTTAAATGAATCGAGTGAAGAGGAGAAGTTCCATAGTATTCTATTAGCAGTCTGGAAATTAGGCAAATCTTATTTGGTTGCAATTGATTATGAAATGAAGTTAGTCATTCACCTCTAAAGGCAGAGACAGATTGTCCACAGCTCCATTTCTTTTAAACGATCTGTTGAAACAGATGGCCATTTGCACCATAAATGAAAGATGCAAAATTTCTATCAATACCCAAAGGCAATTTTAAAATCTCTAGAGGCAGAAGAGAGCTGTGAAACATCTCTTCTTCCTATTCTGGCTTACTCCTTCTCTTCACACTATTGGCATCCCATTGTGAGCAAAATGGCTTTATTTTGTGGCTTGGGGGGGCACGTTTTATATTCATGAGGTGAAATTTTCAAGTCTGGACTTTGGGAAGTCCAGCTATTTGGGAGGAGAGGATGCTGACTGCCACTTCTAGCATGGAAGGCAGAGGCAAATCAATGTTCTTTTTCCACCTTTGCCATTACCATGCCAGGTGACTTCTCTCAGCCTCATTTCTCATTTAGAAAATGGAAATAGCCCTATTTTGCTGCTCTGCAGATGTGTTATGATATATGTGAGATGAATGCTCAGAAAATGCTTTGACATATTCTGATGGGAGATGCTGTGAAATATGCACAGGTTATTGTATTGGCTACAGTGGGCACTGAGGTCAGCTTTTCTGCCCCACATCTTGTAGCACCACATGGGACATCTTAATTCATAACTGATGGAACCTGATTTAAGCTACATGATTTACTAACTCAGACATTTATATTTTTACAATTTATTTGTTGCTAATCTGTTTTCTGGGATTGTTGGTGAAAGACAGGAGCCAATGCAAGTTGTGATGATAGCTGTGAGAATTCTTAGCAGCCTATTTAAAACAACCCTGAAGATTTATTTACTGTTTTGAAGGGTTGTAGATTCCTTTTTTCTTTTTTTTTTTTTTAAAAAAAAATAGAAGCACAATAGTTTTACCTAAAGGCATGGATTTCTTCCAATGCAGACACAGGCTCTATTTAAATATTTGTTTATTGCATTATGTATGTGTATCTTCATTGCTGGAAAGAAACAATTCTGTCTTCTGTATTGTATACACAAACATATAAACATGCAGACCAGCATTTATGGGACTGACCAAAATTGTTAATGATGCTCTGAATGTTTGCCCATGCTCAGCTGGAAAGCACACAACACAGTCATTAGTGAAATCTTCTAATGATGATATGTTACAGGCTTCTACATTATAAAATGCTTATTTGAACCAGATTGGTGCAGTTTATCTGCATTTATAGATGAGATTATGATGAATTTGGATATAGTAATATCTATATTCAAAATAAAACATGATAATCAAGGGAAAAGTTACATTGTTGAATGTTCTGCCATTAGAAAACATTAGCTTTATGTTTCTTATGCTCTTCCCTCTCCCTGTGTGCCTTGTGTTTCTATCTTTAACTACATGGAAACACACCACCAAACAATACTATGTGTATTTTCCCCCTACTATAAATGGATGTGACATTTTAAAAGGTAGCTTGATCATAGTTATAACTGCTACAGGGTGAGCAGGAATTTAATAGCAAAGGTCTCTTCAATCTATTGGGCAAGTACATGATGAGGCTTTGGTATCTGGCTACTGAGGATAAATTCATTCTGAGAAGAAATAGAGCATGATTATTTTTAACAATGAAGGTAATTAACCATTGGAACAATTTACCAAGGGTATCAAGAATTCTCCACAACTGAAATGTGTTTAATTAAAATATGCTCTAACAGAACCTCAGGTACCAGGCTTGAAAAAACTAACTCAGGGAAATCCTGTTGCCAGTGTGATGAGGAAAGTCTGAGTAGATGATCACAGTAGTCCCTTCTGGCCTTGAAATCTATTAATCTTGCACAGCAGTGTATTACTGTGCTCACCAAAGACAAAGAAAGTGGAAAGATGCACATTAAATGAGCCAAGAACAAGACACTGCTTAGAAGTTTTAGGAAAACCAAAGCTTTTAACTACTGAGAACCAGTAAGTGGTGATGCAGTGAAAGATGGTATTATGGAACTGTTCTTTATGGTCTTCTGATGACATAATAAATCCTTGGAATTTGAGAATATGAGGAATTTGAGCACATGAGGAATTTGAGCAATGGAAATTTATTTAAGGGAATTTGAATTCCAAGTATAGTCATGTCAAGTAATGATGTATTTTATCATTACTGAATATAACACTTCCTTGTAAAAGAAGGGATTACAGAGGAATTCTGCAGTTTGCAAGCATGTAACACACTCTGTGCCTAGAGAAGGAATCTATTAAAACTATGTTGGAGATAAGGGTTCTGTCTTCACAGAACTGCATTGATAGCATTATTCAGGAAGGGCATGGCCTTGAGTAAGAATAAGACCTTTTCTGCTGCATCCTGATAAATTTTGAATTTCTCATCACTAAGCATGTTTCCTGGAATTCCCATCTTTGAAATGGTTTATTTATCATAATGCACTTCTAGCATCCACAACTGTCGCTAATACCTCCTGGCATCATATTGTCTTAAACTGCCTTTTTCTTTACCACAAATGTCAGAAAAGAATCATAGAATCATAGGATGGCAAGGGTTGGAAGGGACCCCAAGGATCACAGAGCTCCAACCCCCCTGCCACAGGCAGGGACACCAACCTCAGGCCTGGAGCTACACGAGGTTGCCCAGGGCCCCATCCAACCTGGCCTTGAACACCTCCAGGGATGGGGCATCCACCCCCTCTCTGGGCAGCCTATTCCAGCCCCTCACCACTCTTTCTGTAAAAAACTTCCCCCTAATATCCAATCTAACCCTTCCCTCCTTCAGCTTTAATCCATTCCCCCTTGTCCTGCCAGTCTCTGCCCTTGAACAAGCTGATTCCCCTCCTGTTTCTCTGCTCCCTTCAGGGACTGGCAGGCTGCAATGAGGTCCCCCCACAGCCTTCTCTTCTCCAGGCTGAACCAGCCCAGCTCCCTCAGCCTCTCTTTGTAGGGCAGGTGCTCCAGCCCCCTGAGCATCTTCGTGGCTCCTCTGTCCCCTCTCCAACAGCCCCACATCTTTCTTGTATTGGGGCCCCAGCTCTGGACACAGGACTCCAGCTGGGGCCTCAGGAGGGCAGAGCAGAGAGGGAAAAAAGGGAAAGATAATCTGAACACCTCCAATAATCAAGAGAGTAAAGAGGTATTTCTTGAATTGAATTATTGGAGTGTCATAAACTTAACAGATTCAGATAAGAAATCACCACCAGCATGAAGTTTAATCAGGGCAAGTGCTGGATTCTGACCCTGGGAAGGGGCAACCCTGGCTGCATATCCAGCCTGGGGGATGAGAGGCTGGAGGCCAGCTGTGCTGAGAGGGACTGGGGGGTCTTGGTGGACAGTGAGGTACCCATGAGCCAGCGGTGTGCCCAGGCAGCCAGGAGGGCCAACCCCACCCTGGGGTGCATCCAGCACGGCACGGCCAGCCGGGCCAGGGAGGGGATTGTCCTGCTCTGCCCTGTGCTGGGGCGGCCTCACCTCGAGTCCTGGGGGCAGGTTTGGGTGTCACAGGACAAGAGGGACAGGGAACTCTTGGAGAGTGTCCAGAGGAGGCAGGGAGGATGCGGAAGGGTCTGGAGGGGAAGTCTCCTGAGGAGAGGCTGGAGGCCCTGGGGTTGTCCAGCCTGGAGAAGAGGAGGCTGAGGGGAGACCTCCTGGGGGTCTGTGGCTTCCTGCCCAGGGGAGCCAAGGGGCAGCACTGATCTCTCTCCTCTCTTTGGGCCCAGGGCTGGAACCCCAGGGAACGGCGTGAAGCTGCCAGGGGAGGGTTAGGTTGGCTGTTAGGAAGAGGTTCTGTGCTGAGAGGGGGGTGGGGCACTGGCACAGGCTCCCCAGGGAAGGGGTCCCAGCCCCGAGCTGGGCTGAGGGCAAGAAGCGTCTGGTCGATGCCCTCAGTGCCCTGCTCTGCCTGGGCTGGGGCTGTGTGGAGCCAGGGGTGGGACTCCATGGGCCTTAGGGGACCCTTCCAGCTCAGGAGATAATAGTATTGAAGGATTTTTAAAATGTATTTTTACCTTCTCCAGTAATTTAATGCTATTGTGCTAATAAGTTTATTGTGCTCATGTTCTCTAATGTTTTGTAAATGTCACCAGTTGGCACAGTAAGTATAATTTCTCCCAAGGGCTCTGCTACTGTCTTGCTTTAAAATAGTCTCATGGCTGGAACACTGCACCAGGATCTGGGTTCATTTCACAGTTTAGTAGCAGCACATATGTACCTACTCAAGTCAGTCAATTTATTAGGTGTATCTGTTATTTCTTCTGTGAGGATAGTACTCTGTAGGAGAATTAGGAGACTAAATTGCATTATTATCTTAACTCTTCTGAAGCGTCAGGTCCCATTATATACATATAGCCTGGTACATAATAGAGCTGGTTTGCTGAACCTAAAGTAGGAGTAAAGCCATTACTTTTGAAACCTTTTTTCTCTGTACTTGCATTGGATGGTTATCATTACTTCTTATAGAGTTAGTTATTTGCAAGAGATGAGGTAGAAGCAATATACTCTGTTTTCAGGGATTTCTGGTCATCTGATTTGAATCATATTAAAGAAGTTTAGGCTGGAAAGATGGACCCAGGTGAACCTAATGAGGTTCAACACTGCCAAGGGTCAGGAGTTGCACTGGGGCCAGAGGAATTCCAGACATAGATACAGACTGGGAGAAGAGCTCCTGGGGAGCAGCCCTGCTGAGAAGGACCTGGGGGTTCTGGGGGATGAGAAGCTTCCCATGAGCCAGCAGTGTGCTCTTGGAGCTGGGAAGGGTGATGGGATCCTGGGCTCCATCAGCAGAGGGGTGGCAGCAGGGACAGGGAGGGGATTGTCCCTCTCTGCTCTGCCCTCCTGAGGCCCCACCTGGAGTCCTGTGTCCAGAGCTGGGGCCCCAATACAGGAGAGATGTAGGACTGTTGGAGAGGGATCAGAGGAGCCATGGAGATGATCATAGGGCTGGAGCACCTGCCCTACAAGGAGAGGCTGAGGGAGCTGGGCTGGTGCAGCCTGGAGAAGAGAAGGCTGTGGGGGGACCTCATTGCAGCCTGCCAGTCCCTGAAGGGAGCAGAGGAACAGGAGGGGAATCAACTTGTTAAAAGGGCAGAGACTGGCAGGACAAGGGGGATGGATTAAAACTAAAGGAGGGAAGGCTTAGATTAGATATTAGGGGGAGGTTTTTTACAACGAGTGTGGTGAGGGGCTGGAACAGGCTGCCCAGAGAGGGGGTGGGTGCCCCATCCCTGGGGGTGTTCAAGGCCAGGTTGGCTGGGGCCCTGGGCAACCTTGTGTAGCTCCAGGCCTGAGGTTGGTGTCCCTGCCTGTGGCAGGGGGGTTGGAGCTCTGTGATCCTTGGGGTCCCTTCCAACCCTTGCCATTCTATGAAGTTAAACGTGTGTTAGTAGTTTTCTTCCATTTTAAATTTTAAATAGAGTTAAAACTATTTATTACTTAAAAATAAGTGGGTTGGGTATTATTCCAGCTATTTCTGACATATTATCAAGTGATATAAGCTTAAAATCTAGCTGAGATTAAAAAATAAGAGTCCAAAGTTGCATTCTATTTTTAGCTGTCCAAATTGCTAGATGCTCAGAAGTGCAGAAATGCCTCTCTAGTATTTACAGCTGGAAGTGGAAATCTGAGGATCTAACCATCTGCTCAGCATGGAGAAAATGGAAGGCTTTGTATTTTTGCAGCACTTTGGGTTCTTTTATTGTAGTGTTATTTGTATTCAGTGGACTTTGGGGATCTTTGTGGTTTTTTCATTGCATTGAATTGGAGAGTTCTTTACAAATTGCCACCTTCATCTGGCAAGGTCGTGGAAGTCAGCAAGATTACATGCAGAAGGTTTGTAGGACTGAAACCAGGTTGATGGTAGGTTTATTATCCTGATCATTAAAATATTACCATCTCTTCAGTAGACTTGGAAAACTCTTAAACAAACCCCAGCAACACTGTAACTGCAGAGGGAGCTTTAGAAAAGACTCTAAATGAGAAAAGATTATCGTAGACATGACATTATTCCTTTTGCAAAGGAGACCCAGGGGTCTTTAATGCAGTATTTTGTGCTATTTTTATGTTTAGAGCATATCAAACTGAGCACATGCTTCTCCTGATTCTGTCTAAACTGTGAACAATGTGAATAGTGTGAGAGACACAGATGAGATTAGTTGAAGTGATGATAAAGTCTCTGCAGAAGCTTTATACAAAGTTGCTGAAGACTTCATTTGTAGGTAATGTAATAGCTCCTTGTTTTCCTTTCTTGTAGCACTTTACCTAGTCTTGATGCTCCCTACCCCATGCTGGTGTTAGTTGGCCCTCTGGCCTGTGGTAAGAGAGAGCTTACTCATAGGATCTGCAGACAGTTCAACAATTTCTTCAGATATGGGTAAGTTTGCTCTGAAAGTTTAAGAGAACACAAAGTTATTGAGACTAAAATTGCTGCTGGTTTGTTTGGTGGGTTGTTTTTTTTTCTTGTAGGTTTTTTTTTTTTTTTAAAGAAGTTAAAAGTTAAAGACAACCAATAAATGTTCATTGCTTGAATAAATGTTCAGGCTTGATTGCCTGAAGTCATCAACTACTTCCTTAAAAGAAAAGCTATTTAAATTATCGTGTTCTTTTCAAAGGTGAACAGCAAACAAACAAACAAACCCATGTCATTTAGTGCTCCTTTTATCAATCTGTTCTGTCTGTGCTCACTAATACCCCTCAACCTAAGCATCTGTTTAGATAAGTATGCATTTCTCTTAATTTTTTGGGATGAACCTGCATATAAACACATTAGCATGTGCAGACTGCATCCAGAAGCTAGAAAGGGAAGCAAGTGCAATTGGTGGACCAGTTTATTCTCCTGTGAGTGGTGTTATCAAAGCAAATGGCACCTTTCAGACTTCACCACCTGCTGGGATGACTAATTCTCCCTATCTGAAAGGTCTGAATTATGATCCTTACTGCCCTGGGCTCCCTGTGTATTTACTGGAGAGAAACTCTCTCATTCCAAGAGAGATTCACCCTTTGTGAATGACTTCTCTGAAGTATCAACCTATTTTCAGTGAGCAGTAAATCAGAGGTCTGGCTGAGTTACATCACCACTGTGTGGTGGTACAAGCTCTTCCTTTTGTCCACCCATCCCCTTCACAACACCCAACTCCCAGAGGTCCTATACCACACACTATCCAGCACTGGTCTGTATTGCTGTTATATTGTCCATCCTCTATCTCAGATTTTTTAATACACAAATTTATTCATTCACTTTTAACCAGCCTTTGGCTGTAGCTTCATGTATATAGTATTTGCCACTATAGGACCTGGCTCTATATTTGTGCACTCGTAAGAAGAGGTGAGTAGTAAGAGACCATGGGCACATAGGTATGTTGTAGAAGTTGTGAGAAGCTGTGGATGCCTCCATCTGTGGAAGTGTTCAGGGCCAGGCTGGATGGGGCTTTGAGCAACCTGATCTGGTACAGGGTGTCCCTGCCCATGGCAGTGGGGTGAGAATGGGTGGGCTTTGAGATTCCTTCCAATCCAGACCACTCTGGGATTCTATGATTGATTCTGCAGAGTTCTTAACATCACAGGACCACGAGCTGTGTGTTGATATGTCTGGTAGCAGACATGTTCTCTAACAGAATACACAATAGTGAAGAGCATTGGGACAGGCTGCCCAGGGGGTGTGGATATTCCAGACCCATCTGGACACTGACCTGTGTGACCTGTCCTAGGGACCCTACTTTGGCAGGGAGGTTGGACCTGATGATCTCTGGAGGCCCCTTCCAACTAATCTTCCTTTGTACTCAGATTATAGCCCCTTGCTGGATTAGATCATTAAACTGGCAAGTTGAAAGGGCATTTTAAGAAAAAATCTATAAAGTCTATGTGACTGGAAAACTGATTTTTTTGCCTTTTTTTAAAGCAACTCCCATGTTTTGAAAGACTAGATTGAAAATTACAAACCAACTGAACACCAAATGAAATTTTCCAAGCACTATTATGGGTTTTTTAAGAGCATTGTTTTTGATACCATCTATTTTATTTCCTAAAACTTATATGCATGAGGGGGGGAAAAAAAGCCCCAAAAAACCAGAGAGAGACAGAATCTTAAAGCAGAAAATTGCAACCATAAAGCAAAGTTGTATTTTAATTATTCAGTGGAGATTTAAGCAATTTTATGGCTTACACTTTTAAATTTCAAACATTCCCCTGATTAAAAATGTATTTCATGCAAGATATCCTGGCAATTTGAATGTAAACATGGCCCTGCAATTAAAAAGGGTGGTAATGTTTAAAAGTGTTTCAAAAAAATAAAGTGAAATTGAACCCTCAAACCATCTGGCTAGTGCTCAGGAATGACCTTTAAAGCTGGATGTGTTCATAATATCTTGAAGAAAATCAGGCCTTTGAAGTGAAATTTTAGAGTCCATGTGTAGCACCAATGCTGTGGTAGTTATGATCTGTCAGAATCTGCCTTATAGACTAAACTGAATGGTTTGTAACTCAGGTACCTTGAATAAGTGAGCAGGATGGCTGGGTAGGGGGAGTACTAGTAGTTGGTATGTTTTTAACTGTATTTTCTAAGATGATACAGCAGAAGTCAGAGGGAAAAAGTTGTTGGTGTGAACCAGTACCAAAGCTCCACATCACACTTTTCATAGAATCATAGACTGGCCTGGGTTGGAAGGCGCCCCAAGGATCACAGAGTTCCAACCCCCTGCTACAGGCAGGGCCACCAACCTCAAGGCCTGGAGCTACACAAGGTTGCCCAGGGCCCCATCCAAGAGCTTTTGCTCTTGTTATCCTACAGTGTGAAAATTAAAACTAAAACCAAAGCAGAAACAAAGAGCAAAATATAATTTCTTAAGATAGAACACCACCCACTGCATCCTTTGGTCTGAAATTGCTACATGCATTGACTTAGCTGACAGGTTTTAGTTCTATTTGGCACTTCTTTTTAGTGTTTCCTCCTGGTAGTAGGCTCACTCATCTGAGGTTTATCCTGTTGTCCTTATGTGGTGGCAGGCAATTACTTTCCCTGCCTTGTATCCCACTTATCTCCCTAGTTTCAGGATGGTTTCTCCCCTTACTATTAGGGGTCTATTTAAAGATTGCTCTTTATATCTCTTTCTTAACCTCATAGTTCAACCTAAACTCCTAGTCTCCTTTTCCATATTTAGGATTCTACTTTATATCATCCTCAAGCTGACATAACTGGGAGAAAAATGGTTTCATCATTTCTATATTACAGGGTGCTGTGACAGCTTCAACTCAGGCTATCCTAGGTTGAGGGGGGATTTATAGTCAAGATGTAATGTTACATTTAAACTTTTTGTTGTATTTATGGGTTAATCTTTCAAATATGCAGCATTAGCAGTATGATTTGCACCTCTTTCTATTTCTCATATTTCTTCTCTTCTTAAAAATAAAATGATTTGTAGTATTCTCCCTCCCCAACCCCCTCACCCCTTATTCCATAGCTGCTCCTGTGATTGAAACCAGGTTATTTCTTATTATACCATGTATCTTCCAGTCCCTGTCACACTACCAGGGCAGCTTATTTTGGTGAAGAAAACAGACTTGATTACTATTTTGTTTCTCAAGAAGAATTTGACAAACTGGTGAACACAGTAAGTACCTGACTATTTCCTACACCCAGAGTGAACTCAACTCTTCTGTCCAAGTCTGATTATTATTTTTGGGCTTGTTTTGGTTTTTTTTTATATTAAGTTTTTGTCTGTGTGTGCATGCTTATTCACTCACAGTCACATGGCTTAAGTTTATAGGCAGAAGCCACAAATTTGTGCTGTATTTTTAGGCTGTCATTTCTTCTACATAAACAAGCAGAAACCATTAAATGGGTATAATGGTCAGTAGGAATCTCTAATCAGTAGTATAACATAGCAACTTATTTCCATATGCAAATATCTAGTGTGTGACTGTGTGCAGGGAAGAACACCTCTTGAAATAGCTGCCATCTTCTTCTTTATCTTTTCCCTTTTATTTGAAATCTTCCAGAAACCCTGCAGGGAATGCAGTCTTTTAAAGTTTAGCAAATTCACCCTAAAGGCATCATGTTTCTCTCTGAAGGCAGTGTGCCTCCAGCTACTGTTTCTGATGCCTTTGGCTGCCTGCAATAAAACTTTGGCTTGAAAAGCCACAACAGAGCTCATTATTTGTACATACACAAACAGGGGAGCCAACAAAGTCTTAAGCAACTGATCTGGTCCTTAATGATAATTCTCAGTAATCAAGTAGTTTTAATTTTAAAAGCATAGAGTCTGCTTACATCTCTCTACACACTCTACTGGGAACCAAAGTTTCAGTTGTCAGGTTTTAACTTTGAAATTTCCTGGCCAATTATACATTCTCCTTGCAGATTTGTTTCTGTCCTCTCTTTTCTTTGGCATCTTCTGTTTTATATGGCATGGCCATATGGTTTGATATAATGTCAAAAAAAAAGGATGCCCCTTGCTTTCTTTACAGTGTGAATGATTAACCAATGAAAGCTGTAACCTGTCAGCAGCTTGTTTCCCAGACACTGGTGTGTTATTATCCATGAACAATGCCCAAACCAGTATCCTGCAGGACTAACTGTGTGCTCTTCTCTGCAAATGTTGTGCTCCCGTTGGCCTCATTATCATTGATGATTTTGGCAGGGAAAAACACTGTGGGGAGAGAAAGCAAGGAAGTTTGGAGTGATTATCCTACTTTAAGGAAGTTGTTTCCCTTAAAATATTACCTTTTTCATTATGCTTGATGTTTGGAATTTCAGGGGAAGTTTATAGCAACCTATAAATACAGTGGCTATTATTATGGACTTGGAAGAGATGCTGTGGAATCAGTTGCCAGAGAGGGTCTTGCAACCTGTGTTCACTTAGAAATAGAGGTAAGGATTACTTATTACCTAACTGGTTTTGAGTGAGTTATTCTGCAAGAACTGTCCTAGGGAGGAATTCTGGCAGCCTTCTTCACCACCTACAACTACCTGAAGGGAAGTTGTAGAGAGGTGGGCGATGGTCTCTTCAGCCAGGGGACAGCAGATGGGACAAGGGGAAATGGCCCCAAGCTGCCCCAGGGCAGGGTCAGATCAGATGGGAGGGAAAAGTTCTTCCCTGGCAGAGCTGTGGGGCTGTGACACAGGCTGCCCAGGGAGGGGGCTGAGTCACCCTCCCTGGGTCTGTTTAAAAAAAGGGTAGATGAGGTACTTAGGGATATGGTTTAGCTTAGGGCAGGAACAGTTGAACTTGATGATCTTAAAGGTCTTTTCCAACCTTGTGATTCTGTGATGCTAAGGTTTGTTTCAGCTGCCTAGACATAGCCACTTTGTGATACCAGAGACACTCTATGGCCTTCTGCCCAGCCTACAGCTGCTGCTGATAGATTTGGACTAGTTGTGGAGGCTGCTCAACCATCACTGGTTGTTTGGTCAGGTTAACTGAAATTTTAACTCTCTGCCTGTATCAAGTAGCTCTCCATTGTCTATAACCACACCACACTCTTTCTAGACACCCACATTTAGACACATGGATACTTCTGCTGGCTTCCTAACATTCCCTGGCCTATTTTTTCCATCTTTAGTAGCCTCGTGTCCCCACCACATCACCAATACTTCCCATGACACTGTCCTCAGCTTTTCAACCATGTGCTTTCCACCCTTCTGCAGCTTACAGTGCAACTACTCTACAGCTGCACACCTACTGATCACCCCTAAAAGAGTGCCATGGTTCTTTGCTGATGAAGCACAGGAGGATGCATGCAGGCCTGAGGCAATATTTTCAGCAGAACTATTAAAAGATGCAATCTCTTTGAGGGATTACTTTACCCTCTGTGAGACTTGTCAGGTGCACATGCACAGATGGCAGAATCTCAGAACTCTTGCTGCACTTGGAAACTAGGTCACAAAGTGTCAAAACCTATCTATTGGAATCCCAAAAGAATAACTTTTTTGCTAATTTTCTAATTATGTACTTCTCATTATCAAGATTTACTAGCTAGGAGTTGAGGTGACAAAAAGGAAAGGCATGCTACATTTCCTTCCAAATTTGTTCTACAAAATAAGTTCCATCATAGAATCAGACTGGTCTGGGTTGGAAGGGACCCCCTGGATCACAGAGTTCCAACCCCCTGCTACAGGCAGGGACACCAACCTCAGGCCTGGAGCTACACAAGGTTGCCCAGGGCCCCATCCAGCCTGGCCTTGAACATCCCCAGGGATGGGGCACCCACCCCCTCTCTGGGCAGCCTGTTCCAGCCCCTCACTACTCTCTCTGTAAAACAAATTCCCCCTAATATCTCATCTAAACCTTCCCTCCTTCAGTTTTAGTCCATCCCCCCTTGTCCTGCCAGTCTCTGCCCTTTAACAAGTTGATTCCCCTCCTGTTCCTCTGCTCCCTTCAGGGACTGGCAGGCTGCAATGAGGTCCCCCCACAGCCTTCTCTTCTCCAGGCTGCACCAGCCCAGCTCCCTCAGCCACTCCTTTTAGGGCAGCTGCTCCAGCCCCCTGATCATCTTCATGGATCCTCTGACCCCTCTCCAACAGTCCCACATCTTTCTTGTACTGGGGACCCCTGCTCTGGACACAGGACTCCAGTTGTGGCTTCACTAGGGCAGAGTAGCTTCCAAAATGAGAGACCAGGATGTGATACTGAGCGTTGCTGGGTTTCACTGTGTTTGTAAGGCTCAGGCCCACCTCTGGGGCATTACTACAAGTTAGTAGATGCTATTACACTCTGTGATAGATGGGGGAAAAATTAATAGATATAAAAAAGAAATGCAGGAGACTGCAGTGCTACCTAGGGTCCTAAGTTCTGCACCACAGAATTAGGGGAATGACTGGACACTTGAGCACAAATTGATACTACATTTTATTAACTTTAGGATGATTTTTTTTGTGTGTGTGTGAAATGGATGTTTAAAAAACTACTTTTTGATTAAGAAACTTTAGTGTTCATAAGGACTTTTAGTCCCCTTTGGCCTAAACATGCCTGTGCACATTATTGCCTTGCATATAAATGTACAAATAACAGAATTAGCAGCATGGCAGCACTCAACAACAAGTAGCTCCTTGCTCAAATGGTCCACAATTTAATGCTGCAATCCTGCTTTTAAATGTCTGTTACTTGGCTGATATTAAACAGAAAATTAATAATTTAATCTCCATGCAGATCCACTTCTTCTTTTTCCTAGGTCTTGTCAGAACTGTGAATCACTCTCAGTCTCCACTGGTTGCAACAGACATTGAGTATGTTTGTTGTCTTGCCAGACAGACCCTAAATTTATGAGGGAACAAAAAATAGGAGGAGATGAAATATGATGGAATGGGGTGCCTTTTAAAGCTGTCAATTCTTCACAAAGTAGATGTGTTACCAAATAATTTAGGAGAAAGAACTTAATGGAATGTCATGTTTATTCATAAGGAGTTTAACCCAGCAACATAGGCAGTGACCATAACTTTTACTGGGTATTACTGAAGCTACCATCATCAACAGACAGCTAAGAAACTCTTCTGTCACTGATGTTTCAAGATCACATAGTAATTATGCATAGTCTTGCACCACTGTGGACTCTGCTAGCAGATGAGAAACAATAATAGTGAGTTATGTATCTGAATAGAAGTTATCAAAGTCCATTATCTTCTGTGAGGCTCATAACAAAAGTGATTTAGCACTATTAAAAGAAATTTTAATTATGGTCTGTGGGCCAAGACTAAAAATGTAGAGCTGTTTATTCCCTTTTAATCTAGAGTGTATCTTTCACAGATAAAGTAGACTGACACCTATTTTAAAAGTTACATCTTGCTGAGTCGAAACTTTCAGTTGGAGAAGCAGCTGCAGTTCTGACACACAGTTATGTGTTGGAGGAAGCCTGTTTGTAGTGCTTTTCCTTTGCTTGTGCAGAGCATGTTTCAAACAAGGTTGTAGTGGCAGAGTGCCTAATGTGGCTCATTATGCTTCCAGAAATACAAGCACACCTTGACTCCTGCCAAAGACCACTCCCTGTTGCATGTGTTACTGGTTTTCCTCTCAGTCAGGCTGGGGAGTCAGAGGAAGTAGGATCAGGTCTCCCCTCAGTCAGCCTCCTTTTCTCCAGGCTTAAAAACCTGTTCCCTCAGCCACAAATTGTAAGACTTGTGCTCTAGACCCTCCACTAGCTTCTTTGGACATGCTCCAGTACCTTACTGTCTTCCATGCAGAGAGGTGCCCAAACCTGAACACAGTACTCAAGGTGCAGCCTCACCAGTGCCCAGTACAGGGGATGATCACCGCCTTGGTCCTGCTGGCCACACCATTATTGACACAAGAATTCATTATTTGTGATGCCCTTTATGTATGTTAGGTATTATTTCTTCTTGTTGCCCTTAAAAAGCATCTTTGTCCACCTCCAGGCCTCTGGTGATCTTCATGGCCTTCTCTGGCCTCACTCCTACAGCTCCATGTCTTCTCTTGTACTGGGCATGCCCAGAACTGGATGCAGTACTGCACAGGGTCTCAGCAGAGCAGAGTAGAGGGGCAACAGCTTTTAAACTGATAGTTATTGAGATCACAGAATCCCAGAGTTGTCGGGGTTGGAAGGGGCCTCCAGAGCTCATGGGGTCCAACCCCCCTGCCAAAGCAGCTCCCCAGCTCATCCTGCACAGATAGGTGTCCAGATGGGGCTGGAATATCTCCAGAGAAGGAGACTCCACCACCTCCCTGAGCAGACTGTCCCAGGGCTCCCTCACCCTCACTGGGAAAAAGTTCTTCCCCACATTGGGGTGGAACTTCCTGTGCTCCAACTTACAGCCATTGTCCCTTGTCCTGTCTTCACTGACCAAAGAAAAGGGGCTGGCCAATTCCCCCTGCACCCCATACTTAAGATATTTATAGACATTGATTAGGTCCCCCCTCAGTCTTCTCTTCTCCAGGCTGAACAGCCCCAGCTCTCTCAGCCTTTCCTCGTAGGGGAGATGTTCTAGGCCCTTCATCATCTTCGTAGCCCTTCTCTGGACTCTCTCCAGGAGATCCCTGTCTTTTTTATACCAGGGAGCCCAGAACTGATGTTTATAGTTTTGTGGTGTCTCATGTCACAGAAATCACAGACTCACAGAATCATAGGGGTTGGATGGGACCGCCAGAGATCATCAGGTCCAACCCCCCTGCCAAAGCAGGGTCCCTAGGACAGGTCACACAAGGAGGCATCCAGATGGGGCTGGAATCTCTCCAGAGAAGGAGACTCCACACCTCCCTGGGCAGCCTGTCCCAGGGCTCTGTCACCCTCACTGGGAAGTTCTTCCCCACATTGGTGTGGAACTCCCTGTGCTCCAACTTGAGGCCATCACCCCTTGTCCTGTCCCCACAGACACTGAGAAGAGACTGGCCATGTCCCCCTGTGTCCCACCCTTCAGCTATTGATAACCATTGATCAGATCCCCTCTCAGGCTTCTCTTCTCCAGGCTGAACAGCCCCAGCTCTCTCAGCCTTTCCTCACAGGGGAGATGCTCCAGGCCCTTCATCATCTTCTTAGCCTCCTCTGGACTCTCATGTCAAGACTGTGCCCCATCTCTTACCACCCCATGCCTATAATCCTCTACATTGTGTCCTGCATTCCCACTTCTCAAAGTCTTTGCTATCATGTCAGAAATGTATTTATCTACAGTGTGTTATTATGTTGAGTCATAAACATCTCATTCTACCTGAAACAACTACTTGTTGCTGCTATCTACAGCAACCTATGATTGTACCTCACAAAGATAAACAAAAGCAAAACAATTACATATAGGCACTTGGTCAACAAAAGACATTGCTGTCACAGCTAAACCAAGTAAAAGAAAGTTACAGCCAAGTCAAAAAATGTTCAGAGCAAGCAGGATAAGCCTCAGTCCTTGAAAACTTTGTACAAATATTATGGCCTGTTACAAGCAGTGGCAATACCATGTCACAGGGTTACATGGTTACAATATTCAACACATAGATAGAGTGAGGGAGAAAGAAGATTCTTCAAAATCTGAGTTGGTGCAAAGGAGAACTATTGGAAAAACAGGCTTGGTACAATTCATAGAATGGTTTGGGTTGGAAGGGACCTTAAAGATGACCAGGTTCCACCTATCACTAGACTTGTAGCATTTAATAAGACCTTATCTGTAAGTCCTAGCATGCAGACAGGTCTCTTTTTTCAGATCTAGCTGAAATAGTTATAGGTGTTTGCAGTCCTCAGCTGTCAATTAGTGCAAGTTGGAGCCATTGTCTCTACAGTAGAGTTTATGCAGGGGTATGTAAATGTGTCACAGAATCACAAGGTTGGAAAAGACCTTTAAGATCATCAAGTCCAACCATCCCTGTCCTGTGCTAAACCAGATCCCTGAGCACCTCATCTCCCCTCTGTTCAACACCCCCAGGGCTGGGGACTCAGCCCCCTCCCTGGGCAGCCTGTGCCACAGCCCCACAACTCTGCCAGGGAAGAACTTTGCCCTCCCAGCTGAGCTGACCCTGCCCTGGGGCAGCTTGAGCCCATTGCCCCTTGTCCCATCTCCTGTCCCCTGGCTGAAGAGACCATCGCCCACCTTTCTGCACCCTCCTGGCAGGTCATTGTAGGCAGTGATAAGGTTTCCAAGTCTTCTATTCTAAAAGTCCTATTCCAGATAGTTTCTTGCTGATAAAAATGGTTCAAGTTGAGGTGGCTGACTGCAGTGTAACAGATGAGTACTGTACAACTCTCTGCTGAGGAGTTGTGCTTATACCAACTGTTGGGAGGAGGTAACAATGCAGGCTGCTCCAGCAAAAGAAATATGCCCATATCTCAATGCAGTTGCACCCTTTCACTTAGAAAAATGTACCAACTGAGGAGAAAATTGTCAGTTTGCTCACAGTGGAAAGCTAAGGGTCAAGGTGGTGGTACAGGTAAGTTGTGCTGTGTGTCAGTACAATAGCATGTAACTAGGTTTTGGTGTAATAGCAAGGGTGGAATAGAAGAAAACTATTAGCAGGTGGTTATGGGGAGTATAATGCTTTAAATCACTGTGGAATTTGACTAAAAGGGTTCTTTCTAAAGTGTGTTTAGAATGAAGTTATACTATTGTTACCATGCTTTCCACATGTTGTTTAGGGCACTTTGCCTTGAACTTGCCTATTTTGTAAAGCTGGATGCTACAGTGAGACCTGTGGAATGGATACAGGTTTCCAGTACTGCTTTCTATACAGAGTTGTCCTAAACTCAGCTACAAGTTCTATAGGCACTTAGTTTCAGGAACAAAACATCATATGTCTCTGTTTCATTTTAAAGGGTGTGCGTAGCTTGAAAAATACCTACTTTAAACCCAGATATATCCTGTTAGTCCCAATGAACAAAGAAAAATATGAAGGACATCTAAGGAGGAAAGGATTGTTCAGCAGGCCAGAGATTGAAGAGGCAGTCTCTAGAGTGGACATGTACATCAAAATAAGTCAGGATATTCCAGGATACTTTGATGCAGTAGTCAACACAGGTAAGCCAATCTCTTTAGGTTGAATGGGGCCAGGTTGGATGGGATCCTGGGCAACCTTGTGTAGATCCAGGTCTGGAGGTTGGTGTCCCTGCCTGTGGCAGGGGGTTGGAACTCTATGATCCTTGGGGTCCCTTCCAACCCAGACCAGTCTATAATTCTATGATTCATACTATAAACCTGACTTATATTGTCCCACCAATAGATGGCCTGAAACCACTTTGCAAACAAAGCCACTGGCAAATATTAAACAAAGAATGACAAGTGGTTTGATGTTCAGCTTAACAAACTATTCCTTAATTGATTGGGGGTCAGACTCAACGATCTCTTGAGGTCCCTTCCATCCCCTATGATTCTGTTATTCTGTGATTTTCCCAGTTAATTATTGTCCCAGGAACCCAAAAGCTTTGGATATCTGTCAGGACTGAATTGCTCTGTATGGAGGTTTGACCCTGCCACACAAAACCACAACACTCTGCCATGTCCAAGTTGTGCTTCAAGCCCATCTAGAAAGTGAACCAAGTATTGAATTCAGCAACATACTTGTCAAGTATTGTCTCCTATGAGAATATTCAACTGATCTGTGCTAATTGTTGGTTTCTGGGCAGAGTTCAGATGTACTTTTGATCTATCAGACCTAATTATCTCTGAGCAGGATATGCTTTTTTCAAGTGTTGAAATGACAGCTGATGTGTATGGTGTTGCACTTGGGCCAGAGGAATCCCAGCCATAGATACAGACTGGGAGAAGAGCTCCTGGGGAGCAGCTCTGCTGAGAAGGACCTGGGGGTTCTGGGGGATGAGAAACATAACATGAGCCAGCAGTGTGCTCTTGCAGCTGGGAAGGGGGATGGGATCCTGGGCTCCATCAACAGAGGGGTGGCAGCAGGGACAGGGAGGGGATTGTCCCTCTCTGCTCTGCCCTCCTGAGGCCCCATCTGGATCCTGTGTCCAGAGCTGGGGCCCAATACAAGAAAGATGTGGGGCTGTTGGAGAGGGGTCAGAGGAGCCATGAAGATGCTCAGGGGGCTGGAGCACCTGCCCTACGAAGAGAGGCTGAGGGAGCTGGGGTGGTTCAGCCTGGAGAAGAGAAGGCTGTGGGGGGACCTCATTGCAGCCTGCCAGTCCCTGAAGGGAGCAGAGAAACAGGAGGGGAATCAACTTTTTCAAAGGGGTAGACAATGGCAGGACAAGGGGAATGGATTAAAGCTAAAGGAGGGAAGGGTTAGATGAGATATTGGGGGGAAGTTCTTTGCAGAGAGAGTGGTGAGCGGCTGGAACAGGCTGCCCAGAGAGGGGGTGGATGCCCCGTGTCTGGGGGTGTTCAAGGCCAGGTTGGATGGGGCCCTGGGCAACCTTGTGTAGCTCCAGGCCTGAGGTTGGTGTCCCTGCCTGTGGCAGGGGGGTTGGAGCTCTGTGATCCTTGGGTCCCTTCCAACCCATGCCATTCTATGATTCTATGATGTGCAGTCTGGTGATGTCTCACTGTAAAGATGAGGTCACTGAAAAGCTTTTCCTTGTAGGACTCTTCTGCTTAGTATCTTCCTCCAGTCCCCGAGCCTGAAACAAGGAATTTGAAGGTGGTAGATATTTAATTTTTAAAAAAACCTCTAATGTTTGCTTCTTGATATTTAGGAATAGAGGATTTCAGGTGGTAAAGAGGAATCCTTGTCTAATTTGTTGTGTCTGCCCTTATGTGGAGGTGGTTTTGTGATTCAGCATGATGATGGTGAAATAATCATTGTGGTATGAAATACAGTATTTGTAGTTATTGTCAAGGGCATATGGAGCTTACAATTTAAATATAGCATTAAAGAAATAAAACACAGTAAGCCAAATTGCAGAAGGGGACTGTTTAGGTGAGTGCAGAAATTGAAATGAATTTCAGATTATTTTCTTGAGTGTGCTGTTTATGGAGAGGAAGATTTTTCTTCTGAAGAGATGAGCTGGATGTGTTGAGAATTCACTTCTGTGTCAAACTTCTGTGATGTGTAACTTTGCACTGATGAAAGCTTGGGTTTTTCATTCTGTATCCTTTCTCTCCACCATGGAATGCATTTTCCTTTCTGCAGATGAATTGGATGAGGCATTCACAGAGCTGAGTTTCCTTGTGAAGGCATACCTGGGTTTGGAACCACCTGCAATTGATAGCATTCAGGACTCAAATAGCAAAGCAGGAGCAGGTACTGTGTCTGGGCACATGCTATTACTGTTTTTATCCACAGAATATTCCTATTTATTTGTTGCAAGGATTGATATCTGTGAATAATGCAACCTGTGGACCACTTGTCTCTGAAAACTCTACATGTTTCTCTGTAATGAGTCTCCTGGGCTGGTTCTGCCCCTGGGATCTGAATCTTTAATGGGATCTTTCCAGGTTATTTACACCACTGTGTTCCTTGAGGTGATAATATACAGAATGTGAGTTGTTTGACCCTTCTGAGGATGCTTTGGGGCTGAGGATGTCCCATTCATTCCAGATGAATCAGATGTGTGCCCAGGGCTGAGAGCTTTGTGCCTATCAAACTCTTGAGCAACAAGAAAATGGCATGACATTGAGACCTCACTTCACTTTCTTCCCCATGATAGCCAGAAGTATGAAGAGCTGTATGAAAACCAGGACAGTAAGATGAGTGAAGGCAAGGTATAAACTCATACCAAGTGCTTTTGGAGCTACCCACTGTGGGGTAAACCCAAATGATTGGTAGTGCTCTTAACAGAAGCCTTTTAACTCTTGAATAACTAAGGCTTGAGACTCATGATCACTTCCAGCTAATCCAATTGCATGCTGCTGCTGCAAAAAGTGGTCATGCCCAACTTCAAAAACTAACCTAGGAAAAAAAACAACAAACCCACAACAATCCAACTTTTGGACAGATTGATTCCTTGATCAAACTCATTCTGCAGCTCTAGAATTGGCTCAGGGAGGGAAGGGTGCAAGCAAAGAGCTTCATGGCTGCCTGTGGAGAAAGAAAGGGAGACTCCTCTTGTCAGAGACAGCCAAATTAAGATTAGTTTAAAATATTGTGAGAATTCAGCTAAAATCCTTGAGTTTATTTGAGACAGAGCAGGTTACCAACTGGGATGAAAGCAGAATATGATCTCTAAAATACAGGAGAAAAAAGAAGAAATAAGAAGCAGACATTACAGCAGTAAGGTGTTGCACAACATGCACTAGCAAGAAGCTCATTTATGTGAACTGTTTCCTTGAACTCCAAGAGTTTCTGTGGTTTATGGCTGTCTTGGTTACATGCATTTCAACAGGAGGGTTAATGAGTTTCCTAAGTAACACAGAGCCAATATTCATAACCTCCTCTGTGGCTCAGAAGACTGCAAATAAAAGTAGCTGAAAGGAGGGCAAAAAAAAGTCAGGAAATGTTAATGAAGGATAGTGTAAAAATTCATCAGTTCATCATATCAAGTAATTTTTGTATCCTGAAAGAATTAATAAATACTGATTTCCCAGTAGGCAAGGGGGGAAAAAAAAGCTTCTACACATATTATGGCACCTCAGTGGTACAGCAGTGAGGACCTTTCTGAAGAATCTCATTTAATCTAAAACTACATAGATTTCATTTTAATTTCCAGAGCTTCCATGCTTATTTCAAGTGAGAAAGAAAACTTCCTTGTCTTATTTACTGTAATATTGGTGCTTATTTGTCTTACAAAGACTGAAGACATTTTGTCCTGAGAAGCAACAAAACCCACCAAACCCTAACTAGACTACCAGGAAAGAAGAAAAAGGGGAGGGGATTTAAAGATAAAAGATTTGTATATAATCATGGCTTTTTTGAGTATAAATAGGTATGTATCTGAAGGCCTCATAAAGGACTTTGTCTCCCTCAGCAGTTCTGAGTTCATTCAGTGAGTGACCTGTCACTAGTTACAGATACTTCATTAATACTGCTAGATTTTGGTAATTCTGCTGTCCATAAAGTAACTTTTAAATTTACTGTGCACCATTAAGTTCATTTAGAGCTTCATTTATAGGTGTTTAAATAAATTTAACTATCCTATTTCTAGAGAGATCATCTCTTCTTATGGACTGTGGGAAATAATTTATTTTTAAAAACTTGCCCCAAGGTTGTCTTTAATATGGACATTTTTAGGAAGATAGTAGCAGGGGGAAGATTGGTTGTGTGAGATTATGATAGGTTGTTAATTCTTTTTTTTAATGAACTGCTGTGCAAGATCTTTTGCTCATGTATAGAGTAAAAAAAAAACCAGGAGAAAATAGATAAGTTCTTTTATAAAACTTTTTATAGCAGAAGTATAATACATTTCAGAGCTGATAATACTTTGTACTTGCATTAGCAGCTTTCATCCATGGAACTTGGTACTTTACAGCTGTTTAATTATATCTCACAGCAGTCCTGGGGTGGAGTATGTGTTCCTATTTGTATTTTACAAATGAGGGAAGGGACATTTATGACAAAGATTGATTATTTCTGATGCTAGGCATCAGAAATCTCACTGAAGTTTTGGCAGGGTGAAGCTCTGCACTTCTGAAGGTTAGGCTCTACTACTTACTCAGCATCCAAGTGCACAGTGCCTGAAACAGAACCCACCAATCTTAAATCTCATCACTCAGCATCCAAGTGCACTGTGCCTGAAACAGAACCCACCAATCTTAAATCTCATCACTCAACATCCAAGTGCACTGTGCCTGGAACAGAACCCACCAATCTTAAATCTCATCTCCTCTGTTGTTATCACCAGATTATCTGGCAGCTACAAGCAGCGTATAATGGGTAGGCTGACAGTCATCTGATGGCTCTTGAAACTTTTTATAAAGGCATATGCTAAGAAAAATAGCTGTATTTAGTATACAAGCATGCATATGGATGGGATGTCTCTTTGCCTTTCATCCATCCCCTTTGAATATGACTTCTTAGGATGTAAGCTCTTGTGCTTTGATATGGCACACAATACAATTAAACAAAGCCTGTCATGTACCAATGTTCATAAGAATTTTTCTGTGGCTTAATTTTGTATTTTTACCATTTTCTGGACAAGAGAAATCCAAGTTTACAGATTTTTTTTCAACATGGAAGAAGTCTTTCTTGAAAATGTGACTTCATTGTGTCTTCAGCTTCCTGGCTCACATTCAGGTTTGATTCCAGCAGTGGTGCAAGCCTTTAGATTTTAGTTCATAGAAATTCAGATAAATAGCAGAAGAAAATAAAAGCAAGTGTGAAGTCTGGCACCTGGGGAGGAACAACTGCATGTATCAGTACAGGCTGGGGGATGACCTGCTGGAGAAGAGCTCTGTGGAGAAGGACCTGGGGGTCCTGGTGGGTGACAGGTTGGCTATGAGCCAGCAGTGTGCCCTGGGGGCTGAGAGAGACAATGGGATCCTGGGGGGCATCAGGAGGAGTGTGGGCAGCAGGTCAGAGGAGGGGATCCTCCCCCTCTACTCTGCCCTGGTCAGGCCACACCTGGAGTGTTGTGTCCAGTTCTGGGCTCCCTGGGATAAAAAAGACAGGGATCTCCTGGAGAGAGTCCAGAGAAGGGCTATGAAGATGATGAAGGGCCTGGAACATCTATCCTGTGAGGAAAGGCTGAGAGAGCTGGGGCTGTTCAGCCTGGAGAAGAGAAGACTGAGGGGGGACCTAATCAATGTTTATCAATATCTTAAGTATGGGATGCAGGGGGAATTGGCCAGCCCCTTTTCTTTGGTCAGTGGAGACAGGACAAGGGGCAATGGCTGTGAGTTGGAACATAGGAAGTTCTGCACCAACATGGGGAAGAACTTTTTCCCAGTGAGGGTGAGGGAGCCCTGGGACAGTCTGCCCAGGGAGGTGGTGGAGTCTCCTTCTCTGGAGATATTCCAGCCCCATCTGGACACCTATCTGTGCAGGATGAGCTGGGGAGCTGCTTTGGCAGGGGGGTTGGACCTGATGAGCTCTCGAGGCCCCTTCCAACCCCGACAACTCTGTGATTCTGTGATTCTGTGAAAAGGTGCCCTCCTCCAACACTCCATCCCATTCCAAGAGCTCTGAGGTTAAAACATCCAAGTAGGTAGACTATAATTAGCTTAGAGATCCTAACATACAGTTGTGGTGGTGAATGCCTATCAGAGCATCAGTAACAAAATGAGCTCATTCACACATGGTTAAGCACCTCTTCCAAATCTATTAATAAAGGGGTGATTTTTTTCATAACTTTCATTTGCCTAACTATTGAAGAGGGATAAATTTGTTTTATCTGTGAAGTACCTGGAAGGTTTAAGAGCTTTTTGGGAACTGCATAGTTTATATCCTTTGCAACTTCCAGAGTTATCTTTTGCAAATCCAGAATTGTGCCAAAAGCCAGTTGATGATAGTTGTACATGACTAGCATCTTGAGGGTATGGAGGCTTTTCAAAGGGATCTGAACAGACTGGACTGATGGGCTTAAGAACCAACGGGATGAGGCTTAATAAGTCCAAGTGTAGAGTGCTGCACATGTGGGACATAACAACCCCCCTGCCTGCACTATAGGCTGGGGAGACTGGCTGGAGAGCTGTCAGGCAGAGAAGGCCCTGGAGGTGTTGGTTGACTGCAGGCTGAATATGAGCCAGCAGTGTGCCCAGTGGGCCAGGAAAGCCAATGGCATCCTGGCTTGTGTCAGAGCCAGCATGGCCAGTAGGTCTGGGGAGGAGATTGTGCCCCTGGACTGGGCACTGGGGAGGCTGCAGCTGGAGTGCTGGGTCCAGTTCTGGGCTCCTCAGCATCAGAAGGACATTGAGGTGCTGGAGGGAGTGCAGAGAAGGGCAACCAGGCTGGGGAAGGGGCTGGAGGGCAAATCCTCTGAGGAGCAGCTGAGGGAGCTGGGGTTGTTGAGGCTGGAGAAGAGGAGGCTGAGGGGAGACCTTCTCCCCATCCAGCTCCCCTGCCCTGCCAGGAGGGTGCAGAGAGGTGGGCGATGGTCTCTTCAGCCAGGGGCCAGGAGCTGGGCCAAGGGGCAATGGGCTCAAGCTGCCCCAGGGCAGGGTCAGCTCAGCTGGGAGGGCAAAGTTCTTCCCTGGCAGAGTTGTGGGGCTGTGGCACAGGCTGCCCAGGGAGGGGGCTGAGTCCCCAGCCCTGGGGGTGTTGAACAGAGGGGAGATGAGGTGCTCAGGGATCTGGTTTAGCACAGGACAGGGACGGTTGGACTTGATGATCTTAAAGGGCTTTTCCAACCTTGGGATTCTGTGATTGTTTCAGCTTGCTGCAGACAGAGCAGTGTTCAGAATATTTCTGTTGAGGAGTGTCTTTTCCACCCTAGGTTCAAGCATACGACTCTCACAAGAGCAAAGATTGTCACCTGGCAGAGTACTGACTGGAACAAGTCGCCCTTCACCTGTCAATGAGTTCTTGGACACTTCTCCCAAAAACTATCCAGGAGGCATCTCAGGCAAACTTACTGCACAACTGAGCTCTGTGGTAAGGAACATTTACCATAACCTGAGGCTGAAATGATAAGTTGTATGCAAGAAATATGTGTTAAGACCTTTCTTTCCCCAGAGGAATTTGACTCTTGTTCTCTGGCCATCATCTTTCATGTCAACAGCATTTACCAGTTCCCCAGAGTTAAAGGCAGATTGATGACAATGAGACAGGTAAACTCAGATGAGAGGACAAGCTGAGTTTTACACCACAATGAATATGTTGATCATTTCCAGGGTTGGGGTATCTACTACATCTCTGGGCAACCTGTTCTAGTGTTTCACCAGAAACCATAATTGATTTCATCCAGTAGTGTACTGGAGCTGAGTATCAACTCTCAGTTGTGCAAGGAGATAATGAATCTGTCCTATTCAGAGGAAATAGTTGGATGCTGTTGATAGGGTGATGAAGATTACTACAGAATGCCATCCTTTGGCAGTGGGAAACCTCATTCAACCCAGCCTTTTAGATCCTCTGCTAGTCATAACTGCCAGAGATCAAATTTAAGCACATTTTCCACCTGCTTTTACTTTTTCAATCAACAGATTCAACAATGTGCTTGGATTTCAAATAACCTTTTGCAACTTCAGCTTCATTTCTCTTTTTTTTTTCTTTACATTTTTTTTTTAAAACTTCTTCTTAATAGTCCTTCCCCTAAAGGCATTCATTCTCCTTGCAGGCAGTAGGGGAGTTGGGGCTATGAAGCAGATGTGTCTAATGCTCTTTTTATATGACAACGACAGGAGAAAGAGAAAAAGAAAAATGAAAGCTTTAAACTTTGTTCCATTCCAGGGTTATGATGTCATTATGATGAATGATGGCTTGGCAGGCATGACTTGCTGTACAATTTTGCCACTATCTCTATATTTATAATGATCTCTGATGTTTAGAAGCAGGGCTGGAGATGGAGCAAAGAAACAGACCCCCCCTCCCCCTTGCCCCCATTTCCCAGGCTTTAAAAAAGGCTCTTAGCTGTTGAGAAAGGTAAAATGGTTGATATAAATAGGGAACCTCCCATCTTTCAGTCTTCTGAAATGAAATACCTCTTTTCAAAGGCAGGCAGAATTTAAAAAGTGCTTGCAAGTGTGGTTTATTTTCACATTCCTTTCATCCAAAGGTTTGTTAGTTTGATGTGAGAGAGAAGGCAGAATATTTCTTACCTTGGTGGCACTCTGCCATCACTCCTACCCCAGCAATTTATTCTTCTCACATTTTATTTAATCTTTTTTTTTTTTTTATTCTTAGTTTTATTTTGAAAGTTTACACTTTTTCAAGTCAGGGAGAAGTGGTTTATGATGAAGGAGACTATCATTTACCTTGGGTTTAACTTACTTAGTGGCCACAAGGCTCTCTTTCTTATTAGTCTCCTTGTTCAGTGCTGGTAATACCTTTTTGTTATTTACTACACTGAGTTTCCTATATATTTTTACATGCAGAGAAAGGTTTACAGCATCAGCTAAAGTGTCAACATAGTAAAACATTCAAGGTGAAATACAAGTGCCTCTTAGACCATATTTAATGAGAAGAATATGAATATATCTGTGGCCTTCAAGCAAAATTTTGGTCTAAACTGTTACATTTGGGACTGGAAATGATTTTTTGTGCCTTTAGCACCCAAGTAATGTGCTGTTACTACAGTAACCATCTTCCATGCCCATCAGATAGAACTGAAAAGAAAAAAATAGGAAGAAATTAATGTGGATTATCCACAAGCAACTTAAGAAGCAGGATCTGCTGCTCAGGGAAAGACAGTAGAACTGATGCCTTGCAGCCTCATCCCTTGTGAGCATGCCAAGCCTGCCCTAATTTTGTATGGCTGTAATTAACTATGCAAGGTATGAACAGAAAGGTATCTATGCCTGTAACCCAAAGAGAAAATAAAGGTCAGAATTGGATCTTTACCAAAAGAAAGGAAAACAAAACACAGGTTCAGTGAGCTTTTAAGCAGAGCCTTACTTAGCATAAAGAGTGAAGGAATAGAGTTGTAATGCAAGCATTAGGGCAGATTAATGTGAGCATTAGGAAGATTACCCTGCTGAGAAGGACCTGGGTGTCACGGTGGGTGAGAAGCTTCCCATGAGCCAGCAGTGTGCTCTTGCAGCTGGGAAGGGGGATGGGATCCTGGGCTCCATCAGCAGAGGGGTGGCAGCAGGGACAGGGAGGGGATTGTCCCTCTCTGCTCTGCCCTCCTGAGGCCCCAGCTGGATCCTGTGTCCAGAGCTGGGCCCTCAGTACAAGAAAGATGTAGAACTGTTGGAGAGGGGTCAGAGGAGCCACGAGGATGCTCAGGGGGCTGGAGCAGCTCCCCTATGAAGAGTCTGAGGGAGCTGGGCTGGTTCAGCCTGGAGAAGAGAAGGCTGTGGGGGGACCTCATTGCAGCCTGCCAGTCCCTGAAGGGAGCAGAGAAACAGGAGGGGAATCAGCTTGTTCAAGGGCAGAGACTGGCAGGACAAGGGGGATGGAGTGAAGCTGGAGGAGGGAAGGGTTAGATGAGATCTTAGGGGGAAGTTCTTTCCAGAAAGAGTGGTGAGGGGCTGGAACAGGCTGCCCAGAGAGAGGGAGAGTGCCCCATCCCTGGGGGTGTTCAAGGCCAGGTTGAATGGGGCCCTGGGCAACCTTGTGTAGCTCCAGGCCTGAGGTTGGTGTCCCTGCCTGTGGCAGGAGGTTGTAACTCTGTGATGCTTGGGGTCCCTTCCAACCCAGACCAGTCTGTGATTCTATGATTTTAGGATTCTATAGTTAACTATATTCTCTTTCATTGCTCATACAATGACAAAAGACCTGTTAGACATGTGATTAAGTTATTCAATTGATAGCCATCAGTGTTGATAACAAAGCAGGATTTAATTACTTTGCTCTGTGATTTATGTTTTATTTTTTAAGTAGAATGTAGTGCTGCATTGGTCTCACCTAAGAAACTACATTGTCCTACACCACATGTTAATTAACACATCCTTAAAACTTGGCACCACATTTTCCAGCCTGCAAAAATCATATATTCATTGTACAAAGTCATTTTAAGCAACTGAAATTTGCAAAATGTAATCCTGAGAAAGGAAAATTGGTTGGCACAGAGCTGGTAAGGCAGGTTTTCTACAATGCTGGAGCAAGGAGACAAAGAAAGGGTATTTAAAATATACCAGAGGCAAATTCTTCTGTATTCAGTCCTTTGCTGGTGAAAAGAAATTTCAACACAACAGCATAGCTGGAATATCCTTACTTCAACGTATTGGCAGGTTGGGATGCATCAAAAGTGATTGTCTGTAGATATTCCTTCCTGCATCCTGGCATGTCACAGAGTCACAGAATCACAGGGGTTGGAAGGGAGCTCCAGAGATCATCAGGTCCAACCCCCTGCCAAAGCAGGGTCCCTAGGACAGGTCACACAGGTCGGTGTCCAGATGGGGCTGGAATCTCTCCAGAGAAGGAGACTCCACACCCCCCTGGGCAGCCTGTCCCAGGGCTCCCTCACCCTCACTGGGAAGAAGTTCTTCCCCACATTGGTGTGGAACTCCCTGTGCTCCAACTTGAGGCCATCACCCCTTGTCCTGTCCCCACAGACACTGAGAAGAGACTGGCCATGTCCCCCTGTGTCCCACCCTTCAGCTATTGATAACCACTGATCAGATCACCCCTCAGGCTTCTCTTCTCCAGGCTGAACAGCCCCAGCTCACTCAGCCTTTCCTCACAGGGGAGATGCTCCAGGCCTTTAATCATCTCTGTGTCTCTCCTCTGGACTCTTTCCAGGAGATCCCTTTCTTTTTTTATACCAAGGACCCCAGAATGTCTTGACTACTGTGCAGAAATTGAGTTTCACTGGAGAATGAAGATCTTCATTTTTTTCAAAGTCAGCAAGATTCCAGACCAAGATTTGGTTTGTGTAGCTCAGTGAATCGTATTTAGCACCTTATTAGTTACTATGGAGCTGTGCTACTTTCCCAGACTACATAAATGCACACACTTTAGAGCTTTAGCAAGAAAGAATATCACAGCCAATTAAATTACAATATATACTTTTAAGTTGATGTATAAAGTTGGTCATCTTTCTTTATCAGGAAGAAGCTTCTCTCCAAAGGCGTCATTCTGCAGCACGTCAGGCTCTATCAGAGAAGGCTCCAAGTGCAGCTCCCAATGTCCAGCTGTTCCAAAGGTAATACAGAATGGTTTATGTCCTTTGCAATAAAGTGAAAAACAGGAGTTTAAGATTTCTTTCCCACTGCTTTTAAGCATCATAGAATCACAGCCTGGTCTGGGTTGGAAGGGACCCCAAGGGTCACAGAGCTCCAACCCCCCTGCCACAGGCAGGGCCACCAACCTCAGGCCTGGAGCTACACAAGGTTGCCCAGGGCCCCATCCAACCTGGCCTTGAACACCCCCAGACACAGGGCACCCACCCCCTCTCTGGGCAGCCTGATCCAGCCCCTCACCACTCTCTCTGCAAAGAACTTCCCCCTAATATCCAATCTAACCCTTCCCTCCTCCAGCTTCACTCCATCCCCCTTGTCCTGCCAGTCTCTGCCCTTGAACAAGCTGATTCCCCTCCTGTTTCTCTGCTCCCTTCAGGGACTGGCAGGCTGCAATGAGGTCCCCCCACAGCCTTCTCTTCTCCAGGCTGAACCAGCCCAGCTCCCTCAGCCTCTCTCCATAGGGGAGCTGCTCCATTCATCCTTAATGATGAATGATTAGAAGCTGTCAGGGATTGCAAAGCTCATAAACAACTCTCTATCACTTTAAACCTAACCCTACACATAAATCATATAGTGCCTGTTGTTTGACTTGGGTTGCAGCAGTCCCAAAATGTATACCAAAAATATATGAGGCAGAGTCATCCACAAATAACTTGTCTAAAACTATGTAATGATTACATGTGTCTTCTCTGAGAGAGCAGAAGAGGAAGGTTTTTCTGGCTGCTCACAGTTTCTGACATGTTTTTTAGCACTACTGGTCATGTTGGAAAGTCACAGCCACGCTCAGTGCAAGGCTGGTTGCTGCAGTACATCTCCTGTGGCTCTCTCTGTTTAAAATAGAATTACTGAAAGCTGATTCCACTTTCTTTTCTTTTTCTCTTAAAAAAAGAGAAAATTTTAGAAAATGGATCCTGCCTTGCCTGTCTGTCTTCCTCCTTCTTCCTCATAGCCACAGCCCTGCAAAAATGGTGTTAAAATATACCTCCTTTGATTGATCTTTTGTGGCACTCCTACCTTCCTCTAATGTAAATCTTACAAATCTAAATTCATCTTTGCTCCCTTTTTCTACCTGCCATGAAAAGGCTCTCAGCTTTGACATTTAAAGTATCTAAATCAGCAGTCATCAGAAGGAATGGAAAAGTTCACACCTTTCAGCTCCCTTCAAGCCTCTACAAATGCAGGCACCAATTGTACATACCTGATGTGTTGATGAAAATCATTCCAATGACAAAGTCTGGAGGTTGACAGGGAAAGGGAAAAGGGGAAGAAAGAAAGAGGGCAAGAGGGAGAGGAGAGGAGAGGAGAGGAGAGGAGAGGAGAGGAGAGGAGAGGAGAGGAGAGGAGAGGAGAGGAGAGGAGAGGAGAGGAGAGGAGAGGAGAGGAGAGGAGAGGAGAGGAGAGGAGAGGAGAGGAGAGGAGAGGAGAGGAGAGGAGAGGAGAGGAGAGGAGAGGAGAGGAGAGGAGAGGAGAGGAGAGGAGAGGAGAGGAGAGGAGAGGAGAGGAGAGGAGAGGAGAGGAGAGGAGAAAGAAACCCAAACCTGCTGAATTAAACTGTCTCTAGAAAAGCAGTAGCTTATGTAATTATGATACATTTTCCAGATCTTTAATTAGAGAAAATTTCTTTTGTTTGGGTTTTGCTTGTTGGGGGTTTTCTGGGGTTTGGGTTTTTTTTTTCATTTTAAATCATATTTAAATGAGAAGAAAAATGGAAACTGGTGTTTTCTTTTGCTGGATGTTTTTTTGTTTGATTCAGATTTGCAGTGCAAACTGTTCACACAATCAGAATCCCAGAATCACAAGGTTGGAAAAGACCTTTAAGATCATCAAGTCCAACATGCCACACATGCATGTAACCACATGCAGTCAATTCTTATGCTCACAGCAAGAAAATCCAACCTGAAGTGTCTCAACCTTGGGACCTTCTCCAGTTCTGGCAAGGAGCTCCAGTGAAACTGGAAGTGTACAAATCACAGAATCACCAGGTTGGAAAAGCCCTTTAAGATCATCAAGTCCAACCATCCCTGTCCTGTGCTAAACCAGATCCCTGAGCACCTCATCTCCCCTCTGTTCAACACCCCCAGGGCTGGGGACTCAGCCCCCTCCCTGGGCAGCCTGTGCCACAGCCCCACAACCCTGCCAGGGAAGAACTTTGCCCTCCCAGCTGAGCTGACCCTGCCCTGGGGCAGCTTGAGCCCATTGCCCCTTGGCCCAGCTCCTGTCCCCTGGCTGAAGAGACCATCGCCCACCTCTCTGCACCCTCCTTTAAGGTTCTTATGTTGCTCATCTGAGTCTGCTTTAGCTTGTTGCTCTTTGCTCCCTTTATCCTGCTATAGTCATTCATTGGAGGCTGGTTTTGGAGTTAAGTATCAACCTGCTTTGGCAGAGCTGTCTGGCAGGTGAGAGAAAATCCTGTCACCTCCAATCAGCATTTGCAGTTACCAGGCCTCAAGGGATAGATGTGCTTAGGGAATTGGAGGCAAGAGGAGACAACACAGCATTCCATGCAAGAGGCTGAGCCAGGAGGTACCATCAATATGAATGTTATAAAATGGTTAGAATTCTGGGAGAGAATAGGAATCCTGGAATGTGGTAATTACCAGATCAGAATCATAGAATCCCAAGGTTGGAAAAGCCCTTTAAGATCATCAAGTCCAACCATCCCTGTCCTGTGCTAAACCAGATCCCTGAGCACCTCATCTCTCCTCTGTTCAACACACCCAGGGCTGGGGACTCAGCCCCCTCCCTGGGCAGCCTGTGCCACAGCCCCACAACTCTTTCAGTATAAAATATTTTCCTAACATCTAATCTGAACCTGATAACTGACATAACTCATTAGGGGATGTAGGCTAGCCCAGCAGCAATTGTATGGTTGTTCTGTTGAGCACGTTTGTACAGCATTGGCTTGAGCTTTAAATACCATAAGAGAGGGGCTTTCACCAAGGAGAAGCTCACCTTGGCTTTGATGCATCTGTCTTTCAATATTTCTTTCAGTATTTAGGAGGGGAATCAACTTTGTTAAAGGGCAGATAATGGCAGGACAAGGGGGAATGGATTAAAGCTAAAGGAGGGAAGGGTTAGATTAGATATTAGGGGAAGTTTTTTACAGAGAGAGTGGTGAGGGGCTGGAACAGGCTGCCCAGAGAGGGGGTGGGTGCCCCGTGTCTGGAGGTGTTCAAGGCCAGGTTGGATGGGGCCTTGGGCAACCTTGTGTAGCTCCAGGCCTGAGGTTGGTGTCCCAGCCTGTGGCAGGGGGGTTGGAGCTCTGTGATCCTTGGGGTCCCTTCCCACCCAGATCAGTCTGGGATTCTATGATTCTGTGTAGCTATGGACCTTGAGTAACTTAAAAGGTTATTCCATGCCATCTTAGCTGTGATGAACATTGTTGTGAACACAGCCTGTAGGAAGTCTAAGGTGATGAAGTGGCTTTCTCTAGCTTTTATCAAGGGCTAAGCAAGGAATCTGCACACAGATTGTTTGACTGAGGTGACACAAGGTAATTCATTATGTCATTATTTATAGTACTATTGGCACCAGCATCCAAATAATTTTGGGGTAGTTAGACTTTTATCTTGGTTTATACCTTTCCATGGTTCATTCTTTAACTATATATATATTGTAATGTCTTTTCATCTTTCTCTGTAACTCTATGCTTAGTAACTTCAGTAGGGTTACCATAAAATTTCTCAAAGTCATTAACTGTCTCTCAAAATTGATCAACCCAGAGTATTTCAAGTGTCCCTGGAAGAGAAGACACTAGAGCCTGCATCTGAGGCACAATACTTCACTGTTTCTGCATACATTGCTCAAAAATTGCACCAATCTTTTCATGCAGCCATTAGTGTATTAAACACCCAGGTTTGACATCTCATCTCATTGTTATGTCTAGATCCATCTCAGCTTTAGTGCTGCTCAGATTTCTCTTTCCTATAGAATATCCATAATTTAAGTTATTTTCTTTCCAACTGCATTTGCTTTGGAGGCTTTTATTTCTCTTTTGATTTGACTACATAAACAGTATAGATCACACCCATTTAAAATACAGTTATAAACCCCTCTTGCCTTCTGTTCTGGCTTAAGCCTTATCAGCTTCATCCTGATGAATTTTTATTTAGAGCCTGATAAATATTTGCCTTATTTTCATTGTCAGCAGCAGTGCATAAATATACTTTGTCCACTTAATCAGTCTGCTGCTTATGCAAAAAATAGGATTTCTTTTTACTGGTAATGCATCAAGCCTTATGGAGGGGCTTAGCTGATGAATCTCCATGTAGGAAGCTTGATGCCATAGCACTCCTCACTGGGGAATGCTGAGAGAGGAAAATACCTGCCCCTACTTCAGTTATTACCCTGATGTAAAGCTTCATTTTCACTTTGAACTCCCAGTGGAGTTTGAATTGAGTCAAGTTGTGGACCTGTGGCTGGGAGAAGCAGTCATGCATTCTGTTCTGCCTGTTCTACCCCTGGGAGATGATGTCTTGGAGCAAAGTGGGGCAGGTAGAGAGAAAGAAGTTCAAGTGGAGCTGGGCTGGTTCAGCCTGGAGAAGAAAAGGCTGGTATCAGAAAGGTATCTATGCCTGTAACCCACAGAGAAAAAAAAAGGTCAGAATTGGATCTTTACCAAAAGAAAGCAAAACAAAACACAGGTTCAGTGAGCTTTTAAGCAGAGCCTTACTTAGCATAAAGAGTGAAGGAATAGAGTTGTAATGCAAACATTAGGGCAGATTAATGTGAGCATTAGGAAGATTACCCTGCTGAGAAGGACCTGGGTGTCATGGTGGGTGAGAAGCTTCCCATGAGCCAGCAGTGTGCTCCTGCAGCTCGCAAGGCCAATGGGATCCTGGGCTCCATCAGCAGAGGGGTGGCAGCAGGGACAGGGAGGGGATTGTCCCTCTCTACTCTGCCCTCCTGAGGCCCCAGCTGGAATCCTGTGTCCAGAGCTGGGCCCTCAGTACAAGAAAGATGTAGAACTGTTGGAGAGGGGTCAGAGGAGCCACGAGGATGCTCAGGGGGCTGGAGCAGCTCCCCTGTGAAGAGAGGCTGAGGGAGCTGGGCTGGGTCAGCCTGGAGAAGAGAAGGCTGTGGGGGGACCTCATTGCAGCCTGCCAGTCCCTGAAGGGAGCAGAGAAACAGGAGGGGAATCAGCTTGTTCAAGGGCAGAGACTGTCAGGACAAGGGGGATGGAGTGAAGCTGGAGGAGGGAAGGGTTAGATGGGATATTAAGGGGAAGTTCTTCCCAGAGAGAGTGGTGAGGGGCTGGAACAGGCTGCCCAGAGAGGGGGTGGGTGCCTCATCCCTGGAGGTGTTCAAGGCCAGGTTGGATGGGGCCCTGGGCAACCTTGTGTAGCTCCAGGCCTGAGGTTGGTGGCCCTGCCTGTGACAGGGGGGTTGGAGCTCTGTGATCCTTGGGGTCCCTTCCAACCCTTGCCATTCTATGATTCTATATGATTTTAATTGTATAAACATATGAGTAGCTCCACTAAAACAATGTTTTTGATTTCTGTGGCTGACAAGGGCTATCAGTTCAAAGTACCCTTTCCTGCCACAAGACACTTTTTTTTTCCCACAACAAGGAAGAATTCAGTAACTTCAGTATTCCTTCAGTGGCAGTGCTGGCTCATAAGCACCTACCCCTTCCTTTTCTTCCCCTGCCCACTCTGTGCTGCAGCTGTCTCCAGTGTCATACAGCTTGGTTGGTGAATGGGGTAAAGGTACAGAGCAGGTTTTGCCAAACAAAAAGGTTGCTTTTTTTCAGCCAGCTCAATGTTTTTCCTCACTCTCTAAAGAACCCCTTATGCTGGCATCATGCTGAGAGAGGACCTGGTGTGTAAATAGGTGGCTGTGGACCAGAAAGAGAAGGCTGGGGCAGCACAGCTGGCTTTTGAGCAGTGATGCTGCAGGGAACAAGAAACCTGCTTCACTTTGGAGCAAATCTAAATTCTATGAAATATATGATGCCAAAAAATGATACATGCAAAGAAGTTCCTGAGCTACTAGATGTTTGGAATGTCTTGTCTGTCTGTAAATACTTCATGCTTAATCTCCTAGTTACATATCTTAATCCAAACTGAAATATATTGCTCAATTTCCCTGCATATGTGTCAGAAAATTTTAAAAGTGGTGTCACACAAGAATCTAACCTATTTTATTTATTGCAGTCCCACAGGGTTACCTACATAAATTGAGATCCTTAAATCCAAATAACCCCAAACCTGGCCTCTTTATTTTCTGCCTGTGGCTGTGTGCAGGTGTAATTAAAGTCATTTTGATGTCTTATTGCCTAATATAATGTCCTCAGTTTGCTCTGAAGAATTTCACTACTTGTCGGTGTGTTTGAGGGTAATAAATACAGGGCTGGGTTGAAGCCTCATTCACATCAGGCCTTTAGCTAATGATTAACTTCTTGGTTTCATTTAAATGTTGCTGAAAGAACTGGAGTAAGCAAGAGCAGACATCACTGAGAGGAGAATTTATAACATGCAGTCTTTTGCTTTATTTTTTTTTGAGTTGAGTTAAAGGCCTGAACAGGCTGGACCCCTGGGCTGAGACCAGTGGGATGAGGTTTAGCAAGGCCAAGTGTAGGGTGCTGCACATGGGACAGAACAACCCCCAGCAGTGCTACAGGCTGAGGGAGACTGGCTGGAGAGCTGCTGGGAGAAGGACCTGGGGGTGTTGGGTGATGTCAGCCTGACCATGAGCCAGCAGTGTGCCCTGGTGGACAAGAAGGCCAATGGCATCCTGGCTTGTGTCAGATCCTGTGGTGTCTAGCAGGGAGCAACATGCAATTCAATATATGAATTTTAGGTGAAACCAGGAAGCCAGGAAGCCAGCCAGGTGAAATCACAGAGATTCTATACCTTTCTTACTGCAAACGTGGCAAGCTAAAAACCTGCTAATTGGTTACACACGCTGTTCACACCATATTGATTGGTTAGTAACTATAACGAGTTCTGATAAACCTATCTTATAGCTAAACATTCTTAGTTTACCTTTAATACCTAAAAGCATCCACACACCTGCTGTTTTGAACCTCTTGTTATGGTTGGTTCCTGACATGTTCTGCTAGTCCCAAATACCTTCCCATAACTGCTTCTTGGCTTAGGGCAGCCTGTACCCCTATCAGCAAGGCCGCTGTGTTTTGAGAATGGGATTATTAGGATCCTCTCAGAGTGAGGAACTTTTCTCATGGGAACAGAAGAATATTGTCAGGGTCTGTGTCTTGGGTGAAGAGAGCTAGGCCGCTAGCAGGCCTGCTGTCTTCCCTGACAAGATCCAGCGTGGCCAGTAGGTGTGGGGAGGGGATTGTGCCCCTGGACTGGGCACTGGGGAGGCTGCAGCTGGAGTGCTGGGTCCAGTTCTGGGATCCTCAGCATCAGAAGGACATTGAGGTGCTGGAGCGAGTGCAGAGAAGGGCAACCAGGCTGGGGAAGGGGCTGGAGGACAAATCCTCTGAGGAGCAGCTGAGGGAGCTGGGGGTGTTGAGGCTGGAGAAGAGGAGGCTGAGGGGAGACCTTCTCCCCATCCACCTCCCCTGCCCTGCCAGGAGGGTGCAGGGAGGTGGGCGCTGGTCTCTTCAGCCAGGGGCCAGGAGCTGGGCCAAGGGGCAATGGGCTCAAGCTGCCCCAGGGCAGGGTCAGCTCAGCTGGGAGGGCAAAGTTCTTCCCTGGCAGAGTTGTGGGGCTGTGGCACAGGCTGCCCAGGGAGGGGGCTGAGTCCCCAGCCCTGGGGGTGTTGAACAGAGGGGAGATGAGGTGCTCAGGGATCTGGTTTAGCACAGGACAGGGACGGTTGGACTTGATGATCTTAAAGGGCTTTTCCAACCTGGTGATTCTGTGAAGAGATTTGTACACTTCCAGTTTCACTGGAGCTCCTTGCCAGAACTGGAAAGAGAGAAGGTCCCAAGGTTGAGACACTTCAGGTTGGGTTTTCTTGCTGTGAGCATAAGAATTGCCTGCATGTGGTTACATGCATGTGTGGCAGGCTCTTTTCTCTAGTGAACCTTGGACTTCTATGTAAATTTGCTTTCCATTTTTATTTCTACATTGGTCTTAAGGCCAAAACTAGGACATTGTTCTGAACTACATGGATATACTCTTTTCAGGGTGATATTTAACTTCCACATCACATCTTCTGCAGTTTTTTATTAAGTTTTTTGAGATGGGGCATCCTGGTGCAACTGGGATTGAGTCTAAACAGTTATAATGAGAGTCCAAAACTTGAGAGGCTATATGAAGAAGACATTCAGTGCAGAGATAGAAGGTGAAAAAGCATCCCCTGTGGTTGACAGGCAGGACACTGAGCTGCCATCCAGAGAGACCTGGACAGGCTGGAGAGCTGGGCAGGGAGAGACCAGATGAGGTTTAATAAAAGCAAGTGTAGAGTCTTGCACCTGGGAAGGAATAACAGCATGTATCAGTACAGGCTGGGGGTGACCTGCTGGAGAAGAGCTCTGTAGAGAAGGACCTGGGGGTCCTGGTGGGTGACAGGGTGGCCATGAGCCAGCAGTGTGCCCTGGGGGCTGAGAGAGACAATGGGATCCTGGGGGGCATCAGGAGGAGTGTGGGCAGCAGGTCACAGGAGGGGATCCTCCCCCTCTGCTCTGCCCTGGTCAGGCCCCACCTGGAGTGTTGTGTCCAGTTCTGGGCTCCCTGGGATAAAAAGGACAGGGATCTCCTGGAGAGAGTCCAGAGGAGAGACACAGAGATGATGAAAGGCCTGGAGCATCTCCCCTGTGAGGAAAGGCTGAGAGAGCTGGGGCTGTTCAGCCTGGAGAAGAGAAGCCTGAGAGGGGATCTGATCACTGGTTCTCAATAGCTGAAGGGTGGGACACAGGGGGACATGGCCAGTCTCTTCTCAGTGTCTGTGGGGACAGGACAAGGGGTGATGGCCTCAGGTTGGAGCACAGGGAGTTCCACACCAATGTGGGGAAGAACTTCTTCCCAGTGAGGGTGAGGGAGCCCTGGGACAGGCTGCCCAGGGGGTGTGGAGTCTCCTTCTCTGGAGATATTCCAGCCCCATCTGGACACCGACCTGTGTGACCTGTCCTAGGGACCCTGCTTTGGCAGGGGGTTGGACCTGATGATCTCTGGAGCTCCCTTCCAACCCCTATGATTCTGTGACTCTGTGAGTCTGTGATCCCTGTCACACTTTTAAAACTGCCTTCTTTTCCTTGCTGTTGGCTGTGTGGTTTGTTTATAAACTGAGATGTACGTCCTGAGAGCAGGTCACTGGTTCTGAATTCAAACCTTTGCTCCAGGAAGCAGACTTCATTTTCCTCTGGTGACCCATTCCTTAGAGAGGTGGCCTTGAATCCTGACATCAGATTTCAGGTTTGACTCTTCCAGTCTCCAGTCAGGCTGTGTATTTCTGTGCTATATATCCAACTGAGTTCTTCACCCAGAGATTTTCTTTTGTTCTTCTTTTCTTTGTCTTTTTTTTTTTTTTACTTTTTTATTTCCATCATGTGGATTTACAAGAAATGATTTCTGAGAGCACTCAGCTCTGGGGGCCATTAATGGAATCAGGCCCTTTCTCCTCATGTAATTGGTTCAGATTTTGATCTGAGCTGGTAACTAACAAACACCATTACCAGCCAGCTCTTGCTTGACAGTGAAACAATAACAGCTTGAGGCCTTACACTAGGGAAGCTTTATTTATAGGTATTAATAAGAAGAAACTAAAGAAAGGGGAATTTAAAGATGAAGAGTAGAAAAGCCTTGGTTGGGATGCAGTGTATTGGGCTAGGGACTGATTGCTGAGGAGGAGTGGGGAAAGCTTCATCAGGGAAGCACCAGAAGACCCAGAGTGGGGGGCAACAGTTCTGCTTTGGGAACTTGGGGAGCTATGAAAGGACAGGTTGAGACTCCAGCCTCTCTCTTTCCTGTGGGAAAGTGGCAGTGATATACTTGTTGTCTTACTGGCCTGTAGGTATCATTGGGGGCTTGATGAAGAATTCAGCAGTTTGGGGTTTTTTCCAAACTGTAGCAATTATTGGTGTAAAATATTGGTGTAAAAGCCTAGCTTCCCCCATGGACCCAGCATTCAGCAGTTGCTTCCCCCATGGACCCAGCATTCAGCAGTTGCTGCAGCAGTTCAGAATGTTCTTCCTAGTGAAACCAGTAAGTGACACACAAAAGATACAGAGACTCATTGCCCTTAAAAATTAACAGATTCCTTCAGAGTTCACTTGAGGTGTCTCAGTGGGAACTGTGTCCAGTTCTGGGCTCCCCAGTTCAAGATAGAGAGGGAATACTGGAAAGAATCCTGTGGAGGATATGAGGATGATGAGGGGCCTGGAGCATCTCTTGAGTGAGGAAGGGCTGAGAGAGCTGGGGCTGTTCAGTCTGGAGAGGACTGAGAGGGGATCTGATCAATACTTCTCAATATCTTAAGGGTGGGGTCAGGAGGATGGGTCAGTCTGTGTTCAGTGGTGCCCAGGGACAGGACAAGAGGGGATGGGGACAAGCTGGGATAGAGGGAGTTCCACCTAACCATGAGGAGGAACTTCTTTTCTGGGAGGGTGGCAGAGCCCTGGGCCAGGCTGCCCAGAGAGGTTGTGGAGTCTCCATCTCTGGAGACATCCAAACCCCATGATCCTGGCCATTGTCCTGTGCAGCCTGTTTGAGGTGATCCTGCCCTGGCAGAGGGTTGGGCTGGATGATTTCCACAGGTCCCTTTCATTCTGAGGGATGTCTCTGATGCAGGGTAGGTGTATACCATCTTCTAAGAGTTATAATTTTAATTTCATCATTTTCTCTTTGGTTTTAGCTCTGTGGTTCAAATCTATAAATAAAGTGATCAATACTGCAAGTACCAGGAATGCTCTTTTTAGGTGTTACACGTGCCAGTGGAGGTGAAAATCCTCACCTTGTGAGTTTGCCACAAGGGGTGGGATTAATCTCACTGGATTTTGGATGTATTCAATAAAAATGCCTCTAGCTGAACAAGTGGCCCTATATTGCTGTGTCTCAGTGGAGAACAGATCATCCAACCTCCTCTAGGTCTTTAGTTAAGCTTGAGTTTATTTATACTGTAGCTGTGACTGTTCCTCTCTCTTGGCTATAAACAGAGTCTGGTTTACTAATCCCAACACTAATTACTGCTTCTGGAGACAATGCTGTCCCTCTATCTGAACAGCTCTTGTGAACTCACTCAGCACTAATTATGCTTCCACAGTATTTAAATGCATGTAACAAGCATTTTATTTCCATTTTCTATCAATTTAGGGACCTGGCAGTTACTCCTGCACTGAGCAGCTCCCATCAACAGTTACTGGAACCAGCATCACAAGCTTCACTGCTCTCAGATGGAAGGAATGTCACCCAGGAGCAGAGCTTCCCCCCACTTAACCCAGGGAGCAGGTGAGTTCAGTTCCTGAGACAGCACCATCTCAGGGTGAAAGGAAGGTTTATGTTCCAACATGTGAGATCTAAAACCCTTTCCCAAGCTAACACAGTTGTCTCATGTTGCATCAAGAGCCTTATCAAACATGTGTCACTGCAGCCTAAAACCAAGTCTTGTCATTCATGGGAATGGGTTAATTTAGACACCATAATCCACATACAAAAGGGAATTTCAAGAGTTTATTGTCAAGAGGATGTTTGAAGGGAAAAAGATGCTGGAAGAAACTTGGTCCAGGTGTAGAAACCAGAACTTGAGTGATAGATATTTTTTAGATAAATTGCTCTCAGAGTTATTTCTCATTCTCTCATTAGAGGATTACCATAGTTACTGTTGAATATCATTTGAGAGGCTGTGGGTGATGTCCTGTCTTCAAATTCATCTCCTCTTCATGATACCAGGAGATCCCATCAGGATACTGAGCTCTGTAATACCTTCTCAGCCTTTGCTGCTGTTTCAGATCTTGTCCAGCATCTCTGCTTGTGAGTGCTGAATGTCCTCACTTATATGTACCACAGCTAAACAGGCTCTGAGGTATGGGAGGGAGACAATACCTATCTCTTTAAAGATTGTAGAGACATCAGGGCAGATGATTTGAAGAGGCTACATCTTCAGTGTCTTCTAGGCTTTCAGCTGTGAAGCAAGCTGTATTTTCTTGACTTGCTCTGTGGGTTCACATTCCTCTCACAAGATGTCTGTGATTTACTCTAATGGTCCTGTCCCATGAGTACATCTGAGCTCTGGCTGCCAACAAACCTCTCTGTTGTTGTGGCAAATGACACTGTGGCCTTTCTATGCAGTATCCTGGAGAAGCTTTTTATTTCTCTCCCCCTTCTTTTGGCCATCTGGTGTAATCTCATGCCCAGATGGGATACACAGAAACAGTCAGGTGCCACATTGCATGACCCACTGAAGCATAACACACCAGATCCCCCCTCCACACTAGGAAATAGGTGTGTGCTTGTAGCCATGCTCTGCTCATTCCTGGGAACCTACCCTAACACTCCTCTGAAAGCTGTAACTTAGCATGAGCTGGAGTCTGTGCCAGATGGCTGTGGGTAAACTTGAATTTGATTGTGGGATCAGCCCCACGTCTGGTGTCTCATTCTCATCCCACCCAAACCCAGGTACCTCTGCAGCTGTGTTTAAACATACCTTACCATGTATTTTTCACCTGTGTGTTTTCAGGTCTTTTAAAAAAATCACTGTTAAATAACCTCCTAAATACACAAGGCAGCTTTTCACCTTGGGTCAGAGCAATGAGAAAAGCTGAACATCTTCACCAGATTTCACACAGAATCAGAGAATCAAAGAACTGTAGGGGTGGGAAGGGACCTCCAGAGTTCAAGGGTCCAACCCCCCTGCCAAAGCAGGGTCCCTAGGACAGAACACTCAGGGAGGAAACCAGATGGGGCTGGAATCTCTCCAGAGAAGGAGACTCCACACCTCCCTGGGCAGCCTGTCCCAGGGCTCTGGCACCCTCACTGGGAAAAAGTTCTTCCCCATGTTGGTGCAGAACTTCCTGTGCTCCAACTTGCAGCCATTGCCCCTTGTCCTGTCCCCACAGACACTGAAAAGGGGCTGGCCAATTCCCCCTGCACCCCATACTTAAGATATTTATAAACATTGATTAGGTCCCCCCTCAGTCTTCTCTTCTCCAGGCTGAACAGCCCCAGCTCTCTCAGCCTTTCCTCACAGGATAGATGTTCCAGGCCCTTCATCATCTTCGTAGCCCTTCTCTGGACTCTCTCCAGGAGATCCCTGTCCTTTTTATACCCAGGAATGAGCAGAAATTTCAACCCATTTCACTTTATTCCTCATCTTTTAAGCAGAATTCTTAGCTAAACTTGATGTCACAAAAAATTCTCAGCCTTCCTTTTATATCCTAGAGAGACTTCCAGTCCCTGCTATGTGATGTACTACCTGACACTGTAATTACAAGGAGTTAATTAGCATGCTGTAAAAAGGTTGAAACCCTAGGCCTCTGCAGATTCATTTGTCCTGAATATTTGTGCCATGCTGGAGTGTGCTGAAGGGGAACAGTGAGTGTGTGAGAGAAACTGAGTGCATAATAGGGATTATGCATCATCTGTCCTTACCAGTAAGAGGCAAGACCTCTAACTCAAATGAGTGTGGAGCTATGATGAGTTGTAAAGGTCTTACCCTTCACATATGGGAATACATATGTCTTTCCACTCTGCCACATTTGGGTGTTTTGACTTTAGCAGTGTTTTCATTTAGCACTGTTAATAACACAGTGGAAAAACAACTGTGAGGGAGAGAAAAAGCAAAACTGCTAAAAAAAAACTCAGCAAGTACCTGATGGTCCAGAGCTGGGAGGGGTGGCTGACACACAGGACACTGTGCTGCCATCCAGAGCCCTGGCCAGGCTGGAGAGCTGGGCAGGGAGAAACCAGAGGAGATTCAACAAAAGCAAGTGTAAAGTCTGGCACCTGGGTAGGAACAACTGCATGTATCAGTACAGGCTGGGGGTGACCTGCTGGAGAAGAGCTCTGTGGAGAAGGACCTGGGGGTCCTGGTGGGTGACAGGTTGGCCATGAGCCAGCAGTGTGTCCTGGGGGCTGAGAGAGCCAATGGGATCCTGGGGGGCATCAGGAGGAGTGTGGCCTGCAGGTCAAAGGAGGGGATCCTCCCCCTCTACTCCGCCCTGGTCAGGCCCCACCTGGAGTGTTGTGTCCAGTTCTGGGCTCCTTGGGATCAAAAGGACAGGGATCTCCTGGAGAGAGTCCAGAGAAGGGCTATGAAGATGATGAAGGGCCTGGAACATCTCCCCTGTGAGGAAAGGCTGAGAGAGCTGGGGCTTTTCAGCCTGGAGAAGAGAAGACTGAGGGGGGACCTAATCAATGTTTATAAATATCTTAAATATGGGGTGCAGGGGGAATTATCCAGCCCCTTTTCAGTGTCTGTGGGGACAGGATAAGGGGCAATGGCTGCAAATTGGAGCACAAGAGGTTCCACACCAACATGTGGGGGAACGTCTTCCCAGTGAGGGTGCCAGAGCCCTGGGACAGGCTGCCCAGGGAGGTGGTGGAGTCTCCTTCTCTGGAGAGATTCCAGCCCCATCTGGACACCTATCTGTGCAGGATGAGCTGGGGAGCTGCTTTGGCAGGGGGGTTGGACCCCATGAGCTCTTGAGGTCCCTTCCAACCCCAACAACTCTGTGACTCTGTGATTCTGCTAATCTGATTCATTTTCTCTGTGTGTTTGCATCCTGGCCTACAGCAAAATTGTAAGGAGTTCTGTTGTGAAATCATGTTGCAAGGGAAATATGGAAAGTTTGGAAGAAATTTGTTTATGGGGGTGATTGATGGAAGCACTGGTGTGTCATACATCCAGCCTGCATCAGAGATATGCCACAGAATGAAAGGGACCTCTGGAAATCATCCAGCCCAGTCCCTTGCCAGAGCAGGATCACGTTGAGCAGGCTGCACAGGACAGTGCCCAGGATCATGGGGTCTGAAGGTCTCCAGAGATGGAGACTCCACAACCTCTCTGGGCAGCCTGGCCCAGGGCTCTGCCACCCTCCCAGGAAAGAAGTTCCTCCTCATGGTTAGGTGGAACTCCTTCTATCCCAGCTTGTCCCCATCCCCTCTTGTCCTGTCCCTGCGCACCACTGAACACAGACTGACCCATCCTCCTGACCCCACCCTTAAGATATTGAGAAGTATTGATCAGATCCCCTCTCAGTCCTCTCCAGACTGAACAGCCCCAGCTCTCTCAGCCCTTCCTCACACAAGAGATGCTCCAGGCCCCTCATCATCCTCATATCCTCAACAGGATTCTTTCCCGTACTCCCTGTCTGTCTTGAACTGGGGAGCCCAGAACTGGACACAGTTCCCACTGAGACACCTCAAGTGAACTCTGAAGGAATCTGTTAATTTTTAAGGGCAATGAGTCTCTGTATCTTTTGTGTGTCACTTACTGGTTTCACTAGGAAGAACATTCTGAACTGCTGCAGCAACTGCTGAATGCTGGGTCCATGGGGGAAGCTAGGCTTTTACACCAATATTTTACACCAATAATTGCTACAGTTTGGAAAAAACCCCAAACTGCTGAATTCTTCATGAAGCCCCCAGTCATACCTACAGGCCAGTAAGACAAGAAGTATACCACTGCCACTTTCCCACAGGAAAGAGAGAGGCTGGAGTCTCAACCTGTCCTTTCATAGCTCCCCAAGTTCCCAAAGCAGAACTGTTGCCCCCCACTCTGGGTCTTCTGGTGCTTCCCTGATGAAGCTTCCCCCACTCCTCCTCAGCAATCAGTCCCTAGCCCAATACACTGCATCCCAACCAAGGCTTTTCTACTCTTCATCTTTAAATTCCCCTTTCTTTAGTTTCTTCTTCTTATTAATGAAATTATCTTATGAAATACTGGAGAAAGAAAAATCCAACCTTCCTGAAGTATTGGATTAAAGCCTGTAGTTATTTTGTTTGAATATTGAGGTGGTTTAATGTTTCCTTTTTCTTTTCTCTCCAATTTCATGCTTTCAACATTTGGAATTGAAGGAAGATTAAACTAAAAAAAGCTGCCAAGGGGTAAGAGCATGAATATATTGACCTCCAGGCACAGAGAATGAAGGAAATACTGCTTTCCAAGATCAGGAACTGCCAATTTACTCTGATATCTCACTGGGCAACACTATTTCCATGTCCCCAAGATTTTTCTGGTTTCTTTCTCAAATCTGGAAGTTTTTATTTAACTGGAGCTGTGGTGAAAACAACATCATTATTCTTCAGCTCACTAACACTTGTTGGATTCAAGTCCTGCAATTGTTTGGTTACTTCTGGTCAACAAGTGAAATAGGTGATCCTGACTGCATTTACTAGGAGTGAAAGTGAAAGGGTTAGTTTGGTTGTCTGCCCACTGACCTGCAGTTTTCAGCAGGACAGTTTGTAATTACATCCATTGGCTTCTTTTCCTTGCTAAGATCACACTTCTTGCCTGCTCCTTGGAAGTAAACTCTTACAACCCAGTCTTTCCTGATTTCACAAAAGAAAGCACCAATTCCAATTCCAATTCCAATTCCTGCCAATTTCCAGGGATTTTATTCATTCCTCTGCTGGAAGCTGAACTTTCCCACATAGGAAGGTTTGAATTATTTTATTTTCTTTTCAGTTTGAGCTTCCACTTGTTTTCAGTCAACTTTTTAAAAGGGCAGACAATGGCAGGAGAAGGGGGATGGAGTGAAGCTGGAGGAGGGAAGGGTGAGATGAGATCTTAGGGGGAAGTTCTTCACAGAGAGAGTGGTGAGGGGCTGGAACAGGCTGCCCAGAGAGGTGGTGGGTGCCCCATCCCTGGGGGTGTTCAAGGCCAGGTTGGATGGGGCCCTGGGCAACCTTGTGTAGCTCCAGGCCTGAGGTTGTTGGCCCTGCCTGTGGCAGGGGGGTTGGAGCTCTGTGATCCTTGGGGTCCCTTCCAACCCAGACCAGTCTGGGATTCAGTACCTGGTCTTAGAGCCAACTGATGCTGCAGGAGATGCAAGTATTAAAGGGGAAATTCCTTTTCACCACCAGCCTTAAGTTGGTTGCTATTTCCTTCAAGAGTCTCATGTCTCCATGTCTCATGTCTCCATGTTTCCATGTCTCCATGTTTCCTTCAAGAGTCTCATGTCTCATGTCTCCAAAAGTTGCTTGATTCTATGATTCTATGAAAGCTACAACACAGTTGTTATCAATGTCAGGGTCTCAAACCACTCAAGTCATGGTTTAGACTTAATTTTCTTCAACAAAATAATGGATCAGAGGAGCCTTGGGTACTGCTCACTGGTAAATGTCTTCTCATGGTCTGTTTTGTCCCTGAGGTGCTACATTTCCTTTCAAGGCAATTCCTATTTTCTTTTACTCACCAAGACAGAACATCATCTGCAGTGGTGAACCACAGATTTGGAGAGAAGGACCTCTGAGTTCTGATCCCAGATCTGAAGCTGATTCACTGTGTGGCATCAATCTCTTTATTGTACCTGTCTGTGCATTGAATTGAACCAAATAAAACCCCAAAACTGAGAGAGGTAGTAGATGTGTTTGCTAGCACCAGAAATTTTGAGAACATAGTGATGTGTGAAAAAGCTTTGCATAACTGATATGAACTTGGATTTATTGCTGCCTTTTGGTTGAGTTGTGTGCCTGCAACATCAATAATACTGCCAGACCCAGTGCATGTGCCTATTTTATCACTGTTTCAAAGCATGAATCATTTTCTCCCCTCAGCTGCAGAGATTCTGGTCCTGCTAGTGGACTCTTTCTCAGCTCAGCTGGTGTGCCTGCTGCTGAAGCTCAGCCCGTTAGGACCCCTGTTTCCCTGATTCTTCTCAATGAAGAAGCCAAAGCTGAGCATCAGGATCCAAGAGGAGCTGAAAATGGAGCTGACAGATTGAAAGGTTTGAGCCATATTCTGAAAGAACAGTTCTGCTCAGGCTGTGTATCTTACTGTAATGATAGTAGTTTTATTTGGGTGGCAGGGAAACCCCTTCACAACAGAATCCCAGAATCACCAGGTTGGAAAGGCCCTTTAAGATCACCAATTCCAACCATCCCTGTCCTGTGCTAAACCAGATCCCTGAATACCTCATCTCCCCTCTGTTAAACACCCCCAGGGCTGGGGACTCAGCCCCCTCCCTGGGTAGCCTGTGCCACAGCCCCACAACTCTGCCAGGGAAGAACTTTGCCCTCCCAGCTGAGCTGACCCTGCCCTGGGGCAGCTTGAGCCCATTGCCCCTTGGCCCAGCTCCTGGCCCCTGGCTGAAGAGACCAGCGCCCACCTCTCTGCACCCTCCTGGCAGGGCAGAGGAGGTGGATGGGGAGCTCCTCCAGCTCCTTTTGCCACTTCTTGAGAGGTTTGTTCTTCAGCCCCTTCCCCAGCCTGGTTGCCCTTCTCTGGACATGCTCCACCATTTCAATGTCCTTCTGATGCTGAGGAGCCCAGAACTGGACCCAGCACTCCAGCTGCAGCCTCCCCAGTGCCCAGCCCAGGGGCACAATCCCCTCCCCACACCTACTGGCCACGCTGGCTCTGACACAAGCCAGGATGCCCCTGGCCTTCCTGTCCACCTGGGCACACTGCTGGCTCATGGTCAGTTTGACATCACCCAACACCCCCAGGTCCTTCTCTGCCTGACAGCTCTCCAGCCAGTCTCCCCCAGCCTGCAGCATTGCTGGGGGTTGTTCTGCCCCATGTGCAGCACTCTACACTTGGCACAGTTAAACCTCATCCCATTGGCCTCAGCCCAGAGGTCCAGCCTGTTCAGATCCCTCTGAAGAGCCTCCCTACCCTCAGGCAGATCAACTCTTATTTCTTCCTAGTTTAGTGTCATCTGCAAACTTACTGAGGGAACATTTGATCCCTTTATCCAGGTCATTGATAAAGCCACTAAACAGGACCAGCCCCAGGACTAAGCCCTGGGGACACAACTTGTGCCCAGCCTCCAGCTGGATTTTGCTCCATTCACAACTCCTTGGGCCCAGCCACCAGCCAGTTTTTTACCCAGCAGAGGTTGCACCTATCCAGGCCAGTGGTAGCCAGTTTCTCAAGCAGAAACCTGGAGCTTTGTGGCAACTTTTGACTTTTAATTGAAATAAATACCCTCAGTGCTTCTTATTTCTAATTTCTACAGACACTGAACTCCCCACTGACAACCTTCAAAGAACACACAGCAAGCCTAAGACTGGTTCTTCCCACGTGCCTCAGCTTATCAACTGGCCAAGCTCCCACTCCAAACCTGTCCTACCTCCAATCCCCTCTGGGCAGAAGAGGACCAACCCTTGATGGTCACTACTAACCAAGTCTGGATCTCAATTCTACACTGAATGTCTCTACCACAACTCCTGAGTTTTATATATTCCTCTTCAACAAAGCAAAGTCTATCAAATATTAGTTGGAAATCCATTTCTGATGAAGTCTCCCCCCCAAAAAATAAAAGTTGTTTATTTATAACTTTATTAAAAAGTAATTTCTGTATTTCCCCAAGCTAGAAATTATTTCCCCAGGCACTCTCAGCTGGGAAATGGCATAGACTTTTTCCTAACAGCCACATGACTGTATCTTCCATTAATTTCTCTCTTTTATTATAGATTTAATTGAGGTGTGGAAGCATCAGGGCCTTTGGTAATATTGTCTCTATTCTAGTACTAGTGAATTACTTTGAAGAGGGATTTTGTGAAATGTTCAGAGTTAAGTCAGGAGTGAAAACTAGTAGCAAATTTATTTTTTTTTTAATAAAACATGGGTTTTTTTGAAGGTATGAGACATAATTTGTTGACTTGCAAATGTCTTTAAACAGTAAGCAGTCATCAGAAAAAATTATTAGAAAGATTGAGTGCTAACTGAACCTGTAGGTAATAGGCAAAGATTTGGTTGTCTGTATGTGGAGCAGAGCTCTGGAAAGGAAATAAATCTCTTGAGTTAATGCTTGTCCTGATTAAGTTTCATGACCATCTACTTACAGAACAGATAGTGGGGTCCCTTTGCCAGAGCAGCTTCCCCCAAGGAGGGGTGTTTGCTCATCATACTGCAGCGTGGGTCCTCACAGGTCTTTGCCTGCACAGAAGGTATCACTCATTGCCACAGTGTGGAGTCCTGTCCATGGAAACCCTCTGCTTTACCTCATCATACATGTGCAGAATGTGACCAAGGGGGGTTTATTGCTGTTTAAATAGGATGAACTGAACAAAGCAACACAGCTTAGGGTAAGTAATAGATAGATTCAGATAGCCTGGCTCTAAATTCCAACAAAGCCTGTAAAACAGCTCAGCCTTTTATTAAGCAGTTTCCATTCCACAGAGCAGCTGCTGTATCCTCAAGCTGAAGAACAACAGCTCTTCCCAGGCATCAGGTTTTTATCATTGATTCTGGCAGAACAAAAAAGCAAGCCAGTGCTCTGGGGCCTGGGTTCAGGAGGAGTTCAGGCAGCCAAAGCTCCAGTTTCAACCTTAGTGGGTTTTTTTGCCAACACAGTTCAGCAAGGTGGGTACCTGACTGCCACCAAGTAACTACCTAACCTCTGAGTGTCTTCAGCAGCTCCCACAGGGCTCTTCACAGCCACTTTGCCTCTGGAAATACCTTTGCAGGAGTTGTTTTGGCTGTTAGAGCTGGCTGTAGGGTTCATTGACACAGATGCTGATGAGTTTGTTGGTTTTTTGCTGTTTTACAGGTGATAGGAGCTTTGCCAGCACAAGGAACCTCATGGGTCATACACACAGGGCCAGGGTGATCCCAACTCACTTCAGTTAGGAAGGCAGCACGGTCACAGAACCTCAGCATGTCCTGAGCTGGCAGGGACCCCCAAGGCCCATGGAGTCCCACCCCTGGCTCCACACAGCCCCAGCCCAGGCAGAGCAGGGCACTGAGGGCATCGGCCAGACACTTCTTGCCCTCAGCCCAGCTGGGGGCTGGGACCCCTTCCCTGGGGAGCCTGTGCCAGTGCCCCAACCCCCTCTCAGCACAGAACCTCTTCCTAACAGCCAACCTAACCCTCCCCTGGCAGCTTCACGCCGTTCCCTGGGGTTCCAGCCCTGGGCCCCAAAGAGAGGAGAGAGATCAGTGCTGCCCCTTGGCTCTCCTGGGCAGGAAGCCACAGACCCCCAGGAGGTCTCCCCTCAGCCTCCTCTTCTCCAGGCTGGACAACCCCAGGGCCTCCAGCCTCTCCTCAGGAGACTTCCCCTCCAGACCCTTCCCCATCCTCCCTGCCTCCTCTGGACACTCTCCAAGAGTTCCCTGTCCCTCTTGTCCTGTGACACCCAAACCTGCCCCCAGGACTCGAGGTGAGGCCGCCCCAGCACAGGGCAGAGCAGGACAATCCCCTCCCTGGCCCGGCTGGCCGTGCCGTGCTGGATGCACCCCAGGGTGGGGTTGGCCCTCCTGGCTGCCTGGGCACACCGCTGGCTCATGGGTACCTCACTGTCCACCAAGACCCCCAAAACCCCCTCAGCACGGCTGGCCTCCAGCCTCTCATCCCCCAGGCTGGGTGTGCAGCCAGGGCTGCCCCAGCACAGGGCAGAGCAGGTCAGTGCAGGTGAATCACTTTTCTCCTGGACACTAGTGCAGAAACCCGTGTTCAGGGCTGTGCTGTGCTCTGTAGTCTGGGTACATAAGTATGTCAGGAAAATAAGTGGGTGTTGGGTGCTACCACAGTCACATCAGTGTCTCTTTTGTTTCATATCCTTTCCTGCCCCATTCTGCAAGCCAAGCCTACTTCACATTCAGCTCTCCACTCTTCCCTTAGAGCAGTTACCCCCTTTCTGTGTAAAACAGAACAAAACATCTCAAGTTATCCCTGAACTCTCCTGTATCTCCTCTGCTTCAAGTCTGCCAATCCTGCAATAGCCTTGTACACCTTAAGCCATTCAAACCACTTGTACTTACAGGAACAGTGGTATACATTAAGCTCTCCAGCACAGGAATTGCATCTCAATTTTGGTTGTACAGAGCTGAGCCTACAGGTGGAGTATGAATACATTGCTCTTATTTCCCAGGTGTTCCAAGAAATAATTTGTTCTTCTGGGAGCAGAGTATTGCTTAGCTCACTTGCACTTGGATCAGACAGAATCATAGAATCATTAAGGTTGGATCCAGCCCAACCATCCCCTTACCACCTCTATTACTCACTAATCCATGTCCCTAAGTACCTCATCCAGTCTTTCCTTGAAGACCCTAAGGGGCAGTGACTCCACCACCTCCCTGGGCAGCCCCTTCCAATGCCAAGCCAATATGAAGACAGTAATGTTTGAAGAGAATCTCTTCTTTCACAATTAGCTCTTGGGCCCTGAGCTTTCCAGGTGTGGCATGATCAGTGAGGTTACACACACGATCCACTGGCTAAGGACCTTGCATGGAAGGATGTTGGAGTTTCAGCTTAGCAGGGAGAAGCTGCATTTGCCAGAGTCAATTCAGTGAAATACTGAGTTCCTTGTCTTCCCTCCCACTCGACCTCAGATCGAATTCCCAACACGATTTAGGAGGTTCCTGAAAACAACATCAAAAGTGTTCCTTCAGGGGGCATTAAAAGGAGTGTGGCCAGCAGGTCAAAGGAGGGGATCCTCCCCTCTACTCTGCCCTGGTCAGGCCCCACCTGGAGTGTTGTGTCCAGTTCTGGGCTCCCTGGGATCAAAAAGACAGAATCTCCTGGAGAGAGTCCAGAGGAGAGACACAGAGATGATGAAAGGCCTGGAGCATCTCCCCTGTGAGGAAAGGCTGAGAGAGCTGGGGCTGTTCAGCCTGGAGAAAAGAAGCCTGAGAGGGGATCTGATCACTGGTTATCAATAGCTGAAGGGTGGGACACAGGGGGACATGGCCAGTCTCTTCTCAGTGTCTGTGGGGACAGGACAAGGGGCGATGGCCTCAAGTTGGAGCACAGGGAGTTCCACCCCAATGTGGGGAAGAACTTCTTCCCAGTGAGGGTGAGGGAGCCCTGGGACAGGCTGCTCAGGGGGGTGTGGAGTCTCCTTCTCTGGAGAGATTCCAGCCCCATCTGGACACCGACCTGTGTGACCTGTCCTAGGGACCCTACTTTGGCAGGGGGGTTGGACATGATGATCTCTGGAGGTCCCTCCAACCTTTACAGTTCTATGATTCTCTGAACAGCACTTTGCTGACCTGCCCTTGGCCTACTGCACCCTGAGGCACAGAACACAGAACACCTGGCAGAGTGTGAAGGCCCGAGTGCCCCTGGGTTGCCACTACATAATATTTACATTTCATTTAGCAGATTGTGAAGCTTTGGAGTTCCTGGGTTTTAGTTTGGAATGTTTATTTTTGGCTGAAAGTACAGAACTTGTAACTTGGTGCCTAGATATTTATAGACTGGCAGATAAAAGTGGGGCTGTTTCAGGGAACTCTGTTTCTATTGGCAGGAAGTGTGTTTGGATTACAGCAGGGTAACACCTTAAGTTAGTCATAGTCAAGTCTCTGAGTCTTGAATTTTAAAGAGGGGACTATAACAAGCTGTTTAATTTCCCTTTTTTTTAAATTAAACATTCAACATTCAATAAAATCCATAACTCTGGTTGCTGCCTTGTGAATGTGAATGGCTTTACCAGCCTGAGGATGGAACCACACTGAAGGAAGGAAGGTTTAAATTAGATCTTAGGGGGAAGTTCTTTGCAGAGAGAGTGGTGAGGGGCTGGAACAGGCTGCCCAGAGAGGGGGTGGACACCCAGTCCCTGGAGGTGTTCAAGGCCAGGTTGGATGGGCCCCTGGGCAACCTTGTGTAGCTCCAGGCCTGAGGTTGGTGGCCCTGCCTGTGGCAGGGGGGTTGGAGCTCTGTGATCCTTGGGGTCCCTTCCAACCCAGACCAGTCTATGATTCTATGACCACATGCAGGTTGTCGTAGCCCCATGTTACCCATGGGTAAATCATGGCAGAGAGATGTTCCACTGATTTGTGTTATCTCATGAGGGGTTTTTTTTTACAGGAATTGGGCCAGCAGCAGCATCTCTGCTCCAAGGTCACAGAATCACAGAACCATAGGGGTTGGAAGAGACCTCCAGAGTTCATCAGGTCCAACCCCTCTCTCACTGAGGTTGCGTCTTTGAGGTGAAGGAGATCACAGAATCACAGAGTTGTAAGGGTTGGAAGGGACCTCCAGAGATCATGGGGTCCAACCCCCCTGTCAAAGCAGGGTCCCTAGGACATATCACTCAGATAGGCGTCCAGATGGGGCTGGAATCTCTCCAGAGAAGGAGACTCCACACCCCCCTGGGCAGCCTGTCCCAGGGCTCTGGCACCCTCACTGGGAAAAAGTTCCTCCCCATGTTGGTGTGGAACTTCCTGTGCTCCAATTTGCAGCCATTGCCCCTTGTCCTGTCCCCACAGACACTGAAAAGGGGCTGGCCAATTCCCCCTGCATCCCAGACTTAAGAGATTTATAAACATTGATTAGGTCCCCCCTCAGTCTTCTCTTCTCCAGGCTGAACAGCCCCAGCTCTCTCAGCCTTTCCTCACAGGATAGATGTTCCAGACCCTTCATCATCTTCGTAGCCCTTCTCTGGACTCTCTCCAGGAGATCCCTGTCCTTTTTATCCCAGGGACCCCAGAACTGGACACAACACTCCAGGTGGGGCCTGACCAGGGCAGAGCAGAGGGGGAGGATCCCCTCCTTTGACCTGCTGGCCACACTCCTCCTGATGCCCCCCAGGATCCCATTGTCTCTCTCAGCCCCAGGGCACACTGCTGGCTCATGGCTCTTCTCCAGTAGGTCATCCCCCAGCCTGTACTGATACATGCAGTTGTATGAGACTGTGCTGATGCAAAAGAGTTTTGAGAAATCGCAGGCAGCTCTTTTTATCTTGATTCCTTCCTCAGGCAAGTAGCAGGGTGGTAGGAGTTACACCACAGATGCTGTGGGACAAGGAGTGGCTGAATTAAGGAATGACATGTCTGTTAGAGGTAAGGGAACAGTGTTGTAATACAGACCTGTGCCTGAAGGAGAGGATTATCTAGTTGGCTAGCTAAAAGTTTGGTGTGCAGCTCAGTGAAGGCTTCCAGGGGTTGCAAAACAGGCTCATAAATCACTGCTCCTGGAAATCTGATGAGCTCCACAGACTATTGCAGAGCACACAGGCAGCTACTGGGTGACAAGAGCAAGAAATGTGATGGCTCCTCAAATTACTAGCTGTAATTTTTTTAAAAATAGGCACAAATTGGTTTGGTTTGATACTCTGGCCTTGGTCTCTCTGCCTTTCTCCACCACTGAAACCCTAGAAAGCTCTAGAAACCCTAGAAGCTGGAAACCATTGGTAGAAGCTTCACAGAATCGCAGAATCACCAGGTTGGAAAAGCCCTTTAAGATCATCAAGTCCAACCATCCCTGTCCTGTGCTAAACCAGATCCCTGAGCACCTCATCTCCCCTCTGTTCAACACCCCCAGGGCTGGGGACTCAGCCCCCTCCCTGGGCAGCCTGTGCCACAGCCCCACAACTCTGCCAGGGAAGAACTTTGCCCTCCCAGCTGAGCTGACCCTGCCCTGGGGCAGCTTGAGCCCATTGCCCCTTGGCCCAGCTCCTGTCCCCTGGCTGAAGAGACCAGCGCCCACCTCTCTGCACCCTCCTGGCAGGGCAGGGGAGGTGGATGGGGAGAAGGTCTCCCCTCAGCCTCCTCTTCTCCAGCCTCAACACCCCCAGCTCCCTCAGCTGCTCCTCAGAGGATTTGCCCTCCAGCCCCTTCCCCAGCCTGGTTGCCCTTCTCTGCACTCGCTCCAGCACCTCAATGTCCTTCTGATGCTGAGGAGCCCAGAACTGGACCCAGCACTCCAGCTGCAGCCTCCTCAGTGCCCAGTCCAGGGGCACAATCCCCTCCCCAGACCTACTGGCCACACTGGCTCTGACACAAGCCAGGATGCCCTTGGCCTTCCTGGACCCCTGGGCACACTGCTGGCTCATGGTCAGTCTGAGGTCACCCAACACCCCCAGGTCCTTCTCCCAGCAGCTCTCCAGCCAGTCTCCCCCAGCCTGCAGCACTGCTGGGGATTGTTCTCTCCCAAGTGCAGCCCTCTACAAGCCTGACTTGCTGGTGAGTCCAGTGCAAATCCAGCACCCATACCTTCTTATTTTATTGTATGTTTAAGTCTGTTCTGCAAACAGCCAGGGAACAGTTGCCAGCACTGACCAAAGGGCTAGTTAGTTCTCTGCAGAATATACACATCCATTTCTAAAAATACCTTCCTGAAGCACCATGTCATGTCCTGGCAGCTGCTGGCTGCCCTGTGCCTCTGCCTCCTCCCTCAGGAGCTTGTCTAATTGAATATGCTGCATAATATGCTGCTAATTTGGCAGCTGTCAAAGTGAATTATAGTGGGGGGGGGTTACCAGTGCCACGGTGGGGGTGAGGAGAGTGGCCACTTGGTGTGATACTCGGCTTCTCTTCCCTGGCTCAGTGCAGGGCTGGTGAAGGGCCTGAAGGAGACACATCAGGTCTTTCATAGAGTCATAGGATGGCAAGGGTTGGAAGGGACCCCAAGGATCACAGAGCTCCAACCCCCCTGCCACAGGCAGGGACACCAACCTCAGGCCTGGAGCTACACAAGGTTGCCCAGGGCCCCATCCAACCTGGCCTTGAACACCTCCAGACACGGGGCACCCACCCCCTCTCTGGGCAGCCTGTTCCAGCCCCTCACCACTCTCTCTGCAAAGAACTTCCCCCTAATATCTCATCTCACCCTTCCCTCCTCCAGCTTCACTCCATCCCCCTTGTCCTGCCAGTCTCTGCCCTTGAACAAGCTGATTCCCCTCCTGTTTCTCTGCTCCCTCCAGGGATGGGGCATCCACCCCCTCTCTGGGCAGCCTGTTCCAGCCTGTCACTACTCTCTCTGTCTTTCCCAGGTCTCAACCCCACACTTCAACAGTTGTTTTGGGCTCCTCACCCTTTTACCAATTATTACTTCTATCACCAGCTCCTTTTCCTCCTCCCCATGGTCTGCAGGGCTGGAGCTCAAGCTAGCACCCCTGGGTGCTCAGCCCCTGGGGTGCTCGGTGCTGCAGCCCCTGCAAAAGCTCCACACTAAATCTTGCTTCTTGGACATACCCTTTTGGTAACCCTCATGAAATATTTCAAACTTCTGAGCTATTTTTTTTCCCTGCCTCCTATAAGGTGGAGGGAGAGGAGCCCCCACAGCTGAGACTGAATTTCATCCTCCTGTGGGGAGGAGGAGGAGGCAGCTCCTGCATTTTTATCAGTCGTGTGTTATCCCTGCTCATACCTCAGAGCAAGTAGAAGCATGAAGGTGTAAATCAACGTTCGTGACAGAGGCATGAAGGCTCCACAGTGAAAAAAAACCCCATGCTGAGGGTCTTTCTAGAAAAGAGATTCAGAATCCAAGGTTGGAAAGGACCTTTAAGATCATCAAGTCCAACCATCCCTGTCCTGTGCTAAACCAGATCCCTGAGCACCTCATCTCCCCTCTGTTCAACACCCCCAGGGCTGGGGACTCAGCCCCCTCCCTGGGCAGCCTGTGCCACAGCCCCACAACTCTGCCAGGGAAGAACTTTGCCCTCCCAGCTGAGCTGACCCTGCCCTGGGGCAGCTTGAGCCCAGTGCCCCTTGGCCCAGCTCCTGGCACCTGGCTGAAGAGACCATCGCCCACCTCTCTGCACCCTCCTGGCAGGGCAGGGGAGGTGGATGGGGAGAAGGTCTCCCCTCAGCCTCCTCTTCTCCAGGCTCAACACCCCCAGCTCCCTCAGCTGCTCCTCAGAGGATTTGCCCTCCATCCCCTTCCCCAGCCTGGTTGCCCTTCTCTGCACTCGCTCCAGCACCTCAATGTCCTTCTGATGCTGAGGAGCCCAGAACTGGACCCAGCACTCCAGCTGCAGCCTCACCAGTGCCCTGGCTGAAGAGACCATCACCCACCTCTCTGCACCCTCCCTTCAGGGAGTAGTAGAGGGGCAGGAGGGTTGGAGCTCTGTGATCCTTGGGGTCCCTTCAAACCCTTGCCATTCTATGATTCTGTGATTCTCTGGAGCCCCACATCTCCAGTGCTTTCCTGGCTGGTCCCAGCACAGAAGCTCACAGCAGCTAGCCCCTGAGGAGGGGGGCTGCCATCAGAAATCCTCCAGCAGAAGGAGGATGGTTTTCCACCTGTCAGTGACTGTGTGGGGTTAAAAGGAGCCAGGAGTTGTATTCCTCCCTTGCTTTGGGACTGGCTTTAGTCCACTGTGGGGACCAGGAAGGACCACACTTCTCTCCTCCCCTTCTCTCACTTGATGTTTGGTTGGCTCTGAGCCTTGCTCTCCACCTTCCTCCAAGGCAGTGCATGATACTTACAGCACTGCCCACCCCCAGTGCCTGCATTTTGGGTGAGTGCACCCAGCTGATACAACCTCAGGCTGGCTGAAACACTGAAACACAGCCTGTGTGTAGCTCCCCACCTTCACCACCGACCACACTCAATGAGCTGTGGTGTCTTCCAGGCTCTCAGAATGGAGATCTACCAACCAGCACACAGCCTGGGCTGATGGAGGCATGGTGGGGTAGTTCTTACTCTCCTCAAAGGTCAAAGCAGCCACCAGCACAGCAGGAATGATGCTCCAAGGGCTTCTTCCTCCCCTCCTGTCTTGATGAAAGAAACAGGCATCTTCCCAGCGGAGACAATGTCACCTACATCTTCCCTGGCTGGTCCCCAGTACCTCCTACATGGGAAATGGGGCTCTGTGGCTCTAACAGATGCTCCTGCTTCACCTCCTCCCTCTCAGGCTGGAAAGGGATGAATTAATTGTACCCACACCCTGTGCTGAGCTCCTTTGGTCAATGCAGGGTCTGTACATCCATCTTCCAGCTGCTCAGGGAGAGAAGAGGGTGCAAAGGGTGAAAACCACCTGGTTGTGACTATACAGAAATAGAAAAAATATAACAAAATACTAAAGATTTCCAGCAAACTTTGGAGAACCTTCAAAGAAGGAAGGGTGCCAGCAGAGACCTGTGAGCTTGGGCTGTGTTGGAGGCAAAAAAGAAACAGTTCTGTGTCATCCAAGCTCTTCCCCTCCCAAATTTCTCCCTCCTCCCAATCAATAAATCTCACCTTCTTGGCCTCTTGGGCTCCAACCTCTGATTTATGATTGCTGTAATGAAAGACTCTGAACAGAAATGAACTGTGTGGCTCCAAGTGATTTACAGAGACATCTTTATCCCTCTCCTGCCCCTCTCATTTAATTTAGGAGCAGAAGCAAGGGGGGTTTTTTTGAACATCTTGGAAGTGACAAGGATTTCACTGTGTTTCCCAAAGGAATTCAAGGCTTTTCCCTTCTTGATTTAATAAAAAAAAACCACCCCATGCCTTGTTTCTCTCCACCCTCCCATGGTGAGCCAGGCTGCAACGTGCTGAGGGAAGATCATAGAATCATAGAATGGCAAGGGATGGAAGGGAATCCAAGGATCACAGAGTTCCAGCCCCCCTGCCACAGGCTAAGCCTGGGGATGGCTGTTGTTTTATAGGATGGGGGTATCATGCATCAGGAATCTTACACAGTGTCTAAACTGTGTGTTGGTGCACACAGAGTATAGGGTGGCAATCACAGAATCCCAGACTGGTCTGGGTTGGAAGGGACCCTAAGGATCACAGAGCTCCAACCCTCCTGCCACAGGCAGGGACACCAACCTCAGGCCTGGATCTACACAAGGTTGCCCAGGGCCCCATCCAACCTGGCCTTGAACACCCCCAGACACGGGGCACCCACCCCCTCTCTGGGCAGCCTGTTCCAGCCCCTCACCACTCTCTCTGCAAAGAACTTCCCCCTAAGATCTCATCTCACCCTTCCCTCCTCCAGCTTCACTCCATCCCCCTTGTCCTGCCAGTCTCTGCCCTTGAACAAGCTGATTCCCCTCCTGTTTCTCTGCTCCCTTCAGGGACTGGCAGGCTGCAATGAGGTCCCCCCACAGCCTTCTCTTCTCCAGGCTGAACCAGCCCAGCTCCCTCAGCCTCTCTCCATAGGGGAGCTGCTCCAGCCCCCTGATCATCTCAGTAGCTCCTCTGACCCCTCTCCAACAGCCCCACATCTTTGTGTTGGGCCCCAGCTCTGGACACAGGATCCAGCTGGGGCCTCAGGAGGGCAGAGCAGAGATGGAAAGCCATTAATAAACACCAGCCCAACTTTCATGAAAGGCAAAAGAGTTTTGAACAGAAATCTCTGAGCTGATGAAAGCTGAGCCTGGATGATGAGGATTTATTAAATGAATGGCTGCCAGAATCTGGGGAAAGATGATTTGTTAAATTAGAAATACATATATATATACATATATATATACATATATATATATATATATATATATATACTTAGGAACTGCTGGAGAATTAAGCATGCCCATTAAAGCTCTGAGATGGGGAAGGTTTAATGGTGTGCTAAGCATGAAATGATGGCTGGGATTTTAATGCCAGGTTGGTTTTTGCAGTGATGGAGACATGACCAAAGCCTGGGAAGTCCACAGTAATCATTTAAATTCTTGTCTTTTGTTTAAAACCAGGTCCCATGGGTGAAGCTGCAGCACTCAGCTCTGAGTTAATGGTTAAGTGCTGATGCCAGGAGGCTTCATTCTCTGTTTCAGCCCCTCCTGGGATAACAGCACAGCAAATGAAGCACTGCATGGAGGAGATAACCCAGGAACTGAGAGCCTAAAGCAACTGTTGAGTCTTGCTTGGGGACCTCAGATCCCAATGGTTCCCTCAGTACCACCTGCTCCAGGCTCCAACTGCTGCCCTGAGCCTGGTGCCCCACACCCTGAGGGTGTTGCCAGGGACCTTGGTTGCCCAAATCACCAAGCTGGGTGCCCCAATCACCCCCCCCTCTGCAGTGAGTTACTGGCTATGAGTTATTATTGCTGATGATTCAGAGCTGGGAGGGGTGGGGGACACACAGGACACTGTGCTGCCATCCAGAGACCTGGCCAGGCTGGAGAGCTGGGCAGGGAGAAACCAGAGGAGATTCAACAAAAGCAAGTGGAGAGTCTGGCACCTGGGGAGGAACAACTGCTGGAATCAGGACAGGCTGGGGGTGACCTGCTGGAGAAGAGCTCTGTGGAGAAGGACCTGGGGGTCCTGGTGGGTGACAGGGTGGCCATGAGCCAGCAGTGTGCCCTGGGGGCTGAGAGAGACAATGGGACCCTGGGGGGCATCAGGAGGAGTGTGGGCAGCAGGTCACAGGAGGGGATCCTCCCCCTCTGCTCTGCCCTGGTCAGGCCCCACCTGGAGTGTTGTGTCCAGTTCTGGGCTCCCTGGGATCAAAAGGACAGGGATCTCCTGGAGAGAGTCCAGAGAAGGGCTATGAAGATGATGAAGGGCCTGGAACATCTATCCTGTGAGGAAAGGCTGAGAGAGCTGGGGCTGTTCAGCCTGGAGAAGAGAAGACTGAGGGGGGATCTGATCAATGTTTATAAATATCTGAAGTCTGGGGTGCAGGGGGAATCGGCCAGCCCCTTTTCAGTGTCTGTGGGGACAGGACAAGGGGCAATGGCTGCAAATTGGAGCACAGGAAGTTCCACACCAACATGGGGAGGAACTTTTTCCCAGTGAGGGTGAGGGAGCCCTGGGACAGGCTGCCCAGGGGGTGTGGAGTCTCCTTCTCTGGAGAGATTCCAGCCCCATCTGGACACCTATCTGTGCAGGATGAGCTGGGAGCTGCTTTGGCAGGGGGGTTGGACCCCAGGAGCTCTCCAGGTCCCTTCCAACCCCGACAACTCCGTGATTCTATGATTATAGTAAGTGCACCTGAAGAGGATCCTCCCCCAGACAACCCTTGGCTTCTCTCACCTTCCTACAGCTGCTGCAGTCTCCCCCAACCTTTTCATGAGCCCAGGTAGATGATGTCACTCACTGTCCCCTTACCCCCCACTGTGCTCAAGGACCCAGGTGGGGAGGGGTGGCCACAGCACCAGGGGTGTGGGACCCTGCAGTGCTGCAAGGGGAGTGGGAGATGGTTGGCTCTGTCCCTCACACCCCAGCAAGGCTGAGTCTGTCCTGCTGTGTAGACAACCTGGGCAAACCTGTGTATGAAGACAGGCTGAGGGAGCTGGGCTGGTTCAGCCTGGAGAAGAGAAGGCTGTGGGGGGACCTCATTGCAGCCTGCCAGTCCCTGAAGGGAGCAGAGGAACAGGAGGGGAATCAGCTTGTTCAAGGGCAGAGACTGGCAGGACAAGGGGGATGGAGTGAAGCTGGAGGAGGGAAGGGTCAGAGGAGATCTTAGGGGGAAGTTCTTTGCAGAGAGAGTGGTGAGGGGCTGGAACAGGCTGCCCAGAGAGGGGGTGGGTGCCCTGTGTCTGGAGGTGTTCAAGGCCAGGTTGGATGGGGCCCTGGGCAACCTTGTGTAGCTCCAGGCCTGAGGTTGGTGTCCCTGCCTGTGGCAGGGGGGTTGGAACTCTGTGACCTTTGGGGTCCCTTCCAACCCAGCCCAGTCTGGGATTCTACCATGTCCTGGATGAAAGGTAAAAGCAACTTGATTTCAGAGCCCCATTAACTTTCCAATCACCAGCAGCCAATTATTACTGGCAAAGCATGAAAGGAGAAGCAAGACCAATGTACTTTGAAGAGGATACATATTTATTTGGGTTTTTTTTTTAAAAAACAACAAAAATGCCACCCTAAACCCACCAGCCAACTCAACCAATCTGCAAACCCACAACACTGATCAGACAGCATTTTAGTTCACCCACTTTTCCAGCCTCTGCTAAAAAATATTTGATATTCTCTCTAAAACAAACATTAAAACCAAAGAAATCAGTAGCCCCATTTTTTGGGAGCAGCCCTGGATCCAAACATTAGCTTTGGCTAATGGGGCCCTTCTGCATGGACCTTTCCTCCATCTCACTCCTGGGCTCACTCACCTGCTCTCCTAGAGCAGGCAGGGAATTGCTGGAAGGATTATAAATACTCAGAAACACACAGATCACACTGGAAATTTAAAATGAAAACAGAAAATCCCTGATCACAACAAATAACCCCTCGCTGACATCTGGCTCCAGTGAAGACTGAGGGCAGCACAGTTAAAAAGGAGACACCCAAACGTCCCCCAGCCTGACAGCACCACAGACATCAGCAGCAAGAGGCAAATTCTAGGGTACAGTGATGCCACGAGCTGTCTGAGTGCAGGAGCACACTCACTCGGGCACCTGCTCAGGTATTGCTCAGCTAAACCACAGAATCACCAGGTTGGAAAAGCCCTTTAAGATCATCAAGTCCAACCATCCCTGTCCTGTGCTAAACCAGATCCCTGAGCACCTCATCTCCCCTCTGTTAAACACCCCCAGGGCTGGGGACTCAGCCCCCTCCCTGGGCAGCCTGTGCCACAGCCCCACAACTCTGCCAGGGAAGAACTTTGCCCTCCCAGCTGAGCTGACCCTGCCCTGGGGCAGCTTGAGCCCAGTGCCCCTTGGCCCAGCTCCTGGCCCCTGGCTGAAGAGACCAGCGCCCACCTCTCTGCACCCTCCTGGCAGGGCAGGGGAGGTGGATGGGGAGAAGGTCTCCCCTCAGCCTCCTCTTCTCCAGCCTCAACACCCCCAGCTCCCTCAGCTGCTCCTCAGAGGATTTGCCCTCCAGCCCCTTCCCCAGCCTGGTTGCCCTTCTCTGCACTCCCTCCAGCACCTCAATGTCCTTCTGATGCTGAGGAGCCCAGAACTGGACCCAGCACTCCAGCTGCAGCCTCCCCAGTGCCCAGTCCAGGGGCACAATCCCCTCCCCAGACCTACTGGCCACACTGGCTCTGACACAAGCCAGGATGCCCTTGGCCTTCCTGGCCCCTGGGCACACTGCTGGCTCATGGTCAGTCTGCAGTCACCCAACACCCCCAGGTCCTTCTCTGCCTGACAGCTCTCCAGCCAGTCTCCCCCAGCCTGTAGCTCTGCAGGGGGTTGTTCTGTCCCATGTGCAGCACTCTGCCCTTGGCCTTGTCAAAATTCATCCCATTGGTCTCAGTCCCAGCCCAGCAAGAGCACCCACTGCTGCCACCCAACAGGAGCTGCCGCTCCTGCCTCCAGCCTGGTGCTGCACAGCTGTGTTCTAAGGCTCCATGAACCCCACCAGTTCCTCAGCATCCCTGGTGCTTTCCTGTTGGATTGGTGTTACTTTCCCCTAGCTGAAGCTCCATGTGAATAGATCTGAGGATCAAGATAAAGGTTTTGACTCGAGTCCTTCCTGGAGCCTGCAAAACCAGCTGGAGGTGGGAGCTGACCCAGTGCTGAGGCTGCTGGTGGGAACCAGTCCCCTCATCTCCAAAAGACATCCCATCTCTCAAACTACAAGGGGCTTTCCAGGCTCAGGAAAAAGGAGAAAAGCCTTCAGCATCCCAGGAAGGAGAGAGGTGCAGTTCCCACCAGCATCACACTGGCTCTGGGTGGGGTGGAATTCACTTCATAGCGGCCCATATGGTGCTGGGCTTCAGACTGGGAGTTCTGGGCTTCAGACTGGGAGTGCTGGGCTTCAGACTGGGAGAGCATCAAGGCTTTCCCTGTTCTCCCACTTCAGCCCCCTGCAGTCATCACCCCATGGATGGACTGGAAATTAGGAGGGGGCACAGCCAGGACAGCTGACACAGGGAAAACACCAGCATTTAAATTAGGGATTTTTGGGAAGGTGACCATTGTGTGGGGCCTGGCTGGGCACAGGCCTAATGGTGGGAGGTGGTGGGGGGTTGGTTTTGGGGGGGGGGGGTTCCCCCCTTCCTCTTTCTTTTGCTTATTAAACCATTTTTAGGTCTATTCACAACTTGCCTGCAGTGTCCTGTTCACCTGCTGGATGCCTTAATTGTCACAGGGAGTGTCTGATGATGAGGGGAAGGGAAAGGGAAAGGGAAAGGGAAAGGGAAAGGGAAAGGGAAAGGGAAAGGGAAAGGGAAAGGGAAAGGGAAAGGGAAAGGGAAAGGGAAGGAGGAGAAGGGAAAGGAGAGAGGGAGAGGGAGGGGAAGGGGAAGGGGAAGGAGGAAAAGAGAGGGGGAGAAGGAGAGGGGGAGAAGGAGAGGGGGAGAAGGAGAGGGGGAGAAGGAGAGGGGGAGAAGGAGAGGGGGAGAAGGAGAGGGGGAGAAGGAGAGGGGGAGAAGGAGAGGGGGAGAAGGAGAGGGGGAGAAGGAGAGGGGGAGAAGGAGAGGGGGAGAAGGAGAGGGGGAGAAGGAGAGGGGGAGAAGGAGAGGGGGAGAAGGAGAGGGGGAAAAGGAGAGGGGGAAAAGGAGAGGGGGAAAAGGAGAAGGGTCAGTAAAACCAGCCCCCCTCCCCCCCGAAAAGCAGCAATCAGCTCAGCTGTACTGGCCTTTCTTAAGTTTCTTGGCATCATTTGAACCCTGAGGTTGGGCTGGATTTGGGGCACCACCAGCACAGTGGGGGCTCAGCAGAGTTGGGGGTTCAGAAGAGTTGGGGGCTCAGCAGAGTTGGGGGCTCAGCAGAGTTGGGGGCTCAGCAGAGTTGGGGGCTCAGCAGAGCTGGGGGCTCAGCAGAGCTGGGGGCTCAGCAGAGTTGGTTGCAGCTGACTGCTGGAGATGAAACCCACTGAAGAGGGGGAGAAAGCAGGAAGTGACTGCGAAGGCTGTGAAGGTGACACAGTGGCACTTTCTGTCCCCTTAGCATCACCCCTTTTTGGTTCCTCAGGCTCCTTGCTACCAGTGATGGGTGCTCAGCAGCTTGGGAATCAGCCCCCTGAGCCACTCCCCAGTGGAGGATCTCCTGGGCAGACTGGAAGGCTCGAGCTAGAGGTGTATCCTCCTAGTACAGGTGTTAGGATCAGGGAGCAAGGACTCAGGCTAACAGCCAAACTCCAGTTCCCTGGGGCTCAGCCATCTGCTGCAACACACCTTGGCATTGAAGGACAGCACCAAACAGGCTCATGGTCCAGCTCATCAAAGCCAGGAGAAGTGGACAACAGCACCACAGCAAGGTTGGGCTCCTAACAGAGAACTGTGACAGCTTTTTACAGTACTTAAAAGGGTTATTCAAACAAAAAACAACCAGGGGGAGAGGAGGGAAATCAAAAGGGTTGCATAATCAAAAATGCAACCTTGCAAAAATAACCCTATCTTGTCTCCATGATCCATCTCAGGTCGGTTCCCAGCAGAGGCCCACGTTTCCCAGGAGCTTGGCACAGCCAACACCTCCCCTGTGTTATAAAAACACCCCCCCACACCCCTTCTCTGGGAGGAGGGGGGGATTCCCTGCTGCTCTGCTCGATAAATAAAGACTAAGAAGGTCCCTGCAGAGAGTCCCTGGTTGTTATTCCTCCTTTGGCCTCTTCCTCCAGCGAGCCAGGAAGGGCCCAAGGCTGTTCCACACCTCCGTGTACATGAGAGTCCCCACAAAGACAAAGGTGGTGCCCAGCCAGTGCCAGGCTGTGAAGGGGTTGTGGAAGTAAAGGATGGAGAAGATGAGGCTGACGAATTTGCGCAGCGTCACCACCAGGGTGACGGTGAGGGAGGTGCACTCCGTGGTGAGGATGAAGACCCCGCGGATGCAGACGTATCTGGGTGGCTGGAGGTAAGGGGGGACAGCAGGGATGAAGGGGATGGGCAGTGGAGAGCACCCCTCTCCCCCCCCCTCACATCTCCTCAGGTCAGTGGTTGTACAGCCTGAGTACAAACCTCAGTGACACCCCACAGCTCCCAGACTCCTCGGTGACACCCCACAGCTCCCAGACTCCTCGGTGACACCCCACAGCTCCCAGACTCCTCAGTGACACCCCACAGCTCCCAGACTCCTCAGCGACACCCCAAGACTCCCAGACTCCTCACTGACACCCCAAGACTCCCAGACTCCTCAGTGACACCCCAAGGCTCCCAGACTCCTCAGTGACACCCCACAGCTCCCAGACTCCTCAGTGACACCCCAAGGCTCCCAGACTCCTCAGTGACACCCCACAGCTCCCAGACTCCTCAGTGACACCCCAAGACTCCCAGACTCCTCGGTGACACCCCACAGCTCCCAGACTCCTCAGTGACACCCCACAGCTCCCAGACTCCTCAGTGACACCCCAAGGCTCCCAGACTCCTCAGCAACACCCCAAGGCTCCCAGACTCCTCAGCGACACCCCAAGGCTCCCAGACTCCTCAGTGACACCCCAAGGCTCCCAGACTCCTCAGTGACACCCCACAGCTCCCAGACTCCTCAGCAACACCCCAAGGCTCCCAGACTCCTCAGCGACACCCCACAGCTCCCACACTCCTCAGTGACACCCCAAGGCTCCCAGACTCCTCAGCGACACCCCACAGCTCCCAGACTCCTCAGTGACACCCCACAGCTCCCAGACTCCTCAGTGACACCCCACGGCTCCCAGACGCCTCGGTGACACCCGAAGGCTCCCAGACTCCTCAGGGACACCCCAAGGCTCCCAGACTCCTCAGTGACACCCCACAGCTCCCAGACTCCTCGGTGACACCCCACAGCTCCCAGACTCCTCAGTGACACCCCAAGGCTCCCAGACTCCTCAGCAACACCCCAAGGCTCCCAGACTCCTCAGTGACACCCCAAGGCTCCCAGACTCCTCAGTGACACCCCACAGCTCCCAGACTCCCCAAAAGTTTGCTCTGGGACAGCAGAACTACCCCACCTGAGCAGCCAGGGCTGATGTGCTGTCTCAAGGTTAATGGTACGTGGGGTTTGCAGACCCTGCTGTGCAGCCAAGGGAGGCTAATATCAGCCTTCTCTGGTCATGGCCAGCAGAAGTCCCCTTTCCCCTGGGGGGGCAGAGGAAAGGGAGGTGAAACAAGGGGTGGTTCAGGGAGGAGTGTGGACAGCACCAGGGCACATGGTGACTCCACAGTGAGAGGAAAATGGGGCCTTGAGCTGAAGGTGCCTTTCTGAGGGCTCTGTCCATGCTGCCTGGCAGAACCCACAGACTAATCAGCAAGCAAATAGCTCCTGATCTGCTCCTTCTACTTAGAGCTGGCCAGAAGAACCACCATGGGTTTATACCAGCCATCCCATCTCTAGGGAGGGGGTGGCAGATTTCAGCCAGCCTGGAAATAAGCCCCAGGTTAAATTTCACTCTCTATTTTCCAAGGGATATAGGAAAATCAGCTCCTAAATGCAGGGAAAACGCCAAGGACATGGAATCCCCCTCCCCATTCCCCCTCTCCCAACCCACCAGGATCTCCTCAGCATGCCTCAAGCTGAGCTTTGAAAGGATACTGAGTGATGACGTTCATGAGAAGGTAGAACCACATGATTGGCACAGTCAGCCCAATCCCTGGGACCTGGAATGGCTCTGCAGGGAGAAAGGACACAGCAAGGTCACTGTGTGAGGGAGATGCAAGGAGAAGGGTCTGCTCTCCTGTGCTGACCATGACCCAGGACACATCTTCAGGAGGCCACTGCTGGATGAGGCAGACCTGAGGCATGGGCACATTTTGGTTTTGCTCCAGATGGAAGGTTACCTGGTTCTTACTGTGATAAAGGACAAACACAAGAGAGTTTGCAGGTGTTTCTGCCTGGACTTCTACAGGGAGGAAAGGATGATGGAAGAAGAAGCAGGCCAAGGAAAAAGACATTAAAGGAAAAGCTCAGTCTTGTTTTCTAGTGTCAGGGTTGCTCTACTGTTAATCAGTCAACTGTGCAGCTCTGAGAGGCTGATGGTGCTGGCATGGGAAAGCAAAACAAAAGCCAATGGGTTCATGATTGGAATCCCAGCATCTCCTCAGCTGGCAGGGACCCCTAAGGCCCATCAAGTCCCACCCCTGGCTCCACACAGCCCCAGCCCAGGCAGAGCAGGGCACTGAGGGCATCGGCCAGACGCTTCTTGCCCTCAGCCCAGCTCGGGGCTGGGACCCCTTCCCTGGGGAGCCTGTGCCAGTGCCCCACCCCCCTCTCAGCACAGAACCTCTTCCTAACAGCCAACCTAACCCTCCCCTGGCAGCTTCACGCCGTTCCCTGGGGTTCCAGCCCTGGGCCCCAAAGAGAGGAGAGAGATCAGTGCTGCCCCTTGGCTCCCCTTGGCAGGAAGCCACAGACCCCCAGGAGGTCTCCCCTCAGCCTCCTCTTCTCCAGGCTGGACAACCCCAGGGCCTCCAGCCTCTCCTCAGGTTTACACGTGTAGTTGAGGATTTCAACCTGTTACTCCCATTTCTGAACTACCATGTTCCCTTCCCCAAGGGTCACTTATCTCACACTTCCCTTGAGAACGTGTAGGATGCTCTAAATATTTTGCAATGATATTAACACACAGGTTAAAGTGATGTAAGCTCACCAATATCCCTCCTACCCAGGGGGGATTATAGAAAAAGCAAAACCTATTCAGCAAGGACCCCTGCAGAATCACAAAATCATGGATCTAGAAGCTTGTTGGCACTGGAAAGCCTGGTGAATTTTACTATTAAACTTAAGCAGATGTACAGCTCAAGGTGGATGGATGAGCAATCCATCCAATGTTGGGATGAGCCCAACATGTGTAATAGAGAGAAGCTTGAGCTTTAAGCACAGTGATCCAAACTGTAACTTATGGCTTAGCTTTGCAAGCTGCTGTGGCACCAGCTTCCCACAGCATTTTCTAGAGGGCAGAAAGGTAGGAGAGTGAGGATCCATCTGTGTGATGCTTACCAGACTGGCTGAAGAGGACTGCATGGTGGTAGATGTTTGGGGCGAGGAGGAGAAAGCCGGGGAGTGGTAACGCGTGCTGGGGAGAGAAGCAAAGTCATGATGAGAACAGGTGATGTGACCCACAGATTCACAGGGGTGGGAAGGGACCTCCAGAGACCATCAGGTCCAACCCCCTGCCAAAGCAGGGTCCCTAGGACAGGTCACACAGGTCTGTGTCCAGAGAGGTCTGGGATATCTCCAGAGAAGGAGACTCCACACCCCCCTGGGCAGCCTGTCCCAGGGCTCCCTCACCCTCACTGGGAAGAAGTTCTTCCCCACATTGGGGTGGAACTCCCTGTGCTCCAACTTGAGGCCGTCACCCCTTGTCCTGTCCCCACAGACACTGAAAAGGGGCTGGCCATGTCCCCCTGTGTCCCACCCTTCAGCTATTGATAACCAGTGATCAGATCCCCTCTCAGGCTTCTTTTCTCCAGGCTGAACAGCCCCAGGCCATAGAATCACAGAATCCCAGGCTGATCTGGGTTGGAAGGGACCCCAAGGATCACAGAGCTCCAACCCCTCCAACCTGGCCTTGAACACCTCCGGGGATGGGGCACCCACCCCCTCTCTGGGCAGCCTGTTCCAGCCCCTCACCACTCTCTCTGTAAAAACTTCCCCCTAAGATCTCATCTAACCCTTCCCTCCTCCAGCTTTAATCCACCCCCCTTGTCTTGCCTTGTCAATCAGCCTCATGGCCAGGTTGGATGGGGCCCTGGGCAACCTTGTGTAGCTCCAGGCCTGAGGTTGGTGTCCCTGCCTGTGGCAGGGGGGTTGGAGCTCTGTGATCCTTGGGGTCCCTTCCAACCCAGACCATTCTATGATTCTATGATTCTGTGATTCTCTCCTGGTATGGGAGATGGTCAAGATCTTTAATCACCTGCAAAGACTCCACTGGAATTTCTTCAGGAGATCCCTGTCTTTTTTATCCCAGAGATCCCAGATATTCCAGGGACACCCCCTTCTCACAATGGGAAACCAGCCTCACCCATCTGGATGAGAGCTCACTTTGAGTGCTCAGCCTCACAGCTTTGATCCTTTGGGTCTGTGGGGAGCACAGGGTGGGAGGGGAAGGGGCTCTCTCAGCAGCTCTCTCTGCCTCAGGAAAAGCAAAGTAAAGATGGGGTGACTTACATTGTAAAACAGGGCCTCTTTGGAGTGCTTCCCAAACTGCTTGTACAGCATCTCCTGGAAAATCCCCATCCTGGCACTCATGAGGAGGGCAAAGGTGAGTGCAAGAATACCTGGAAAGAGAAGCACAGCCTTGCAAAACTGCTCAAGCACAGCACAGCTCAAGCCCACAAGCCTGGAGACACCCACAGCTTGGCTTTCAGTGAAAAAAGGAAAATGAGCCAGACTTGAGAAGAAACCTGCTAATGGATTTGGGGACATGGGTATCTAATTGCAAAGGCTGAGATGCAAGAGATTTCCAAAAAGAACACCCTTTTAAAGGAGAATCAGCCTTGGCATGGAGTAGGTGGGATAGTAGGGACATGATCATTTCCTGCTATGCAATACATCAATCCCAGGTTCCCTGAGAAGCCACCAACAGAGGTGCCAGACTTTACAGACCCCTCCTGTGCTGAATGAACTCTTGACCCAGCTACAGCCCCTCTCCCTCCCTGCAGTGAATCTCACAGCATCAGGTATACCAGGTAGGGCTGCTTTTGCAAAGGGAAATCAAGAAGATATAGAGGGGTGGCAGCTGGGACAGGGAGGGGATTGTCCCTCTCTGCTCTGCCCTCCTGAGGCCCCAGCTGGATCCTGTGTCCAGAGCTGGGGCCCAACACAAGAAAGATGTGGGGCTGTTGGAGAGGGGTCAGAGGAGCCATGGAGATGCTCAGGGGGCTGGAGCAGCTCCCCTATGGAGAGAGGCTGAGGGAGCTGGGCTGGGTCAGCCTGGAGAAGAGAAGGCTGTGGGGGGACCTCATTGCAGCCTGCCAGTCCCTGAAGGGAGCAGAGACACAGGAGGGGAATCAGCTTGTTCAAGGGCAGAGACTGGCAGGACAAGGGGGATGGAGTGAAGCTGGAGGAGGGAAGGGTTAGATGAGACATTAGGGGGAAGTTCTTTGCAGAGAGAGTGGTGAGGGGCTGGAACAGGCTGCCCAGAGAGGGGGTGGGTGCCCCGTCCCTGGGGGTGTTCAAGGCCAGGTTGGATGGGGCCCTGGGCAACCTTGTGTAGCTCCAGGCCTGAGGTTGGTGTCCCTGCCTGTGGCAGGGGGGTTGGAACTCTATATCCTTGGGGTCCCTTCCAACCCAGACCAGTCTGTGATTCTATGACACCTACAAACTGTTATCTCTGTCACTAAGGCACTGCCCTGCTGAACCCCCTTAGGTGCTGTACCCCAAGTGAAGAGCATCTCTTCACACAAAGCTGCTAATGAGTGCCACAAACCCCAACTCTTTGCAAAACATCCACCAGATGCTCAACACAGCTCATCCTCAGCATGGACACCCCCACCAGAGTCTGCTTTGCACAGCCCAGGGACACCAGAGAGTCAAGTGTTGCCACTGTCCCAGCAAGGTCTGCTGGAGATGTGGCACTCACATACCCAGCATCCACCACAAGAAAACCTGGAGTCCATCCTCTTCATTTAAGCCAGAGTCAGATGCCTGGTGGAAGGAGACATAAGAGAGTCACCAGGAGCTACCATGTCCCAACAGCTCATTCAGACCTGCCTCCACCTCACTCTTGGTTTGTGTGTTCCAAGCAAAGCCACAAAGACCACCCAAGCACTAACATTCTGCAGAGCTGCTCCCTGGGCTGAACAGAGGTGGTAGTTTAGCAGCTACAGCACACTCTGCTTTCCACCCTGCTTCAGGGAATGCAGCAGATTCCAGTAAAAATCCAGATCCCAGTAAAAATCCAGTATCTGTCCAAGAAAGTAGCTTTTCTGAAAGGAATGCCCTAGCCTTGGCCAGAGACCAAACTCTCTGACCAAAAATATAACCAGTGCCAGGTAGCTCCCACAGACAGCCCACCAGCTGGCTCCTCCATCCCCATCTTGGAGGTTGTGTGCAGGAAAGTGCAAAGGCTCTGGCCAGGCTCCAGTCAGGTAGTAAACCCAGGGCTCTGCCAAGGCATTGAGGGAACCAGGCCTGCAGATGCTGTTAGCTGAGGGTAAATCTCTAGGCAGAGTGACTTGGCTTATCCATCTTTCCTTGTGGTTTAGGACAAATTAGATGACTCAGCTTTGCCAGAACTCTGCACACCATACCAAAAACCCCCATGGCTGCAGAGAGTTTAGCTGGATTAATACAGGCTGCACAGCACAGACCTTCCTCAGACACCCTGAGAGTACAAACAGCTATGAAATGATGGGGGACTTGGAGGATTGACAGCCCTGTTTCACTTCCAATTTCTCAGAGCTGGATTAAGCTCAACCAATTTTCACTTGACCACCAGTTTATGGCATATTTTCTGTCTCCAGTTGACAAGATGAGGCTGCAGGTGCTGACCCAGGAAAAGCCCAAAGTGGTGTTACACAAGGATTTGTATCACTCTCTCCTGTTCTCTAAATCTATGCACTTCATTTCAAGGGTCATGGAAAAGTCATGCTGGATGATTACAGGTCTGGAAAAATCTAGTCTGAAAGCAGAAAATCTCTTCTGGGATTAAAAACAAATCAAAGATTTAAGATGGGTGAGTTCTGCTTGAGTTTTACCTGCTCCTAACTGCAACACACTGCTGTAAGGACATGAGAAGACAGCTTCTAGCTGTCACCTCTCTGGCATAAAAAAATCATAGTATATTCTTAGCAAAAAGCAACCTGAACAACCCAGGACAAAGGCATCTGTAATTCAGTTAAACCACATGGCTGTGTGTGCATCCCTTCCCTCCAAACCACAGGAAAAGGAGACCAGGGACAAGAAGTTTTGGGGAGCAGATCTAGAGCTTCTTGTCTCTCCATTGATAGCTGAGCAAAGGGAACTACTGGTGAAGGTGCTGAGAGCAGCTTCTCCTGTCAGTAAGGTTCACAGCTAGCACCACAGGCCCTTTCCAATCCTTACCACTTGCTTTGCAGACATGAAAGTGCAGGTGAAGATGCCCAGGGACACCAGGGCTATGGATGTGTATTTAGACACACTGTACCTGCACAGGGAAGAAGAGAGATGTCAGTGACCCAGCCCAGCCTCATGTTGTCTATCACCAACTCCCTTGCACTGTGTTTTCCTCCATTACACCAGTGGGAACTTGTGGGAACAGGGACACCCCCATTACCTAGGCTGGGCATTGCTGGGAGGGAAGGTCAACTTACTCCAACTGCATCAAAAAAGAAGGATTTGGGCCAAGATCTCCTTGCCCATGGCCAAGGATCCCTCTCAGATCAAAGCCAGCAGAGATCTCTGCCCTGTGATGGGAGTGGAGGGGCATATGCCCACAGTGGTCCAACACCCAGGCCCCAAAAAGCTGGAAGGACCCTCCTGTCCTGATGTCTTTGCTCACTGTGGTGGGTGGACCCCAGCCAGCACCCACAAAGCCACTCACTCATTTCCCCAACCTCATGGGATGGGGGAGAGAACTGGAAGAGCAAGAATCAAGAAACTTGAGGGTTGAGTTAAACCACTTAATAGGTGAGGGGAGGAAAAAAAACCCCACCATCAATGCAAAAGCAAACACTCACCCCCTTCCCAAAAGCTTGGCCACCTTGTAAGCCCACTTCCCCCAACCCCCTTCTTCCTCTACCCTGTTTCTATAGCAGCACACAACATTATATGGCACAGAATATCCCTTTGGCTATTTGGGGGCCAGTTGTCCCAACTTGTCCACCCCCAACCTCCTTGCTGGGGACACAGGCAGGGTGGGGACAATAAAGAAGGCTTTGATACTGTGTAATCATTCAGCAACAGCCAAACTATCAGTGTGCTGTCAACACAAATCCCAAACACAACCCCATATGGGCTGCTATAGAGAGATAATACCTCCATCCCAGCCAGACCCAGTACACCCATCCATCAGGTGTGGTACCAGCATCACACAAGTGAGAGGAACAAGAAGAGCTACCACAGAGGGCTGCAGCCATGGGTAAAAGCTCTCTCTTTGGTCCATGTTTGCCTTAAATGAAGGAGTGAGAGGTGGTGGAAATGCAGGAGATGGAATTGTTCTAATCTCTAGTCCAGTCACACCACTGTGCCTCAGTTTCCCCACCAGTAAATGTTTAACAGGGAAGGGGAGGACACTAAACACCAGTTGGGATTAAGTCAGTGGCAAAGAATTCTCCAATGATGTAAGAAAGAGGCTTGTGATTTACCTTTTCTTCAAAATGATGATACCTAGAGCCATGCTTGCTATGAGAGAGCCCTGGGAAAGGAGAGAGAAGAGGAGAAAAACAAAACAGAAGGTCAGCATGACAAAACTTTCCAGACTGGGATGTCCTCCATCAGAGAAACACCCCAAACTCAATATAATTAACACCAAAACACCAAGAGGAATGTCATAACAGAGGCAGGGAGAGTCACACTTCAGCTAGGAGGAGGGGAGAAGTTCAGCTGGGTGGCTAGGGAACAAGGGTGCTGGGGCAAACAGGCTACTAGGATCTTCTGGCCTCCCTGTTTTCTGGCACATTTAAGTGTGCACTACAGATCACTGTGGTTTTAATTGGGAACAGGAGTACAGCTCCATGGATCAATCACTGGGCTGCAAGACAAGAACCATGTCTCATGGTTAATGTGAGACAGGGCTCCTGGAGTGGTGTTTTTCTTCTTTTTAACCTCTCCTGACTTCAGGCATCTCAGCACCATGAGGCACTGTAGGAAAGCAAGGGCATTGGGGTCCTGGAGTGAGTCCAGAGAAGGGCAACCAGGCTGGGGAAGGGGCTGGAGGGCAAATCCTCTGAGGAGCAGCTGAGGGAGCTGGGGGTGTTGAGGCTGGAGAAGAGGAGGCTGAGGGGAGACCTTCTCCCCATCCACCTCCCCTGCCCTGCCAGGAGGGTGCAGAGAGGTGGGCGCTGGTCTCTTCAGCCAGGGGCCAGGAGCTGGGCCAAGGGGCAATGGGCTCAAGCTGCCCCAGGGCAGGGTCAGCTCAGCTGGGAGGGCAAAGTTCTTCCCTGGCAGAGTTGTGGGGCTGTGGCACAGGCTGCCCAGGGAGGGGGCTGAGTCCCCACCCCTGGGGGTGTTGAACAGAGGGGAGATGAGGTGCTCAGGGATCTGGTTTAGCACAGGACAGGGATGGTTGGACTTGATGATCTTAAAGGGCTTTTCCAACCCTGGGATTCTGTGAAAACAGCCCCCACCCAGCAGATCTGCCCAGCAGATTTTGTTGTTTCCCACAGCTGGGGCTCCCTTTGCTTTGGTTTTAAGAGATGTTTTAGCCTGACACTCATCTACACTTCCAGGAAGATGCATTTTTAACAGCATTCCCCAAAGCAAAGGCCTGTGCAGTGACACTGTAGGTGGAACCAGGCTAAATCCAAGCTCTCTGATTCAACCAGGAACCTTACACTAGGTGTAAGTTACCACTTGGGGTAGCTGTGCAGTGGAAGGGAAAGCTGGGTCCCTTTGGCCAGCAGTTCAGCCCACCCAGGGTTGACAGCCAGAGTGTGGGCTTAGTTTTGTCATCACTACTTCCCCATCCCCTTTGGAAAGGTGAAGCCTGCTTGAGTCTCAGTTCCCTCATCTTTCAGGGGCATTAAGGTGACATTTAACACTGTGAAAGTGAGAACTGGAGCTGAGCCTTCAGAACAAGCTGCTCTCCCCACATTAGCTGGAGTTTAGGGTTTGCACAGGGTTTTGGTGGCCTCATGGAGAGAGAAGGTGGCAGCACACATGCCCCAGTGCTTGCAGAGAGGATGGGAAGAGATGTCCCAGGAGGAGGAAGGGGACAGTGTGGCAGTACTCACTGATCTGAAGATCATGTGCAGAGGCATGGCAATATTTAAGTTCAGGGCATAGTTATTCACCACACTGACAGTGAAGAACATGGCCACCATGGTGAAATAGTACCTGAAACACAAAAATAACAGCTGAGAGCTGGGCATGTACCTTGCTGGGATGCTGGGGAACACCTTGGGAACAGGTTATGGGTTGCCATGAAAGGTCTGGAGCTGAACAGGAGCCCACCTAGGTCTTGAGCCTATGACAAGGACTAAGGAGATCAATCCAGTTTGGGTGTGCAGGGAAGTCCTTAGAACTGGAAGCAGCCTGACCTGCACTGGCTCAGCTTGTGCTAAATCCCAGGAGCAAAGGGGAAGTGAGGACAACCCAGCTGGCCTCTTTTAGCATGCACTTCCTTCTGACCCCTCTCTCCTAAGGTCTGTGGCATAAGACAAGGATTGCTTTCAGGGGATTCCATTTCTGCCAGCAGACACTGCTACTCTGAGTGGAAGTTAAAACTACTCAAACCCAGGCTGAGCACTGCCATGGTTCCACATCTGATCTAGAGAGCTCCACAAACTGAAGTTCTTCACTGTGGTGCTGCCACAAATGGCACTAAAGTTGCCCTCAAGCTTTCTGTCATGGGGATGTCTGTTCCAAGCACTCAGCAGAGTGCTCTGTTTTGCCACAGGCTAGGCAGTCTGCTAAGGAGGCCCACAAAACCTCCTCAAATCACTTCAGCCACTGAGTGAGTGCCAGGGAGGAGAGCATGAACATGCCAGGCTATTGCCAGGACAAGATCAGCTCTGATGGGGAAATGCAAAAGTGAATTTAGCTGGCTTTCCAGTAAACCTTTCCCTTCCACACCCACTGCACCAGAGGCAGCAAGCTCTTAACTCTGCAAAATGCTGCCCTAATTCTTGGACAGGTAAGTATCTGATGGCCATTTCCTATTAGGAATTCTTGCTAAATGAGGATTTCATATTTTATCAGGCATGGCAGGTACTCAATGAGGCTTCACAAATGCCCCAGAATGGATGGGATTTAGACAGGATAAATGAATAAGGCATTTTATTAAACACTTCTTGAGATAAGAGACAGCCAGGCAGTTTGTGCCTAGCAAAAGCATGCAAATCAACCCTACCTTATGGGTATGGCTGGCTTCTTCCTCCCAAAGTTGGCTTCAAAGATAAAGCCTTCCATGGCAATAAATAGGAACTGGGAGAATGTCACTATGTTCCCACATCCTGGAAACTGCCTGCAGGCATGGAGGAGAAAAACAAGCATAAGAGCAAGCTGTGGAGAACAAAACCTGCACTGGGTTCCAACAGAAAGAGGCTAGCAGCTCATAATCCCACAGTGAGCAACAACCTGGAAGGGCTTTGCTACTTTATCTGTGCAGGTTCTCATGTTGTCTCTGTTAAACAGCTCCCTGCAGGTGTTTGTTCACCTCTACTTGTAGATACAGGTCCAGCAAACCCTCCCTCAAACATTCCCAAAGAGGAAGTCATCAGCCATTCCTGTCACAGGGAACACAGTGAAATGGGTCAGGAGAAATCAGTCACATCTCACAGATGTCTCAGAGGATATGGGAATGAGACACATCAAGCATTGACATACTGAACCTGGATCTCCCTCTTCCTCATGTGGAAGGGGTTTTCATAGAGCTCTCTCCCTGGGTTTGTTAGAGGCCAGGTGAAAGGATGAGTCCACCCAGGAGGAAGGCAGCAGGATCTCAATACCCCTGCATGAGGGAAGGGCAAGGTCAGGCCTGTGTCTCCAGAACAAGGTGTCATGTCCATGGTTTTGCTTGTCCCTCAGCCCCAAAACATGACCATGGAACTGCTTTCAATTTACCCTGCAAGCCTGGGTAAAAAGGAACAACCCTCCTGTGTTTGCTGGATACCAAAAGGTTGGTTGCAGGTTCAAGAAGGAACCTGCAACAGCTCATCACTGGAGCCCAAAAAGGTTGTGGCATTAAATGCCATGTAACAGTCTGACAAGCCAGGGAGCTTGGTGGTGTGCCACATGCTCACACTGAAGTCTTCAAACTCCACAGGGTGCTAAAGGCCAAAAAACAGTGTCTGACCTCAGAAAAGGCCCTCTTAGTTGAGCATCTTTGTCCTCCCAGAGACTCAGGCACTGCAGTTGTTACCTTCAGAGCAGAAATGACACCACCTTTGAGCAAATCAACCCTGTGTGTTTATTCTGAGGGGAAAGGAATTACAGGGAAGGGCAAGACAGCCCCTAACAGCCTGACTTTAAACAAACATTTCAGCAAGTGTAAAGTCTGGCACCTGGGGATGAACAACCACATGTATCAGTACAGGCTGGGGGTGACCTGCTGGAGAAAAGCTCTGTGGAGAAGGACCTGGGGGTCCTGGTGGGTGACAGGGTGGCCATGAGCCAGCAGTGTGCCCTGGGGGCTGAGAGAGACAATGGGATCCTGGGGGGCATCAGGAGGAGTGTGGCCAGCAGGTCACAGGAGGGGATCCTCCCCCTCTGCTCTGCCCTGGTCAGGCCCCACCTGGAGTGTTGTGTCCAGTTCTGGGCTCCCTGGGATAAAAAGGACAGGGATATCCTGGAGAGAGTCCAGAGAAGGGCTATGAAGATGATGAAGGGCCTGGAGCATCTCCCCTGTGAGGAAAGGCTGAGTAAGTTGGGACTCTTCAGCCTGGAGAAGAGAAGACTGAGGGGGGACCTAATTAAAGTCTATAATTATCTGAAGCAGGGGATGCAGGGGGAATTGGCCAGCCCCTTTTCAGTGTCTGTGGAGACAGGACAAGGGGCAATGGCTGCAAATTGGAGCACAGGGAGTTCCACACCAACATGGGGAGGAACTTTTTCCCAGTGAGGGTGAGGGAGCCCTGGGACAGGCTGCCCAGGGAGGTGGTGGAGTCTCCTTCTCTGGAGATATTCCAGCCCCATCTGGACGCCTATCTGTGCAGGATGAGCTGGGGAGCTGCTTTGGCAGGGGGGTTGGACCCCAGGAGCTCTCCAGGTCCCTTCCAACCCCCATAATTCTGTGATTTTATGATTCCCTGCCTGCTGCCTGCCCATGTTCCTAGCACACATGCCTGCTGCAGATGCTGCTCCTTCCTAAGAAGCTTACAAGGAGCAAGAGAGGATTTTCTGGGAGGCACAGAGTCAGCTGTGGGCTGAGAGGGGGCTGTGACATGTCAGATGATCAGAAAGCTCCCTGCTACATGCTCACTGCTTATGCATACCTCACTATGGCAGACAGAATCTCAGCAACTACTTCCATGTTCTCTACTGCAAGGTAGAAACCAAGCTCAAGGACTTGATGGAGAAGCTGAGTCCCAATCCTGTGGTGTGGTCAACACCCTAGAAGGAAAGGAGCCATCCAGAGGGATCTTGAGAGGCTGGAAAGGTGGCCCTGAGTGAACCTAATGAGGTTCAACACTGCCAAGGGTCAGGGGTTGCACTTGGGCCAGAGGAATCCCAGCCATAGATACAGACTGGGAGAAGAGCTCCTGGAGAGCAGCCCTGTGAGAAGGACCTGGGGGTTCTGGGGGATGAGAAGCTTCCCATGAGCCAGCAGTGTGCTCTTGGAGCTGGGAAGGGGGATGGGATCCTGGGCTCCATCAGCAGAGGGGTGGCAGCAGGGACAGGGAGGGGATTGTCCCTCTCTGCTCTGCCCTCCTGAGGCCCCAGCTGGATCCTGTGTCCAGAGCTGGGGCCCAACACAAGAAAGATGTGGGGCTGTTGGAGAGGGGTCAGAGGAGCCATGGAGATGCTCAGGGGGCTGGAGCAGCTCCCCTATGGAGAGAGGCTGAGGGAGCTGGGCTGGTTCAGCCTGGAGAAGAGAAGGCTGTGGGGGGACCTCATTGCAGCCTGCCAGTCCCTGAAGGGAGCAGAGGAACAGGAGGGGAATCAGCTTGTTAAAGGGCAGAGACTGGCAGGACAAGGGGGATGGAGTGAAGCTGGAGGAGGGAAGGGTTAGATGAGATCTTAGGGGGAAGGTTTTTACAGAAGGAGTGGTGAGGGGCTGGAACAGGCTGCCCAGAGAGGGGGTGGGTGCCCCGTCCCTGGGGGTGTTCAAGGCCAGATTGGATGGGGCCCTGGGCAACCTTGTGTAGCTCCAGGCCTGAGGTTGGTGTCCCTGCCTATGGCAGGGGGGTTGGAGCTCTGTGATCCTTGGGGTCCCTTCCAACCCTTGCCATTCTATGATTCTATGATTCTATGATTCTATGATTCTATGATGGGGAGGAACCCTGCTGAGATCCACCCCACAGAGCCTCCACCTTTCTTATAGAGAAGGTGCCTCAACAAGGGCACAGCATCAAAAGATGAAGAGCAGATCACAGGCTTTCCAACCAGGCCTGTCTCACTCACATCACACACATTGCTTTGGCATCACAGCTCAAAGGCAGAGCCCAGGGACAACTAGTAAAAGGATGATAGCAGAACAGGTTGGGTTGCTCCAGACAATGGAAATGGGATGAACTGAATGGTTTCTTGCCCTGTCCACAGTCTCCTTATTTTATTCAGACATGGGCCTTGTTTAACTTGTTCTTGAAAACCTCCAATAAAGAGTTTCACTGCTCTCCCTCTTCCAAACAGCTACACCACACTGAAAGGTTGCAAACTGGGGAGATTTTGGCTTGCTTTACATCCCCCTGATAGCAATTTATACCCCTTATTTCTTGTTTTGCCTCCATAGCCCAGCAGAGGCCTTTATCTCCTCTTCTCCACTGCCCTTCTCCAGAGTTTAAAGTGTTTTGTCTGTCCTCAGGCATTTCCAGACTAAACAGCACTCATTCTTTTTCTCTTTCTTCATAAATCCTGAGCAAATTTCTTCCACTCACCTTTGTTATTCCTCACTAGCCTGTCAGTCTGGTCAATGTCTTTTCCTGTAATCCTGTTCCAGGACTTTACTTTTTATGGGAAGATCCATCTTCAGGAGAGCTTTTTCCCTCCAGATAACACCAAGATCCAAAGAAATAACCAGTGTTACCCTAGTTTAGGGACTAAAGGTCAATGTCACCCCAATGTAGGGACTAAAGGTGAACAGGGTAAGTGAAAGGCACAGGAATTGAGCACAGGAACAGGAGAATTTCTAAAACAGATGAGAGGCAATGCTTAAGAGAAGTTTGTGTGTGAGGAGCAGCTTTTCATAGATCCCTGCAACTGAACCTCTGGGATTTGCTGCTCAAAATCCCTCCTGGGCTTCAAACACCTAATTCAGACATCAAGTAGGACCAAATGACTTGCTTTCATTTTAATGTCTGGCTGGAGGAGACACAAGCCCAGCTCCAAGCAAATGAAAGAAGCCAGATCCAAAACTTTCTTCACTTTGAAGGGGTGGATTCCCCCTCTCTCACTGATGCTGCAGCACAAGCTAGGCAGCCAAGGCAGAAGTTAGGGGAACCCCTGAGAGGAAAGATAACTCACTATATCAAATCACTTCCTCCAGGAACTGCTTCTGGGTTTATCCAAGGATTGCTGAGTTGCAACCATGTGTTAAGGTACCTCCCTCCTGGCTTCCCATTTCGAAGCAAATAACCTCAATGCTGGCTTACAGAGTCAGGGTCTCCTTTGCATTCCCTTTTTCTCTAATAACCTGGGATCATGATGGGCAGGGAGGAAGTAAGGGCAAGTTTTAACTACTATTTTTGAAAGGCTGGGCATGATTGAAGTGGAAGTAACACTGAATGGACTGGGGATACAGCTCTACGCTGGCTTACTATGATTGCAAACACAGAACCAGTTCAATCATTACTTCTTTCCAGTTAGGTCGAGCTCTTTTGCCTTCACAGCTTGCTGACCAGTCAACTAATCCAACAGCCCATCACTTTTTCCAAGCCATGCCAGCCTGCTTTCATCAGAGTGAGGAAGGTGATGCAGCACTCAGACACACCCCAAACATCAGCCCTCCTCTCTGCAGCCTGGCTATGTGCACACGCTCCAAGTCCTGCAAAGGACTCCTCATCCTCATCACACTGGCTTTGCAGCCACATGATCATAGAATCCCAGACTGGTCTGGGTTGGAAGGGACCCCAAGGATCACAAAGCTCCAACCCCCCTGCCACAGGCAGGGACACCAACCTCCAGGCCTGGAGCTACACAAGGTTGCCCAGGGCCCCATCCAACCTGGCCTTGAACACCCCCAGGGATGGGGCATCCATCACCTCTCTGGGCAGCCTGTTCCAGCCCCTCACCACTCTCTCTGTAAAAAACTTCACCCTAAGATCTAATCTAAAACTTCCTTCCTTTAGTTTTAATCCATTTCCCCTTGTCCTGCCAGTCTCTGCCCTTGAACAAGCTGATTCCCCTCCTGTTTCTCTGCTCCCTTCAGGGACTGGCAGGCTGCAATGAGGTCCCCCCACAGCCTTCTCTTCTCCAGGCTGAACCAGCCCAGCTCCCTCAGCCTCTCTTCGCAGGGGAGCTGCTCCAGCTCCCTGATCATCTTTGTGGCTCCTCTGAACCCTCTCCAACAGTGATGCTGCTGAAGATCACATTTCCAGATGGACAAGGTTCTCCCAGCTCTGCCTGCTGTCCCAAGGGACCCCCAGCCAGCTCCTGCATTCTTCTCCTTGGGATTTCAGATGTTCTTTGTATGAGGCACTGGGATCAGAGAGCAGGGGTGGTGGGGATGCTTTAGAGCCAGACCGATGCCACGGTCCCTGTGTCAGCAGCGATGGCATATCCCCAGTGTGTGGGAAGCGGCCCATGATAGGGCCTAGCTGAGGGGGTCAGCCCCAAAAAACCCCACAAAAGCCAAGCCATCAGTGACCCAACAAGGCCAGGGCCCAGCGACTCACAGCCAGGCTCCTCTAGGCGCCCTGATGAGGAGCCCCAGGGCTGCCACACCAAGCTGTGAGGGGACCAGCCACCCCACCGGGGCCACAGACCCCCTGAGGGCCCGCCCCAGGCTGGGTACCAGCCCCGGGTGTCCCCCAGCACCACAAACACACACCACAAATCCTCTCACCCCAGTCTCCCGGAGACCCCCAGGGCACCGCGGTCTCCTTTACCCCTCCCAAGCCCAGAGGCGGGTGGGAGGCACCCTGCGGCCCAAGCCCCGGGACCCCTCACAGGGCCCCCGCTCCCAGTGCCGCCTCTCACCCCTGCCCCCCCTCCACCTGCCCCCACCGCCCCTCCCCGGCCCCGCACCTGACCAGCAGCTCCAGGAACACCACGTTGCTGCAGCAGCCGCCGAACACCAGCCCCACCGCCACGGCCGGGTGCATAGTGTCGCCCCAAACAGGAAAGCGACGTGCCGGGCCGCCACCGCATCCCGCTCCCGGGCCGCGGCCCCGCTCCCTGCTCCGGCCCCCACCCGCCCCCGCTTCCTCCCGGGAGCCGGTAGTTCGCTCCCCGCCCGCTGCCCGTTCACCCACACCGCCGTGCAGCCACGGCTGGGACTACAACTCCCAGCGGCCCCCGCGGCGCAGCCAACAGCCTCCCTCAGGTGCCGCTGTCCCCGCGGGGCATGATGGGAGTTGTAGTCCCGCCGTGTGTGTGTTTGGGGGGGGTGGTAATGGCGGCGGGGGGTCAGGCGCTGAGGCGGCGTGAGGAGAAGGGGGAGGCGGGGACGGCACAGCTCAAACGCTGATTCCCCTGCTGAGGAACAGCCCTGGGTTCGGGTTTAGATAAGGAATTTATCGCTTCAGCTTGAAATCGAGCTTGCCCGAGGCCTGATGGAGCCTCCTGGGGGCTTCCTCCCATCCCCCACAGGCAAAGCCCCAGTGCAGCCCCTGGCAGTGGCTCCATGACTGGTGTGGGGAAACGCCGGGTTCTGAGGAGGTTCTGAGGTTCTGAGGAGGTTCTGAGGTTCTGAGGAGGCCTGCTGGAGCCTCCTGGGGGCTTCCTCCCATCCCCCACAGGCAAAGCCCCAGTGCAGCCCCTGGCAGTGGCTCCATGACTGGTGTGGGAAACGCTGGGTTCTGAGGAGGTTCGGAGGTTCTGAGGAGGTTCTGAGGAGGTTCTGGGTTTCTGAGGAGGTTCTGAGGTTCTGAGGAGGTTCTGAGGAGGCCTGCTGGAGCCTCCTGGGGGCTTCCTCCCATCCCACAGGCAAAGCCCCAGTACAGCCCCTGACAGTGGCTCCATGACTGGTGTGGGAAACGCCGGGTTCTGAGGAGGTTCTGAGGAGGTTCTGAGGAGGCCTGCTGGAGCCTCCTGGGGGCTTCCTCCCATCCCACAGGCAAAACCCCAGTACAGCCCCTGACAGTGGCTCCATGACTGGTGTGGGAAACGCCGGGTTCTGAGGAGGTTCGGAGGTTCTGAGGAGGTTCTGAGGTTCTGAAGAGGCCTGCTGGAGCCTCCTGGGGGCTTCCTCCCATCCCCCACAGGCAAAGCCCCAGTGCAGCCCCTGGCAGTGGCTCCATGACTGGTGTGGGAAACGCCGGGTTCTGAGGAGGTTCGGAGGTTCTGAGGAGGTTCGGAGGTTCTGAGGAGGTTCTGAGGAGGCCTGCTGGAGCCTCCTGGGGGCTTCCTCCCATCCCCCACAGGCAAAGCCCCAGTGCAGCCCCTGGCAGTGGCTCCATGACTGGTGTGGGAAACGCCGGGTTCTGAGGAGGTTCTGAGGTTCTGAGGAGGTTCTGAGGAGGTTCTGGGTTTCTGAGGAGGTTCTGAGGAGGTTCTGAGGAGGCCTGCTGGAGCCTCCTGGGGGCTTCCTCCCATCCCACAGGCAAAGTCCCAGTACAGCCCCTGACAGTGGCTCCATGACTGGTGTGGGAAACTTCGGCTTCTGAGGAGGTTCTGAGGTTCTGAGGAGGCCTGCTGGAGCCTCCTGGGGGCTTCCTCCCATCCCCCACAGGCAAAGCCCCAGTGCAGCCCCTGGCAGTGGCTCCATGACTGCTGTGGGAAACGCCGGGTTCTGAGGAGGTTCGGAGGTTCTGAGGAGGTTCTGAGGAGGCCTGCTGGAGCCTCCTGGGGGCTTCCTCCCATCCCACAGGCAAAGCCTCAGTGCAGCCCCTGGCAGTGGCTCCATGACTGGTGTGGGAAACGCCGGGTTCTGAGGAGGTTCTGAGGTTCTGAGGAGGTTCTGAGGAGGCCTGCTGGAGCCTCCTGGGGGCTTCCTCCCATCCCACAGGCAAAGCCTCAGTGCAGCCCCTGGCAGTGGCTCCATGACTGCTGTGGGAAACGCTGGGTTCTGAGGAGGTTCGGAGGTTCTGAGGAGGTTCTGAGGAGGTTCTGGGTTTCTGAGGAGGTTCTGAGGTTCTGAGGAGGTTCTGAGGAGGCCTGCTGGAGCCTCCTGGGGGCTTCCTCCCATCCCACAGGCAAAACCCCAGTACAGCCCCTGACAGTGGCTCCATGACTGGTGTGGGAAACGCCGGGTTCTGAGGAGGTTCGGAGGTTCTGAGGAGGTTCTGAGGTTCTGAAGAGGCCTGCTGGAGCCTCCTGGGGGCTTCCTCCCATCCCCCACAGGCAAAGCCCCAGTGCAGCCCCTGGCAGTGGCTCCATGACTGGTGTGGGAAACGCCGGGTTCTGAGGAGGTTCGGAGGTTCTGAGGAGGTTCGGAGGTTCTGAGGAGGTTCTGAGGAGGCCTGCTGGAGCCTCCTGGGGGCTTCCTCCCATCTCACAGGCAAAGCCCCAGTGCAGCCCCTGGCAGTGGCTCCATGACTGGTGTGGGAAACGCCGGGTTCTGAGGCGACAAAACTGCCTGGAAAGTAAATGTTGCGCTTGGAAAGGAGACGAGAGCTACACGGAGGGTGTGGGAAGGGGAGAAGGGAGGAAAAGGTGGGCAAAAGGTGACCTTGGGGTGACTTGGGGATCGTGTGGGTCTGAGAGCAACAGCAGCTGCCCGCAGCTTCACAAGGAGTGATGAGGGGGAATAAACAACCCCTTGGGAGCAATGGATGAGGTGGGATTTCTGGTCACAACCCTGCACACGTCAAGGAAGGAGAGGAAGGCACTGCAGTGCTGGAGATGGAGGGTTTGGGTGAAGGTGAGCGGCCTGGGGAGGAACTGCACCCAGAGGTGCTGCGCCAACACCGTCTGCAGTGATGTATTTATTAATCTGCTTTTATGACAGGGTAATTTGGCTTCTCTTATCAGGATGAAGACTGCCAAGTCATGGTAAAAACATGAATGAAACCAGTGCAACCACTCCAAGGATCCAGCCCCGACACGTGGACTTTCCATAGGGCTTAATAAGGTGCCTAATGCACCTTTTATTTTGTCCCTATTGGATTGTGCTGATGCCCTCTTACTTCTTACCCCTGTGTCCTGAACTGGGTTTTTCCATTCTTGCAATAGGAGTAACTCATATTTTCTACTGCTAATGTAGCTGTGTGTGAGAGGTGAAGCATCTTCTTTTCCAGAGGGGTGTGGAGAGCCCTGCTAAGCATCTGCCACAGTCCTCTGTGATCAATAGAAGCTGCATTGATCAAGAAGTGGGATTTTCCTGCTGTCTATGGTTCATTTTGGTTTTATTAATCTGAATCAGATCCAAACCTTTTATCCCTGTAAAATACAAGTGTGAAATCCCATCAACACATTGCAAAAAGCTCTGGTCAGTCCTAAAATGAAGGTCTTCTTTGTATGATTTCCAGCTCTTCAGGGTATAGGACAGCCTTGGCAGCTTCTCCTCTGCTGAAAACAGCTAACAACAGGGGTGAGATCGCTGGGATTACCCATTTCTTTTGCTCATGGTGAGAGTCACTAAGCTCTTTGACTTCAAGCTGGAGATCTTGGGGCTTTCAGACTCCTTTCATGGAAGCTGGAAACCCAGGGTAGTTGGAGCATGTGTGCTCAGGGCTTACATGAGGTATGGCTGAAAACCAACCTGGCAACTATAGCAATGACACCCTGAAATCCTTGGGTACCCTGTGGGCTTTGCCTGAAGATAGAAACCCTGCAGTCTCTTGGTAAAGCACCACAGACCTAAGGAATCTGGGACCTCCCTTGTGATGTTTCCAGGAGTTTTGGCTTGGGATGTACCCTCTAGGAGGACAGCCTGACAGAAAACAAGGCTTTGGGGGTCCAAGCATCTGGGAGAGACCTTGGAAACCCCAGCAGTTTTGATGAGCTCTTGCTCTGTAGTTGGCAGAAGATCAATACTCCCTCACTTCACAAAACATTTTGGTGTTTTCTAACTTCACTCTAGGTACTGGCTTCCTTGGATTTTCCATCAAGTCCTTTTAAATGGTTTATATATTATTAAAAAGCACCATGGCTCATTAGCAACAAACAAAGGCGATTGCTCAGGCTTGCTGGCACTTCGTAACGTCTCCAGGGTTTCCAGCCTCCACATCCTCAGCTGCTGCACAGGTCAGAATGATGGATTTTTTTCTGTTCCCTTCACTAATAAGCTTTTGCTACCTTGGGTGCTCAGTACTTCACCTTTCACTTGCTTTCTTTGTGCTTCAAAGGGAGGAGGGGGAGATGCTGAGGTTGTTTTTCTGCCACGATAAATGTGCTGCACCTTGGTTCCTAAATGCATTAAGCCAGGGAACAAATTACTTCTTTTGAACTGCTCCACTGTAACAGTAAAACCAAAATGTCAGCTCATAAAACATTTTGAGCTGTTCATTGTAGCCTGGCACCTCTGGGAGGGCAGTCTTGTCTGGGCTAGTCAGTATTTAACATCCTTTCTAAAGTTGTAATTGTGAGGTGGGTTCTGAATTGTCAGACTGAAGAATTTGTGGTCCCCTAATCTAGGGGAAGGGGGCTCCCATTGCTGCAAAAACTTCCTGGTCATCTCAATACAGGGTTGGAGATGTAATTGCTGGACTTACAATTGCAAGTTGCAAGAATTACTCTTCCCTTTGCAGGAGGTGAGATTGGATCATCCCAGCTGTGATGCCGAGCTCCTTGCTTGCAGGTTGGTGTGTTCTTCACAAGCGATCCTGATCCCAGATCTAAGATCTACTAGTATCATTCACTGCCATCAAAATAAAAATTAAATCCATTCAAAAGCCAGTTCTCATCAATTCTATGACACTGAAACCAATGACAAAATAATGTCAGAAACCAGAAAAAAATATTAAAGTTTAAAAAAAATTTAAAAATTAAATTACTTTCTAAAATACCATTTTAAAAGTAATTTTAAAATCAGTTTGCCTCCAGTGTATCAAAAGGCAGACATCCAGTGATGTCAGTGCAAGAATCTGATGAGCAAAAGCAATCTCTCAGCCCTGTCCCTACCAGGAGTGAATACTAACTCCAGGCACTGCAGCCAAGTTGTCTTGCATGCCATGAACCGACAGCAAAGCACTTGAAGCTGTGTTCTCACAGTCAGAATGCTCTAAGGACACAGACAAGATGAGGTTTGGAGGTTGAAATGATGTAGCTGGAAAATTAAATAAGCTTTCAGCTATAGGACAAAAGCTTTTCTTTCCTGCCCTGGGCTTATCTCTTTTTTCTCCAGTGGCAGCAGATGCTCTGATAGAAGATTGTACCTCTACCCACAAACATTGTCTTCCTTCTGCCAGGATTATTTTGACTTTCTTCAGAGATGGATGAAATGTGTTTTCACATTGTGGAAAACACTGAGGAGTCTGGTTTTGCCCAAAAAGGAGACTTGAGGGGGGAAGGTAGTGGTGTCTTCTCTAGTACAACTCTGGAGCACTTCAAGGTTTGAGTAATCATAGAATCACAGAATCACAGAATTGTAGGGGTTGGAAGGGACCTCGAGAGTCCAACCCCCCTGCCAAAGCAGCTCCCTAGGACATATCACTCAGATAGACGTCCAGACGGGTCTTGAATATCTCCAGAGAAGGAGACTCCACCACCCCCTGGGCAGCCTGTCCCAGGGCTCTGGCACCCTCACTGGGAAAAAGTTCCTCTCCATGTTGCTGTGGAACTTCCTGTGCTCCAACTTGCAGCCATTGCCCCTTGTCCTGTCCCCACAGACACTGAAAAGGGGCTGGCTGATTCCCCCTGCATCCCCTGCTTCAGATAATTATAGACTTTAATTAGATCCCCCCTCAGTCTTCTCTTCTCAAGGCTGAAGAGTCCCAACTTACTCAGCCTTTCCTCACAGGGGAGATGCTCCAGGCCCTTCATCATCTTCGTAGCCCTTCTCTGGACTCTCTCCAGGAGATCCCTGTCCTTTTTATCCCAGGGAGCCCAGAACTGGACACAACACTCCAGGTGGGGCCTGACCAGGGCAGAGCAGAGGGGGAGGATCCCCTCCTGTGACCTGCTGGCCACACTCCTCCTGATGCCCCCCAGGATCCCATTGTCTCTCTCAGCCCCCAGGGCACACTGCTGGCTCATGGCCAACCTGTCACCCACCAGGACCCCCAGGTCCTTCTCCACAGAGCTCTTCTCCAGCAGGTCATCCCCAGCCTGTCCTGATTCCAGCAGTTGTTCCTCCCCAGGTGCCAGACTTTACACTTGCTTTTGTTGAATCTCCTCTGGTCTCTCCCTGCCCAGCTCTCCAGCCTGTCCAGGTCTCGCTGGATGGCAGCACAGTGTCCTGTGTGTCAGCCACCCCTCCCAGCTCTGGATTATCAGGTACTTGCTGAGGGTGGGTGCTGTTCCCTCATCAAGGTGTCAATGAAGATATTGAACAGGACTGGACCCAACACCCAGCCCTGGGGAACACCACTGGTCACAGGCTCCAGTCAGATTCTGCTCCTTGAATCCTTGGGAGAATTTTCAGTCCCTGACTCCTGAAATGCAGTTCAGCACAGAATTATGGACTCTTAATATGCTGGGTGAAAGGTTTTGTGTTGGCATCCTGAGTGCATCAGAAATCCTTTCCTTCAGCTCTGCCCAAGAGCCACGTTGTGAGCGATCTTCCACGTGCCAGTGAGAAAATGAGAATGGGGGAATTTAAGAAGCCAGATTTCTTCTGTAGTTTGCCACTTCTCCCAGCCCAAAGAGGCAGTCAGGTCTTGATTCCCCAAAGGAAATCATACATTTTTGGTCTTTGTTTTGGGAGCAAACAGGGTGATGGTGGAAACCACAGAGCTGTAAGCTCCTACATGAGCAAATCTCTTGTTTCATTTCCAGAAAAGAAAACAAATTCAATTTCAAGCTTGTTAGATGTGGTGAAATCTGACAAAACACTGGGAATTTGGACATTTTGACATGTGCTAAATCTTACTTCTCAAAGCTGAGCTTTCCTGGAAAGGTTTTCTTGCTCTCTGTTGGTTGTTTTTTTTTAAAGCATGGCTTTTCCTGAGAAATAAACTAATCATGTTCTTAATGTGTGGGAAGCAAATCAATCAAACCAATCCTGCCTGTTTCCATACTCCATTCATATGTGACTCACACCAATGAATGGCAGGTAATTCTGGCAGAAACACTGATGTGCAGGGGCTATAAGATTTCTCCTGAGCCTGTTCCACAGAGGATGTGAGTCTGCCCCAGGGCAGTTACTGACCTTTGGCTCACTTGATACTGCTGGTACTTTTAGTGCTGCAGATGCCTATTCAAATGGCAGGATATCAGCAGTGGCAGGACTGTCACACAGGTATTGTGTGACTATCTCTGGAGTAGATCTGCCAAGGAAGCATGTTTCATTTCAGCATCTCTGAGATGGTGAATTCCACAGTCCTGGCAGTGTGCTCTTGCAGCTGGGAAGGGGGATGGGATCCTGGGCTCCATCAGCAGAGGGGTGGCAGCAGGGACAGGGAGGGGATTGTCCCTCTCTGCTTTGCCCTCCTGAGGCCCCAGCTGGATCCTGTGTCCAGAGCTGGGGCCCAACACAAGAAAGATGTGGGGCTGTTGGAGAGGGGTCAGAGGAGCCATGGAGATGCTCAGGGGGCTGGAGCACCTGCCCTACGGAGAGAGGCTGAGGGAGCTGGGCTGGGTCAGCCTGGAGAAGAGAAGGCTGTGGGGGGACCTCATTGCAGCCTGCCAGTCCCTGAAGGGAGCAGAGAAACAGGAGGGGAATCAACTTTTTAAAAGGGCAGATAATGGCAGGACAAGGGGGAATGGTTTAAAGCTAAAGGAAGGAAGGTTTAAAGTTGGATATTAAGGGGAAGATTATTACAGAGAGAGTAGTGAGCTGCTGAAACAGGCTGCCCAGAGAGGGGGTGGATGCCCCATCCCTGGAGGTTTTCAAGGCCAGGTTGGATGGGGCCCTGGGCAATCTTGTGTAGCTCCAGGCCTGAGGTTGGTGGCCCTGCCTGTGGCAGGGGGGTTGGAGCTCTATGACCCTTGGGGTCCCTTCCAACCCAGACCATTCTCTGATTCTGTGATTTTGAAAGATGTGAACAGAGAAAGCTAATGAAATGCTCCATTCCTAACTCTATAAACTTCACTTTACAAGTAATTTGTTATTCCTCCTTAGATTTCACCTTTGGTTTCACCTTGGACTACTTCACTTCTGACTTTTGTGTTCAGATGGAGATGCCACAGGTAAAAAGAAGCTATTTATTAGAAATACTGCAAGTGGAGGCATTAACAAGTTGTAATACATCTGAGATCCACCTTTGTTTACCAGCATTTGTGGTCTATCCATATATTACACTGTTCCTTCAAACCTCTCCTGTTCCTACCAGCAATGGTGTCTCTGCTGAAATGGAGTGTGAAGTGTCATCTCCTATAATGATGTCATTATGATGACATTTTTTCATGGTGGACATTGCAGAGAAGGCATTCAGAATGGGTAATTGGACTCTCTCTAAATCCACATGGACTTGTGTTTCTCTGTTAAGGGCATTTCCAAAGAACAGGAAAACTGGGGGATGGTGATGGACTCGTTGCAATTTAACTGGCATCCAGTGTGACTGGACTTCACTGTTTTCTCTTTCTGCAGTTTTCCTGAGAGACATAAGTTGACTCTTGATGGTTTATAAAGCTTTGAGCATCTTGCAGATCCACAGTGGAAGGCTGGTGCCAGGTTTTGGTTGTAGAGGGGTTGAATAACTCAGTAAGTAGCAGGTAAAAAAGACACTCAGACACTTACAAATGATGTCACTGAAGACCCTGCAAGGTCCCTTCTGAGGTGAGATACTGGCTCCTCTCCTTTCCAGTGTCTGAATGTGCTAGTGACTGAATCAATCCTGCTGCTACTCCTACTAAAAGATGAAGAACTCCTATGATATTTGGCTGTGCAGACAAGACTGGACTCATTTTCTCTTCCAGGCAACTGTTCCTTGTAACTAAATTCCCAGCAAGGCAAAGATGAGATTTTGAACCAATGGTACTTCTGACTAGCTGGGAAGGGATATGCTGAGGGTGAGTTTTGGGCTTATTTCCACTGTTTTTCATCATAAGCTCATTCTGTGAAGTAGCATGTGAGCTAAAGAGAAACAGCACACTGGATGTTAGTGGGATAGCACTGGATGTTAGTGGGATAGTACTGGATGTTAGTGGGATAGCAACCAGTTGTGGGACTTGAGGTGCTGAGTGTTAGGCTGTTACTGTTAGGGGAGTTACTGCCCTGTCTTCATCAGCACCTGTGAGCAAATCTTGTCATCCCATGGCCAAGATATCATTACTGTTCATCTGAGCACCTCTCAAGTGCACACAGCCCCTCAGAGCTTAACCTGCTGTTGATGAGGTTTAGCTGGATCCCTGCTGATCCAGAGTGGGAGCATTTGGACTGTGGTGGTAAAAACCAAAGATCATAGAATGTGTTAGGCTGGAAGGCACCTTTAGAGGTCATCCAGTCCAACCCCCCTGCAGTGAGCAGGGACATCTTCACTAGATCAGGTTGCCCAGAGCCCCATCAAACCCCACCTTGAATATCTCCAGGGATGGGGCCACTACCACCTCTCTGAGAAACCTGTTCCTGTGATTCACCACCCTCAGAGGGAAGAACTTTTCCTCAATATCCAACTTAAATCTCCCCTTTTCCAGTTTAAAACCATCACTCCTCATACTATTGCTTCCTGCCCTTGGGAACAGTTCTTCCCCAGCTTCTCTTCTCCAGGCTGAACCAGCCCAACTCTCTCAGCCTGGCTTCACAGGAGAGGTTCTCCAGCCTTTGGGTCATCTTTGTGGCTCCTCTGGACACACTCCAACAGGTCCATGTCCTTCTTGTGCTGAGGGCTTCAGAGCTGGACCCAGCACTCCAGGTGAGGTCTCCTTAGAGCAGAGCAGAGGGGCAGAATCCCCTCTCTCCATCTGCTGCCCACACTCCTTGGGATGCAGCCCAGGATGGGGTTGGCCTTCTGGGCTGCAGATGCACATTGGTGGCTCATGTCCAGCTTCTCACCCACAAGTCCCACAAGTCCTTTTCCTCAGGGCTGCTTTCCAGCACATCATCCCCTAACATGACTGGGTAATGGGTGTTGTCTGGACCCAGGGGCAGGACCCAGCATTTGGCTTTGTTGAACCTCATGAGGTTCACCTGGACCTACTTCTCTAGCCTGTCCAGGTCCCTCTGGATAGCATCCCATCCCTCTGGCATATTAACCTCCCCACCCAGCTTGATGTCATCAGCAAATTTGCTGAGGGTGTACTCAGTCCTACTGTCAACATCATTAACAAAGGTATCAAACAACACCAGTCCCAGTACAGGCCCATGTCACTGTTGTCCATCTGGGCTTCGTGCCACTGAGCAAGATGGGGACTGCTCACCTGCCTTGGCTTTTCCAAGAGGAATTCCTCATTCACACTCCTCAGGTCTGAGTGTTTTTCCTCATCAGACTGTTATTCTTGATCTCACTTTACAGTGGGGGCAGTTAAGATGCAGGCACCAACAGCAACTAGGTCACATCAGTCAGGGCAAAGGAAAGGAACAGATTATGAATTTGGATTTGGGTTTGGATTTCTCTTCCCTAATATTCTGTATCTCCATGGTAGTTGTATATTTGTGAGAGCACAGTGGTAAGGAAGGGGTCCTTTCTGTGTGCCTGAAACCTAAACTCATTTAACCCAGGAGTCAATGAATACTGTTGAGAGAAACAACTCATGTCCTAAAAACAGTCTGTGTTGCCAGCAGCAGGCTTGTTGCTGTGCAGTTCTCCCAGAACTTTCCATCTCAACTCCTTCACCTTTGTTTTGGGAATGTGCAGCAAGAGAAATTCAAGAAGCATTGCTCTGCTTTCATAGAATCATAGAATCATAGAATCATAGAATCATAGAATCATAGAATCATAGAATCATAGAATCATAGAATCATAGAATCATAGAATCATAGAATCATAGAATCATAGAATCATAGAATCATAGAATCATAGAATCATAGAATCATAGAACCATAGAGTCATAGAATTACAGAATCACAGAATCATAGAATCATAGACTGGTCTGGGTTGGAAGGGACCCCAAGGATCACAGAGCTCCAACCCCCCTGCCACAGGCAGGGACACCAACCTCAGGCCTGGAGCTACACAAGGTTGCCCAGGGCCCCAGCCAACCTGGCCTTGAACACCCCCAGGGACGGGGCATCCATCACCTCTCTGGGCAGCCTGTTCCAGCCCCTCACCACTCTCTCTGTAAAAATCCTCCCCTTATATCCAATTTAAACCTTCTTTCCTTTAGCTTTAATCTATTCCTCCTTGTCCTGCCATTATCTACCCTTTTAAAAAGCTGATTCCCCTCCTGTTTCTCTGCTCCCTTCAGGGACTGGCAGGCTGCAATGAGGTCCCCCCACAGCCTTCTCTTCTCCAGGCTGAACAAGCCCAGCTGAACAGCTTTGTTTGAAATTTCCCAAATCCCTGGACTTTTATAGCTTTGGCCAGGGGAGGACTCTTTTACTTCTCTGTTGCAGAGCTTTTTGTGGTAGTCAGCTTGAAATTTCCATTTATGATACCACATCACTTTAAAAATAACTAAAATAAATCACTAATGTATTTTTAGGTGCATTAGAAGGGGTAAATCTTTCTCCTCTCCTTAAATTGTACATTTAAGGGATTATGTGCTCCATCAAAGACTTCCAGGTGCCCCAAATATTCCTCCCACTCCCTCCCCAGTAGATATTTTCTCAGCAATTTCAGGTATTTGCTAAATACATCACATTTTAGCAGATTCTCAGCATAGCATTTCAGAGATGATCTCTCTTTCCCTGGATGGAGCAGGAGACATTCCTGCTGTCTCAAACATTCAGTTTTCTGTGAGGTGCATGAGCTGGTTTTCTCACTTACAGATGTTGCTCTGACACAGATGTTTCCCAGAGCTGGTCCCTCACTCATGTAAAGCAGCAGGGCTCCTGTGATGAAGAGGAGATGCAGGAAACTGCTCTGCTGAGGATCTGGCCTCCTTCCTCCATTTACTTCACTTTTTAAAATCCTTTAAAATCTTCCTTTTGATTTTTCTCTGCCAAGTATGATTTGGGTGTTTTCCAAGGCAGAACTCCTTGATCAAGCAGTACTGGTGCTAGAACTGACTATGTTTGTTGCTACTTGTCAAAAATGGTAAAGGCTAAAAAACTCCAGGCATATTTTGGGGGGAGATGTGGGGAAAATCTGTAATAGCTTCTTTTCTTTTTTTTTTAGCCCTCCTTCCTCCTCCCCATTCCTTAAGTTTGTTAAATTTGACATCTCTTTAAACAAGCTGGAAGAACTTGACACCAAGCTGAGTGGTGTAGTCAACACCGTAGAAGGAAAGGAGCCATCCAGAGGGATCTTGACAGGCTGGAAAAATGGGCCCTGGGTGAACCTAATGAGGTTCAACACTGCCAAGGGTCAGGGGTTGCACTTGGGCCAGAGGAATCCCAGCCATAGATACAGACTGGGAGAAGAGCTCCTGGGGAGCAGCCCTGCTGAGAAGGACCTGGGGATTCTGGTGGATGAGAAGCTTCCCATGAGCCAGCAGTGTGCTCCTGCAGCTGGGAAGGGTGATGGGATCCTGGGCTCCATCAGCAGAGGGGTGGCAGCAGGGACAGGGAGGGGATTGTCCCTCTCTGCTCTGCCCTCCTGAGGCCCCAGCTGGATCCTGTGTCCAGAGCTGGGGCCCAACACAAGAAAGATGTGGGGCTGTTGGAGAGGGGTCAGAGGAGCCATGAAGATGCTCAGGGGGCTGGAGCAGCTGCCCTGCAAAGAGAGGCTGAGGGAGCTGGGGTGGTTCAGGCTGGAGAAGAGAAGGCTGTGGGGGGACCTCATTGCAGCCTGCCAGTCCCTGAAGGGAGCAGAGAAACAGGAGGGGAATCAACTTGTTAAAGGGCAGAGACTGGCAGGACAAGGGGGAATGGATTAAAGCTGAAGGAAAGAAGGGTTAGATTGGATATTAGGGGGAAGGTTTTATACAGAAGGAGTGGTGAGGGGCTGGAACAGGCTGCCCAGAGAGGGGGTGGATGCCCCATCCCTGGAAGTGTTCAAGGCCAGGTTGGATGGGGCCCTGAGCAACCTTGTGTAGCTCCAGGCCTGAGGTTGGTGGCCCTGCCTCTAGCAGGGGGGTTGGAGCTCTGTGATCCTTGGGGTCCCTTCCAACCCTTGCCATTCTATGATTCTATGATTCTATGGTTCTATGATTCTATGATTCTATGATTCTATGATTCTATGAACTTCAACCTGAACCACTTTTCCCTTTTGAGAGTCTCCCCATATTGAATATGTCTCTCCATGCTTCAGGCAAGCCAGCATGACTCTCAAAGGTGATTGATGGGTTCTCATAGAAATGTTCTTCCAATTAAAATAACCTAAACACATACAAAAAGGGGGAAAAAGAGAGGTTTTATTTTTTTCCCCTATTTTTACTCTTGTCCAGAAGATAAATCATGTTAGCTGTATCAAAATGTGGGCATGTTTTCTTCTCCTTTGGAGCCTAACATTTAACTGACTTCCTTCTGTATGCTCAGTCCTGATCCACCTTGCCCCCAGAAAGTGACACTCTAGTGAGCTCAGCTTGTCCTCCCTGCTCAGCGATGTCAACACTCCCCTCCTCCCAGATCTCATATTTTCTATGATTTAAGACTGGGTTTGGCCCCCCCTCATGCCATGAGATGGAAAACTAATGCACTAACTCACTATATCCTTAAGGCATGGGAGAATCATTACCATTAAACACCTAAACTATGCATTAACCCCAGGTAGAGCTTGTTGCTTTAAAAGCCTTTGGTGACAAGGAAATTGAAAGGAGATACATCTTTAGGTATTAAAGACTTTTGCAAGCTGCAAAGTCTGCCTGCCAGACCTTCCTTTGTTCAGCACCAGGGTTTTGGTTTCAGTGTGTTGTAAATTTAGGACCCAAAGTCTCTTTTCATAGAATCATAGAATGGCAAGGGTTGGAAGGGAATCCAAGGATCAGAGAGCTCCAACCCCCCTGCCACAGGCTAAGCCTGGGGATGGCTGTTGTTTTTATAGGATGGGGGTATCATGCATCAGGAATCTTACACAGTGTGTAAACTGTGTGTTGGTGCACACAGAGTATAGGGTGGCAATCACAGAACCATAGACTGGCATGGGTTGGAAGGGACCCCAAGGATCACAGAGCTCCAACCCCCCTGCCACAGGCAGGGACACCAACCTCAGGCCTGGAGCTACACAAGGTTGCCCAGGGCCCCATCCAACCTGGCCTTGAACACCTCCAGGGATGGGGCACCCACCCCCTCTCTGAGCAGCCTGTTCCAGCCCCTCACTACTCTCTCTGTAAAGAACTTCCCCCTAATATCTTTTCCTTTAGTAAAAGCAAGGAAAGCCATCACTAAGGTTTTTATCTATGTGCTGTGTCCATTATTAATGTTTCTCCAACCAGTGTTTCTTCTGGCTCCCACATCATGGGACTTAGAGTTCTGCCCAACCTCATGGCACCAAGCTTTAGTTTCAGTGCACTGTGGGACACATGGGATCTTGAAAATTGAACCTACCTGTCTATTTGAAAATGTTTCATGGTGAAAGACCTTTGAAACCACAGAACTCCCTGAATAACCTGACATGACTGCACATGAGCTCCAACAAAGGTTTGGGATGTTGCTCCAAGATCTCCTCTGAGAAGGCTAGAAGCCTACTACTACCCTAAACCTCTTTTATTTTCCTCACATGAAACACACCCATGTCTGGTTCTCATCCACCTTTTCCTCTGTGATCCTCTTTCTTCCCCTTCTTTGCTTTTTCTGTCTCCAAGAGTTTGTCCAGGGAACTGATGTCTGTGTCCACCTGTTCTATTTCTCCACCTGTGACTTTCATTCCCTCCTGAAGTTATCATTCCCTCCTGAGGATCTGGGCTTCTAGATTGATGGATGGATAATTTATTCCATTATTTGCACTGTCTCTGGCATGGCTTTAGCAAATTATCACACTCCTAAATAATGCACAGGTCCAGTCTGGGGCCAGCATGGATTTAGGACCAGGCAGTATAGTTATGTGTCCTATTTGGGGATGGGGTGTAAAGGTAGTTTAGCTCTGCAGGCAGAAGCTATATTGCATCTGTTGGCCTCAAGGCTAGATGACATTTCCTTGGTCCACTTCTTATCCCATAGGCATGGCCTGAGGACTTTCTTTAGTTGACCATGTCATCAATAATCTCATGTTCTCCTTGTCACTGCAGGGATCTGGCTCATGGATGAGTCTGTAAAGCAGATGCCCTGCACTCCAGGGAGCATTCTGCAGCAGCTCCAGCACACGTTTAGCTTTTCTGCAGGCTGCTGTGCATGGGCTGTAGAACTGGGGCTGCAGTAGCTCAGCAAGGCTGTAGCAGTGAGGACATGAGTTTCCTAGTGCTGTCTTAACCCAAAGTCAAGTGGCCTTGAAGGCAGCAAATTACCACAAACTTCATGAACACAAGTCAGGGTAGAAAAATGAAATGTTTTCTGGGCCCCCATTGACAGAGCAATGTCAGTGCTTCAGCTCTTATTAGACCCAAGAGAATCCATGCAGGAGACAAAGGGCTGGGGAAGACCTGGCTCTGTTTGCTCTCAGAAACCTCAATTTACTCTCTTGCAGCTCCATTGCCTGGAATTTTTCTGTGCCTGGCTCCTGACTTCACTTGTGTGGGTGGGGGATAATAAAACAGGGCCATAGGCAGTCTAGTCAGAGGTGGCCTCCTGAAGGCAATCAATCTTCCTTAAACAGGCCAGAGCCCAGCAGCTGGGAGAGGAGCTAGGAAAGGAGCTATCTCTGGGTAGCACCACGTTTAACCCTTCAGCTAGCAGTACAGCTGCTTCCTCACATCTTTTCTTTCCCACTGAAAGGAACAATTTGAGATTTACAGCTCTTGTGGTGGGGCTTCTGCTCTGGTGAGGGTGGATGGATGGATGGATGGATGGATGGATGGATGGATGGATGGATGGATGGATGGGAGTGAATGATCCTTGTTTGCCTCAAGACACAGGGTGAAGAACTGGAAGAATGGTTTGAAGGCAGTGGCAGTGGGGCTTTCTCAGCAGGGCTGTTCTTGCTCCTGGCACAGGGCAAGTAGTCTCCTCTCCAGTTGTACATGAACTACAGCTTGTCCCTTGTCTGCTGGACTCATGGTAAAGTTTCCCTGCAGTTCAATCTCAAGGGAAACATGAGAAAGGACCAATGCCACACAGACATGGCAGATTTCTAGGGTCTGGGTATTTGCATTTATTGCCAGGCCAGGTTAAATTGAGCTGCCCTCAGTGATAAGAGATGCTCATGTGGATCTTCCAGGTTCCTCTAGTGCTCCATGAGCACTTCAGTACTCTCCAGGTTGCACTGTTGGTGCTTAAATGCTATTTCTGATCTTGCCATTGATGTACAGACAAATATTCCCAAGCTTTAGAGGTGGTAGCAGGGATATGGAAGAAATGGCCAACATTTCTCAGAGATTTTAAACACTTTTAGTGTTTCTTCTTATGGAAGGATTGAGTGGCAACAAAGGGAACAAGCAGGATGGAGGCTGAAAACTAAATCACAGAATCACAGAGTTGTAGGGGTTGGAAGGGACCTCGAGAGCTCATCAGGTCCAACCCCCCTGCCAAAGCAGCTCCCCAGCTCATCCTGCACAGATAGGTGTCCAGATGGGGCTGGAATCTCTCCAGAGAAGGAGACTCCACCACCTCCCTGGGCAGCCTGTCCCAGGGCTCTGGCACCCTCACTGGGAAAAAGTTCCTCCCCATGTTGGTGTGGAACTCCCTGTGCTCCAATTTGCAGCCATTGCCCCTTGTTCTGTCCCCACAGACACTGAAAAGGGGCTGGCCAATTCCCCCTGCACCCCATACTTAAGATATTGATAAACATTGATTAGATCCCCCCTCAGTCTTCTCTTCTCCAGGCTGAACAGCCCCAGCTCTCTCAGCCTTTCCTCACAGGGGAGATGCTCCAGGCCCTTCATCATCTTCGTAGCCCTTCTCTGGACTCTCTCCAGGAGATCCCTGTCCTTTTTATCCCAGGGAGCCCAGAACTGGACACAACACTCCAGGTGGGGCCTGACCAGGGCAGAGCAGAGGGGGAGGATCCCCTCCTGTGACCTGCTGGCCACACTCCTCCTGATGCCCCCCAGGATCCTATTGTCTCTCTCAGCCCCCAGGGCACACTGCTGGCTCATGGCCAACCTGTCACCCACCAGGACCCCCAGGTCCTTCTCCACAGAGCTCTTCTGCAGCAGGTCACCCCCAGCCTGTACTGATACATGCAGTTGTTCCTCCCCAGGTGCCAGACTTTACACTTGCTTTTGTTGAATCTCCTCTGGTCTCTCCCTGCCCAGCTCTCCAGCCTGGCCAGGTCTCTGGATGGCAGCACAGTGTCCTGTGTGTCCCCCACCCCTCCCAGCTCTGGATCATCAGGTACTTGCTGAGGGTGGGTGCTGTTCCCTCATCAATGAAGATATTGAACAGGACTGGACCCAACACCCAGCCCTGGGGAACACCACTGGTCACAGGCCTCCAGTCAGACTCTGCTCCACTGATCACGACCCTCCGAGCACATGTTCATGCAGCATGTGTAAAACCTGTGGAACTCATTGGGACACTGGGGGTGCTAAAAATGTAAATGGTTTCCAAAATAAGGAGAATCACAGAAGAAAAGTTGGTACAGACTGTTGAATGCAAAGGCATTTCCAGACACAGCCTGTCCCTCAGAAGGTTGCTAAGCTATTGGTCATTGGAGGCTGGAAAGATGGAGGTATCTCCATGTGGCATGTAGCAATAGGACAAGGGGTGATGGTTTAAACTGGAAAAGGGGAGATTTAGGTTGGATGTTAGGAAAATGTTCAATATGAGGGTGGTGGGTCACTGGCACAGGTTGCCCAGGTGATGGAGACCCCATCCCTGGAGACATTCAAGGTCAGGCTGGATGGGGCTCTGAGCAACCTAATCTGGTGAAGCTGTCCCTGCTCACTGCAGGGACTAGATGACCTTTAAAGGTCCCTTCCAACCTTACACATTCTATAATTCTATGATCTCCATGTGCTTGTTCTGCTCTTACATTCTTGTTAACCATCTGGTGTTGGCCATTGTAGCAAGCCAACGCTGCACTGGCTGCCCTGACCTAATACTGTAGCTCTCATGTCTTTCCTCAATACTTCACTTGCAACATCTGCTGTCTTTGCATAAATATTTCACTGGCACCAGCTGCAGCTCTCTGGCAGAATGAGAGTCAGCAGGGTTGACTCTCAGCTTAGTTTTCCCAGAGTCTGCAGGATTTTCAGTGTGTCCTCCAGAGAGGCTGGAGTTTTCATCTTCCCTCTTGGAAGCTCCATCTCAGTCTTTGGTGAGGCTTCAGAGGGAGAAGCAGGCTGAGAGGCGTTACAGGTGTGTGGGTTGCTGAACTTCAGGTGTTCCCCTTTCCTTTTCTTGCTTATGGACAAGGTAAGTGACAAGGGAAGAGCTGTATTGTGGTCATTGTGGGTCACAGTCCAAAGTGAGGAGATGAGATGAGATGACTTTCATCTCCCCCTGTGAGGAAAGGCTGAGAGAGCTGGGGCTGTTCAGCCTGGAGAAGAGAAGACTGAGGGGGGATCTAATGAATGTTTATAAGTATCTTAAGTCTGGGGTGCAGGGGGAATTGTCCAGCCCCTTTTCAGTGTCTGTGGGGACAGGACAAGGGGCAATGGCTGCAAGATACAGCACAGGGAGTTCTACACCAACATGAGGAAGAACTTCTTCCCAGTGAGGATGCCAGAGCCCTGGGACAGGCTGCCCAGGGAGGTGGTGGAGTCTCCTTCTCTGGAGATATTCCAGCCCCATCTGGAAGACAACCTGTGTGACCTGTCCTAGGGACCCTGCTTTGGCAGGGGGGTTGGACCTGATGATCTCTGGAGGTCCCTTCCAACCCTATGATCCTATGATCTTGATTCAGCCTCCTGCAAAAAAATATTGCAAAGGGGGACAGCAAGGGCTGTTCTGGATCTTGATATTCTCTCTGTGCTGGAGTTTTATGCTGTGACCTTCTAATGAATTTTCAGCTTGGCAAATCCAACTTTTATCAAAATGTATTTGGGAAAGGGCAAAAAAAAAAGAGGACATCTGTGAGGTCTCCTAAATATTCTTTGGGATACTTGGATTCAGGAGATGTGTACTGGGTATGATGCACTTTTAGAGATAATTTTCCTTCCCTCCTTCCCTCCTTCCCTCCTTCCCTCCTTCCCTCCTTCCCTCCTTCCCTCCCTCCTTCCCTCCCTTCCCTCCCTCCCTCCTTCCCTCCCTTCCCTCCTTCCTTCCTCCCTTCCTCCCTTCCTCCCCTCCTTCCTCCCTTCCTCCCCTCCTTCCTCCCTTCCTCCCCTCCTTCCTCCCTTCCTTCCTCCCTTCCTTCCTCCCCTCCTTCCTCCCCTCCTTCCTCCCCTCCTTCCTCCCCTCCTTCCTCCCCTCCTTCCTCCCCTCCTTCCTCCCCTCCTTCCTCCCCTCCTTCCTCCCCTCCTTCCTCCCCTCCTTCCTCCCCTCCTTCCTCCCCTCCTTCCTCCCCTCCTTCCTCCCCTCCTTCCTCCCTTCCTTCCTCCCCTCCTTCCTCCCCTCCTTCCTCCCCTCCTTCCTCCCCTCCTTCCTCCCCTCCTTCCTCCCTCCCTTCCTTCCCTCCTTCCTCCCTCCCTTCCCCCCTTCCTCCCTCCCTTCCTCCCCTCCTTCCTCCCTTCCTCCCCTCCTTCCTCCCTTCCTCCCCTCCTTCCTCCCTTCCTCCCCTCCTTCCTCCCTTCCTCCCCTCCTTCCTCCCTTCCTCCCCTCCTTCCTCCCCTCCTTCCTCCCTTCCTCCCTTCCTCCCCTCCTTCCTCCCTTCCTCCCTTCCTCCCCTCCTTCCTCCCTTCCTCCCCTCCTTCCTCCCTTCCTCCCCTCCTTCCTCCCTTCCTCCCCTTCCTTCCTCCCTTCCTCCCCTCCTTCCTCCCTTCCTCCCCTCCTTCCTCCCTTCCTCCCCTCCCTTCCTCCCCTCCCTTCCTCCCCTCCCTTCCTCCCCTCCCTTCCTCCCCTCCCTTCCTCCCCTCCTTCCTCCCCTCCTTCCTCCCCTCCTTCCTCCCCTCCTTCCTCCCCTCCTTCCTCCCCTCCTTCCTCCCCTCCTTCCTCCCCTCCTTCCTCCCCTCCTTCCTCCCCTCCTTCCTCCCCTCCTTCCTCCCCTCCTTCCTCCCCTCCCTTCTTCCCTCCCTTCTTCCCTCCCTTCTTCCCCCCCATTAGATCTAATCCTGCACCCTAATATTTACTGGATAGATAAATCTGAAGCAGAGGCTTAAAATCTCATGAATAGGAGTGATGATCACTGGCTCTTCTTTCTCTCTGCCTAAGTCAGAATTCCAATCCATGTACAGTTCTCAGCTGCACCTGGCTTGCAGTTGAGGTCCTGTACTAACATAGTGTCAGGTGGCTGTCATCGAGCTTGTGATGGCACAAGGGCTGGCAAGTAAACAGTCTCCCCAGCTGTGGAGAGGAGTAAAGCAAAGCCACTAGTTTGTCCTGGAGCTCCTTGGCATGCCCAGTCTGCCTGTGCCCTACTGAGGGGTGATGGGAGCCCAGGGAAGACAGTTCCATCTCCAACCCCTCAGCCACACAATGCATGTGGGCCAAAGGGCTCTTGACCATGTGAAGAGTTTGCTATGTGGCCCAAGGTTTTATGCTATCCCCATTTCTTTCTCTTCTGAGGTAGCAGTCTCAGCCTGATGGTGTTGCATGACATAAATGGCTTTTATCCCTCTTTTTACCTCTCCTGTCCTGTACCTCTGATGCCCTGGAGCACAGCCACAAGCACTTCTTTGCATGGTCAAAGGACACCAAGAGCCATGCAGTGACTCCCAGGAAGGGCTGATAACAGAGGACCCCCTTTCTCTCCTCAAGAAACATAGACAAGAAGGCAAGAAGCCATTTATTCTCATCCCTCTCCTTTTAATTCTGACAGTGTGATCCAGAATAAAATGGCATTTGACTGCATGTAGGTTGGGAGGGCACATTTGTTTGGCTGATAGTTTTGGGGTCCTTTCAGAGCATGTCCACATCAGTCTCTGTGTTAAGGCACCACTACCTTTGCTCTTGCTAATTTAGTTTCTAAATGTCAGTGCCAGTATCCAGGGAAGTGATTTGCTCCTGCAGCATCTGTCAGTCCACTTGATAGCTGACTTGTAGCCCTCCTTGCCAAGTTAAATTATGATAGATCAATCACTTTGAGTTTACTGTTACCTTTAAGGGCTTCCACAGGATCATGGGCTTGCAGGTGCAGATGTGGATGTGTGAAATAAAAATGCCAGCCCAGGTGAAAGGTGTGGATTTGCTCCTTCTGAGAGACATCTTGAGTGAATGCAGCTATGACAGGAATCTGCTGTGCTTTGGGGCTCCCTTTTGCTCCTGGAAAAAAAATGAATAGTGCTGAGCAGAGCTGCCCAACCTGGTTATCCAACCACTTAGGACATCCTTTCACTGGTTACACCTCAGCAGGCTCAGCACTGAAGGCTCTTCTCTGCTCCCCTGGCAGAGGTATGAGTATCAGAGTTGCTCTCAGGATGCACTTATCCTTTTCTTACCTGCTAAACTGTAGGTACTCTCACCTGAGAAAACAATTCTGATGATGGTTTTTAGGCAGGTCTTTGCTTGCTTTATAGAATACAAGGGACTGCACAGCATTGCCCTGGACAGTCACTTACTCCTGCAAGGCTCCTGTACCAGTGCTGCTGCCCACACCACTCCCTTTGTGATCCCACTGCTGGGTTTGTGATCCCACCTCCATTTGTGCTTCCAGACTCATGACCCCATGTGGGAGCTGCTGTCCTGCAGACACAGCTCTTGAGCACTCCTGCTATAAAAGCAAGGATGCTCCTGCTGAAGACAGAAAATCTGCCTTTGTTACACTATGAAAAGCAAATCCTTCATTAGCTCTCAGCTTGGTGTTAGCACCAAAGGGCCCCCAGGGGCAGGGACACCCTCCACCAGCCCAGGGTGCCCAAAGCTCCATCCAACCTGGCCTCGAGCCCTGCCAGGGATCCAGGGGCAGCCACAGCTTCTCCAGGCACCCTGTGCCAGGGCCTCACCACCCTCACAGGGAGGGAGTTCTTCCTAAACTCTAATCTAAACCTGCCCTCTTCTAGTTTAAACCAAATCCCCTTGTCCTGTCACTATACTCCCTGATAAAGAGTCTCTTTGCATCTTTCCTGGAGCCCTTTTAGGGACTGGAAGGCTGAAACAAGGTCTCCCCAGAGCCTTCTCTTCTGGCAACTCTCAGCCTGTCACCAGAGCAGAGGAGCTCCAGCCCATAGATCATATTCATGGCCTCCTCAGGACTCACTCCAATTGCTCTGTGTCCCCCTTGTCCTGGGGACCCCTGAGCTGGAGGCAGCACTGCAGGGAGGGTCTCTGTCCCAAAGTGGAGCAGAGGGGCAGAATCAATCCCCCTTTCCCAGCCCTTCTGATCCCTCTGCTGAGGATGCAACCCAGGACATGGGTGGCTTTCTGGGCTGCCAGCATACATTGCTGGGTCAGGTTGAGCTTCTCTTTGATCAACAGCCCCAAGCCCTTCTCCTCAGGGCTGCTCTCAATCCATCCTTCACCCAGCCTGTCATTGTGCTTGGGACAGCCCCAAACCATGTGCAGGACCTTGCCCTTGGCCTTGTTGAACTTCATGTGATTTGCATGGTCCTCCTCTCCAGCCTGTCAGGGTCCCTCTGGATGGCATCCTTTCCCTCCAGCACTGTGCCTGGGTGGCCAGGAAAGCCAATGGCATCCTGGCTTGTGTCAGAGCCAGTGTGGCCAGTAGGTCTGGGGAGGGGATTGTGCCCCTGGACTGGGCACTGGGGAGGCTGCAGCTGGAGTGCTGGGTCCAGTTCTGGGCTCCTCAGCATCAGAAGGACATTGAGGTGCTGGAGTGAGTGCAGAGAAGGGCAACCAGGCTGGGGAAGGGGCTGGAGGGCAAATCCTCTGAGGAGCAGCTGAGGGAGCTGGGGGTGTTGAGGCTGGAGATGAGGAGGCTGAGGGGAGACCTTCTCCCCATCCACCTCCCCTGCCCTGCCAGGAGGGTGCAGAGAGGTGGGCGATGGTCTCTTCAGCCAGGGGCCAGGAGCTGGGCCAAGGGGCAATGGGCTCAAGCTGCCCCAGGGCAGGGTCAGCTCAGCTGGGAGGGCAAAGTTCTTCCCTGGCAGAGTTGTGGGGCTGTGGCACAGGCTGCCCAGGGAGGGGGCTGAGTCCCCAGCCCTGGGTGTGTTTAACAGAGGGGAGATTAGGTGCTCAGGGATCTGGTTTAGCACAGGACAGGGATGGTTGGACTTGATCTTAAAGGTCTTTTCCAACCTTGTGATTCTGTGATTCCTTCTGCTTCTACCAAGTGTGCCTGCGTTACTTTGCTAGAGGCTGGATAAACAGAGTAGCTACATACCATAACCACATCCTCATCTGGTGGAAGCCACCTGACTGCTTTAGATTAGATGTCCCTAGGAGGGAACACCACCAGAAAGCACAAAATGCCACTATCACATGAGGAAACATCCTTTTCTGCTCCATGCACAGCTGTCCAACATCTGTCTGCCTGATTGGCTGACATGACAGTGAACTGGGATACCAAATGGTGCCAGTAATTGAAATGGGATGTGTTTCCAGTACAACACAGACTCCAGATCAGCTTTCCCAACCCCATCTTGCTGGGGTATCCTGATGGCAACAGAATACATCCCAGCAGGGTATTTCCCTCTCCCTCCTGCAGAGTGTTCAGCCACAGTCAATGAAATGTGTTCTGTATTATTTCCCAAGGGCTAGGCATGGGGGAGGTCTCTGTTTCTTCTGATCATGCTTAATTTCATGTACTCAGTGATTTCTCATTTAGAGGCTTCTATTTATTTATTTACTTTAATTCCAAGGCATTTTCTCCAGCCAGCATGGACACATGTGCTTTCCACATTGTGGGATTTAATTAAACAAGTGGTTCTTAATTCATCTGGAATTTAATGAGAATTATTTCCCCTCCATGGTGTCCCAAGTGAAGTTGCCTTCACTGTTGACCTCTCCCTTCTGTCTTGTTTCCCTGAGACCTACATGATGATTTTTACCTTTAGCTGGGGTGTTTGGAATGAGATTTATATAAACTCTGCCTGTCTGATGATTTTTGGGAAATTTGGCATGGAATTTTGTAGGGAAGATGGCAAAAGATACAGATGGACAGACAGACAGACTGTATTTGCTTTGCTCCCACAAGCAAATCGTGCTAAGAATGTTTTCAAAGATTGTGGTACTGAGGAATGACTTGGAGGCCCTTAGCAACAGCAGGAAGGGGCAAATGAGATATGTGAAGATGTCTTTGCAGGTGTCTTTAACAGAGAAAGCAAAAGGCTGGTGCCTTCAGGTGATTCTGCAAGAGAAGGGGTTGAGGCAATGAGACTGAGCTGGGGAGGGAAATACATGGTTGCCTGGGGGGAGTGGGAGCATCATAGAACCATAGAATGGCAAGGGTTGGAAGGGACCCCAAGGATCACAGAGCTCCAACCCCCCTGCCACAGGGGGGACTCATGTCCTAAAAACAGTCTGTGTTGCCAGCAGCAGGCTTGTTGCTGTGCAGTTCTCCCAGAACTTTCCATCTCAACTCCTTCACCTTTGTTTTGGGAACGTGCAGCAAGAGAAATTCAAGAAGCATTGCTCTGCTATCATAGAATCATGGAATCATAGAATCATAGAATCATAGAATCATAGAATCATAGAATCATAGAATCATAGAATCATAGAATCATAGAATCATAGAATCATAGAATCATAGAATCATAGAATCATAGAATGGCAGGGGGGTTGGAAGGGACTCCAAGGATCACAGAGCTCCAACCCCCCTGCCACAGGCAGGGCCACCAACCTCAGGCCTGGAGCTACACAAGGTTGCCCAGGGCCCCATCCAACCTGGCCTTCAACACCCCCAGGGATGGGGCACCCACCCCCCTCTCTGGGCAGCCTGTTCCAGCCCCTCACCACTCTTTCTGTAAAAACTTCCCCCTAAGATCTCATCTAACCCTTCCCTCCTTAGTTTCATCCATAGTTTCAATAGTGGCAGTTCACAAGCTGCTGTGCATGAGTTGAAGGGGTACATAGGTCATTGCTCTCCAGTTCAGGTTGCTGGTATGGAAGTCTATGGCCATTTATAAGGTACCCCATAGGTCTCACACTGAAAAGAAAGGTGAACCTGATATGCTCTAAGGAGATGAGTTGGCATATGAAGCCTACTCCCAAAACACTGGGTTTTAGACAGAAAGAAATCTGTGTGGTGTGAAGTTCACCTGGATCCAGAGATGATGATCTGTCAGTCACTGATTCATGAAGGTCTGATTTAGACCCAGCATATTGAAGTGAGGATGCTTTGGCTCTTTGCACAGCTCACCTGAGTCCAAACAGCATTTAGAGGGAGCAGCAGGGTGAGCTCTCCTCCCCTTTGAGTGGCTTTCCTATCAGATATTGGGAGACCATTCCTCCTTGGTCCATCTCCTGTGTGCATGTGGTATCTTACCTCCTGCATTCCCTTTGCATGGAGCATCAAGTAGGTGATAGATGCTAATGAATTTCAGTTGTGACCAGGGATGTACACTAAGTCCAGAGAGGAGATATTCCATAACCCCTTAGCAGCTTCCAGACCCACCCTACAGTACCTTTAACAGCCTAAACCCAAGCAGAAAGGTTATGAAGTATCTACAGGCCGTGTGTGTTTGATCACTGCCTGTTGTAAACATCTCAGCTAGCCTGTGACCTGGCACAGGCTGGAACTGCTTGATTTGGTTCATGTGCTCCAAACAATGCCCAGGGAAGATGTGAGGTATTCAAATGTTGACCCTCACATATTTTTTTGCTGGGTTTCATTCAGCTGGAACCATCATCTTGACTCACCTCCCTCACCAAGTGTTTTTGCTGTGGACTGGGAGATGTGGTGTGCCACCCTGAGGTGGGGCTGGCTGTGATTTCAAGCCTCTGGTGCCTCCAGCCCTCTCTCCATCAAAAGGAGAGCTGTGGGCAGGGATCACCATGAAATTTGGCAGAGGAATGGTAGACTTTTTGGTGCTGATGGTGAGTAAAAGTGGGACATGAGCCTGGTGTGACTTGCTGTCGAGGGAAGGGGTGCTCAGATGCACCAGAATCCCAGCCATAGATAAGACTGGGAGAAGAACTCCTGGAGAGTAGCCCTGCTGAGAAGGACCTGGGTGTCATGGGGGATGAGAAACTTAACATGACCCAGCAGTGGCTCTTGCAGCTCGCAAGGCCAATGGGATCCTGGGCTCCATCAGCAGAGGGGTGGCCAGTAGGGACAGGGAGGGGATTGTCCCTCTCCACCCTGCCCAGCTGGAGTCCTGTGTCCAGAGCTGGGGCCCAACACAAGAAAGATGTGGGGCTGTTGGAGAGGGGTCAGAGGAGCCACAAGGATGCTCAGGGGGCTGGAGCAGCTCCCCTGCGAAGAGAGGCTGAGGGAGCTGGGCTGGTTCAGCCTGGAGAAGAGAAGGCTGTGGGGGGACCTCATTGCAGCCTGCCAGTCCCTGAAGGGAGCAGGGAAACAGGAGGGGAATCAGCTTTTTCAAAGAGCAGAGACTGGCAGGACAAGGGGGATGAAGTGAAGCTGGAGGAGGGAAGGGTTAGATGAGATCTTAGGGGGAAGTTCTTTGCAGAGAGAGTGGTGAGGGGCTGGAACAGGCTGCCCAGAGCGATGGTGGGTGCCCCATCCCTGGAAGTGTTCAAGGCCAGGTTGGATGGGGCCCTGGGCAACCTTGTGTTGATCCAGGCCTGAGGTTGGTGTCCCTGCCTGTGTCAGGGGGGTTGGAACTCTGTGATCCTTGGGGTCCCTTCCAACCCAGACCAGTCTATGATTCTATGATGCTATGATTCCAATGGGGACTGTACCCTTGGCTAGTGAAACGTTAACATCTGTTGGTTGCAGTCAGGCTGCACCAGGCTGTGGGTGCTGGATTGAGTAAGCATTCATGGCACGAATTTGAGGGCAAAAGAGCTGCCCTCCCCATCCCACAGGGACTGGCTTCTTGGTGAGTCACTTGCCAGCCCTTCTCCAGAGTGCATGTGAAGACAGTGAGATGGATGACCCTTCCAACCACTTCCATCTATATGTCCTAGAACAAGAGGAGGCTCTGAGGTCCTGGAGTGATCAGGAGTTTAATATTTTCCTTTCAGGTGTGGGCATGTCAGGGGCTGTGCACTACTGAAATGTGATGTTTGACAGGGAAGATAAATGGACTTGCTGAACAACATTAAATATAAAAGCCCAGGAGCTCTCCTGTTTCTCCCTCCACCTCCAAATTGAGTTTCAAAGCTGTAATTTTAAGCTGGTGTTGGACAGGTATGGATGGAAAGGTTGTCATGTACAGGCAGTGTCTGCTGCTCGAGGGGGAAGGAGCTAAAATATGATCTCTGTGGATGGGGAGCCCTGGGCTGAGGTATAAGACACCAGCATGTGCCTCCTTTGCCAGAAATACACATAAAATGGTGAAAATACTGCCCTGCAGAATGAGGAAGGGGTGCAAGCTGTGCTCAGCAGTGTGTCCTCTCAGCAGTGTGTCCTCTCAGCAGTGTGTCCTCTCAGCAAATAAGGCCAACAGTGTCTTGGGCTGCATTATTATGAGTGAAGCCATCAGAGCCAGGGAAGGGATCCTTCCCTTCTGTCTGGCACTTGTGGGATGACAAGTGGAGCCTGATGCCCAACTTTAGAAGCCCCAGTGCAGGAAGGTCATTGATACACTGGAGTGAGCCCAGTGGAGCTCACCAAGATGGTCGGACTGGAGAGCATGGCATGCAAGGAGATGTTTGGAGATGTGAGTCTGCTCAGTTTGGAGAAAAGATCGTACAAATAGTCTTCTGGGGGTCCTTTCCCAACCTAAACTATGATTTTATAATTCATTGGCATCTTCTCTATCCTTCAGCTGTGCTGAAGGAGCATTCTCTTACCCATCAGAGCATCCACTGGGCTCACAGAAGCCACTTGCCAAAGATGAGCTTCGTGTGTATGTCTCTCCTCCTACCAACTCCTTGGGCAACCAGTGCTAATGGAATATAAGAGGACCCCCAGTGTAGCCAGAGCCACCCTTTACTACACCATCAATGAGTGTCTTATCAGCTCCCAGGCATCCAAAATTTTAACTCAAGGCCCCAGAGATAATGAGATTATCTTTAAAAAAGGGGTTTTTTTTTAGAAATGAAGGATCATTTTCATTTGTTTCCTTTGAAGTGACTTAACCTTGAAGTATTTTATCAGACAGAAGTAGCTGGATGATGTTCTTCTCTAAGAAAAGCAGAAATGTTTCAAGCTCTGCTCTGAATGCTTTTCTTTTGGAAAGCTCTGGTCTGCAGGCAGGGAAGTTTTGAAAAGGCTCAGAATTTGAAATCCTCTGAATATTGGAATATTGTGTGCAGTTCAGGGCTCCTTGGTTCAAGAAAAGGACAGAAAAGGGCTACGAAGATGCTGAGGAGACTAGAACATCTCTCTTACAAAGAGAGGCTGAGGGACTTGGGACTTTTTAGCCTGGAGAAGACTGAGGGGGTTTTTGTCAATGCTCATAAATCCTTGAGGGGTGGGGTCAGGAGGATGGGTCAGTCTTTGTTCAGCGGTGGCCAGGGACAGGACAAGAGGTGATGGGCACAAACTGCAATAGAGGGAGTTCCACCTAACCATGAGGAGGAACTTCTTTCCTGGGAGGGTGGCAGAGCCCTGGGCCAGGCTGCCCAGAGAGGTTGTGGAGTCTCCATCTCTGGAGACACCCAAACCCCATGATCCTGGGCACTGTCCTGTGCAGCCTGTTTGAGGCGATCCTGCTCTGGCAAGGGACTGGGCTAGATGATCTCCAGAGGTCCCTGCCAACCCCTGCCAGCCTGTGATTCTGCAGGAACAGGGTAGGATAATAGGTAAAGAAGCTGTTGGACCCTGCTCGACCTTGTCGAGCAGCTAATCCTCCAGTCTGGCATGTCCTACGTCACTGCCACTGGGTTGATCACAGGCATCTGTCATGTTACTGTAGGCACTATTACTCTTTAATTCCTTCAAATAAAACAAGAGAAGCCCATGTTTCCTAAAAGCCCTTACCATCAGGTGTTGCATGCTAATGACTGAGCAGTAAATACAAGGACCATCGCAGGAGATGTGGCTGCTGCGACATGCAACAGCTCCTGCAGAAAGCAGCAAGGCACCCATGGTATAATATCTGGGCAATGCCTAGAAGAGGACACCAGCCTGCCCAGGGCTGGTAGGTCATACAGAAGAGGGAAGGAAGCTGAGGTCCCCAAAGAGCCATGCTGTGCTGCTGACATTCAGCCATTGTGAGGTTTGGAGGAGAAGGTATGATATGCTGCATAGAAAGACCCCTCCTATCCCAGAATGCAACCAGAACAGCAATGAGGAAGCTAGTGGAGTGTGGCTTAGGGTGTCTCTTATGCAGTGCCTGCATGGCAGGAGCTATTGGTGGAGGTGTGGTGATGGTGTTGGAGGCAAGGGATGACAGATCTGGTGGCCAACAGACCTCCCTGGTGGCCTAGGAAACACCACATCCTTGGGAGCAACCAGTTAAAGGCTGAGTGAACTGGGGCTGTTCAGCCTGGAGAAAAGAAGCCTGAGAGGGGATCTGATCACTGGTTCTCAATAGCTGAAGGGTGGGACACAGGGGGACATGGCCAGTCTCTTCTCAGTGTCTGTGGGGACAGGACAAGGGGCGATGGCCTCAAGTTGGAGCACAGGGAGTTCCACCCCAATGTGGGGAAGAACTTCTTCCCAGTGAGGGTGAGGGAGCCCTGGGACAGGCTGCCCAGGGGGGTGTGGAGTCTCCTTCTCTGGAGATATTCCAGCCCCATCTGGATGCCTCCTTGTGTGACCTGTCCTAGGGACCCTGCTTTGGCAGGGGGGTTGGACCCGATGGTCTCTGGAGCTCCCTTCCAACCCCTACAGCTCTGTGACTCTGTGATCCCCCGCTGCCCATGCCCCGTGGGGTTGAAAGCAGATGAGCTCATATCTCTCCCTAAGCAAAAAAATAACATTTTTCCCCCTTGCTTATACACTGGCCCATGAGCATTTTCTGGCTGAAAGTCTTCTTCTCTGATTGTGTGTTGTGTTGCTTAAACCACGGCAATTTGCTCATGGAGCTAAGCACTTAATCTCCCCATCTGTACAACATACAGCTATTTAATGTTACTTTGCTTAAAATCCATGACATTTCTGAGTATTTAAAGCAGATAATATTGCAGTGCTTGCATAGATGTGGGCAGAGTCAAGGGGAAGTTTTTGGCTGGGTCTCTGCGCTTCGTTGCCTGGCTGGTACTTACAGGCTTAACTCAGAGGTACTTACAGGCTTAACCACAGTTGAGTTCTTTGAAGGCTTTTCTTGGGTTTATTTCCTCTCTTTTTTTTTAGCAAATGGTAAAAAGGGAAAGAGGCAAATTTTGAACAGGTTTTCAGCTAACTGCAAATGGCTTGAAATAAGCAGCCACACGTGATTTTATTCCTTTTTTTTTTAATTATTTTACAAAAGCAGGACAGGCAAAATTGCTGCTGGATTGTAAGCAAAGGGTCACCCTGCTCTACAATTACCCTGGTCCCTAATGCACTGAATTGCAAATCATATCCGTTCCTGGAGCGTAATACTATCTGGCTCTGTGTGCCAGACTAAAATGAGCTCATAGAGCAAAGCAGCCTGAGAAAACAGCTTTTAGGAGAGATGGGAAAATGGTCTTAATCTCCAATTTGAGTGGGAAAGTAATCAGCCCCAGTTCCTTAACTCTGTGAGGAAGACCTTTGTACAACAGTGAGGGGCAAAGGTACCAGCTGTAAATAGTGCTGTATTAACAGCTTCACTGCTGGGTGTTTCTGTGCTGTGGGAGGAGGTTCTTAGGGAGTGGTATCCTGTTGGTTTCAGGATGGAGCATCTTGCTGGGAAAATCTACCAAGGATAAATTTCCCTGTCCTAGACTCAAAAATGTTCTTTGAAATGGAAAGTGGAAATGTGACACATGGATAAAAATGTCAATATTTCAACTCTTATGATTGTTTTTAACAGCAGTGTTTTGCCCAGATTTGTCATGCTCCCTTGATGGAGTCACACAAAGTCAACAGAGGTCTTGACCAGCAACTAAGCTCCTGAACTGGGCTGCTCAACTGACATGGGATGAGGCCAGACCTTGATGCCATGGTCTGGTACCTTGGTGGTTTCTACAACCACAGCACATAGCTGTCTCAAGAAAAACAGATTCTCTTGAACTTCTCTCTTTTTTTGGCATTTTGCTTCCCAGAGGGTCCATCTTGGCTGGAACAATCATAGAATCATAGACTAGAATTACAGGCTCATTTGGGTTGGAAGGGACCCATCTAGTTCCACTCCCTGCCATGGAAAGAGACACCCTGCAATAGCCCAGGTTGCCCAAAGCCCCATCCAACCCAGCCTTGAACTCTGCCAGGGATCTAGGGGCAGCCCCAGCTTCTCTGGACACCCTGTGCTGCCCTCACAGGGAAGGATTTAATCCCCATATCTCATCTCAATCTCTTCTATTTTAAAGCAAGAAGAGGGCTTCTCTGGGAGCATGCACTGCAGCCAGAACCTCTTGATCTAAAAATCATTGTGTAGAGAAGAGGGTTCTTAAGAGAAGAGGCCATGATAGCTGAGATGGAAATTCTGAGCTCAGTCTGCTTCTGAGCTCAGTTAACAAAATGACATCACTACTTCACCCTGGCAATATTTTTGCCACTTGCCCACCATGCCTTCTTGGTCCTTTTCTCTGGATTGCAATGAAACTCTGTACCAGTATCCCCAGTTAACTCTGGGACTGCCAGTAGCACATCCCAACTCTCCAATTGGTGATGCTGGTGTGCTGCTCCTGTTTCTGGAGTCAGGGTCAGTGGATGCTACACTGTCATGTATCTCCTGCTTCAGAGCTACTTGGGGACTTGTTCTCCAGTTCTGCATGGTCTGGTAGAGATTTGCCTTTATTTTCCTGGACATGCATGTTACATGTGAAGAACCAGCTATTTCTGGTTTTTAAAAAGAAAAAAAAAAAAGACCAAAACAAACTTTTAGATTTATATCACCCTAAATTTAGAAAAACTAAGAGATGTTAATGGACAAAAGGAGATTGTTTGTATGATTTTAGGTTATTTTCCTTCCTTAAGATGCTGAATAATGGAGAGTGGGAACATTTAGAGTTGTTGCAATATACCCTGTACAGGGTGCAGAATGAGGGTCAGGCTTTGCTAAGTACTGGTGTCATATACCAAACCTCTGCCTCCTGTAATTAATCTGCTTGTGCACATTTGCCCTGGTACCCTGTGATGAGTGGCTACACTTGGTTTCACACTGGAGATCAAATGTGGTTCATTGCTACTGACTGGGTAGGGAAGTAGGTTTGGTCATATCTTCTTTTCTTTAAGTACTTTTCCAAAGGACTAAAACAATCATCTCCTGGAGAGAGTCCAGAGAAGGGCTACGAAGATGATTAGGAGCCTGGAGCATCTCCCCTGTGAGGAAAGGCTGAGTAAGTTGGGACTCTTCAGCCTTGAGAAGAGAAGACTAAGGGGGGACCTAATTAATGTCTGTAATTATCTGAAGCAGGGGATGCAGGGGGAATCAGCCAGCCACTTTTCTTTGGTCTGTGGAGACAGGACAAGGGGCAATGGCTGCAAATTGGAGCACAGGAAGTTCCACACCAACATGGGGAGGAACTTTTTCCCAGTGAGGGTGCCAGAGCCCTGGGACAGGCTGCCCAGGGAGGTGGTGGAGTCTCCTTCTCTGGAGAGATTCCAGCCCCATCTGGACACCTATCTGTGCAGGATGAGCTGGGAAGCTGCTTTGGCAGGGGGGTTGGACCCCATGAGCTCTCGAGGTCCCTTCCAGCCCCTACAATTCTATGAATCTCCTTCTCCTCCAAAACCGTATCACTTCTTTAAAGGGGGGGACTGGTGTTGTTTCACTAAGTGCAGGTTCAATCTTTTGTGCTGCTACTGACATTTTTCTTTGTGAAATGTGCAAATCTTGCCATGATAATCACAGAATCCCAGACTGGTCTGGGTTGGAAGGGACCCCAAGGATCACAGAGCTCCAACCCCCCTGCCACAGGCAGGGACACCAACCTCCAGGCGTGGAGCTACACAGGTTTGCCCAGGGCCCCATCCAACCTGGCCTTGAACACCTCCAGGGACTGGGCATCCACCCCCTTTCTGGGCAGCCTGTTCCAGCCCCTCACCACTCTCTCTGTAAAACCTTCCCCCTAATATCTCCTCTAACCCTTCCCTCCTCCAGCTTCACTCCATCCCCCTTGTCCTGCCAGTCTCTGCCCTTGAACAAGCTGATTCCTCTCCTGTTTCTCTGCTCCCTTCAGGGACTGGCAGGCTGCAATGAGGTCCCCCCGCAGCCTTCTCTTCTCCAGGCTGAACCACCTCAGCTCCTTCAGCCTCTCTTTGTAGGGGAGGAGATAATAGATAAATGAAAGGGTGAAACATGTCTGTAGGGAGAGCTAGTTAACACTGTGGTGGTCAGGAGGGCCCACTTCATGTAATCATATTTACACCTGGATTTGTGTACTTTGTTCTGTCTGAGTGATGCTCCTTGTTTCATCCCTGTGGTTGTCATTAAGAGACCTTGGTGTGCATCCAAAGGCAGCTAAAACATCTTTGTTCCACCCCTGGAGAAATCAAGGTGCAGCAAAATGAGATGGTTTCCCCAAGCTGAGACAGGGGAGGAAGTTTAAAGGTGGGTTCTGCTGGTTCCCAGTGCTTTCCCTACATCCCAATGTGGATCAGGCACCAAACTGGCTGCAAAACCTGTGGCTGTTGTGACCCAGCAGGAGATGGATTTAGAGAGGAGCATCCACAAAAGTCAGTCTAAGCCCTATCCCAGCCTGGAGAAGAGAAGGCTCTGGGGAGATCTTAAAGCACCTTCCAGTACTGAAAGGTGGCTGATAAGAAAGATGAGGCCAGGCTTTTTAGTAGGGCCTGTTGAGATAGGACAATAATAGGTAATAGGTTTAAACTAAAAGAGGGTGGATTCAGACTAGATATTAGGAAAAAAATGCTTCCCTGGGAGGGAAGACACAGGGTGCCCAGAGAGGTGGTAGATATCCCATCCCTGGAAACACTCAAGGTCAGGTTGGGCAGGGCTCTGAACAACCTGATGTAGTTGAAGATGTCTCTGCTCAATGCAGGGGGATTGGACTAGATGACCTTAAAGGTCCCTTCCAACCCAAACCATTCTATGATTCTATGATAAACCTGTACCACCTGATTGATCTATGTGGTATGTATAGGTGCTACCTGAGGTGGCACTACTGAGTGAATAACCCCAGCACAGCACTCTGCCAGAATGTCTGAATTTTCCCATTCTCAAGCCTAATTTGGAGAATGGAAAGGAAGCCATCCAGAGGGATCTTGGGAGGCTGGAAAGATGGGCCCAGGTGAACCTAATGAGGTTCAACACTGCCAAGGGTCAGGGGTTGCACTTGGGCCAGAGGAATCCCAGCCATAGATACAGGCTGGGAGAAGAGCTCCTGGGGAGCAGCCCTGCTGAGAAGGACCTGGGGGTTCGGGGGGGTGAGAAGCTTCCCATGAGCCAGCAGTGTGCTCTTGGAGCTGGGAAGGGGGATGGGATCCTGGGCTCCATCAGCAGAGGGGTGGCAGCAGGGACAGGGAGGGGATTGTCCCTCTCTGCTCTGCCCTCATGAGGCCCCAGCTGGATCCTGTGTCCAGAGCTGGGGCCCAACACAAGAAAGATGTGGGGCTGTTGGAGAGGGGTCAAAGGAGCCATGGAGATGATCAGGGGGCTGGAGCAGCTCCCCTGTGGAGAGAGGCTGAGGGAGCTGGGCTGGTTCAGCCTGGAGAAGAGAAGGCTGTGGGGGGACCTCATTGCAGCCTGCCAGTCCCTGAAGGGAGCAGAGAAACAGGAGGGGAATCAGCTTGTTCAAGGGCAGAGACTGGCAGGACAAGGGGGATGGAGTGAAGCTGGAGGAGGAAAGGGTTAGATGAGATCTTAGGGGGAAGTTCTTTGCAGAGAGAGTGGTGAGGGGCTGGAACAGGCTGCCCAGAGAGGGGGTGGGTGCCCCATCCCTGGAGGTGTTCAAGGCCAGGTTGGCTGGGGCCCTGGGCAACCTTGTGTAGCTCCAGGCCTGGAGGTTGGTGCCCCTGCCTGTGGCAGGGGGGTTGGAGCTCTGTGATCCTTGGGGTCCCTTCCAACCCATGCCAGTCTATGATTCTTTGAATTTGTTTGGTACTTGCTCAGGAATCTCTGCAGCCACCTGCATCATGTCCACGTTCAGGTCCTCTGTCCTAATCCACAGAGAGAACCACTCTGAGCAGTGAGAAGAAACCAAGGATGTCCAGAATCCCCAATTCAGTGTTGGGGCTGCTGAGATGAGGCCATTTAGCCCATAACCTGTTTGCCTGATGGGTCACTTTTCCCCAGGGAACTGGTCTCAGGCTATGTGGTAGCATCATGTTAGGTCTTTGAGGAGTCGAAGGGTGTGATGTGAACACCTGGAGCTGAATGGTGCCATATTCTGTTCCTAAGCCCTACAGCCAAACAGCCTCCTTCAAAAAGATAGGATGGGAGAAAGAATGAAATTGGCTCATTTATTATCAAAAAGAGTGGGGGAAAAAAAGGGAGGAGGGAAATACCAAACCCAGGCCAAATGCAAATCATAAAAATAAACCACACTGAAGCATATTTGGTAGGTTTCCAGGAGAGGCTTCTTAGCTACCCAAGCAATCAGCAATATTTTAAAGCAATCAGTTGAGAGTAAGGGAAGGCAAACAAAAGGGATCATTCATGTGCAGTCGTCACTTGCCTCAATGCCAACCTTTCTGGAGAGGAAAGGCTTTCCATTTCCTGAAGTCAAGGCTTAATATTTAGCAGAATGGCTTGGCACCTGCCCATAAGTCATCAGAGAAAAGTTGGGAAAGCTTCAGCAGTGTTTGCTGATCCCAAATCACCTCTTCCCTTGATATACCTATAGAAAGAAAACCAGCCCTTGTTCCTCATGGAACTTCCCATCCCTGGAAGTGTTCAAGGCCAGGTTGGATGGGGCCCTGGGCAACCTTGTGTAGATCCAGGCCTGAGGTTGGTGTCCCTGCCTGTGACAGGGGGGTTGGAGCTCTGTGATCCCTGCGGTCCCTTCCAACCCAGACCAGTCTATGATTCTATGATTCTTTAGCCTGAGGCATAGGAAGCAGCTGGGGCCACTGTAGACACACCAGTGCCCTCAGGGGCTGAGATCCTGGAAACAGTCTCTTTGAGGCAAACAAGAGCCTGAATGAAGATGTTACCTGAAGTTTCATTCAGATCAGTTGTGTCTTGAGGATTTCTAGTTCCCAGGATGGTTCTTATCACTCCCACATTAAGATAGATACTCTCATTTGATGAGACACAGCCCCAAAATCATTGGAGTAGCTTTTCCTCTTGACCAGAATTAACCTCCCAGTTGCTTTCTTTGCTGTTTTCTCCAACTTTGTCAACACCCATCACAGGTCTCTCCCCTCTGCTCCTGTCTATCCACCACTTTGCTCTTTTTGCATGAAGGTCCTTAACAGTTTTGTTTCTTTGGCCTCTCCATTCCCATCTAACTGCCTTAGACCAGCTTCCTAGGGCAGCTGGACATCCCAACCCACCTCTACAGTCCTTCAGCAAAGCCAGCCACATTTTAACCTGATCCTGTGTCCATTGATTTCAGCAGAAATAATTCACATAATTGTAGAATGATTTAGGTTAGGAAGGACCTCAAAAATCATGTAGTTACACCCCCTGCCATGGGCAGGGACACCCTCCACTAGACCAGGGTGCCCAAAGCTCCATCCCACCTGGCCCTGAACCCTGCCAGGGATCCAGGGGCAGCCACAGCTTCTCTGGGCAACCTGGGGCAGTGCTTTGCTACCTTCATCCTAAAGGATTTCTTCCTAATATCTAATCTCAATCCACCCACCTTCAATTTAAGGCCATTCTTACTCACCCCATCCCTGCCTGCCCTTGTAACCAGTCCATCTCCAGCTTTCTTGTAGGGCCCTTTTAGGTACTGGAAGGCTGCAATAAGGTCTCCACAGAACCTTCTCTTCTCCAGGCTGAGAAGACAACAACTCTCCCAGCCTGTCTCCAGGGCAGAGGGGCTCCAGCCCACAGATCATATTCATGGTCTTCTTGGGATTTGCTCCAACAGCTCCATGTCCTCCTTGTCTTGGGGACCCCCAAGCTGGAGGCAGTTGCAGGGGGGTCTTTGTCCCAGAGCAGAGCAGAGGGTCAGAATCCCCCTTTCTCAGCCCTGCTGGGGATGCAGCCCAGGACCTGGGTGGCTTTCTGGGCTGCCAGCATACATTGCTGGGTCAGGTTGAGCTTTTCATTGATCAACCCCCCAAGCCCTTCTCCTCAGAGCTGCTCTTCACCCAGCCTTGCCATGTTTGAACACACTAACTAAAGCCAGGGTAAGGCATGTGAATGTTATGGCTCTGCTCCTGTGTTGAGTACAGGCTTTTTTCAAAGCACTTAACTAGGTCACTTTTGAGGTGTCATAATTTAACATGAGTTTCAACATGACACTGAATTCTCACCCTCTTAATCCCCATGGTTGTATCAAGGTGGTTATTTAGTTTGGGAGATCTCTGGTTGTTTGAAGGAACAAGGTCTATCCCATCATGGTTGTGTGGTGGTGTGGGGATATCTCTGTCTAAGAAACTTCATACCTGCGTGGTTTTGAGAGACCAAATTGCCTGAGTTTGAGGAGAAATGTCCTACAGCTGAGGGAAAGCTCAACACTTTGCACACTGGAAAGGAATTTGTGGTCAATGATGCAATGCAACATCACACTGTGGGCTCACTCTTTATTAGGCAACTGAGAAGCTGACCATGAAGTCTGGACATGTAGGACAACCAACCACATCAGTGCTGTGACTCATGTTGCAAGTTGTAGGTGAGATCATCCATATTGTGTCCAGTTCTGGGCTCCCTGGGATCAAAAGGACAGGGATCTCCTGGAGAGAGTCCAGAGAAGGGCTATGAAGATGATGAAGGGCCTGGAACATCTATCCTGTGAGGAAAGGCTGAGAGAGCTGGGGCTGTTCAGCCTGGAGAAGAGAAGACTGAGGGGGGACCTAATCAATGTTTATCAATATCTTAAGTATGGGGTGCAGGGGGAATTGGCCAGCCCCTTTTCAGTGTCTGTGGGGACAGGACAAGGGGCAATGGCTGCAAATTGGAGCACAGGGAGTTCCACACCAACATGGGGAGGAACTTTTTCCCAGTGAGGGTGAGGGAGCCCTGGGACAGGCTGCCCAGGGGGGTGGTGGAGTCTCCTTCTCTGGAGAGATTCCAGCCCCATCTGGACACCTATCTGTGCAGGATGAGCTGGGCAGCTGCTTTGGCAGGGGGGTTGGACCCCATGAGCTCTTGAGGTCCCTTCCAACCCCTACAACTCTGTGATTCTGTGCTCATGCTGCAAACTCCTTTCTCACTAGTGATCCTGGAGACAAGGAAGGGTGAGAGTGTGCATTGGGTTGTTCCTTGCATTTCTGCTGAACAACCAGGAGCCAGTGAAGCTCAGGAGAAACTCTGGTGGACTTTGATTAAAACCATGACTTGGTGTCCAGCCATCACTTTGGGCTCCTCAAAAATGGCAATCAGAGCCCTGCTAGCCTTGGAAATGGGTTTGAGCTGGGTGGCACAAACACCTCCTGATTGCCCCACTCTGGGGTAGTGAATAGATTTAATTGCTGAATGCAGATACAATTGCAATTAAGCCTATTCAGCCTGATAACGAGGCATTCAGGGATTTAGGAGTTTTATATGGTACAATTAGATCCAATTGTTAAGCCTGAGCCTTATGGAGTGCTCCTCTGAAATGTGTGATCTGCAAGCAAGCCTACTGCTTAAAACCGCAGCCTAATCCTGGAGAGCTTTCAGTGATGTTTCCAGGCAGGAATGGTCTGAGTGAGGGGAGGGAGGGATTTGTGAGTCTCTATGGACATGAAACAGTTAATTTCTGGGATGTTCTTTCTGGAGTGAAGAAGCACATCAGCCTAAGTGTTTTCCCTGCGGGTTCAAGCTGCTGTGAAGCAATGAGATGAGCTGCACCAAACCGATCCTTGCTTTTAAACCTGTGCCTAAACACCTGGAAGCAAGAGCTGATGAATAATTTCAATGTCTTTTAGCAGCCATTTGAGAATACTCTTCATTTATTAATGGGTCTGTGATGGGCCCTTAAGCAGTAATAAAATATGAAGCCCTGAGGACAGTTTGTAAGTCCTGTTCACCCAACACATCCTCTTTGGCTTCTCCTGGACCTCCAGGATCAGGATGGGACTGGGATTCCCTCCCATATTGTATCTCAAGACAGTGTGTTCCTGGTCACATTGGGAGCTCCTGTCTTTCACTCTTCATTTCTGTCTTTCACCTTTTTTTTTGGCCCATTTATCTCTTGGCCAGAAGATTGCTACCCACAGGGATGGATAGGATCTACCATGGTGACACCTGCCCTTCATTTGGTCTAGAGTTCCCAGAACCCCCAGCACTAGAAAATAACCCATGGTGTGGGGAGGAGACCCAAGTGAACCCCCACTTTGAGCAGTAAAACTGCTTGTTGTTTAGGGTCTGGGGTCCCTGGATCTTCCTGTCTTTTTTTTCTGAGCTGAAATCTCCTCTGTTTGTGTGGTGTTAGCTGTAGGGGTGGTTGGATGGGGGTTTCATCCTGCTTCTGAGCTTCCATGGGTGAAGCTCCTCTGGCTTTGACAGGTACAGGACGTTGTTGGAGCTGTGGGTCCCTGTGCTCCTGTGAGGGTAAGGTGTCAGATGTGCTCTTGCAACCCTGTTCAGGGCTGTTCTCCCTCCCAGTAGCAGGGGAATTCATCCACTGGTGTCTCATCCATTCCCAGCCCTGCAAAAAGACTCTTCCCATCTCACCCAGAGCTTCACCATCTCCATGCCAAGGAGACAAGTGTGGCAGTTGTGACCTTTTTGGGGTCATTTCCTAGATGTTCAAACCCAGGGACTGGACACCAAGGACACCTGCATTCCCTTCACTACCCTGTGCCTCAGTTTCTTGCTGCCTCTTAACATCAAGGCCAGCATCCTCTGTCTAAGAGACCACCTCTTAGAAAGCTCTCTGCTATTATGAGATGAAACAAGTAAGTGCAATCACAGTTTCATTTGAGATGCCTTGACTCATACCCCTCCATTCCCTTCCAGCACCCACACAGCCAGACACCTGTATTTGAGCTATAAATTAGCTTTGCACCCCAATTTTGGTGTCGCCCAACCTCTCCAGCTGCTGACAACCAACCTCAACACTTTGGCCCCCCCTGGAAGCAGGAGCTGATGAATAATTTCCCCTTCCCAACCCTTTCCCCAAGCTGGCCCCTTCCTTTGCAAACATCTCAGTTATTTTATTATTATTTTCTGCCCACAAGGTAAAGATCTTTTTTCCCCTCCTTTTCTCATCCTTTCTCTCCCCCCCCACCCCCCACATTCCTACCAAAAGCTTGTGGGGTGGCATCCCCTGTCCCAGCCTCCCCTCCACCACCTCAATCCCAGCTGCTGGCCTGTGGAGAAAGAGTTGGAGGTGGAGGGTGGAGGGGGGGGGGATGCCCAGAGTGGCCCCTCCTCCTGCCTCATAACTTCTTCCAAGCGTGCAGGGAGTTTCACTGCAGCCTGGTCATCACAGACACCCTGTTCCTGGGGCCACTGGGCCCCTCTCACCCATGGGGACAAGCCAACACGTGGCAGCTTTGCCCAGGTAAGCAGCACAACCCCCTGTAGCTAGCTAGCTGTCTGTCTGTCTGTCTGCTCAGGTATCAGCTTTTGTATGTTCTGTTGTGGGTTTTTTCCCTCTCTCCCCATTCTCAGATTGCAGTGAAATGAACCACAGCGTGGGAGGTGTGAGAGAGGGCTGGGGGCCATGGGGAGGATGAAGAGGATGAAGAGGCAACAGCCCCTGGGGCTACAAATCACTTCCCAGCCTCTCAAACCCTTCCTTGCTGTTTCAGAAGTGTCTGAGATGCCCAAAGTGGGTCTGAAATCTGAATTTTGGGGGTGGCTTTGCTGCTCCCATGATGGGATGTGGCTCAGGGGAGTCAGCTGGTCTGAGAGGCAGGGAGATGTTGTGAAGAAGTGGTGTTGTGTGCAGCACATGGTGGGTTGTTTTTTTGGGGGGATTGGGGGGAGTTCTGCATGGAAGTGGATTCCTGTCTCCTATTCTGATGCTCCTGGGGGGTCCAAGGGTTGCAACAGCCAGAGCCTGGCCCCAGTGAAATTTGTACTGGTGGAAGAAGGAGCTATATTTTTCTTATAATCTTGTTTAGTTGGATTGTGTGAGGTGGATGCTGGTAAATCATCAAGTGCTGAAAGCAAGTCCTGGATCAAAGTTATAACAACACTAGAGCAGACCCCCCCACCCCCTCCCCACCCTGGGACTGGTTGTAACTCCAGACACAACGAATATTTCAGTGGGTTATGGGAGAAGCAAGATAAAGGTTTGGTCTGGGGCCATTACTGGTGGGGAATGTTGGATGATTTCAAGGGGAGAAATGCCATCCTTCAGGCCAGGATTCTTTTTTCCTACATGCAGTGACTGCTTGGGTGCAAACCACACGTGTGCAGGTCTGGGTTGTGGGTCTGCTCCTTTCCTGACCCAGCAATAAGTCACTCAGCCCATGTTCTCCTGCCTCAGTAGCACCAGTGGTGACAGTGACTGACATCCTTCAACATCAATCCACCCATCCCTGCTTTCCTCCTGTGGATGCTGAAAATGCTGTCTGGCAGGGAACAGCAGTGATTAACAGTTTTGTTTGGCTGCTCTCCATCCTAGGCCCCAAAAATAATGTCATTTCTGCTTGCAATCAAGAATTACAAGAAAATTCCTTTCTTCCTGGGAGAGAAGAAAATCAGCCACCAGGCAGATGATTCATGGGGATGTCTGAGAAGTCTCTGTGGCTCTAACAAGGAGGTTGGTTTGTTAGGATGGAGCCTGAAGAAATTGCTCCAGGCATCGTGTTCTTGCATGTGTCAGGAGGAGCAAAAAGGGGACAGATGATGCTGGGTTTGGGCTCCCAGGTGCTTCTGTAAAATATCGCCCTTCTGCAGACCCCTTGCTCCAACTCTCCTCTGGTGCCTTGAGCATCATCAGGTCAGGTTGTGCACAGGGAGATGTGTTGGGCCAAGAGGTGCTTGGGGTTGTGTTTGAAGGGATGGCAGATGTGTAATGGGACGTATCCTCACCTGCAAGTCCTGGCACTGTCCTCAGCCTGGCTGAGTGTGTTGTTTATACAGGACTGGGAACGTCTGGGGGGATGTTTCCCCTCTGCAGACTGAATGGCAGCTGCTCAGGGGTTTCTCACTGGAGCAGCTCTGTCTGCTCTCCCTGGTATTAAATATTGGTGCACTGAAGGTCATGACTGCAAGAGTGTTTATGTGCCTGAAAGCTTGTCTGCTTCTTCCACCTAGCTTTCCCAAGCACATTCTGTCTCATGTTTCAGCTGTTCTCTTATCTTCCTGTCCCAAGTAGTGCCTTTGCACCAGATTTATTCCTCTGAACCTGCTCATTCCAGAGAGTGGCCAAGGGAAAGAGGAGAAAGGCAGCAGGATGTCTCCAACCCCCTTGTCAGGCCATGCAGACCCCTGCCCCAGGCAGTGATGCAGCTATGATGTCCCCTTGATGATGGAAAAGGTCACCCTGTCACCACCCAAGGCTTTGCAGCTGTGGTTTTGGGGAGCAAACCTGCAACCACTGCTGGAGGGAGCCAGAGCAAAGATATCATTTGGGGAAATTTTCCTTTGAAAAAGAACTTTCCCTGGGGAGACAGGGAGCTGGCAGGGACCAGGGCTGCTCAGACAGGTGGTGCAGGTCTGTGGGAAAGCCTGTCAGGTGAGCAGGGGAAGGATGGATGAGTGTAGCTGCAGATCCTGACAGTTTGCAGGGATGACTGATGTCTTCAGCTTGCTGCAGTGCCCAGGAGGTGATGCAGGTGGTGGTGAAAGGTGGGTGATGTGTTCATCTCAGGCCTTACCATTGAGTGGAAGGAAGGCAGTAAAGAAATGAATGTGAATGGTGAATGTTTTGGGTTAAAATCCTCTCACAGGTGCCAGCAGTCTGAGGGCTCCAGCTCTGGGACTGGGTGCTCTTGCCCTGCCTGGAGGAAGATGCTCTTGCCCTGGGTGGGAGAGAATTCGGTGTCCATAATCCTCCTTCCCCTGTGTCATGAGGGAACACAGACCCAGCAGCAGCAGTGGGTTTAGCTGCATCCACAGGAGCTTCAGTGGGAGCATCCCATGGTGCCTCAGAGGAGTGAGTGCTGTAAGTGGGCCAGAGTCATCAAGACACTCTGATGACAGGTGCCAAGTCATGCCATGGAAAAGTGTGTTTTTGGGAAGGTTTTACTGCTGCCATGGCCCAATCCCTCCTGTTTGTACAAGGGATGCAGGACCTCAGGCTGGGATCTTTGTTTTCCTTGTCCCAGTCCCCTCAGTCACACTAAGGAGCACTTTACAATGTGAATAACCTCCTGGAAAAGGTCCAGCCTGAGTGTGAGTAACTGCAGAAATGCAGACCTGGCTGCCAAGCAGTCAATCCATTGATCAATTGACTTCCTAACCCTTTTTTTTCCTCCCACTCCCCTGCACACCATCTATTGATCTCCTTGTCTGTAACATCCACCAGCCCACCTGGAGATACTGCTGTTGACTCCACCAGTATGGAATCCCATGGGGTAGACCTTCCACCTCCATTAGAGGAAAACAGATTAGTGAGCATCATCTCATGAATGGGCAGTGGGGTGAAGAAACTGCAAATATCCTTAAAACTGTGATGCCTGTTTGGTGGGCAGCTCATGTCTCCATTGCCACATGTGTTGTGCCACTGGCTGGATGGGGCCCTGGGCAACCTTGTGTAGCTCCAGGCCTGGAGTTGGTGGCCCTGCCTGTGGCAGGGGGTTTGGAGCTCTGTGATCCTTGGGGTCCCTTCCAACCCAGACCAGTCTCTGATTCTATGATTCCATGTGTGCCCAACTCACCAGCCAGAAGCAGGGTGACTCATTTCAAAGCTGAGCATTAAGCTGTGACAGAAGTGGCAGAAAGAAGTTGAAGGTGGTTTCAAGGTTTACCCTGTTCCTGGGAATGTACCCAGAGGCTGTGGATGATGCAATAGAAGGAAAGGAAGACATCCAGAGGGATCATGAGAGGGACCAGTGGGGACAGGTTGGGGATTGTCCCTCTCTACTCTGCCTATCTGGAGCCCTGTGTCCAGAGCTGGGGCCCAACACAAGAAAGATGTGGGACTGTTGGAGAGGGGTCAGAGGAGCCATGAAGATGCTCAGGGGGCTGGAGCAGCTCCCCTATGGAGAGAGGCTGAGGGAGCTGGGCTGGTTCAGCCTGGAGAAGAGAAGGCTGTGGGGGGACCTCATTGCAGCCTGCCAGTCCCTGAAGGGAGCAGAGACACAGGAGGGGAATCAGCTTGTTCAAGGGCAGAGACTGGCAGGACGAGGGGGATGGAGTGAAGCTGGAGGAGGGAAGGGTTAGATGAGATCTTAGGGGGAAGTTCTTTGCAGAGAGAGTGGTGAGGGGCTGGAACAGGCTGCCCAGAGAGGGAGTGGGTGCCCTGTGTCTGGGGGTGTTGAAGTCCAGGTTGGATGGGGCCCTGGGCAACCTTGTGTAGCTCCAGGCCTGAGGTTGGTGTCCCTGCCTGTGTCGGGAGGTTGGAGCTCTGTGACCCTTGGGGTCCCTTCCAACCCAGCCCAGTCTGGGATTCTATGATTCTATGTCTGACTGTTAGTACTTGCCTCTCTTTTAGTGTTTTTGCTTTCAAGTGTATTATCCATTTTTAAAGTAGGATTCACACTTTGATGCCTCTCAGCTGGTGCATGCCCAGGTGATGCTATCAAAGGCTGTGTTAGGATCAGAAGCCCAGTGGGGAGGCTGCTGGGGTTGAAGCAGAGCCATTTGTTTCACGTAGACCTCTGATGAGCCCTGAGCTCCAGCAAAACTCTCCTTCAGAGTAATCCACCCAAAACCTTCTCTGTGCTCTTGGCATTTCTTACAAGAGGGAGAGATTAGGGGTGGGCAACAAACCCTCTATTGCTGTTTGCAACAGCCATGCAAGCAAATGCATGATCCTTGGGGTCCCTTCCAAGCCAGACCAGTCTATGATTCTATAATTCCATGATGTGAACAACTGCAGGAGTGGCAGAGGATATTGGACCTGTGCTGGAGCCTGATGGATGGGAATAGGGCAGGGTAGGCACCTCCCCATTCTGCGACTCCCACCCAAGAATAGAATGGTAACCAACCTCATCCATGCTTTCAGAAGACCTATTGAGATGTTAATCCAGCTGCTTTTATACATGGCCCTCATCTCCCCACCACCTTTCCTGGGTAAATAACAGCTCTGGGGTCTGAACTTGCAGTTGGTGGGACTGAGAAGCCAGCAGCCCTCCTGGGTCACTGCCTTTGAACAAACCAGGCACGTTCAGCTGGGTGCCGAAGCAGAAAATAGGCTTCCTCCAGCTCTCACTTCATCTTCTTTTATTGAGCAGCCTCACAAGATTTAACCCCCTTCTCTTTCCCATCATCTCTGTTAAACATTACTACATGGTGCAAACCCTTTAAATCAGGAAATCAATGGTATTTATTGGGGGGAGGGGGGGGAAAAACCCAGCAAAACACTTTGTCAAAGCTCTGAGAGAGGGAAGGGAACCATTTACCTGTTCTGCAAGGACCAGCAGTTTTTTGTGAATGCTGACACTGCTGTTTAAACAAGCTCCACACTGCAGCATGTGGTTAAAAATGCTCCTTGGAAAAGGTTTCCTTGCTTTAAAATCCCTCCCTCCATTTTGTGGCACAATTGCCTGGATCTGAGAGGGAGGTCCTGCAGGAGAACAAGGTGAATTTATGCACCTTCAGAAGTGGAGGGGAATCACAGAATTGTAGGGGTTGGAAGGGACCTCCAGAGATCATCAGGTCCAACCCCTGCCAAAGCAGGGTCCCTAGGACAGGTCACACAGGTCAGTGTCCATATGGGGCTGGAATATCTCCAGAGAAGGAGACTCCACACCCCCTGGGCAGCCTGTCCCAGGGTTCCTTCACCCTCACTGGGAAGAAGTTTTTCCCCACATTGGTGTGTAACTCCCTGTGCTCCAACTTGAGGCCATCACCCCTTGTCCTGTCCCCACAGACACTGAGAAGGGGCTGGCCATTTCCCCTTGTGTTCCACACTTTAGCTATTGATAACCAGTGATCAGATCCCCTCTCAGGCTTCTTTTCTCCAGGCTGAACAACCCCAGTTCACTCAGCCTTTAACTGGTTGTTAAAGGGCAGAGACTGGCAGGACAAGGGGGATGGAGTGAAGCTGGAGGAGGGAAGGGTTAGATGAGATCTTAAGGGGAAATTCTTTCCAGAGAGAGTGGTGAGGGGCTGGAACAGGCTGCCCAGAGAGGAGGTGGGTGCCCCATCCCTGGGAGTGTTCAAGGCCAGGTTGGATGGGGCCCTGGGCAACCTTGTGTAGCTCCAGGCCTGAGGTTGGTGTCCCTGCCTGTGGCAGGGGGGTTGGAGCTTTATGATCCTTGGGGTCCCTTCCAACCCAGACCATTCTATGATTCTATGATCCTCTCTCCTGAGACTTTCTCACGTTGGTTACACCATGCTGCTTCTGTATGAGCTGTTGGTATATTTTCAGAGCAGACAGTGGTTGTGACCTTTGGTCTCCACTTCTGTGAGCTGTAAGGATTTACTCCATCCTCTGCCTCCTTGCTGGTTTCTTAGGCCTCAAGGCCTTGTTTTTAAGCGGTTAATGGCTTCCCCATGAAGGGGAACAAAGGGGCAGCGCCGATCTCTCTCCTCTCTTTGGGGCCCAGGGCTGGAACCCCAGGGAACGGCGTGAAGCTGCCAGGGGAGGGTTAGGTTGGCTGTTAGGAAGAGGTTCTGTGCTGAGAGGGGGGTGGGGCACTGGCACAGGCTCCCCAGGGAAGGGGTCCCAGCCCCGAGCTGGGCTGAGGGCAAGAAGCGTCTGGCCGATGCCCTCAGTGCCCTGCTCTGCCTGGGCTGGGGCTGTGTGGAGCCAGGGGTGGGACTCCATGGGCCTTGGGTGTCCCTGCCAGCTCAGGACATGCTGGGGTTCTGGGATTTTATGATTCTATTTTCCGTCTTGTTCCCAAAATCCAACATTTTGAATCATTCTTTTGCTTTAGTTTGGGTTCAGCCAGTGCTTGTTTTTCCAAGTATCTTCCAAATTCCATGTAGATGTGCTGGCATCTCAATGACCTGTAAATGCTGATGCCATCGATACCTGGACCATCTCCATGCCCTTCTGCCAGTCTCTCTGGCACGACCACATCCTGAAGTTCCTATTAATTCCCATTAATTTTATGAATTCTCCCTTCAGACCAATCTCTCCATTTCAGTCCCCCATCACAGTGTGATCTCTTCGTGGGGTGCTGGGTTCCATCAGCTCCATCTCACAGCTTCAGCCACATCTCACCTTACTAGACTTCACTGTACACAGTCCAGCACCCCAGGGCTCCTGTTCATGGAGCACTGCCAGGCACATTGTGAAATCAGACTAGATATAAGACTAGAAATTGGGAAGAAATTCTTCACTATGCAGGCAGTGATGCCCTGGCACAGGGTGTCCAGAGAAGCTGGGGCTGCCCCTGGATCCCTGGCACGGTTCAAGGCCAGGTTGGATGGGGCTTTGGGCACCCTGGACTAGTGGAGGGTGTCCCTGCCCATGGCAGGAGTGTGGGACTAGATGAGCTTTGAGGTCCCTTCCAACCCAAACCCGTCTGGCATTCTATAGTTTTATGATTTTATCAATTTATAATTTTATTATTTTACAGCTTTGTTGTTTTAGATTTTATGGATTTATGATTTTAAGAATTTTATTATTTTATGATTCTATGATTCCGGCTGTTTTCAGGAGACTCATACGAAAACATTCAAAATCTCTCTCCCTCTGTCAGGTTTGCCTGAAACTGTCAAGATTTTTCCTACTCTGCCCTGGTCAGGCCCCACCTGGAGTATTGTGTCCAGTTCTGGAGTGTTGTGTCTGCTCCCTGGGATAAAAAAGACAGGGATCTCCTGGAGAGAGTCCAGTGGAGGCTGCAGAGATGATTAAGGGCCTGGAGCATCTCCCCTGTGAGGAAAGGCTGAGAGAGCTGGGGCTGTTCAGCCTGGAGAAAAGAAGCCTGAGAGGGGATCTGATCAATGGTTATCAATAGCTGAAGGGTGGGACACAGGGGGACATGGCCAGTCTCTTCTCAGTGTCTGTGGGGACAGGACAAGGGGTGATGGCCTCAAGTTGGAGCACAGGGAGTTCCACCCCAATGTGGGGAAGAACTTCTTCCCAGTGAGGGTGAGGGAGCCCTGGGACAGGCTGCCCAGGGGGGTGTGGAGTCTCCTTCTCTGGAGAGATTCCAGCCCCATCTGGACACCGACCTGTGTGACCTGTCCTAGGGACCCTGCTTTGGCAGGGGGGTTGGACCTGATGATCTCTGGAGGTCCCTTCCCACCCCTACAGCTCTGTGATTCTGTGGTTCCTAGGTTGTGATGTCGGGGAAGACAGCAGGCCTGCTAGCGGCCTAGCTCTCTTCTCCCAAGACATAGGCCCTGACAATATCCTTCTGTTCCCACGAGACAGGAAAAGTTCCTCATGCTGAGAGGATCCTAATAATCCCATTCTCAAAACACAGCGGCCTTGCTGATAGGGGTACAGGCTGCCCTAAACCAAGAAGCAGCTATGGGAAGGTATTTGGGAGTAACAGAACATGTCAGGAACCAACCATAACAAGAGGTTCAAAACAGCAGGTGTGGGGATGCTTTTAGGTATTAAAGGTAAACTAAGTATGTTTAGCTATAAGATAGGTTTATCAGAATTCACTATAGTTACTAACCAATCAATATGGTGTGAACAGTGTGTATATCCAATTGGCAGTTTTTTAGCTTGCCACGTTTGCAGTAAGAAAGGTATAGAATCTGGGTGATTTCACCTAATAAAATGGCTGGCTGGCTTCTGGCTTCCTGGCTTCACCTAAAATTCATATATTGAATTGCATGTTGCTCCCTGCTGGACGCCACATTGTGAGGCAGAGGGTCTGTGTGCTTGCATGGTGTGTGCTATGGGACAGTGGTGAGTGACACAGATGCCCTTGGAAGACAATGCATGCCCAGATACAGCTCTAGGATGTAGTTTTTCTGCCTGTATGCCACAGGGATAGTTACTTGGTGGATGGAGGTAGCAAAGCTTGGTGACAGGAGTTTATTTATTGAAAGGAAAAAAAAAAAAAGGAAGAGTTTATTGTAAACATATATACAAAAAAATATATGGAGGGGAATAGCCCAGCCCCTGTACTACTGCAAATGTGTAAGTCCTGGGTGGGTTTTTTTCCCCTCTTACCCACTTGCATCTTGCCGGGCTTCCACCAGCTTTGTTAAAAGTAAAGGGAGAAGCTGGTCCACCAACTTTATGGGGTTTAGAGATACTTTGTTCAAGGAACTGTAAAACCCAGAGAAGTTGCCCCTATGAATTATTTACCAGGGGACAGTAAATGATCAAGGAAATTGCTGGGATTCCTTGCAAACTGCTGAAGTTTATGGGGTCGTTTCCCTTCCCCTTCCAGGTTCCTCTAAAGGTCTCTGTAGAGGTTTAGGTTGTTGACAGGGACTGATGGCAGCCAGTGAATGCAAAGATCAGCTAGGAGTTGGTGGATTTAAGCTAATATGTAATGTATATAATGAGAATTGTGGTGGTACCTAAGTGGGCTGGTGGCTCTGAAATGAACTGAGCTGCCCTGAGTTGGACAGTGATGGCAGAGCAAATGGTTGCTGTCCATCTACCTTGCTACCCAAAATATATCACATCCAGATAGATGGAGCACATGGAAGGAGAAAATCCAGGTGTGATCTTGGCCAGCTGGTGAGCTGTGGAGGGAGGTCTTGCAGCAAGTGTCTGGGAGCTGCAGAACATCTCTTCACTGTGATACACATGACCCACACTACCTTCTCTCACCTAGGGCTGGTATTTCATACCCAGGTGAACTCTTAAATGCAGTGCGACTTTGGAAGGAGTCAGGAAGGGGAGAAACTAGAGAAAAAATGACACATTTTCCTCCCAAAATCAGAGAATAGTATGCTCAAACTGGGAATCATCTGTAATCTGGATGGGTTGCAGTCATCCATCAAGGACCCACACTGGCAATGCAGCAGTAGGAGCTGGGTGGGTTTTCGCCCTGAGTGAGCATCTGCAGGTCATGTAGAAGGCAGAGCATGGCTTTAACTGTTATTTTTAAAATATATCAATAAGAATTAGGAATATTCAACATGCTGAATAGAAGATAAGGCTGTGAGGAGACCTCATTGCAGCCTGCCAGTACCTGAAGGGAGCAAAGAAACAGGAGGGGAATCAGCTTGTTAAAGGGCAGAGACTGGCAGGACAAGGGGGATGGAGTGAAGCTAAAGGAGGGAAGGGTTAGATGAGATCTTAGGGGGAAGTTCTTCACAGAGAGAGTGGTGAGGGGCTGGAACAGGCTGACCCAGAGAGGGGGTGGGTGCCCCATCCCTGGAGGTGTTCAAGGCCAGGTTGGATGGGGCCCTGGGCAACCTTGTGTAGCTCCAGGCCTGAGGTTGGTGTCCCTGCCTGTGGCAGGGGGGTTGGAGCTTTATGATCCTTGGGGTCCCTTCCAACCCATGCCATTCTATGATTCTAAGGGGATTCTGCCATGTTGGCACTGCAAGAAGAGTGCTGAGACCTTAGGAGCAGCAGGGTGATCTTGCCAAAGCTCGTACCACAAGTCTTGCAGATGGGGAGTTGGTAACACCTAGTTTTCCTGGGCACAACTTCTCCTCCATTACTTTATTTTCTAGAACTTTGTTTTCTCCTGTTGTTAAAAGGCCTGCCCTTTTTTGGGGGGTTTGTTTTGGGGTGGGTGGTATGTGTTTTTGCTTTGAAACCATTTCCACAGCAACTAATGGTAGCTCCACACAGAGGTTTCAATAGGAATTATGAGGGAAGGACACAGCACAGGTTAACAGCTGCACAGCAGAGGTCTTGGTTATATCCAACTAAACTCATCAATTAGGAGAAGAGAGAAGGAAAGTAAGAAGCAGAAAACACCTTAGAGGAACTTAAGCCCTGAGGGTCTCAGAGATGGGTGTAGCTACCTGATAGGGAAGGTGACCACAGCTCCAGTGCCTCTGCAGTCTAGACACACTCCAGGCTGCTCCAAGCACTTGACCTTCATCTTACTTGTTTGAGGATTCATTTAGGTGGGGTTATCCCAGGCTGTGCACAGGAGCTCAGCCTTGTTTTCCAAAGCAGACCTGATCTACAATGCAATGGGATTTTGAGGTTGCATGTTGTTAACTGAAAGGAACAATCCAGTCCTGGTAAAGAGCTGGGCTGGATGAAGTCATCAGGTTCATTTTTCTTTCCCCACATCTGTAATTTCCACCCTGGAAGTAGTCCACATCTCCCTGTGAAATCTCCTCAGCCCAAGACTAGCAGGTGAGTTTCGGAACAGGAAAAGAACTTTTTACTGCCCATTAAAAAAGAATAATCCTCCTTCTGGCATTGCCACTTCTGCTGCAGTCATTGCTTCATAGGGAGAAGTCCCTGCTTCACAGAGAGAGACTTCTACAGCCCTAATGAACTGTCAGCATATGTACAAGGACTCACTAACCTGTCCACAGGCAGTAAGCAGAGCTTTCAACCCACTTTGGCTGCTCCACAGTGGTGGGCTGGCTCCCCAAGGGCAGCAAGTGCAAAACAGTTAATCCTGGATTTAGATACCTGAAGGGTAGTCACAAACCAGGGTAATAAAGATGTGGGTGCAGGTGATTGCTGTCTGCAGTGATCTCCTAGTGATCTTTCCTCCCTGTGTCACTGAGGCAGCAGATGTTTCCCTTCTTTCATCACATCTCATCACTGTTACTCACATTTTGGCTTAATCACCTGGGGTGGTTGTTGCCTGAAGGAGGGTGGTGTTGGTAAAAGGTGCTGGGAGAGTGAAGCTGTGGTCTCTCCTGTAGCCAGTATCAGTAGAGTTCTGGGAATTATTGGATTTATGGACTTTAAGGCAAGTTTCCTAAGCCAAGATGACCTTTTGTAGCTTGAGGAAAGATTCCTTTGCCACTGTAGGCAGGTGGGACCACCCTACTCAGGTGGTATGTATTAAAGCCTCTTTCCTCCTGCAGATGAATGACCTTCCAGGCTGTTTGCTGACTCCAGGATCCAAGAAGGAACTTCTTCCCAAGGAAGATGTTGTGTGTCCAGGTCCTCACCCTGGCAGTGGCTGTGGTGCAGTACAGAGCTATGGCTGTTCATGAAGGTACGTGCCAAGTGGGCAGTAGCTGGGGGTGATATTAAGACATATCAAGAAGAAAAAGACCTTTTCCAAGCAGCTTTTCTGCTGATGTCATGGATGCACACAGAGAAGCTGGTAGGGTGGAGCTGTAGAGCTGATGCTTTTGGCTTTTGCATTAAGGTCCTCTTAGGTTGGGATCATCTGTCTAACTGAGCATCTCAGCTGGCCCCAGAAGACAGAGTAGAGCCAAGCCTCATGGAGTTACAGCATGATCCATGGTATGTCTCTGTAGCCTCAGGGTCCTGTAGAAGTGGGAAACTCCTTGGGAGCATCCTATGGAGCTCACCCAGATCTCCCAGGATTATAGTGGGGTTGGGAATGAGGCACTACATCCTCCCTCTTCAAATTGTTCTGCAGTAACAAGCCCCCAGGCTTTGAAGGTGTACATTCACCTGGACTAAATCCAGTATGTTCCACAAGGAGTTAATGGAAGCTTTGGCATCAGCTACAAAATTAACTTGATTAAGTTCCTGTCTGTCAATTAAGCCAATATACTTGACTATAATGCTATTTAATTCAAAGCTGGGAACAGTGCAATAAATCAACATTTACAGATGTCTCTGGCAAACCTGTGATTGATGAAATGTGGTAATTTTGGAGGTGCATGGAAAATTTCAAATAAAATCATATCCCCCTGTGATTAATATAGCTGTCTGTGTTGGTATTTTCTCCAGAAGGTACCAATCCAAATGTGCTTAACATCACATGTTTCCAATGACAGCTTCAGGTACCTGATCCAAGCAGCACAAATGGGCTCAGGATTTCTTTCTAAGAAGCTCAGCACCTCCCAGAATGGGTTCTAGTTTCCCCATTATAAAGAAAGGGACACCATCCTGCCCTCTTTAATCCCTTTGAGCTCTTGCTTGTTGGCTTTGTCACTGTTATCCCTGGATGCAAATGAGGGCAGGGGCATTGTTCAGGGTGAGCAGGATTCTAAAGGACCAGGCATGGATGAAGAGGCTTTCTGGGGAGTTGGGATGTGGACAAGTAGGTATGAAAGGTCTCTCTGATACCAGTGGTGTTTTCAGTATGAAAAATAGTGTGGCTAGTAGGTCTGTGGAGGGGATTGTGCCCCTGGACTGGGCACTGGGGAGGCTGCAGCTGGAGTGCTGGGTCCAGTTCTGGGCTCCTCAGCATCAGAAGGACATTGAGGTGCTGGAGGGAGTGCAGAGAAGGGCAACCAGGCTGGGGAAGGGGCTGGAGGGCAAATCCTCTGAGGAGCAGCTGAGGGAGCTGGGGGTGTTGAGGCTGGAGAAGAGGAGGCTGAGGGGAGACCTTCTCCCCATCCACCTGCCCTGCCCTGCCAGGAGGGTGCAGAGAGGTGGGCGCTGGTCTCTTCAGCCAGGGGCCAGGAGCTGGGCCAAGGGGCAATGGGCTCAAGCTGCCCCAGGGCAGGGTCAGCTCAGCTGGGAGGGCAAAGTTCTTCCCTGGCAGAGTTGTGGGGCTGTGGCACAGGCTGCCCAGGGAGGGGGCTGAGTCCCCAGCCCTGGGGGTGTTTAACAGGACAGGGACAGTTGGACTCAATGATCTTGAAGGTCTTTTCCAACCTTGGGATTCTGGGATTCCAGATCAAAGCCAAAAATGTGGGTCTCCTAGGAAAAACTGTCTGCACTACCTTGAGTAGCTCCAAGAAGTAGGTGATTTTATGAAGGCTGATGGATGGTTGAACCTTTCTTGGGATTTTCTTGTGATAATACAGGTTGTGCTTACCCTGGGAAACTGTTGAATAGTTTCCACCAGTTGTGAGGTCAGAGCCAAGGTCTGGCATTGCCTTCCTTCCAATTCCTTCTGGGGAAACAGGGACATCAAGGCCCAAGCTAGGGAAAGGGGGTAGATCCAAAATAGCAACAGCAGCTGGGAGAAAAGCTTATGGTGATCTGCTATTAGCAGCTGAGCTGCCTCCAAGAAGGGAAGGGAGATCTCAACAGCTCTGGGAAGGGAACTTAAAATAACTGTCTCCCATTTGTGTCAAAGGAAAGAGCTTTATATTCCCAGCTGGGTACAAGTTACACCAGAAAGAGCCAGTTGTTATTTCTCTGCAGTAAACTGAAGTGTTAAGTTGTGAAGAGCTTGGTGTCAGGAGGCACAAAGAAAGATGTAGAAACCAAAAGCCTTGGGTAGCAAAGACCCTTGGGCTGCCATCCATCCACAGCTGGCATGGCATCCTCTAGCCTGTTGTGTGGCCAAAGGGGGTTGATCAGAAGCACAGTGATGAATGAGAACACAAAACCTGCTGGAGAGGAGCTCTGTGGAGAAGGACCTGGGGGTCCTGGTGGGTGACAGGTTGGCCATGAGCCAGCAGTGTGCACTGGGGGCTGAGAGAGACAATGGGATCCTGGGGGGCATCAGGAGGAGTGTGGCCAGTAGGTCACAGGAGGGGATCCTGCCCCTCTACTCTGCCCTGGTCAGGCCCCACCTGGAGTGTTGTGTCCAGTGCTGGGCTCCCTGGGATAAAAAAGACAGGGATCTCCTGGAGAGAGTCCAGAGGAGAGACACAGAGATGGTGAAAGGCCAGGAGCATCTCCCCTGTGAGGAAAGGCTGAGTGAGCTGGGGCTGTTCAGTCTGGAGTAAAGAAGCCTGAGAGGGGATCTGATCACTGGTTATCAATAGCTGAAGGGTGGGACACAGGGGGACATGGCCAGTCTCTTCTCAGTGTCTGTGGGGACAGGACAAGGGGCGATGGCCTCAAGTTGGAGCACAGGGAGTTCCACACCAATGTGGGGAAGAACTTCTTCCCAGTGAGGGTGAGGGAGCCCTGGGACAGGCTGCCCAGGGGGTGTGGAGTCTCCTTCTCTGGAGAGATCCCAGCCCCATCTGGACACCGACCTGTGTGATCTGTCCTAGGGACCCTGCTTTGGCAGGGGGGTTGGACCTGATGATCTCTGGAGGCCCCTTCCAACCCCTGTAACACTATGATCTCTCCAAGCCCTTTGGGGAACCCACCTATAGAAATAGGGTAAAAAAATCAGGTCAATAGAAAAGATCAATCTAAAACAGGGTTTCCATTACAGCAGAAGCATGAGAAACCCACCTAGCACATGTCCCTAGCATGCTGGAACAACTGCTGCAGCCTGGTTGGGTATGAGTTGATGTCCAGACCTGCAGCTGAAAGTGAAGTCAGTGACTGGCTGAAGTCTAAACCAGCACAAAATAAAATTAAATCTTAAAAAACTGTGAAGAGGTTCAGCCCAGTCCTGGTGAGCAAGTCTGCAATGCAGAAAGCCCTCCTCCAGCAGTCAGCACTGTTTACTTCTTGGCAGCCCTACAGTAATAACTCAGCATCTCTTTGCAAGGGAGAGAAACACCAAATAAAATACAGATTCTGAAATTCCCTTGTGGAGCCTTCATTAATTTAAGCATCCCTAAACATCATCAGATTTCTGTCCATGAAATGTATTTATTGGCTGCCTAAAGAAAATTCAATTCAATTGAGGCTGAATGCTGTAAAAGGAAATGTGCCTTGATGTTTGTTAAACAACTTTCTCTGTGTACCTGTCCCTTCCCTGCCAGCTGTCACCAGATAGCTCTGGCTTGGACAGGAAAAAAAAGCACTTAAATGTCATTGCATGAGATACTTCTCATGCTTGAGGCGGCTGGAAGCTTGGCAAGAGGAGAGTGGTGCAGAAATGAATGCATGGAGTGTCTCAAGTTCTCTCTGTGCAAGGCTGGAAGACTTGGTGGCTTTAGGGCTGGCAAAGTAAGGGTGGTCCCATGTCTGCATGGGTGTCTTGTGCTGGCTCTGGAGATCTTCATGCAGGAAGCTCAGGGTGGTTGGTGGGGTGGAAAAGCTGCCAAGTTCCTAAAAATTCAATTGTGCATGGCTCAGGTATCGTTTTCTGCCTCTGGGGTATGAAAACCCTGGGCATCCCTTTGCTTCCATCATATCCTACAGACCTGCATGCCTTGATGGATTTGGGTCTTGGTGTTTGTGCTTCAAATGAGAAACTTCCCCTGGGTGGGAACAGAAAAATGGAGAAGTAGGAGGAAACTAAAAGAGAACAAAGTAGTCTGTTGCTCTAGGAAACCCATGATTATATGCTTCAGGGGGCCTAACCATGCTCTTTCTTCCTTATCTGAAATATCTGGGAGGCCCACATGACTCCAGTTCTGGGCTCCCTGGGATCAAAAAGACAGGGATCTCCTGGAGAGAGTCCAGAGGAGAGACACAGAGATGATGAAAGGCCAGGAGCATCTCCACTGTGAGGAAAGGCTGAGAGAGCTGGGGCTGTTCAGCCTGGAGAAAAGAAGCCTGAGAGGGGATCTGATCACTGGTTCTCAATAGCTGAAGGGTGGGACACAGGGGGACATGGCCAGTCTCTTCTCAGTGTCTGTGGGGACAGGACAAGGGGTGATGGCCTCAAGTTGGAGCACAGGGAGTTCCACACCAATGTGGGGAAGAACTTCTTCCCAGTGAGGGTGAGGGAGCCCTGGGACAGGCTGCCCAGGGGGGTGTGGAGTCTCCTTCTCTGGAGAGATTCCAGCCCCATCTGGATGCCTCCTTGTGTGACCTGTCCTAGGGACCCTGCTTTGGCAGGGGGTTGGACCTGATGATCTCTGGAGGTTCCTTCCAACCCCTGTGATTCTGTGACTCAGAGGGCTTTATCTCCTGGCTGGTCCATTGCATGGTGTGAGCTAAGCCTTCCTGCCCCTCTTCTCCCTCAGCATGCAGGACGGCAGAGGTGGCCGATGTTTTGTTCCTTGTGGGGCAGTCACAGGGCACAGGGAGTGAGAGCTCCTGGGTGGTGAAGGACTTCATCAGCAGCATGGCTCGTTCCTTTGAGAACGTGGTGATGGGCAAAGGAGGCATCCGGCTGGCCGTGGCGCTCTATGGGAAGAAAGCAAGGTGGGTCAGTCCATCCTCTACCACCAACACCTGGGTGCTTCTAGCCTTATAGCTCTAGATGGGCAACCATGGTCCTGTGGTTGAAGAGCTCTTGTTGCTCTGCTGAACCTTTAGGAGATCAAAGCAAAAGTTCAACCCCCAGCAGTGTCACCTGAGTCTAGAGGTGCTTGGCCATGGGGGAAGTCTTTCAGGGCATGGAGGCTGGCATTTAACACAGCCACAAGAAATTCCCCACCATCCAATTCTAATAGTGTTTTATGGTGACATGGTTCTGGGTCTTCTACCCTGGACTCAGGGTATCCCAGCCATAGATACAGACTGGGAGAAGAGCTCCTGGGGAGCAGCCCTGCTGAGAAGGACCTGGGGGTTCGGGGGGATGAGAAGCTTCCCATGAGCCAGCAGTGTGCTCTGGCAGCTGGGAAGGGGGATGGGATCCTGGGCTCCATCAGCATAGGGGTGGCAGCAGGGTCAGGGAGGGGATTGTCCCTCTCTGCTCTGCCCTCCTGAGGCCCCAGCTGGATCCTGTGTCCAGAGCTGGGGCCCAACACAAGAAAGATGTGGGACTGTTGGAGAGGGGTCAGAGGAGCCATGGAGATGCTCAGGGGGCTGGAGCAGCTCCCCTATGAAGACAGGCTGAGGGAGCTGGGCTGGTTCAGCCTGGAGAAGAGAAGGCTGTGGGGGGACCTCATTGCAGCCTTCCTGTCCCTGAAGGGAGCAGAGAAACAGGAGGGGAATCAGCTTGTTCAAGGGCAGAGACTGGCAGGACAAGGGGGATGGAGTGAAGCTGGAGGAGGGAAGGGTTAGATGAGATCTTAGGGGGAAGTTCTTTGCAGAGAGAGTGGTGAGGGGCTGGAACAGGCTGCCCAGAGAGGGGGTGAGTGCCCCATCCCTGGAGGTGTTGAAGGCCAGGTTGGATGTGGCCCTGGGCAACCTTGTGTAGCTCCAGGCCTGAGGTTGGTGTCCCTGCCTGTGGCAGGGGGCTTGGAGCTCTGTGATCCTTGGGGTCCCTTCCAATCCATGCCATTCTATGACTCCCTTGACCACTGTGAAGAGGGCTTCTTGCCTACATATGACCACAGTATTGCTGATCATTACTATTAACAATGCATCCCTGCTGTAATGACAATGTTTTCTTGCTTCTCCTTCCCCCATGTTTCCCCATCTCTCATTCCAAGCATGAGTATTGAGCTCACAGATTATGTGACCATTGAAGATGTGCTGGTAGCAATCCAGGGTCTCTCCTTCAAAGGCAGCAGCTTAAAAACTGGATCAGCTCTGGCCTTTGCAGCTCACACCATGTCTCGCCTGGACACACTGCAAGAGGGTGCAGCAAAGGTGAGCAACCTTCTCTGATGGCTTCCATGGTGTCATCCTTGGCAGGGCCCAGACCTCTAACTTCTTTCCCTGAAAGCATGAACAAGCTGGTTGGTTTTTGTTTAGCCCATCCAATATTTGGCTGGCAGTTGAGGTACCTCATTTAGGAGCTCGTTCAGCTCCAGGTCACTTTACTGGTGGTAGGAGGAGACAGGCGCCTCCAGATTTTCAGAGGAATGACTTAGTTTCTTCAAACACTCTTACTTCCCCACAGATTGCAGAGGGACCCTGTGCTCTAGTCATAAATGCCTCCAGATGAGTACCCAAATGTGGGGCACTTACAGCAGAAGCCATCAGAGCAGGCTCAAGGCTTGATTGAGACAAGGAGATGAGTTGTGGTGTTGGTGCAGGTAGCTGCTGCTGGTAGTCTTTGTGCCTCCACTCTGGTTACAAAGAGCAGCAATACAGTTAGCATTGAAAGCAGGCACGTCACAGTGTCTTTAGGTGTTGTAGCAGGCTGTGTCTCCATTATAGCACCCCATGTGCTGCTATATGATCTGACAGAGGGCTGCCCAAAAAGCTTGAGAGGTCTGGGGTTGCTGAGTTGGCTGTCATTTAAACCCAGGCTGTGGCTGAGCTTCTAACCACCTGATAGCTCCATCCAGGTGCCACTTGCCAAGTGTGCTGTCCTGGGTGCAGCTGAGTCCTCCTTTAAGACCTGCCCTTAAGGACGTGTAGGGGTGAGTCCTCTCTCTGTGCTGTCATTAATCTCCTCCTAGAGCTAGAGTTACTACACCAAGGAGATGTGGGACAGAGGCAAGCAGGAGGAGGCATGCAGAGATGATGCTGTCAGGAGCAGCATCATTTATGCTCTGCTCCTTCCCAGCTCATGCTCATAAAAGCTGATCTCCTGTGAGATACCCCAGAGGTGTGTGCTACTGAAGGATTGATTTTTCAAGTGCCCATCCCTTTAGAGAGAAGGATTTCATCCAAGGTCTGGTTTGCCAGTGTGGAAATCCTGCAACCATCTGTGTGACCTCCCCACATGGTGCTCTTTCACTCTCTGGATCTTACACCAACTCTTGCAGGTAGTTGTTCTGATCACGGATGCAAAATCTGGTGACTCAGTTGAAGATGAAGCCAGGGTCCTGCAGGATCAGGGTGTGACAGTGTTTGCTGTAGGTAAGTATGGACACACTGAGCTTGCATGCAGCATTGGGGGATGAGAAACTTCCCATGAGCCAGCAGTGTGCTCTTGCAGCTCAGAAAGTCAATGGGATCCTGGGCTCCATCAGCAGAGGGGTGGCAGCAGGGACAGGGAGGGGATTGTCCCTCTCTGCTCTGTCCTCCTGAGGCCCCAGCTGGATCCTGTGTCCAGAGCTGGGGCCCCAATACAAGAAAGATGTGGGGCTGTTGGAGAGGGGACAGAGGAGCCATGAAGATGCTCAGGGGGCTGGAGCAGCTCCCCTATGGAGAGAGGCTGAGGGAGCTGGGCTGGGTCAGCCTGGAGAAGAGAAGGCTGTGGGGGGACCTCATTGCAGCCTGCCAGTCCCTGAAGGGAGCAGAGAAACAGGAGGGGAATCAGCTTGTTCAAGGGCAGAGACTGGCAGGACAAGGGGGATGGAGTGAAGCTGGAGGAGGGAAGGTCTCTTCTTCCCAGAGAGAGTGGTGAGGGGCTGGAACAGGCTGCCCAGAGAGGGGGTGGGTGCCCCGTGTCTGGAGGTGTTGAAGGCCAGGTTGGCTGGGGCCCTGGGCAACCTTGTGTAGCTCCAGGCCTGAGGTTGGTGTCCCTGCCTGTGGCAGGAGGGTTGGAGCTCTGTGACCCTTGGAGTCCCTTCCAACCCATGCCATTCTATGATTCTGTGATTGCCACCCTATACTCTGTGTGCACCAACACACAGTCTACACACTGTGTAAGATTCCTGATGCGTGATACCCCCATCCTATAAAACAACACCCATCCCCAGGCTTAGCCACTAGCAACTGCAGGAAAAAACCCCACATGTGTGCTGTGCTTGGGTATGTTTTGTTGTTGTCAATAGCTGATTTATTCAGTGGAAATCTGCAGGTTTGCATCTGTCAAAACTACTTGTGAATTCAGGAGCAGCTCAATAAATAGTTCCCTAAAAGTCAAAATGTTTTGATGTGACATTTTCAGAAATGAAATGTTTTTTTTTACTTTGGAAGGTTTCCCTTAATGGGGTTCAGAGACCAACTTTAGCTATGTTTAAAATGCCCATCAGAATAATTCCACAGGTAAGGAATGGTTTCAGTGCCCTCCCACCCCCAACAGCTAAATCCAACCATTTATTATAAATCAAATCCTTCCCTCCACCCAAAATTTCAGGGGAGAAGGGGGTGGTGGTGGTATTTCATTATAGAGAGCAGCCAGGTCGATTTGGACCACTGAGCAGTGAGAATTAGGGAAGGGTTTATTTATTGGTTTTTTTTCCTTTTTCATTTTTAATTTAACCATGGAAAATCCCTGGAATTTTCACACAGCATCCCAAAATCTCATTGACTGCTTATCCATCACAAAGACAGAAATATCTCTGCATCCAATGGGAAGGATGAGGCCAGATCCTGTCCTGCTCTTTGAAACTCTCCACCCCAAGAGAGATTTCCATGTTTGGCCCATCAGCAGCCCTGGGGCAATGTCCAACATGCTTCTGGAGGAAATTGTGACCTCTTTTTCCCTGATGGAAGAGGCTTCATCTTCTTCACTACAGCTTGGGACTCTGTTCCTTGTTCCATCCTTTGCTGTGGGTAGCATGACCACAAAGCTGGTGTAATCAACAGCCAGCACATTGTTCCTACTTGCTCATGATAGCCTTGCCTGCCCCTGGGATGGTGTTTGATGTCCTCTTTTCCTCTTCTTTTCTTCATCTAGGAATTAAGGATGCTGACAAGAATGAACTGAACAAAATAGCTTCAGAGCCCACAGCAGAGCATGTCCTTTATGTTGAAGATTTCCACTTGCTCCACAACGTGGCCCCCAAACTCTCCAGGAGGCTCTGTTTCACTGCCTCAGAGCCCCCACGGCCCATCAAGCACACTGTGCAAGGTGTGCCAGAGCTTTCCCTTTATCTTGCTTCCCACCTTCTCAAACCAGTCCCTTCCCAGTCCCTGGATATGCCAGCTACACCACAGAGATGGACATCCCACATCCCCTCTCTCCATCACAACAGAGCATTAGGGGTTGGATGATCCTAGAGGAGCAACCAGCTCATGGACTATCTACCTTGGGGATGATAGTCCTGTATATTTTGCTTCTCTCTGCATCTCCATGGTTTGTCTGGGGGTACTGGATCCTGAAAGTCTTCCTGCTGGTTCAAACAAAAGGAGCAGGAATGGGCTGGGGCAGCATTTTGGCCCCTTGCAGGGGGCTTTCATCATGGGTCTCTCATGAACTCTAGCAGCACAGCTCAGGGTCTCAAGAAGGACCTAATTCCTTGCAGAAAACCCAAAGAGCAGCCAAAGTGATGTAGATCTCTCCTTAAAGAGACACTGATGTTGCAGTGAATCCAGAGGTGATGGCAATGAATTCCTGACCCTGTCTTGGCACACAGACTAAGAGAAGATGAGTTAAAAGCTTGGGGGAGAACTTAATCTGTGTCTTTAAAGGGTCCTTTTATTTTTTTCTGCTATCTCTGTGGTTTCATGGCACTTCAAGGCTTCCTGTGACCTGTTGTGGAGAGGTCAAGCTTTCTGGCAGACTGTCCTCTGTTGGAGGTCAGTCAGGAGAAAGGGAGGAAGGAGCTGCTGCCCTATGCATGAAGCAGGTCTTCAGGGGGAAATGTAGGCAGAACAAACTTTGGTTTCCTTTCTTGTGCTGTCAAGCAATTTGCAAAAGAAAACCTTATTGCACAGCTCTGGCCTGGAAACAGATCCCAGCTGCCTCTATGCTCTGAGTGCCACCTATACTCCAGGTTTTCTCTGTGTTGGTTTAGCACAAGACAGGAATGGTTGGACTTGATGATCTTAAAGGTCTTTTCCAACCTTGGGATTCTGTGTTGAACATACTGACTCCATCAGTGAACTGCTGGCACATGTACAGCACTGCTACCAACATGGTCTGAGCCAAAGGCCTTTCTCTTCTCTTTTTGCAGCTGAGAAGATCATCTCCCCCCAGGATCTGCATGTCAGTGAGCACACTCACAGCTCCCTGAGGCTCACATGGATTCCAGCTACAGGGAGGGTGATGGGGTACCGTGTCCGTCTGCACCCCTTGCTGCCTGCAGGGCAGCCAGATTTGGAGGCCCAGCAGGAGGTAGAGCTGCATTCCCATTTTTAAGAGCACCTATTGCAGGTCCTTGTGTTAGGGGTTTGTCCTCTGCTGAGGCTGATGCTAGCAACAGCCTGGTTAGGAGATGGCACCATACCCCTCAGCCATCCCAGTGCAGTAGATTGGCATAAATGCCTGAAGCTTCAAGGTCTATAGATAAACCTGCAGGTCTTGCAGGTCTGTCTGTTTCTCATGCTAATTTTGACATTGCCATTGTGGTGAGATGGAGTTTCCATCCAGTTCCCTAGCAGAATCCCCTGTTCCTCTTGCTGGGAAGCTTGTTAAGATCTCCATGCACTTAGGTTTCATATTCACCATGTCCTTCTTTGAGGGATGCTGCCACATGTGCCAGCTTGCTAAGGTTCAGCTTGATCACTGAGCAAAGTCTAAGAATAAGATTGAAGGATAGACTATGTATGCCTACAAGCTTTGATTTCTAATAAAACAAAGCTATGAAAGTGTAAATTATTAAGGTTAAGATTATTAATTGTATTAATTATTAAGATTGCATTTAACAGGAATTATCATCTTTGGCTGCTTCAGAATCTCATAAGAATTTAGTGAAAACACAGAAGCTGTCTCCACCTCTTTTGCCCTCAGGTTACATTGAAATGTTCCTCTATGAGCTTAAAAGAAACTTGCTTTGCCAAAGATGGTTGATTTTCCTCCATTTTTTTATAAAAAGGGGATTCAGAACCACCCTCACCCTTATGCATGCCCTTGTTTTCACTTAATTTTGTCTGGGCCAACTCAGGAAACCCACCTTGGCACTGTCCTTTGTTAGTGGGAACCCAGCTATCACTTGAGGCTCACAGTGTTCTGAGTTAGTGCATTTTAAGAGGCTCCTGCCCACGGATGTTGCCTTGCGTTAGATGTGAAGATGATTACAAGGGGCTAGGAAGATGATGAAGAGCCTGGAACATCTATCCTGTGAGAAAAGGCTGAGAGAGCTGGGGCTGTTCAGCCTGGAGAAAAGAAGACTGAGGGGGGACCTAATCAATGTTTATCAATATCTTAAGTATGGGGTGCAGGGGGAATTGGCCAGCCCCTTTTCAGTGTCTGTGGAGACAGGACAAGGGGCAATGCTGCAAACTGGAGCACAGGGAGTTCCACACCAACATGGAGAGGAACTTTTTCCCAGTGAGGGTGCCAGAGCACTGGGACAGGCTGCCCAGGGGTTGTGGAGTCTCCTTCTCTGGAGATATTCAAGACTCATCTGGACACCGACCTGTGCAGGATGAGCTGGGGAGCTGCTTTGGCAGGGGGGTTGGACCCCATGAGCTCTGGAGGTCCTTTCCAATCCCTACAAGTCTGTGACTCTGTGAAGCCTTGTGCAACTAGCCTCTTGCCAAGATGGGGGGGGGGGGGGGGAGGGTGGAGGGCTCTTCTACTGTGCTGGAGGTGTAATGATGTCCTTTGTCCCCCTGTGTGACAGATTATGGTGGATGGTGACAAAAGTACCCTGCTGGTGACTGATCTGAAACCCAACACCAAGTATGTGTTTAAGGTGAGGGCTGTCTATGCAGATGCCCTTGGGGAGGCAGCAGCTGTCAAGGGGGAAACAAGTGAGTGTCTCTTCTCTAGTCATCCCTGTGTGTCCCTCGTGTGTGTGGCTACAGGAAAAAACCCAGCCCTAAAACCAGGTGTGTGAGGAGTGAGGGATGGATGGGTGGAAAATGGGTAGGAGGAACATCTGTGCCAACATCCATGGTGTGGAGTGCAGGGTTGTGAGTGGGTGTAGAGCAACTCGTGCAGTTAACCCACCTGAATGCCTGCTGGATAGCTCACATCATCTGATTTCCTAAGCAGTGGGCCTTAAGGAATCCAAGTGGGGATTCAGTTAATGTAACATCCCTGTAGCTGGCATGAGAAAGCTTTTGGAGACCATGGGGTGGGAAATCCAGGCATGAGTCTTATAGAGAGATGTATATTCTAAACACTTTGTTTCAGAAGTGGATGTTCCAGGAGGTTTGGGTGGCACTATGCATGTACTCAGGGATTCATTTCACTCAAGGTGAATGGCAAGGTGCTGTCATCATGGTCTTCAGGAAATGCCCCTAGTAGTGACCTCTGGTCCCCTGAAAATCAGTGATCCCATGAGAATCTGTGATTCTGTGACCTCTGGTCCCATGAAATGATCTAGGCTTCCCATCTGCCATGCCAAAATCCTTTGCTGTCACATGCCTGGCTCTTGGAAACAAAGGAGCAAATTCACTACTGGGAAAACCCCTGGTGTGGAAGACACTGGGTCATGTGTTGGATGGAGCAGGTTTTATCCCAGAGGTCTCTACACTACTTTAAGGGGGTTTAAGAGTTTAAGGGGTGCACTAATTCCAATTCCCTTTGCCTGAGGGGTTTGGAAAAGAATTATTCCCTTCTTCCTTGACTCTTGTTTTCTTCCCCCACTCCCTGCAATGTCTTAAATTGTTTGTCTTCTTGAGGAAAGATCTCAGACAGGATAAATAAATAAAGCACCTCAATGAGGCTGACTCATACATACTTGCCAGGAATAAGATGGAACGTCTCTATGGATGGAAATAAAGTCATTTGATCTCTTCTCTTATTATCCTCAACATGAAGCCAGAGGCAGAAGCCATAAATCTGTCTGCCATGGAACAAAATGGGCTACTCTGTGGATACAACTCTTACAAAGACTCAAGTAGGATTTGTTTCATGTGCCCTTGCTCAGTCTGTGTGAAACCACTGAGGAGTTTTCTCCACTCAGGAGGAAATGCCTTGTGAATGGCTATTTCACAGTTCTCAACACCCTTCAAAGAGGAAGCCCACAAGCACTCTGCCTTGGGGTGGGGTTTTCAGCTCCCTTTCCAAGCAGGCAAGTGTTTTTTAGGGGATGTGGTTGCTTCTGAGGATTCAGCTGAGAGAATAGGGAGGACTGGTGCTGCTTAGCTTTGTGTGTGCCTGTGCTTGAAGACAAAAGATGTTCCAGGAGTCCTTGCCATGGCATTTTACTACATCACTTGCATACATTTTTGTACCCCACAGCACCTGTGCCTCCAGTCACTCATTTCCGTGTGATAGAAGAAGGACTTTTTAGTTTGAAGGTGGCTTGGACACCTCCACTGGGCAAGCTGGAGGGCTACAAGATCTACATCCCCAGAGGTGAGTTCAGACTTTACTTTGTTGGATTTTGCTTTAAAAGGGGCAGTGACCCAAGGACAAGAAAGGTGCCATTTTTGTCCAAGGAAAAATGTACCATAGAGATCCTGGAATTCCTCTGGGAGGAGGCCAGGTTATCCTCTTCCAGCCTGTTCCTGGTTTCCCCAGGACAGAGGAAGAAAGTCCTCTGAAGGGCTTGCTTTTGAAGGACAAGATGGGGGTGATAGTGTGGATGCCCTGTACCTAAAGGCACTGTCACATCCAGACCTGCCCTGGATATTTTTCATGCTCAGGTACCTGCTTTGTTGTGGATGTGGGGTGAGTTCAAGCCCTCAGTAAGGCTCACACTCACCTCTTTGTGTTCTGGAGGATTGGGGACAGCATGGGTGTGTTGGATGTGTCAAGCCTTAGCTACAGATCATAGAATGGTCATGATGATGAGGATTGCCCTGACCCAGGTGCAGGACCCTGCACTTGGCCTTGTTGAACCTCATGAGTTTTCCCTGAGCCCACTTCCAGCTTGTCCAGGTCCTTCTGGATGGCATCCCATCCCTCTGGCATGTCAACTGCACCCTTAGCAGCATCACATGGGTTGGGAGTCTTCAACCATGCACTTGACCCAGCTCCTTTGCATGGCCTTCACTGTGTTGTGAAGACATCACCATGGGATGTAGACCTCAGACAGCAGGAAGGCTTTTACCATCACTCTGCTTGATTTTTGCAGCCAACAGACCAGGAATGATGTATGAGCAGGTTCTGCAGGGTGACATCTCTTCCCATGTGCTGCATAACTTGGAGGAGGATAGAGAATACAGCATCAACATCTATGCTGTGTACCCCCAGGGGCCAAGCCAGCCCGTGGCTGCTGTGGGGAGAACATGTAAGAGGTTTGACTCTTCTCTTCTTGCCCTGGGTGCTGTGTTCACACCCTTTGCTGCTGAGCATCTCACAGTTGGTGGGTGCTGCTATATGTGCATCAAAACAGCAGTGTCCAGCAGGTCCTTTCTAGCTCCAGACTTGAGGGATAAGCTCAGCAGGCCCTTCCTAACTCCTCCCCATCACATGCATGGATACAGACACCCTCAAATGCCATCACACTGCTTGGGAGGAAGGGTGGGAGATCTGCCAGAGCCTCACTTGCCCCCCTCCCCTGTTCTGCACCCACACTGCATAAAGCAAGCAAGGTTGGTGGGTTAGAGGCATTGCTCCTGGAAAGCAGTGATCACAGATGTGGTTCCTTTCACCACTGCTTTTATGAGATGCCTTCAGCCTGTCAAGCAGAGCAGAAATCCTTAGAAACCCCTCTGCTGATGGATGGGCTGGAGGAACAGTGATGCAGGGAAGCAGCCAGCAAAGTCCTCCACTGGTGAGTAGGCTCTCAGAAAGGTTTGTTCCCTATCTTCTTTCCAGTGAAGCTCCTACCAGTTAAAAGCATCTTGCTGCAGAATGAGACCACTGACACACTCCAGGCAAGGTGGAGCCCAATTCGTGGAGCAACAGGCTACAGGCTCACCTGGACATCGGCAGGTAGAGACTCAAGAGCACGGTGTGTCTATCAGTAGGCTGGGAGATGGAGAGACAGGAGCCATGAGGTCCCCAGGGCATTGGGTGCTCTGATACCTTCTGTATCCAAAAAATGCAACAAGAAACTGGAGGAAAATAAGAGGGGTTTTGTGTCTGTGGATGGTGGGATTTTCTGCACATGGGGATAAACCAGCAGCTTGCAGAGAGCTCTGCCATGGGTGGGGATGGGAAACTCCACCATGGATGCAACAATACTCTGCATAAAGCAGGTTAGTGGATATCCAGCCTTATTTTAGTGATGATTTACTGGAGCTGAGTAGCTCTGGAAAGGGTTAATAGCTAGAGAGAAGCTGGTAAAGCACTCCATGCAGATCTGTACATCCCACAGGCTCTGAGCATCTGGGGTTACCCCCTTTTTGGGGTGACAGGAACCACACTGCAGACTGGAAGCACCCTAGCTTGTTGCTCTGTAGTGCTAAGACCTTGCTTTGCCCCTCAGCATCCCATAATGTGTCTTCATTCTCAGACAAATTTGGGTGTTTGGAGGCAGATCTGTGTTTGCAGCTGGAGCCTCTTCCATGCCCTGAACCCACACATAGTTTCACCACTGGTGGAGGGGGGAGTGGAGCTTAGAAATTCAGGTTTGATGGCATATTTTGGCCTTGGGAGATGGATGTTTCTGTGGTGCAAAGAGGAGATGGGATGTCAGGACACCTGGGCTCCTCCATCACAGGCTTTGAGTAAATAGCACGTTGTCCTCTGGCTCTGTTCCCCTGCCTAGGAAATAGGGAGACATCTCCCACTGAGGGGGTGATGGGGGGTAAGTTGAAGAACAGCTTCAAGGGTCATCAGAAGGGGGAAAATCTTTACAGGGAAGAGGGACAGGGAGGGGATTGTCCCTCTCTGCTCTGCCCTCCTGAGGCCCCAGCTGGAGTCCTGTGTCCAGAGCTGGGGCCCAACACAAGAAAGATGTGGGGCTGTTGGGTCAGAGAAGCCATGAAGATGCTCAGAGGGCTGGAGCAGCTCCCCTCTGGAGAGAGGCTGAGGGAGCTGGGCTGGTTCAGCCTGGAGAAGAGAAGGCTGTGGGGGGACCTCATTGCAGCCTGCCAGTCCCTGAAGGGAGCAGAGAAACAGGAGGGGAATCAGCTTGTTCAAGGGCAGAGACTGGCAGGACAAGGGGGATGGAGTGAAGCTGGAGGAGGGAAGGGTTAGATGAGATCTTAGGGGGAAGTTCTTTGCAGTGTGGTGAGGGGCTGGAACAGGCTGCCCAGAGAGGGGGTGGGTGCCCCATCCTGGAGGTGTTCAAGGCCCGGTTGGATGGGGCCCTGGGCAACCTTGTGTAGCTCCAGGCCTGAGGTTGGTGTCCCTGCCTGTGGCAGGGGGGTTGGAGCTCTGTGATCCTTGGGGTCCCTTCCAGCCCATGCAAAACAAAAGAAAAACATTATAAAACTGCTTAGTCCTTTGGGATGAATGTCTCTCCTGAAAAAATCCCATCACACCCCAAAACTCAGCTATTTACTCAGTCTGCTTGACACCTCAGCCAGAAAAGGAGCACACCCATGCTCAGCCTGCCACATCTTTGAGGTGGGGACACCCCTTCTTGAGGGGAGCATCCTCAGTTGAAGCAGCAAGGGCACATCACCTCTGCTCTGGGTTTGCTCTTTCCGTGAAGCTATTTCTCCTGACACTGGTTCACCTGGTGTCCAAGGGTGGCAAAAATCCAAAGGGACAGCCCACCCATCCCTCTGGGCCCTGTGGGGTCCTTCTCCCATGCTCCATCCCATTCTGGGGCTATGTGTTATAGATGGAGTGGCATTGGGATCAAGACACCACCCACCCATCCCCGTGCAGCCATCCCGGGCACTGGAGGGGTTGGTTTGTTCTTCTCTGATTTCTAAGACACGGAATAGATAAACACAAACAAACAGCTGATGAGAGAAGGTCCATGGGATGGGAGGGGGGGTGGGTACAGGGGGGAGGGGGCTCAGGGTGCTGGTGGAGCAAAAGATGGGGAGATGGCACCCTCCAGTGACCAAATTTCAAATGGCAGCTTCCCCCAGAAAACTTAAAGCTGCTACTGCTTGCGCCTCTCTACCCCTCTGAAATGGGGGTGTGATGCCCAGGGATTGGGGTTTAACCCTTCTCCCGCCGTGCTTCCCCCTGGAGCGATGCTGAGAGGTTTATCTGAGCGGTTTCCAGCCCAGGGTGGTGTTACAGAAGTGAGAGATGCCTTGTGTGGCATCAGTCATGGAATCACAGGGGTGGGAAGGGGCCTCCAGAGATCATCAGGTCCAACCCCCTGCCAAAGCAGGGTCCCTAGGACAGGTCACACAGGTCGGTGTCCAGATGGGGCTGGAATCTCTCCAGAGAAGGAGACTCCACACCCCCCTGGGCAGCCTGTCCCAGGGCTCCCTCACCCTCACTGGGAAGAAGTTCTTCCCCACATTGGTGTGGAACTCCCTGTGCTCCAACTTGAGGCCATCACCCCTTGTCCTGTCCCCACAGACACTGAGAAGAGACTGGCCATGTCCCCCTGTGTCCCACCCTTCAGCTATTGATAACCAGTGATCAGATCCCCTCTCAGGCTTCTCTTCTCCAGGCTGAACAGCCCCAGCTCACTCAGCCTTTCCCTTGTAGGGGAGATGCTCCTGGCCTTTAATCACCTCCATAACCTCCTCTGGATTCTCTCCAGGAGATCCCTGTCTTTTTTATCCCAGGGAGCCCAGAACTGGACACTGGAGTTGGCTCCAGTATCCTGCAGGGCAGGACCACTCCAGCACCAAGTCAACCAGGAGTGGGCTGAGCATGGACTTTCCTACAGGACTGCTCACAGCCCTACATGTGGCCATTTGTGGGCACCCTGGTTTGTTTTCTTTGGCCTCCAAAGCCCTGAATTGCTGTGATTTATTTGTGGTTGCTGAGGCCTGTCTGAGCAGCTGTGGGTTATTCCTGCCTGCATATAGGTTAGCTCCTCAACCAAGAATTGTCCTATCCCTACCATCCTTGGCTTGAGGACCTTGGCAGAACATGTGCAAGCCAGGAGGATGACCATGCCCCATGTAGTTGTCAAATGGTTGTTTGTACAATTGCCCACCCCTTTCCCAGACAAGGAGACCCAAGCAGGGTTGTCCTCCTTGGTCAGACCCAAGCAGGGCTGTCCTCCTTGGTCAGACCCAAGCAGGGCTGTCCTCCTTGGTCAGACCCAAGCAGGGCTGTCCTCCTTGGTCAGACCCAAGCAGGGTTGTCCTCCTTGGTCAGACCCAAGCAGGGTTGTCCTCCTTGGACAGACCCAAGGGAACCTCAGCATCATTTCTCTTTGCAGAGGGCAGTATCCAGGATGTGAACCTCAGCAACACCTACAGCTACTACATGATCCAGGGGCTGCAGCCTGGCACAGAGTACACTGTCACCATCAATCCCATCTTTGGGGATGTTGAGGGGCCGGTGGTGAGTGGTAAAGCAACAACAGGTGAGTGCCTTGCAGCAGGGATGGGCATTTGGAAGATGGATGGGGGGGTCAGGCTGTGCTGGCAGTGCAGAGCTGGTGTCCTCTGTGGGTGCCACCCTGCCTGTCATCTGGTGTGCTGAAAGCAGTATGGGTCATGGCTGTTTTGGAGGGGTGGCCACTTAGAAGCTGTGGGGACCTTGATGCAATTGGGCAACTCTTCTTCCTTGCAGTGGCATCAAGCACTGTGCAGATGCTGAAAGTGAGTGAGATATCCATCAACAGTGCTCTGGTCTCCTGGGACTCAGTTGCTGGGGCCACTGGGTACAGAGTGGCTTGGGGTCCTACACCAGGTAAGATCCCACTCTCCTCCAGCCTGCATCACCTCCACTTCCTTCTGCAGGTCCAGCTCATTAACTACTCTGAGCAGCCTCTCCCACAACGTGGGGCAGAGTGGCTGGAGAGCTGCCCAGCAGAAAAGGACCTGGGGGTGTTGGTCAACCACCAGCTCATCAGTGTGCCAAGGTGGCCAAGAAGGCCAACAGCAGCCTGGCTTGTGTCAGCAGTGGTGTGGCCAGCAGGACCAGGGCAGGGATCATACTAGGCACTGGTGAGGCCACACCTTGAGTTCAGATTTGGGCCCATCACTACAAGAAGGACATTGAGGTGTTGGAGCAGGATCGAAGAAGGGCGATGAAGTCATGAAGGGGCTGGAGCACAAGTCTGATAGGGAGAGGCTGAAAGTACTAGGGTTGTTTAGCCTGGAGAAAAGGAGATTGAGGGGAGACCTGATTGCTCTCTACAGCTAGCTGAAAGGACAGTGTAGCCAGGTAGAGGTTGGTCTCTTCTCCCAAGTAAGAAAGATGGAAAGGTGGCCCTGGGTGAACCTAATGAGGTTCAACACTGCCAAGGGTCAGGGGTTGCACTTGGGCCAGAGGAATCCCAGCCATAGATACAGACTGGGAGAAGAGCTCCTGGGGAGCAGCCCTGCTGAGAAGGACCTGGGGGTTCTGGGGGATGAGAAGCTTCCCATGAGCCAGCAGTGTGCTCCTGCAGCTGGGAAGGGGGATGGGATCCTGGGCTCCATCAGCAGAGGGGTGGCAGCAGGGACAGGGAGGGGATTGTCCCTCTCTGCTCTGCCCTCCTGAGGCCCCAGCTGGATCCTGTGTCCAGAGCTGGGGCCCCAACACAAGAAAGATGTAGAACTGTTGGAGAGGGGTCAGAGGAGCCATGAAGATGCTCAGGGGGCTGGAGCAGCTCCCCTTTGAAGAGAGGCTGAGGGAGCTGGGCTGGTTCAGCCTGGAGAAGAGAAGGCTGTGGGGGGACCTCATTGCAGCCTGCCAATCTCTGAAGGGAGATTATAAGCAGAAAGGGATTCAGCTTTTTAGAAGGGCAGAGACTGGCAGGACAAGGGGGAATGGTTTAAAATTAAAGGAGGGAAGGGCTAGATGAGATATTAGTGGGAAGTTTTTTCCAGAGAGAGTGGTGAGGTCCTGGAACAGGCTGCCCAGAGAAGTAGTGGATTCCCCGTCCCTGGAAGTGTTCAAGGCCAGGTTGGATGGGGCCCTGGGCAACCTTGTGTAGCTCCAGGCCTGAGGTTGGTGACCCTGCCTGTGGCAGGGGGTTGGAGCTTTATGATCCTTGGGGTCCCTTTCCAACCCATGCCAGTCTATGATTCTAAGTAACTAGCAATAGGACAAGAGGAAATGGCTTCAAGATGCACCAAGGGGTGTTTAGATTGGATATTATGAGAAATTTCTTCACAGAAAGCATGGTCAGGCATTGGACCAGGCTGCCCAGAGAGGTAGTGGAGTCACCATCCCTGGAGGTATTCAAAAAACATATATACATGGGCTCCAGAACATGGTTTCATTGACACAGTGGTATGGGACACATGGTTGGACTTGATGAACTTAGATGTCTTTTCCAGCCTTAAAGATTCCATGATTCTAATTTCAGGGCATGAACTGGAACCACAAGTATTCCTGGCCCTGACCTACAATGCAAGAAGATGGGGTCCCTGCAGCAGCTACATGCTGGTTGACCCCAACTCTCAACACGTAGTTCAAGGGTCCAACACCCCCTTCCCTGGTCCTTGGGGAAGTAGGGATGGTGGATCTAGCACAAGGGCTCTGCAACCCACTGCAGATGCTGTGGAGGGATAGAGCACATGCCTATGTTACTGTGGATCCTGAATGTGAGAGCTGGTTTGGTTCCTTTGGTTCCTCTCAGGTGTTTTGGATCCTGGACTCATTCAAGTTCCATAAACAACCAAGGAAACTTCTTTCTTGACCCACTGCACACACAAGACTCCTACAACAAAGGCTCAGCTGGGCTGGGGAGGGACTGCAGGGAAAACAGGGTGTCTTTCCCAGTATGCAACAGGGCTTCTCTCCAGAATCTTCTATCTTATTTCCTCTCTTCCCAAGGGTTCTTTGGCAGAGACCGTCCTCGCCAGCTGGCCCTCAACAAGTCGACCACAGCCTACCAGCTCCACAACCTGGCCCACGACACCGAGTATGTGATCTCCCTCTATGTGCTCTTTGGCTCTGTGGAGGGACCAGGGATCACAACCTCAGCCAGGACATGTGAGTACAGGCAGGACATTCAAGTGGTTTACCACAGCACACAACCCCTTAGTTCAACCCTGTGTATCCCTACAAAGCCCTTACACTGTGCCTCCAGCACCCCACTCCCATTGCCTCATGCCAAGGGCACCATGGTAGTGGTCCTTTGCCCTGCTGATCTGCTGTTCCTGGTGGCTGAGGCTGTGAATCCCAAAGGCTCTGCATTTTTCTGCCTGGAAGTCTTCAGATACAAACTGCAAACAATGTGTTCTGTGGTTCTGTTCATGTATCATGAGCTTGGGCAGAGCTTCAGATATGAACTACCCAACCTGCTCACACTGAGCTTCCAGGCATCCCAAAACCCAGACCAATGGCCAAAGTCTTTGACATTGTCAAAGAGTCCAGCTGGGAAAGAGGTGAGAACTGGGTACATTCTGCCATAGGGAGATAAGGGGGGAGGAACATCATAATGTGATCCTTTCTGCCTTGTGACAAGGTGTCATGGTTTGACCCCAGCCAACAGCTGAGCCCCACACAACCACTCACTCACTCTTCTGCAGCAGGATGGGGAAAAGATTGAGAAGACTGAATGTGAGAAAACTCCCAGGTGGAGATAAAGACAGTTGAATAGGTAAAGAGAAAGCCACACACACAAGGGAAGCACACCAAGGACTTCATTGCCCACTCCCCATGATCAGACCATCCCCAGGACAGCAGGGCTCCATCACACATAGTGGTGACTTGGGAAGACAAACAGCATCACTCTGCACATGTGTGTGTCCCCTTCCTCCTCCTTCCTCCAGCTTTATATGCTGAGCATGGTGTCATATGGTATGGAATAGCCCTTTGGTCATTGGGGTCACCTGTCCTGTGTCCCCTCCTGACTCCTTGTGCACCCCCAGCTGACTGTTGGTGGGGTGAGGAGCAGGGAAGACCTTGTCTCTATGTAAGCACTGCTCAGTGATAACAAAACCATCCCTTTGTTATCAATGCTGTCTCCAGCACAAATCCAAACCACAGCCCTGTGTTAGCTACTGTGAGGAAACTTAACTCTATCCCAGCCAAAACCAGCACACAAGGGCTTTCCCTTGCCTCAGAGAAGGGGGAACTCCCAAGGGCTGTGCTGGAAGGTCAGCTAGCCTGGGAAAGAGGCAGCAGATTAAAATCCTTCATATAAAATAGGGGAATATAGTGGTCTAGTTGATGGCCAGAGAGTGTCCCGTCCCCCCCATGGCAAACTTTGAGGTCATTGCATCTTGGAGAGAAGGAGTAATACTGAATATGATGATCAGAAAGCAGAGGCAAGATTTTGTACAGTACCAGGTGTATCATTGGAGGGTTTAAAAGTGAGAGAAGCTGTCTAGCAACCCTGGAATACAGTATGGAAGTGATGGGCTCACCCACCCATCAGTGGGCAAACACTGATGTTCAGCATCTCTGGGAACTCTGGCTAGATATTTAACCCTGCAAGAAGTGTGGGGGCACTGAGGTCTGGATCTCATGACTCCTTGGACCCCTGTACTGTACTGTCTGGACTGGGCTTGCAGAAGTGCTCCCACCTGGATCTAGAGCAGAATATGCTTCTTGATGCTAGAGGAGGTAGGATGTACATGCATGGCTAAGACTTCAAGCAGTACAAACTGATGTCTCCCCAGGTGAGGACAATGAGGGACTGAGGATAAGGAAAGATACTTCTTTTAATATTGATATAATTTTGGCCTCATATTACCAAAGAGAAGTCCTGTTGGACAGTGGTCAGGGCACTGCCTAATGCTGTCCTCACTTTGCAGCTCCTCTTGGCTACGTCTCCAATTTCAAGGTGATGTCCTACACCAGCACAAGCCTGTCTATGGCATGGAGCACCACAGCAGCTGCCACCAAATTCAAAATCACCTGGAGCCCAGTGGGAGCAGGTAAAGGTGAGCAGAGAAAGAGTGCATGTGCTCATTCCTGGCACAGACCCACATCTGTGGCCACAGCCATGGCAGGCACCTTCCCAAACTTCTGATCCACTGCCTGGGGTAGGAAAGAGATTTCACTATTGAGGAACATGGTCCTCAGCCTTCAACCATTAACCATGGATCTTTGTATTCATGCTTTTCTCTTTGTGAAGATGATCCCCAAAGCTCTGGAGCAACAGTGCAGCAAACAATGGCTGTTTCCTTTGGTGGGGATGCCACCAGCATCACTGGTGACCTACAGACTCTGAAGTATCACCTTTTTTTTTTTGCAGAAAAACAGGTTGCCAAGACTCAGTACCTGAGCAGTAGGATCCTGACTTACCAGATCAACCACTTGCTGCCTGACACCCTGTATAAAGTGGGTGTTCGAGCTGTCTTCAGCAAGACTGAGGGGCCAGAGGTGACTCTGACTCACCGCACAGGTGTGTCCTGGTGCAACAGCCTTCTTTGTGTTGGGATGCAAAGGCTGAATTACAGAATCACAAAATTGTAGGGGTTGGAAGGGGCTTCAAGAGATCATTGGGTCCAACCCCCCTGCCAAAGCAGCTCCCTAGCTCATCCTGCACAGATAGGCATCCAGATGGGTCTTGAATTCATCTCCAGAGAAGGAGACTCCACCACCTCCCTGGGCAGCCTGTCCCAGGGCTCTGTCACCCTCAAGACCTTCATGGTCTTGTGCATTGCACATTGGTAGAGTGATATGAACAGCCCTCATGGCTGGTGGCAGTTATCCATGGCTGTTCCCGTGGGCAGGAGTGGACACATCCTTATGGCCTGTTCAACAGGCTTGGGATAGGTAGGCAACCCTGGGTGTATTAAAGCACTCCTCAGTCTTATTTATCCACAGGAAGGTAGGAGCCTCTCTGCTGGCACTACTCAGTCTCAATTCACCAGCAAGCACTCTTGAAGTTTGCCATTCCTTGATTTGTAGCTCTGTCTCTTCACACTTGGGGTCCTGGGTCCTTTCAGTGTCTTTTTCACATGAGTTCATCTGAATCACAGTTCCCCACGGTGTTTGAAGGTGCATCTGGATGCTGTGTCCTCTCCTGGTCTCCTCATATCCCTGAGTCATGTCAGCAGAATTTGCTGCAGGCAGTAAGAGATGTGGATGAGACCCTTCAACTTAACTGCACATTGTTCCTCTCCATGGATTCATTAGGAAATGCAGCCAGGCATCCCTAGATAATGTTTGGAAAGTAGATGTTGCATGAATACCCAAATCTTTCTTCAGTGCCAGGGTTTAAAAGCATGAAACTGGTGCTGTGTAACTTGAGCTGTTACTTCAAACCTCTTAACCCTGGTTCATTTTTTTGCAGCACCTTTTGCAGACTCCAACCCCATCCAGACCATCCAGGATCTGAGGATTACTGACACTGGTGTAAATAGTTTGAAGCTGTCTTGGAGGAGGCTTCCTGGGGTCACTCACTACAAGATATCCTGGGTGCCATTCAGTGGTAAGCAACCTGGTCTCTTAGGTACAGTATGAGGACAGAGCACAAGGACCTGAGAGGCTGAGGGAGCTGGGCTGGTTCAGCCTGGAGAAGAGAAGGCTGTGGGGGACTTCATTGCAGCCTGCCAGTCCCTGAAGGGAGCAGAGAAACAGGAGGGGAATCAGCTTGTTCAAGGGCAGAGACTGGCAGGACAAGGGGGATGGAGTGAAGCTGGAGGAGGGAAGGGTGAGATGAGATCTTAGGGGGAAGTTCTTCACAGAGAGAGTGGTGGGGGGCTGGAACAGGTTGCCCAGAGAGGGGGTGGATGCCCCATCCCTGGAGGTGTTCAAGGCCAGGTTGGCTGGGGCCCTGGGCAACCTTGTGTAGCTCCAGGCCTGAGGTTGGTGTCCCTGCCTGTGTCGGGGGGTTGGAGCTCTGTGATCCTTGGGGTCCCTTCCAACCCTTGCCATTCTATGATACTATGACCCCAGAAAATAGAAGCTTAGCTCACCTTATTCTTTTTCCCCACAGATATTCAGGGCAGATGAGGACTGTAATGTCTACAGGGGCAGGTTGAAGACTTGTAACTGAGCTAGGTCTTAGTCTCTAATAGAGATATTCATTGGATATAAGCATAGTTGGGATTTGGGAAGTCAGAGAAGTGGTTCCCTTCCAGCAGTGTATGTGATGCCTTTGTGGCTGGATCTCTCACCTATCTGTGACTTAGTTTCCCTATATGCAAAATGAGCTCATAACATGCCTTCCTGGCCAGGTCCCCTAAGATCTGTGAGAGGAAGCTGCTGTAACAATGATTGCAAATAGTAATTACCTTGTCCTTTCTATGTACACAGTGTGTTTCCTTGAATATCTCCTCTTAGGTGGCTTAGAAACCTCCCAGCTCATCGCAGCAGATGCAATCTCCTTCACAATCCCCAAACTGAAAGAGAGCACCACCTACACCATCTGCATGTCTGCAATGATCAGGGGACAGGAGGGGAGCCCCACAGTCCTCACAGCCAAAACCTGTGAGTACAGGACCAACGGATGGGGACAAGATCATCTTCAGATTAGTGCTGGGGGCTGTCTTTTGCCAGGGACTGATGGGAGGTGAGAATAGAAAAAGAATGATGTTGGATGGTGGACACCTTATTGCTTCTTGGGTCCCATCAGCCAACATGCAAGAAAACATTGCATTGGTCCTTTCTTCTTATTACTAAGAGATGTTGGCACTTTGCCTGGCCTCTGCCCTGCAGGAGGGCTACAAAGATGATGCCTGGAGCATCTCCCCTGTGAGGAAAGGCTGAGTGAGCTGGGGCTGTTCAGCCTGGAGAAAAGAAGCCTGAGAGGGGATCTGATCACTGGTTGTCAATAGCTGAAGGGTGGGACACAGGGGGACATGGCCAGTCTCTTCTCAGTGTCTGTGGGGACAGGACAAGGGGTGATGGCCTCAAGTTGGAGCACAGGGGGTTCCACACCAATGTGGGGAAGAACTTCTTCCCAGTGAGGGTGAGGGAGCCCTGGGACAGGCTGCCCAGGGGGGTGTGGAGTCTCCTTCTCTGGAGAGATTCCAGCCCCATCTGGACACCGACCTGTGTGACCTGTCCTAGGGACCCTGCTTTGGCAGGGGGTTGGACCTGATGATCTCTGGAGGTCCCTTCCCACCCCTATGATTCTCTTCACCATGAGATGCTATTTTTGACACACTCTCTTGGAACTATCTCTTTAGTTACAATATCTTGACCATTCCCAGTAGATAAACATCATTCCTGACACTATGGCATCATGCAATGTGAGTGCAGTTGCAATAGGCAGATTTTGGACATCAGGTGGTAGGGAAGAGCAGGGGTGTGGAGCCAACTCTGTGGTTCCAGGGAGCACTAGCATCTGGCACAAGTGAGCAGGCAAAAACTTCATTGCCCATAGGTCAAGTTTCACCATCAGTTTAGAGAAACATGAGGCAGCCCAGGCCAAAGATCTGCCAAACAGTTGTTTGTTAAAACTCCACCAGTTCTCATCAGATGAGGATGTGATTGGACTCAGCTTTCTGGAAAACTCTTAAAGTGCTGCAGGGACTCCTTCCTCTCACCAGAAATGTGGTATTCAAGGAGGTGGAAGGTCTCCAAAGCTGTTTGCAAGATAAGGTTTCCTGGCACACACATATTTGCACCCTGGGACAGAGAGCATCTAAGAGATTCACCAGCAGCTGGAGCTCTGGACAAGAGTAGCAGAGATGTGCTTCATGCTCATCATTTGTATATGGACTTCTTGCCTCTGATTTCACTGAGGCCAAGATTTGAGCCTCCCAAAGGATGAATAAGTTTTGTTTCAGCTCAATCAAGCTTTGGGTGGCACCTTCTACCAATCCTAAGCTTTGTTTGGTTTTTGTTCACAACAGTGGATTTACCCAAAGTGACCAACTTCACAGTGCAGGAGGCTTCAGAGACCAGTGTTCTGCTGACTTGGACAGCTGTTCCTGGAGCATCCAAGTACCTGTTAACATGGCACTTGGCCTCAGGTAATGTTTATTTTTAGTGGGGGAGGAAGGGTGGTTTGTAATCTTGTTCCCTCCTGTATGAGCTGCCCCATCACCTAAGGGGATTTGAGAATGGAGCATGGACGCATCTGGCTTGTCCTGTGGGCTATTTGGAGAGGGGCCAGAGGTGCCATGAAGATGATCAGGGGGCTGGAGCAGCTCCCCTACGAAGAGAGGCTGAGGGAGCTGGGCTGGTTCAGCCTGGAGAAGAGAAGGCTGTGGGGGGACCTCATTGCAGCCTGCCAGTCCCTGAAGGGAGCAGAGAAACAGGAGGGGAATCAGCTTGTTCAAGGGCAGAGACTGGCAGGACAAGGGGGATGGAGTGAAGCTGGAGGAGGGAAGGGTTGGATGAGGTCTTAGGGGGGAAAGTTCTTTGCAGAGAGAGTGGTGAGGGGCTGGAACAGGCTGCCCAGAGAGGGGGTGGGTGCCCCGTGTCTGGGGGTGTTCAAGGCCAGGTTGGATGGGGCCCTGGGCAACCTTGTGTAGCTCCAGGCCTGAGGTTGGTGTCCCTGCCTGTGGCAGGGGGGTTGGAGCTCTATGACCCTTGGGGTCCCTTCCAACCCAGACCAGTCTACGATTCAGAACCTGGTCTTAGAGCCAACTGATGCCGCAGGAGATGCAAGTATTAAAGGGGAAATTCCTTTTCACCACCAGCCTTAACTTGGTTGATATTTCCTTCAAGAATTATCACTCATGTCTCCAAAAACTGCCCAGTTTGACATAGAGTCAATGATGGTGCCACTGTTGGCACCAACACTGTTCCTTCTTTTCAACCCATCCGGACTCTGTTTAGCAGAACAGACGGTTGACCCTGGGACCTTCCATACATCATATCCATTCATCTCAGCTTCTTCAGAGGTTTGATAGGTTAAAAGAACTGGGGCTGTTCAGCCTGGAGAAAAGAAGCCTGAGAGGGGATCTGATCACTGGTTATCAATAGTTGAAGGGTGGGACACAGGGGGACATGGCCAGCCTCTTCTCAGTGTCTGTGGGGACAGGACAAGGGGCGATGGCCTCAAGTTGGAGCACAGGGAGTTCCACACCAATGTGGGGAAGAACTTCTTCCCAGTGAGGGTGAGGGAGCCCTGGGACTGGCTGCTCAGGGGGGTGTGGAGTCTCCTTCTCTGGAGATATTCCATCCCTGTCTGGATGCCTCACTGCATGACCTGTCCTAGGGACCCTGCTTTGGCAGGGGTTTGGACCTGATGACTTCTGGAGGTCCCTTCCAACCCCTATGATTTTGTGATTCTATGAGTCATTTGGGTGAAAAATAGGAGAGAAAATGGGAGCTGTCCCACTGAGGAGGCTCACAAGTTGACCCATTTAGCCATTGCAAAATCCTTGGTGGAAGAAAAAAAGAAGACATGTAAAGCTGCTTAGGAAAAAGCTTTCTGATTGGCATTATCAGTGATTCTTCCTCTAGAGTCACTACCTGTCCATCAGGGATAATTGCAATGAACCAAAAAAAAGGTTGTTTTTTCTCATCCATACAACCTTAATTCTTACCTGTTGAAAAGCTTTGCTATATACTAAAGAGCTTTTAGAACTTTCTTAACACTTGCTCACAATTTCTAGCATACATTTCTTTTTCCAACTGATTCGACCTTATAGGATTTGCCCTTTTAAAGCACCACTATATGATATATTTATTTCCTGGAGTGGGGTTAAACCTCTTTCAATACAGCAACTTTTTCCTGTCATTGTTGCTTCAGCCACTAACTTTTTTTGCCAAGGATCAGTTCATCTTCACAAGTCAATAAAGAAAACGAACCTGACACATTTCCCCTGTGCTTCCTGCAGGGCTTTTTGTGAGTTACCAGGTCATCAGCTTTAATTTTTTTTTTTGTAATTCCAAGGACATTTTGGTATTGGCAGCTTAAGACTTGCAAAATATGTCACTCAGGATGAAGTCTCCTGTGGTAGCATCATTTTTTTTTTCTATATATATTATGGATAAGTGATTAGGGAACTGAACATTCAGTTCTCTAGGGTGATTTAAGTGATCTAATGCAACTGTTCCCCTCCTGTGCCCTGCTGTTAAAGTATTGATCTGTAAGTATTCAAAAATCATTGGTTTCAGGGTTGTCAAGGGCTGAGAAATGGATAATACCATGTCTGACAGTCCCCCAGTGCCCTCACTCGATCAATCCTTCTGAAATAGGTTTATAACTATTGATTTAACATTCCAATCAGATGAATCTTGCCACCAAGTTTCAAGACTACCAACAAGATCAAATTTATGCTTATCAGTGAGTAATTCCAATTTCTCTTGTTTAATTATCTAGGCTGCCAACATTAGTGTAAAAGGGCAATTAAGAATTTAGTCCCTTTATTTTTTTTTGGTCTCTTGGTGCCTTGATTAATTTTCTTCTCCACAACTTGATTTTTTCAAAATGAGTACTCATTCATTACCCATTTCCCTTACCTTACCCCCCCCCCTCATTTCATGCCCTCCTCCCTGCCAGCTGACTCCATTCAGCCTACCTTGTAAAAGTTTGAGTCCCCTTCAATGCAGCTTGAGGCCATCCCAGCTGTAGACCTCCTCTGTCCAGTGTTATGTAAAACCAGATCCATGTAAGTCAACAGGGCTCTACCCAAAGCCAGCCTTCCTCCCCTGTGCTGCAGGATGCACCTTGGAGAAGTTCAGATGGATGTTGACCTCCTCTTCCTTCTTTATACCTTCTCTTGACTTCTTATGGCATTTTCACAGATTCTTTTCTTATCATTCATTAAAACCAAGACTATCTATTATACATGACCACATTCCTCAAGTAAGCCTGACTCTACTTTCCAGCAAACCTTCCACTCCTTAACAAAAAGGAATCCTGTTTGTATACATGCTAACTGCTGCAAACCATTGGTCTATCACAGAGCTCAGCCTTGGACACCCCCTGGGCCAAATACCCCCTCCCAACACTTGCACAAATTCACATTTCCTTTTCCTGTTTAGGTAAGAATCATAGAATCCCAGACTGGTCAGGGTTGGAAGGGACCCCAAGGATCACAGAGCTCCAACCCCCCTGCCACAGGCAGGGACACCAACCTCAGGCCTGGAGCTACACAAGGTTGCCCAGGGCCCCATCCAACCTGGACTTCAACACCCCCAGACACGGGGCACCCACCCCCTCTCTGGGCAGCCTGTTCCAGCCCCTCACCACTCTCTCTGCAAAGAACTTCCCCCTAAGATCTCATCTAACCCTTCCCTCCTCCAGCTTCACTCCATCCCCCTTGTCCTGCCAGTCTCTGCCCTTGAACAAGCTGATTCCCCTCCTGTTTCTCTGCTCCCTTCAGGGACTGGCAGGCTGCAATGAGGTCCCCCCACAGCCTTCTCTTCTCCAGGCTGAACCACCCCAGCTCCCTCAGCCTCTCTCCACAGGGGAGCTGCTCCAGCCCCCTGAGCATCTCCATGGCTCCTCTGACCCCTCTCCAACACCCCCACATCTTTCTTGTGTTGGGCCCCAGCTCTGGACACAGGACTCCAGCTGGGGCCTCAGGAGGGCAGAGCAGAGAGGGACAATCCCCTCCCTGTCCCTGCTGCCCCCCCTCTGCTGATGGAGCCCAGGATCCCATCCCCCTTCCCAGCTGCAAGAGCACACTGCTGGCTCATGGGAAGCTTCTCATCCCCCAGAACCCCCAGCTCCTTCTCAGCAGGGCTGCTCCCCAGGAGCTCTTCTCCCAGTCTGTATCTATGGCTGGGATTCCTCTGGCCCAAGTGCAACCCCTGACCCTTGGCAGTGTTGAACCTCATTAGGTTCACCCAGGGCCACCTTTCCAGCCTGTCAAGATCCCACTGCATGGCTTCCTTTCCTTCTGTTGTGTCAACCACACTTCCTTGTCCGTGCAAACAACCTCACTTCATCTGGCTAAGGGCCTGACCATTGCTGTTTGCAAACACATCTTACCATGAGACTCTGCTCTGAAGCCCAGGGCTCATCCCCAAGGTCCTGTTGCCAAAGAGGGTGTCATAAGAAGATGGGATGCTACTTGAATTTCTCTTGCTCCCAGTCAATGCCTGTTTATTCCTTTTCCACAGCTTCTGATCTTTCCCAGGAACTGTTATTAGCAGCTTCTAGATCACATCGAGTTACAGGACTGAGAACCAAAGAAATATATCTGTTTTCCATAAGACCAGTCTTTGGAGATACAGAAGGACCAGAGACAACACTCCTTGGGCAAACAGGTATGAAGGCTTGAGACTTGTGTTGCTGTTTTACCTAAGTAGCTGCTGTTGAAGCTAACTTCTTGGGTCTTCTACCCTTCTGATACTTTGCTTGAAAGTGGCATCATATCCAAGAGGGGTTTAAAACCACCTTTTTGGTTTGCTTCTTGCAGTGGGACCTCACAGAGAGTCACCTACACCAATCACTCCAGTGACTTCTACAGGATTGGATGCGGTGAGATCCCCATCTATATCTCCTAGTGAAGTGGGGACCACACCTCTTCCACTGGCCACCACCACAACACTACCACCAACCCCAGAGAACCTACTATCAACAACTGTAGTGTCTGCACCATCGACAACTGTCCCTGGGCCAAGTAAGTGTGTATCCATGTGAGATCTGATGATGATGATGTAGCAGTAGGTCAGAGCCACCAGGGACCATGGTTTTCTCTGATATCAGGAGCCAAAACTAATCCTCATTCACTGAGTAGTGACAGTGGCCAATGGCAGGGAAGGGGAAGGCACAAACCCCATAAAATGGCATGAAGGTGTGGTCTGCTCACCCACCAGTACTTGGCATCACAAGAGGTCTTTGTGCTTGGGTTTGTTTTGTTGCTCTGAACATAAAGAGATATGGTTCTGCCTTAGGACCCACCAGCTTACTGAGATCCTCTCTTCCCTCTACAGTCTGTGGCAAGTTCAAAGCTGACATTGGGTTCCTGGTGGACGAGTCCTCAAGTATTGGCCAGAGCAATTTCAATAAAGTGAAGGATTTCATCTTCTGGATCATTTCCTATTTCCCTAAGATTGGGCCTGAAGGGACACAGGCAAGGTTTTCTTATTCTATTTCCTGAAGGTGTTTTCCTTCCAGGTGTTCACCTTTTGTTCACCCCTGTGATGACAGCAGTCTGCTCACTCATGTGTGGTGGCTCAGAAAGCCTAAGTGCTTTGCCTAAAATCACAGAATCACAGAATCACAGAATCTTAGGGGTTGGAAGGGACCTCAAGAGATCTTCGGGTCCAACCCCCCTGCCAAAGCAGGCAAAAAAAAATATGTGTGTGTGTGTGTAACAAAGCCATGAATAAAACTCTCCTAAATATCAGCTTGCTTATTTGCATATATTTCCATTTCTTGGTTATTTGTCTAAGAATAAGTAATCAGGAATAAAGCAAATCCTAGACCTACTGAAATCATAGACTCATAGAATGGTATGGGTTGGAAGGGACCCCAAGGATCACAGAGCTGTCTAGTTTTTGGAGCTCAGGGATGTGTCAGCTGTAGGTCCTCCTCTAGGACCCCATTTCTGCCCACATCCAGACTGCTAATGGTTAGTGGCTTAGGTGGGGCTCCAGATGGGAGATAGAGCACACACCAGCAGCTGCTACTTCTAGACAGAGAACCAGCTCCCCAGGCCAGGCTGTAATGCACCTCAAGGGCAGATGAAACCTAGGTTAAATTGCAACTCAGCAAAGCCAATTGGAAACTCAGTTTATCTTGTGTCATTTATCTTTAATTAATGTAATAGCTGAACTAACCCTTTGAAAGGCAAACCTATGTAGCTTATTTTGAGTGGAACAGGAAAGGGGGAGCTTCTTGCACTCTTGGCTTGTAGGTAGGCTTGAAGGTTTAGGTACACCATGAAGTTATCCAGGGTTAACAAATGATTCTGGGGACATTAAGACATTTTGCTCTAGGTGGCTGTAGTATGAGTAGCTGACTTCCTTTAACAGTCAACAGAGATCAAAGGTTTAATACAGGAGGGATTGGTGCTGCCACAGGAGTTGCTGCAATGAGAGATGCTCCCACCCATCCATGAGTGGCCCAAAGTCCTCAGGTCTCCAATTAGTCCTGAGCTGTATCCACCAGCCTGTACAGAAATCTCTGATGCCCTAGAGAGCCTAAAAGAGTACCTTGCCCACCCTTAAGCATAAGGATTGTGCCCTACGTGCCTGCCAACCTGAAAACCATCCTTGTGCCTGATTTTAGCCTGCAAAACCCACAACCTCTTTCCACTCCTGTTGCACTGCAACTAGTTGCATTATCTAACTCAGGGTGGTTTATTGACAAGGGGGATGGATTAAAGCTAAAGGAGGGAAGGTTTAGATTGGATGTTAGGGGGAAGTTTTTTACAGAAAGAGTGGTGAGGTGCTGGAACAGGCTGCCTGGAGAGGGGGTGGATGCTCTGTCCCTGGAGGTGTTCAAGGCCAGGTTGGATGGGGCCCTGGGCAACCTTGTGTAGCTCCAGGCCTGAGGTTGGTGTCCCTGCCTGTGGCAGGGGGGTTGGAGCTCTGTGATCCTTGGGGTCCCTTCCAACCCTGACCAGTCTGTGATTCTATGATTCTATTGAGTGGTGGCACCTTTGCTGTCTGCCTGAGACCTCATGTTTTTAACTCCCTTTTCTTTGGCAGGTTGCTGTTGCACAGTACAGTGAGGAGCCCAGGGCAGCTTTTCACTTCAACCAGCACCGGGACCGCAACAGTGCCCTGAAAGCCATCAAGGGGCTGCACTATGCTGGGGGCAACACAAAAACAGGTGTGTACAGGTGAGCTGCACACTTCTGGACCAAACCAGAGTCTGGAAAGCAGGGATGGCATTTGTCTGAGATCTTTGAACCCCTTTGCCTGTTTAGAAAGTTCTCATAGAATCATGTGGCCCAAAGTTGTTAAAAATTTGAGAATGTGGCATTTAATTTAGTTGAATTTCCAGAGGTGGCTTTTCCAACTAGTTTGATGTCCTTTATCCATGTCTTAGTTTTACTACTGGGTTTCTCTTCATTATTTTATCACTTGTCCTGCACTTGAGGGAGGTTTTTATATCTGGACTGGAGACAAAACCCATAAACATTAAGTGAGGATAGTTGAAGCTGAAGCATCCCTCTTGCCCACTGTATGCACATTTCCATCAGCAAATTCCAAGTTATTGCCTTATTACCCTAAAAACAAAGCAATGTGTCCCATCCTATTTTCAGGGTGTATCATCACATAAATGTCCTTTGCTGACCTCTCTTGTATAAATAACACAGCTCTTCATCAGCAAAGTGTCTCTGAAATTCACACCCTTTTGTCTTATGTACTTAAAAGCTCAGAGACAGACAGCACTTTCCACCTACTCATTCCCAATAGGACAATAGGGTGTTCCTGGTTCCCTGAAGGTACATGAGCAATATTAAATTGAAGGCAGTTAGTTTTAATTTTACCTTTTTTTAATGTCCTGATTAATTTCTTCCAGACAGTCAACATAAATGGAAGCCTTGAGGCACAAAAAGTGTGCTAATTGAAGGCTTATATACTTCATCCTAGTATCATAGAATCATAGAATGGTCTGGGTTGGAAGGGACCCCAAGGATCACAGAGCTCCAACCCCCCTGCCACAGGCAGGGCCACCAACCTCAGGCCTGGAGCTACACAAGGTTGCCCAGGGCCCCATCCAACCCTTCCTCAGCCAGATAGGCATGGGACCTTCTTGATCTCAGGATGGGGTTCAGGACTGCCTGTCTTTGGGGGGTGTCTGAACCCCTGTAGCATCTTTGGTTCAGATGATGGAGGTCTTTGAGTATTGGCAAATGGAGAAAGAGAAGGAGGATGAGTAGGACATGCCAGACTGGAGGATTAGCTGTCATAGAATCATCGAATCAATCATAGAATCATAGACTGGTCTGGGTTGGAAGGGACCCCAAGGATCATAGAGCTCCAACCCCCTGCCACAGGCAGGGCAACCAACCTCAGGCCTGGAGCTACACAAGGTTGCCCAGGGCCCCATCCAACCTGGCCTTGAACACCCCCATACACGGGGTACCCACCACCTCTCTGGGCAGCCTGCAGGTATTGAGCAAGAACACAGAAAACTAGGGCTGATCAAAATACAAGAATTCTGATGGGACTGGTTAGGAAAAGCAAGTCTGAAACTGGTAAGAGTACAAGTTCCTGGGTAACCTTGCCTCTAATCCTTATTGTGGAGGCTGTGTCAACAGAGGCATTTTACCTATCATGAGTCTTTCCATAACGTTCTGGGGCTTCTTAACCATTTCAGGCTTGGTGAGGATCCATTGTGAAACTTTCTTGGTCTTTCTGAAGGAACTTGAAAACAGCAATTCTGTGAAGGTTTTCCTAAAATACTTCAGATCTCCCAAATATACTGGGGGTTTTTTCCCTTCCCAAAGCTATTTGCTGACTTCAGTCTGAACCATTTCAGTCAATCTGATTTACTGCTGTCTTCCCACAAAATATATTGTCCCATGCTAGGGGCTACTACTTATGGGGCCACACTGAATCTTTTTTCCATCTGTGGAAGGGGACCCACATTTCCCACCTACAGACTTAACATGCAGATTTACACTATCCCTCTCTGTGTTTGCCCAGGTCGTGGTATAACCTACATGATAAAGGAGTTATTTCAGACCTCCAGAGGGATGAGACAAGATTTCCCTCATGTGATAGTGCTTGTGACTGATGGACCATCCCAGGATGATGTGCTGCCACCAGCCAGAGTAGCTCATGCTTTGGGTAAGAATTCATAGAATCCCAGCCTGGTCTGGGTTGGAAGGGACCCCAAGGATCACAGAGCTCCACCCCCCCTGCCACAGGCAGGGCCACCAACCTCAGGCCTGGAGCTACACAAGGTTGCCCAGGGCCCCATCCAACCTGGCCTTGAACACCTCCAGGGATTGGGCACCCACCCCCTCTCTGGGCAGCCTGTTCCAGCCCCTCACCACTCTCTCTGTGAAGAACTTCCCCCTAATATCTCATCTAACCCTTCCCTCCTTCAGCTTCACTCCATCCCCCTTGTTCTGCCAGGGATTCCCTGTTGTGTTTCCCTGAGGTCTTGGTTCTCCATGAATCTTGAGGGGTTTGAGGGCATTGCTTTATGTGATGTATGCACTTTGAGAGTATTGCTGGCTTTCTTCACTTTCTTTTTTCTGTTCTTTACCTGAGCATCTTGCTCTGCTATAACTTACATATGCTGCTTCAGGTGACTTCTTGTGTGTCTACTGGAGAACCTAATGCTAGCAGAGGGTATTAACAGGAAAAATTTGATCACAGAATCACAGGGGTTGGAAGGGGCCTCCAGAGATCATCAGGTCCAACCCCCTGCCAAAGCAGGGTCCCTAGGACAGGTCACACAGGTCAGTGTCCAAACAGGGCTGGAATATCTCCAGAGAAGGAGACTCCACACCCCCCTGGGCAGCCTGTCCCAGGGCTCTGTCACCCTCACTGTGTAGAGGTTCTTCCCCATGTTGGTGTAAAACTCCCTGTGCTCCAACTTGCAGCCATTGCCCCTTGTCCTGTCCCCACAGACACTGAAAAGGGGCTGGCCATTTCCCCCTGCACCCCATACTTCAGATATTTATAAACATTAATCAGATCCCCCCTCAGTCTTCTCTTCTCCAGGCTGAACAGCCCCAGCTCTCTCAGCCTTTCCTCACAGGGGAGATGCTCCAGGCCTTTATCATCTCCGCAGTCTCCTCTGGACTCTCTCCAGGAGATCCCTGTCCTTTTTATCCCAGGGAGCCCAGAACTAGACACAACACTCCAGGTGGGGCCTGACCAGGGCAGAGTAGAGGGGGAGGATCCCCTCCTGTGACCTGCTGCCCACACTCCTCCTGATGCCCCCCAGGATCCCATTGGCTCTCCTAGCTCCCAGGGCACACTGCTGGCTCATGGCCAACCTGTCATCTACCAGGACCCCCAGGTTGATGGGGTGGGGGAGGGGGGTCAAAGACAAAGATCTCAAACTTTTCAAAATCTCAAATCAGATCAACTGATCTCAAACACTTCTGCTTCTGCTGAGTGAGTGATGTGTTTCAGGAATCCGCATCATTGCTGTGGGTGTCTCAGGAGCTGACCCCATTGAGCTCAACACCATCTTGCTGCAGCAGAACTCCCAGAATGTTTTCTATGTCAGCACATTTGATGACTTCCCCCAGATCCTCCAAGAGCTGATAGAAGTCATCTGTTCTGACTCTCAGCCTTTGGGAGCCCAGCTACCCTCTGGGGAGGTGAGTTGTTTCATAACCCTTTGAATACAAGATACCTTGCTTGGCACTGCTCATGCACAAAGGCAATCTTCTTCCCTGAGCAAAGTTTCAAAGCAAAGTCAGAAGAGATTTAAGTCACTGCATCCAATCCTGACCTCACTTATTGTCCAACCCTAGACATAAGGCACAAAACCTTTGAAATCAAGGGAGTGTAACTGGGGAAGCCAGGATACAGCTTAGAGTTTTGCTGCATAAGGCCACTTCAGGGGCAGAGCACTTGAACACATTACAAATTCCTTGCCCTTTTCTAACTCTGGGAGTTGTGTCATTGTTATTGATGTGAGCTCATCTGCAGAGTATCCCCAACAGTGATATTTTATGGCCTTTCCAGAGAAAAAAGTTGGTGATGTGAAAGTGCAATGACCTCTTGAGACCTGTTGGAGGTTGGTGTTTGATGTCTGGTTCCAAAACAATCCCTAATCTAAGCCAAACTCCATGATGTAGGTTGGTAGACATGAAGCCAACAAGCAGTTGCCATTTGGTGACACAGAGACCAAGCCTTCATCAGCAGAACCACATATCCAAAAAGAAGAGGAGGCTTGTGGTCCCTGGTGTTTAAAGGTGAGAATTAATTCACCACTTTCTGTTCAGGGGATTGTATTTTAAAGAAACATTCATCACTGCTGTAACCAGGTCACTTCTCATGCCCATGTAGTGTGCAGCAGCACCATGTCAGTGTCAAGACCTTTAACTTTGGAAGCCATGTCTGTGTTTGGGGAGATCACCCCAGAAGCTGCCATTTCCACATGGGAAATGCAGCAGCCTCCTGTGCTCCCTCCCAGCAAACCACTGAAATGCAGATCTTCCATAGATCCTCCTCCTTCTTATCTGCCAGCTTGGTGTCCCAGAGGTTCTGTGGCATCTCAGAGAGCTCTAGATTCCCTGTGAGCTACTGAACAGGCTTCCATGCAGAAAAAAAAAACCCTGAGAGGCAAATTTGCCCCTTTCTCCTTCCTACCAAGCAGAAAACATGAAGAACAGTAGGACAGCCCCAAAGCCTGTGGGAGTTCAGTCACATGAGCTCTAGTGAGCTTACCAGTGGGGCTGTAGGTAGCAAGTATAACAGCCTATGTTACCTTCCCTGGAGAAAATGAGTCTGTGGACAACTAGTCAGTGTGTTTAGCAAAGTCTGGTCATGCCTCAGATCACTGGTAGGTGTTCATCCTCCTAGAATAGCTCAGATGGTGATGTTTATGCTATGGCAGTCTAAAATGAGATGAGGTGAATGCTGTCCATGCATGTTTGAAATAAGGTCATTATTTCCTCTCTCTCAAACCCCTTTCCACAGCCAAACAAGAACCTGAACTGTAGGTATAACATGGACCAAGACTTATGGAGCATCAATATGCTCCCTGGCTACACTTGGCCTCACACAACCTTGTGTTCTTCATCCTGTTCTCCCAATTTCAAGGCATAAACTGGAGACACAATAAATATTGCCTGGCCTCCAAGGGACTTAAATAGTCTGAGGATATGAAGAGGTCTCCTGCATGGTCAACCATGTTTTCATAGAATCATAGATTCATAGAATGGCAAGGGTTGGAAGGGACCCTGAGGATCATAAAGCTCCAACCCCCCTGCCTGGTTTTCTTATGTTGCATAAGCCAAGGGGTTTGTTAGCCTGGGTTTCATGGTCATCCTGGTTCAGGTTTATTTGCCATCCTTTGGCAGATAATAATTTCATTCTCCTTTCTTCTGTTTTCATTTTCCTTTCAAGAGTTTCACGGGCTCACAAACTCGTGGAGGCTATGACCCATACACCCTTACTACAAAGGGAGAGAAAGGAGAGAGGGTGAGTCTACCAGTATGAACCGTCCACTCAATTAATATGTAACTAAATGACTAGAATGAAGGAAGAAATCTAGCAAAAAATCATCTTCAGATCTTTTTTGTTGGTGTTTTGCTGCTCCATGCTGCCTTTGAAAATCAGACAAAAGGGAGCTGGAGTGCCTATGTGAGGGTGTTGGCAATTGGGGATTCCCTCAAACAGTACAAAAGGCTTGTGATGGGTGAAGATGTTTGGATTTGCAGGTCTGGGGCCATGATCTGCATGCTGTTACGTTTTTGGTAGATGACAGTTTGGCCATGAGCCAGCAGTGTGCACTGGACGTCAAGAAGGCCAATGGGATCCTGGGGGGCATCAGGAGGAGTGTGGCCAGCAGGTCTAAGAAGGGGATCCTCACCCCTCTACTCTGCCCTGGTCAGGCCCCACCTGGAGTGTTGTGTCCAGTTCTGGGCTCCCTGGGATCAAAAAAACAGGGATCTCCTGGAGAGAGTCCAGAGGAGGCTGCAGAGATGATGAAGGCCTGGAGCATCTCCACTGTGAGGAAAGGCTGAGAGAGCTGGGGCTGTTCAGCCTGGAGAAGAGAAGACTGAGAGGGGATCTAATCAATGGTTATCAATAGCTGAAGGGTGGGACACAGGGGGACATGGCCAGTCTCTTCTCAGTGTCTGTGGGGACAGGACAAGGGGTGATCGCCTCAAGTTGGAGCACAGGGAGTTCCACACCAATGTGGGGAAGAACTTCTTCCCAGTGAGGTTGAGGGAGCCCTGGGACAGGCTGCCCAGGGGGGTGTGGAGTCTCCTTCTCTGGAGATATTCCAGCCCCATCTGGACACCGACCTGTGTGCCCTGTTCTTGGGACCCTGCTTTGGCAGGGGGGTTGGACCTGATGATCTCTGGAGGTCCCTTCCAACCCCTACAGTTCTGAGATACTGTGGTATGTTTAGGGTCTACCTGGAAAGGATGGCATTCCTGGACTGCCAGGCAGACCAGGACGGACAGGTCCTCCCGGCCCCCCTGGACTCATGGTAAGTATTGATTTTAATAAACATTGTCAAAGAGCCATTTAAGAAAAAAGTGAGCATGGCTCTCAAATACATGCATATATATATTACATATGTATATGTATATATATATCTCTATCTTTTTTTTCAGGGTCTCCCTGGCATCCAAGGTGATATTGTAAGTACTTTGAATGCAGCAAAAATCATCAACAGAGTGGGACCTAAACCTTTGTTTTTCAAGCCTTTCAAAGGCCAGTTGCACTGAGCAGGAGAAGAGAACCAAGCAACCCATTTTGCCTTTGTGAGGGGCTATTGCTTTCACCCAAAAATATCCAGATTGGTTTCCTTCTCTTCAGAGATCTGGAAAATAATGCCATACAACATGGGCACATTTCTAGCCAAGTAAGCCTTTATGAACCAGAGCTGTCCAGGAAAAGACCAAGGACTATGCTTTACTCTGCTTTCAGTATATTCCTCACAGCATTCTGATTGAAAAACTGGTTGCCACTGGCCTGGACAGGTGGACCCTCTGCTGGGTTAAAATCTGGCTGGATGGCTGGGCCCAAAGGGGGGTGGTGAATGGAGCCAAATCCAGCTGGAGGCCGGGCATACACGACGTCCCCTAGGGCTCAGTTCTGGGTCCAGTTTGGTTCAACATCTCTATCAGTGACCTGGGTGAAGGGATTGGATGTTCCCTCAGTCAGTTTGGGGGTGACACTGAGCTGGGAGGAAGTGTTGATCTGCCTGAGGGTGGGGAGGCTCTTCAGAGGGACCTGGACAGGCTGGAGCCATGGGCTGAGACCAGTGGAATGAGGTTTAAGAAGGCCAAGGGCAGAGTGCTGCACATGGGACAGAACAACCCCCAGCAGTGCTACAGGCTGGGGGAGACTGGCTGGAGAGCTGTCAGGCAGAGAAGGACCTGGGGGTGTTGGGTGACTGCAGACTGACCATGAGCCAGCAGTGTGCCCAGGGGCCAGGAAAGCCAGTGGCATCCTGGCTTGTGGCAGACCCAGCATGGCCAGTAGGTCTGGGGAGGGGATTGTGCCCCTGGACTGGGCACTGGGGAGGCTGCAGCTGGAGTGCTGGGTCCAGTTCTGGGCTCCTCAGCATCAGAAGGACATTGAGGTGCTGGAGCGAGTGCAGAGAAGGGCAACCAGGCTGGGGAAGGGGCTGGAGGGCAAATCCTCTGAGGAGCAGCTGAGGGAGCTGGGGGTGTTGAGGCTGGAGAAGAGGAGGCTGAGGGGAGACCTTCTCCCCATCCAGCTCCCCTGCCCTGCCAGGAGGGTGCAGAGAGGTGGGCGCTGGTCTCTTCAGCCAGGGGCCAGGAGCTGGGCCAAGGGGCAATGGGCTCAAGCTGCCCCAGGGCAGGGTCAGCTCAGCTGGGAGGGCAAAGTTCTTCCCTGGCAGAGTTGTGGGGCTGTGGCACAGGCTGCCCAGGGAGGGGGCTGAGTCCCCAGCCCTGGGGGTGTTTAAAAAAAGGGTAGATGAGGTACTTAGGGATCTGGTTTAGTTTAGGATGGGATTGGTTGGACTTGATGATCCTCAAAGGTCTTTTCCAACCTTCTGATTCTGTGTGATATATGTACCATTTGATCACAGACTTCCCACACAGGAATTTTTCCCACAGTTCATAGCATTGCTTGGAATGCTCTAGCATTGAGCTAGACCAGCCAAACCTCACGTACCACTGTTTTTACTGCACTAATTGCTCCATGCTAATAATGTCAGCAGTGACTGCACAGCTTTGCACACTAGATTGGCACTCATCAAAGCCCATCCCCTGCTATTACCAGGGCTCTCTTAGTAGGCAACTGTGTTTGAACAGCTAAATCACCCTTGATTCTGAGGGTTGAATTGACAAGGGGCTGATACCAAGGTGATTTGGGATGCCCTAGGATTTCCAAGGTAACCATTCAGGGCTGATACATTGTGGGGCTCGATGGGCACTTCTGAAGTGAGAGCTGGAGGCCAGACAGGTATCAGAGAGCAACACAAGTAGCACAAGACATCAGTGCATGTGTAATTAATCTGAGCCCCTGGCTTCCATCAGCTGCAATGGGGTGTGAACAGCCAGCTCTTGTGCAGAAACATGTCAATGGCACCATCCTGAACTCAAATCTATCCTTCTGACTCAACCCACTTGCTTAAAAAGCCCTCTCATGTGATTAGAGATGCCCCTGGTATCCCACCCATCCTTCAGGTGATGCTACAAAATGACACAGGTCTCTCATAACTCCTGCTTCATGTCTGCCCACCTTGGGTAGCTGAGGATACCTCAGACATCCCAGGACATCCATGGTTGGGTATCTGGATCAAACTGCCAGTGCCTGTGATGGGGTAGCACCTATAGCAAGGGTTGTGACACTTGGGAGCTATGGTTTGCACAGATCACAGGGGGCCAACACAAACCACTGCAGCTTCTGAATGCCCCTTCTAACTCCCTTACCTTCTGATGGATTAAATAAGCATCAATCTCTCATTCTTCACAGGTTCCCAGGGTGCTGGATGTACTACCCTGTCACTACATCAGGTGTCCATGCACCCATCACCAGAGAGGGACATATAACCCAACCATGGGTGAAACATATGTATTTACTGGGACCAAAATCCACTTCTAGGAACCTGTTTTCTTGATCCCATTAAAAGTGAATGAAACATTATTAGAGACAGCTCTATGACCTGGAACATCCAACATACTAAGGTCTTGGAGGTGTTTTGCTATTTAATGCTGTAGGATTTCTTTCTAATTCCAGGGATCTCCTGGCTATCCTGGACCAATGGGGCCAAAAGGAGAGAGAGTGAGTTTCATTCCTGGGTTTCATTGGGCAAAAGCTGTTGTATTGCTCTTACCCTCTGTTTCTAAGCATTTGTAATGACTTTTGGTGAATGCAAACTTCTGAGCTGTATCTAACAGCCCTACAATGCTAGTCTTCAGCTTGGAGAGCTTTTTGGCCTGGAGAAGAGGAGGCTGAGGGGAGACCTTCTCCCCATCCACCTCCCCTGCCCTGCCAGGAGGGTGCAGAGAGGTGGGTGATGGTCTCTTCAGCCAGGGGCCAGGAGCTGGGCCAAGGGGCAATGGGATCAAGCTGCCCCAGGGCAGGGTCAGCTCAGCTGGGAGGGCAAAGTTCTTCCCTGGCAGAGTTGTGGGGCTGTGGCACAGGCTGCCCAGGGAGGGGGCTGAGTCCCCAGCCCTGGGGGTGTTTAACAGAGGGGAGATGAGGTGCTCAGGGATCTGGTTTAGCACAGGACAGGAATGGTTGGACTCGATGATCTTAAAGGGCTTTTCCAACCTTGGGATTGTGTGAGAGTTGTCCTTCAGCTTTTCTAGGAAGAATCTAATGTCTTTATGGAGAAAGGTGGTCAGTACTTATCACAGGACCTTGGCACTCCTGAGTTGGTTATTTGCAGAAGGATGTATTGCTTGGTTGGGTCATTGGACAGGAGCAGCTCCCCTATGAAGAGAGGCTGAGGGAGCTGGGCTGGTTCAGCCTGGAGAAGAGAAGGCTGTGGGGGGACCTCATTGCAGCCTGCCAGTCCCTGAAGGGAGCAGAGAAACAGGAGGGGAATCAGCTTGTTCAAGGGCAGAGACTGGCAGGACAAGGGGGATGGAGTGAAGCTGGAGGAGGGAAGGGTTGGATGAGATCTTAGGGGGAAGTTCTTTGCAGAGAGAGTGGTGAGGGGCTGGAACAGGCTGCCCAGAGAGGGGGTGGGTGCCCCGTGTCTGGGGGTGTTCAAGGCCAGGTTGGATGGGGCCCTGGGCAACCTTGTGTAGCTCCAGGCCTGGAGGTTGGTGACCCTGTCTGTGTCAAGGGGGTTGGAACTCTATGATCCTTGGGGTCCCTTCCAACCCAGACCAGTCTGTGATTCTCCCTTTCTGAGTTTCCACTAGGAACAATCCTCTTTGCATACATTTAGGACACAAAAAGGCAAGGCTTCAAGTTCAGCTGTAGTCAGATCCCAGGAGCAGTTGCCCTGTCCTTCCTCCAGGACCCAATGCACATCTTTCCTCTCAACATCCACCTGAGCTGTCTGTATGGCTACAGATCAGGGATGGGATCCTGCTGAAAGCCAACCTCCTATTTTTTTTTGCCCTGGGATTAGTTTTCTTCCATGTTAGTAAGCAGAGTTCTTGTCATGGCCACGTGGTCTCTGATACCTCTGCCAAAGAGTTGCTGCAAGCAGGTTGTTTGGATTTTTAGTGGAGGGATGGTCTGGGTTTTCTCACTTATTCTGATCATTAAACTGTCCCTAAATGATAAAAAAATGCCTATTGGAGCTCCCAACACAGCTAAACATGTGTCTTCCTCCTGTGCAGGGCGAACCAGGATACATCCTGGGAGGAGTGGAAGTGATTCCTGGCCGAAATGGGCAGCCTGGCCCCCCTGTGAGTATCATACCACAGGTGTGGCGGACCCTTCAGCCTCTCAGGAGCTGGCAGAGAAGGGAGCTGGAAGTCATGTTCTTCCCTTTCCTGGTTTTCAATGTTGCAGGGACAGAAAGGGCAGCCAGGGGTTCCTGGAGTCGCCGGACCACCAGGTTTACCAGGACCACAGGGACCACCAGGCATCTCCATTAAGGTGAGTATGATTATTTGAAGCATGGTTCTGGGATGTTGTACCACAGAGAGAGGAGACCTGGCATAGTCCTCTGTTTATTCAAGGGCCCTGGGAACACATGTTTCTTCTCTCCATCATGGGATTTTTCCTATTGAAGCATAAAAGGAGGAGAAATGTTCCTATCATCAGGGCCCTGCTGGTCAACACAGCAGGAGCTGATGGAGCTTGAAAATGTTATGGTCAACCTTGTCTGATGTGATACCAGATTCAGTGGTCACTAAGACTTTCCAGCTCCAAGTCCCTAGGAGGGTTGTTTGATGGCTGGATCAAGTACCCAGGATCACTGGTGCTGTGCTGTGCAGAAGGCTGATGGTTGTCACCAAATGTTTCCTTGCACTGGGGGTGGGTCAGAAAGTCTCAGCAGACAAGAAGAGACCTAAATTCCTCCTCTTCCACCTTGTGGGGAGGCTGTAATCAGATTTTGCAGGTTGAAGGGTCTGGAGCATGCAAGATAGCATAAACCTCTACTAAAGCACCATTTTCCCTTGGGAGGGGTGGGAGTTGTGGTCTCTGGGTTTGACAGCCCACAGGAGTCCTTTGCTGGGACTATGTTTAGTAACTAAACTACTACCCCTTGGTAATGCTCCTTGTCCTTTGTGTTTCAGGGTGACCCAGGGGATTCAGGTATCAGGGTAAGTAACTGAGATTGTCTTTCACTTTTGCAGGTGATGAGAAGCCATTTATTATTATTATTACTACTACCACTACTATTATTATTATTATTAATTTCTAAGTTTCCCAGTAGGCTCTGGTTTCCATACTTACCAGGCATCCATCAAGGCCCTAAAGGGCTGCTGGGACACACAGTAAGACTGTCCTGTACTTCATGCAGGGCCCTCGTGGAAGGAATGGCCTCAAGGGTGACCAAGGAGGCACTGGAGAGCCGGTGAGTGGTCCATCAATGGTCAGTTGCTAAGGAAGACCTACTGGCCACACTGGGAGGGACCACTGCTCTCAAGATGCCAACTGCTATGTGGGAACCTAATGAGGTTCAACACTGCCAAGGGTCAGGGGTTGCACTTGGGCCAGAGGAATCCCAGCCATAGATACAGACTGGGAGAAGAGCTCCTGCGGAGCAGCCCTGCTGAGAAGGACTTGGGGGTTCTGGGGGATGAGAAGCTTCCCATGAGCCAGCAGTGTGCTCCTGCAGCTGGGAAGGGGGATGGGATCCTGGGCTCCATCAGCAGAGGGGTGGCAGCAGGGACAGGGAGGGGATTGTCCCTCTCTGCTCTGCCCTCCTGAGGCCCCAGCTGGATCCTGTGTCCAGAGCTGGGGCCCAACACAAGAAAGATGTGGGGCTGTTGGAGAGGGGTCAGAGGAGCCACAGAGATGCTCAGGGGGCTGGAGCAGCTCCCCTATGGAGAGAGGCTGAGGGAGCTGGGCTGGTTCAGCCTGGAGAAGAGAAGGCTGTGGGGGGACCTCATTGCAGCCTGCCAGTCCCTGAAGAGGGCTTATAAGTAGGAGGGGATTTAACTTTTTAGAAGGGTAGACAAAGGCAGGACAAGGGGGGTGGATTAAAACTAAAGAAAGGAAGGGTTAGGTGAGATCTTAGGGGGAAGTTTTTTACAGAAAGAGTGGTGTGGTCCTAGAACAGGCTGCCCAGAGAGGCGGTGGATGCCCCATCCCTGGACGTGTTCAAGGCCAGGTTGGATGGGGCCCTGGGCAACCTTGTGTAGCTTCAGGCCTGGAGGCTGTTGGCCCTGCCTGTAGCAGGGGGGTTGGAGCTCTATGATCCTTGGGTTCCCTTCCAACCCATGCCATTCTATGATTCTATGAAACAGTGTTTACTGCCAGCTCTCATCAGCTGCCTCTTTGGGATGCTTCACTCTGCTGAGGAGGGCTGGCAGATTAAGCAGGGTCAATTAATCACTTCTCACTTTGTCAGCTTCACCCTGCTGACCTGTGGGTCAGGAATTGCCAAAAGGGAAATCTTATAAACCCAGCAAAGACACAGGATAACAGTCATTTGTTTTGCCAACAGCAAGGGCCTGGTCTTCCTTGTGACATGGAGCAAAGCTGTGAGAAGAGCATCGGTTATGGTGCTCACCATGATGATAAACCCTCAGGCATAGCCAAATCATATTAACAGGTGATAGCAAATGTCACCTGATGAAGGCTACTCCAAAGCAATAGTGATTCACCCTTGAGCCCCTGCTGACTCCTTCAGCCATGGAGCAGCTGAGTGCAACCCTTCTCCTTCCCACATCCCACTTGTCCCAGATTCAGGAGGACAGAGGAGAACTGGGGCAGGTCCAGAGGAGGGCAGGAAGGTGGATGACAAGCATGGGACAGCATATGGACCAAGCTGGCAGTAGATTAAAAATAAAGAAGGTGGTACTTCACAGAAGTCCCACAAGGATGTTTGGGGTGTAGGAAACCTGAGTTCAAGGGAAGATAAGGACCACTAGGAATAAAACACCCTGTGATTTATTTGGGAAGTCCCTGCATTACAAATGGCTCAAACCTGGAAGATTATTGAAGGAACATATGCATGTCCTATTCTTGCATCCTCCCCAAGGTGCCTGTTGCTGCCCATCCACATACATGTGTCCTACTGTAAAGCTGTATCCCATAGACCAGCCATTTCCATATGTCAGTCCATTTCTACACCAGCACCATGGTCACCCTCTTACAGCAGCTCAGCCATGAAGACCCACTGCAGAAGATAGTCACTGCTAGATCAGCATGGGTACCCAAGTTCTATCTTACCTTTTAACAAGCAAGATCATCTTTATCTTCCTTTCCTGAGCAAAGCTAGTGATCTAGATGTTATTTGGGAGGGGAAGGAGGTTTGGGAAGACATAGGTATCTCTGTAAGTCCTCAGTTGTAAAGGATCTGTTAAGATAGGGACTTCAGGATCTATGTTTCTCTGCTTGTACTTTTACAGACTTAAAAATAAACCTTTTCTTTGGTATGATTGATAGCAAATGCTTTGGAAGAAAAAGATTTGATTGTGTATCTTCCTTTTCAGGGGAAACCTGGCTTGCCAGGCCCTGTAGGGCTAGATGGTGTTCCTGGGATGCCTGGACCAAGTGGAGAAAAGGTCATTACTCTTATCAGATGCTTGCAGGATCCATCAGCCCAAGGGGGAGCTGAGGATAGCTGAAATGAAGTAACAGTAGGGGTAGGCATGTGAGGGGGCACGTTAGATCTTCCATCATTCCCCTTCTACCCTTTGCTTGTATGGGTTTGAGTTTGTGCATGGTAGAATAGATGCTCCATCTCCACCCAAGCCCATTTTCCTCTCAGTCCTGCTATCAGGAGCAGGGGTTCCTCCTAAACCCTGTATGTTCCCTGTCCCCAGGATAGGGCTGCTTCATTAAATCACCCACCATTCCTCAAATGGTCACTGAAAACACCTACAGAGCTTTGGTTTTAATGATCTCCTCCAAGTCATAGTCTGCACCTTGCCTGGATGTTACTGGCTGGATGTACATCTTAGCCAAACATTCACAGAGCAGATTTCTCCCCTCCTGCTTTGCACATGGGCTCAGAGTTAGAGCTCTGAAGCAGATATTGAGGTAGAGCAGATCATGCCCTAGGGACCAGCTCTCAGTGCAACATTGTGCTTACCTTGCAAAGGATGGCAGGAACTGGTGTTCCTGATGCTGCTGGCTTGAAGGGGGAAGAATGACAGCAGGTGGGATGGCAATTTTGCAGAGAGATTTGCAGCTAAAATCTCCTTGGAGGGTTTAGTGTCTCCAGAGTCTTCTCCAATGCCTTTTATCCTGGTTTTCCTCAGAGGATGCATCCTATGATTACAAATGGGAAGGGTGAGAGCAGGGAAGACAGTGGGGTTTAAAGTCTGAGCTTTCACCACTTCTGTTTTTTCTCAGGGGGTGATGGGACCTCCAGGAGCACCAGGACCAAAGGTAGGTACTGAAATGCTGAATGTGGTACTCAGGTGTCAAGGAAAATATCAAGCTTTCACCATCATCACAGGCTGCAGGGATTCTGGCACCTTCCTCAAAAGCACTGAAAGGGAAAAATTTTACACATCAGTAGTCATTTGTCCACAGAAATCATTGCTGAAGGAGCATGGAATGGGAGTAAGATGGAATATTTTAATAATAGGTGGCATCTCTGTGGCCAGGGAAACTCTGCAGAGCTGTAGTAGTCCACATTAAATGTCTTTGGGGGGGAAGATGTAAGGAGAAGATTGTCTCACATCTGCATTTCAGACACTTTCCTCTCAACCATCCAGACCCAGATTCATTCCCATGTTTCCAGTGGAGAAAGTCCAGCCCTGTGAGAGGTCATGTGGTCCACCCTGAAGTTTGAGCTTTCTTCTGGAAGTGCCCATCTTTTTCCAGCTGTTGGGGGAAATGGAGACTTTGACTTTCACTCAATTTTCTCACCTTGTTTAAGTGTCTGGTGTTGGTGGGGAGGAACGATGCTGGTGTCCTGGTACTGCCAGAGGAAAAAGATTGGACAAAGTAGGTCCAGTCCAAATATGTCAACTCTGCCATGAACCCAGGGAAGATGATGCAAAGACTGGTCAGGAAGGGACTCATAGCAGGCAGGAGGATTTCCTTGCAGTCTGGTGCCCATCTCCCAGCTCTTGCTACTCATGGAGATGTGGAAGTTCAATTCCAGGGCTTCTCCATGTGACAAAACACCTGGAAAGCTGTGAGTACAGGAGGAATCATAGAATGGCAAGGGTTGGAAGGGACCCCAAGGATCATAACGCTCCAAAGCCCCTGCCACAGGCAGGGACACCAACCTCAGGCCGGGAGCTACACAAGGTTGCCCAGGGCCCCATCCAACCTGGCCTTGAACACTTCCAGGGATGGGGCATCCACCACCTCTCTGGGCAGCCTGTTCCAGCCCCTCACCACTCTCTCTGTAAAAAACATCCCCCTAATATCCAATCTAACCCTTCCCTCCTTTAGCTTTAATCCATCCCCCTTGTCCTGCCATTATCTGCCCTTGAACAAGCTGATTCCCCTCCTGTTTCTCTGCTCCCTTCAGGGACTGGCAGGCTGCAATGAGGTCCCCCCACAGCCTTCTCTTCTCCAGGCTGACCCAGCCCAGCTCCCTCAGCCTCTCCTTGTAGGGCAGGTGCTCGAGCCCTCTGATCATCTTCATGGCTCCTCTGACCCCTCTCCAACAGCCCCACATCTTTCTTGTGTTGGGCCCCAGCTCTGGACACAGGATTCCAGCTGGGGCCTCAGGAGGGCAGAGCAGAGAGGGACAATCCCCTCCCTGTCCCTGCTGCCACCCCTCTGCTGGTGGAGCCCAGGATCCCATTGGCCTTGCGAGCTGCAGGAGCACACTGCTGGCTCGTGTTAAGTTTCTCATCCACTCATCCAACTCATCTTGGCATGTATGGAAACAATTGTTGTAAGAGGAAGGAGACTTTCTCCTGAGCCAGGAGAAATGCCTCCCAGTTCAGGTTTGAGTGAGTGTTTGCCTCTCCCTGAAGCACCTGGATTGAGGTATTGGTCATGTTTGACACTGGAGAAAGACTTGGGAATTCTGAATGGTATGGAGAATGCCAGGCATGAATTTAGGTGGTACATAAGGCAACTCAGCATGGTCCCATATTGTTATGGATCTTGAAGAAGCAGCCACTTAGGATTGGGTTCTATGGATCTCTTCATGCCTCCTTCTGCAGGTAACTCTGGATATACTCTTTGAGTTACTGCTGATAGGTCTGAATCCCTGGTTGATTTCATGTCTGTTAAGCTAAAAAGATATCCAGGGTGACCCCAAAATAAATGATGTTCATACTTAACATAAGCATGTTCTTCATGAGAGGTGAAAAACTAAGGAAAAAATAATATCCAAAGAAATGTTTCATTCAGCCCCAAACACAGTTGTTGGCTTCCCCTTGCAGTGGTGCTTTTTGATTTCATAAAATACAAAAGGATCTCAAATCTGTCCAGTCTTTGCAAGTGCTAACAGCCAGTTTACTGCTCTTCACAAGAGCAAAACCTCCTTGAACTGGCTGGTCCTTACCCACACAAATAGTGGTCTGTGGCTGGGTGTTCCCTGGACTGCCCATGGGGAGAAAGAGCCAAATTTGGTAGTTACCTCACCAGTGAGGTAACTCACATTGCTCATGAGCTCTTTCTGAGTTGACAGCAGAAGGTGCAGGAGGCTGCTTGTTTTAATTTAGGGTGAAGCAGGGAAGAAGAACCAATTGAGCCAAGGGTGTGCTTCCCAATTCATTAAATCAGAATGAAGTTCTAAAAATTAAGATTAAAAGAAAAAAGTTACTATAGAGCCCACAGTAATTGGACCTTGGACTAATATAATTGAATCATAGAATAGTCTGAGTCAGAAGGGACCCCAAGGATCACAGAGCTCCAACCACCCTGCTGCAGGCAGGGCCACCAACCTCCAGGCCTGGAGCTACACAAGGTTGCCCAGGGCCCCATCCAACCTGGCCTTGAACACCTCCAGGGATGGGGCACCCACCCCCTCTCTGGGCAGCCTGTTCCAGCACCTCACCACTCTTTCTGTCTCTTGGAGCCTCTCCTGGACCCACCCCACCACCCCAGACCTGCTGTGCTGTGGACTCCCAACTTTTCCAAGAGACTGTCTCCTCTTCAGCTCGCAAGCTCCTTGGGAGGAAACTGATCAAGCTCAGGATAGTCCATATATACATACAGTAATATATGTAAATCATATTGTCATAGAATCATAGACTGGTCTGGGTTGGAAGGGACCCCAAGGATCACAGAGCTCCAACCCCCCTGCCACAGGCAGGGCCACCAACCTCAGGCCTGGAGCTACATAAGGTTGCCCAGGGCCCCATCCAACCTGGCCTTGAACACCTCCAGGGATGGGGCATCCACCCCCTCTCTGGGCAATTATATAGGAGATTATTATGATAAAACTATATGGTAGCCATTTATTATAATATGCATGAGATGTATTATTAAGCATTATTTATAAATTATAGATAGGATGGTATCAATATATGATACATACTATAGAGGTAATTAGCATGCAATATACAATATATCAATGCATGGACTATTTATATAGCAGATGCTATATACTATGTATGACATATGTGCAAAAAGCTTGATTTTATTTCTTTGTATTTTGCTTTCCTCCCTGTTTCCATGGTCTCTGGTGGAGGGAACATGCTGAGCATGTTCTTGTGCAGTGTGTGGGCTCATCCTGCTCTGCCACTGGAGCTTGGTCTTAATTAACTAAAGCATCTTCTGTTTTCCAGGGTAACAAAGGGCAAGGAGGTGATAAAGGGGAAAAGGTGAGACTGGCTAGCATGGAACCACAGGGTTGGAGGGAAAGAAGCATTGGGTCTGTTTTCAGGATGAGGACAGAGCAGTTGAGGTATCTCCCTGGAGATAGAGAAGTATCTCAGGACTGCTCAGGACAAAGCAGTTGAGGTATTTTGTTGGAGATAGAGGAGTATCTCAGGACTGCTCAGGACAGAGCAGTTGAGGTATTTTGTTGGAGACTGAGGGAATTTGAATTCCAACCCCACCCCCCTCAAGGTTTTTTCCCAGTCTGGCCAGATGTAACTGGGCTGTGTAGCTACATGCCAGGTAACCACAAGATCTAGGAGATCACTGCTGCTGAAGGAGCTCTTGTGCATGGGATAGAGCTCACACCAATGGTGAATCCCTCCAACACTCTGCAGCCAGCAAACACTGCCAAACAAGCCTGGGATATTCTGTACCAGTCATAACATCATAGAATGGTTAATGTTGGAGAAGACATTTAAGATCATCAAGCCCAGCAGTTAACATCACAGTCCCTGCTGTGTTATTCACAGATTCCTTTTACTGAGCTGCATTTCAGGTTTGCTGCTGTTACAGCTCCCCCAGCTGCACTTGCTCTGCACATGGCTTTGATTATAACCTCAGAGATCAAAGGACACAGGCAGCATTTTTTCCTAAGAATAGCTACAGGAGTGGAAATGGAAATGGGCTCTCAGTCTTCCTCAAGCCAGGGCACCTTGTAGGAGCAAGGTGCTGCAAGCAGAGCAGGTATGTGTTCTTGCAGCTTCCAGCTCTGAGCAGAGTGCTGGGGCTGGGTTAAAGGACTGACCAGTTCTAGTAGCTCTCATGCATCTCAGGGCCATCTCCATACCTTCTCTTGCTTACAAAGGACCATCTTTCATAGCTTTACCTGGGATGAGAGCTTGCTGCTCTGTGCTTGGTCACCTGGTAGATGGCAACCAGGTATGCTGGAGATAGGCATGGGTATTTCCATCTCTCACCCAAGAGCTGTTAGAGCTGCCTGGAAGTGCTGTTTTGTAGTTCATGAAAAATTGGGCTGAAGTGCTTCCTCCTTTCCTCCTGACCTTTGTCTGACTGTGAGCTTCTCAGTACAGCAGGGACCAAAAGTGCTGAGCCTCCAGTCCAGAGGAAATTCTCTTTTCATAACTCCCAGGACCCCCAGGGTAGAAAGGAGGCCAAGTCAAACAGTAAGAGAACAGCATGTTTGACCAGCCCAAGTGAAGGTATCCTGACTTTCCCCAGCTTGCTCCATGTATGCAGCTCTTTCAAGTGCAGTTGAGTGTGGTTTTTTTTTGGGGGGGGGCTTCCACAGAGATGAAGCCAGCAGAGATGTAGTTGAGCTCAGTGTTTCTTCTCAGTTTTGCTGTTGTGCTTCCAAGATGAGTTTTGAGCTGTTTTAAGGAATAGATGGGGAAAAGCAATGAGAAGAAATTTTTCATTCCCCCAGATGCTTCATTTTATGTCCTCTTGCCTTGCAGGGGAACCCAGGATTTCCAGGTGCTCCAGCTATGGGGGTAACTATCAGCAGATTCCAACCCTTCTTGTGCTATAGCTATGCAGCACCCCCACCAGCAGGGCCAAGGGCCAAGGGACATGTGTCCCACTCAACTGCAGAAAGATCTAACAGACCCTGACCCTCCAGCCAGCTATGTCTTCTGCTCCATTGCTCCACTTCTTGTATTCCCCACCCTGCACAGTTGCCTGTTGTCTCCTCAAAGGAGCTTCACTGCTGTGCAGGAAGCATACAGGAAAAGCCTTCCCAATACTAAAGCCCTGTGCTCCAGGCATGTCCCTCTGCTCAAGCTCCTCATTCATGATGGGGCTGCTCTGGTCCCATGGGAAGGGGCACTGCTCTTCATGTCTTGTTGGATGCTAGGGCAGCTTTAAGGAGAAACTTCAATGGTGGCTACCTCTGTGTGCCCCATGGCATTGCTGGAAGGGCTGTGCAAGGAGATTGCATTACAGAATAAAACCCAGGACAGACTGGTGTATCCTGGAGGATGCTTGAATGAGCAAGGACATTGCTGTCTGAAGGTCAGTCCTTGGTGTGTGTTAGCAAAGGCTACAGCAGCTATCTGCCAATAACACCTTGCATGAGACTAACTGGTCAGTCCCAACCCTGGAGCCAAAACCTACTGAAGCTGGTGGGATTCCTTGCAAGCTTCACTGGGTTTGGGATTTGGCTTGTAGTCCTTTCTGGCTTGTAGCTCTTTCTAGTCATCCATGCAGGTCATGGGTTTCCTAACCCATAAGAAGGCTGAGATCCTCTTGCTTTGGAAAAGGTGACATGAATAAACCCTGCTTTGAAAGGGAGATCCTTTTTCCCAAATAAGAGAGGATTTCTGTGGTTTCTTTTTATCCTCAGGTTTTGGGACCTCCAGGCAAGAAAGGTGTCAGGGTAAGTCCATTAATTAGCACAGCTTGAAACTCAGATTAAACTTCACCTGAAAGAGGGAAGGCTGAATGATGTTCCACCATCTGAATCATATCTCCCTTGTGATTGATTAAGAGGAAAGGTTGGGAAAGTACCAATAATCTTGCCCTGCTGATATTTCTTTTGCTTTTATTAACATTTTGTACCTGTCATTCTCTTTCCAGCCCCAGCCTGGGGGGAAATCTGGGATTTCTATGTGCTACTTTTAGAAGGATAAATCATTGAATTCTAGATCCAGCCCATGCACAGAAGCTCCTTTCCAGCCAAGGGAGGCATTGACATAAAATCAAAGCACAGTTGAGGCTGGGAGGGACTTCTGGAAGTCTCTAGTCATGCCTCCTGCTCAAAACAGAGACAATTTCAAAGCTGGGTCAGGACCCTGCACGCTGAGCATCTGCACAGATGGAGACTTACCCACATCTGTAGGCCCTTGTCCCAGCCTCTCCATGACTGGAGAAAAGATGGATTTCTCCATCTGAGGAGATCTAGGAGACAGAGCTGTTCCCTGACTATGCTGTCCATGTTGTAGATCTGCTTTATAGCACAGCAGATACAGTTTTGCAATGGCCTCATGGTGGAATGTGGCCTGGAATATCTTTTTCATTTCTTCTTAATGGCTCATTGGCAACCTTCAAAGGAACAGAAGATCTCCCTTAACCATGTAAGGACTAAGTCCCCTTGGCTTTCTGATGGCTGACATTAATGAAATACCCTACAGTGCTCCATAACTCCCTCACAGACAAGCTTTATCTTCTTTGCTGGGCTTAAATGTTGGAGCCACCTCCCTTCGTTGGCCAGACTGCTTGACAAAAGTTGGCAAAAATGTCTCTCTGCTTTTAGGCTGACTGCATTGAGGTTGCTGCTCCTTGATCTGAATTTTGCCCTGCTTACACCCCAATAAATGCATACGTGGTGCTTCCTTTGCATGGCTGGCAAAAGCCTACATACCACAGAGGAAGCTTTGGTGTAAAGCTTTTGTACTCAGCAAGTACCTGATGATCCAGAGCTGGGAGGAATGGGTAACATGCAGGGACACTGAGCTGCCATCCAGAGAGAGCTGGACAGGCTGGTGAGCTGGGCAGGGAGAAACCAGAGGAGATTCAACAAAAGCAAGTGTCAAGTCTGGCACCTGGGAAGGAATAAAGGCTGGAATCAGTACAGGCTGGGGGGGACCTGCTGGAGAAGAGCTCTGTGGAGAAGGACCTGGGGGTCCTGGTGGGTGACAGGTTGGCCATGAGCCAGCAGTGTGCCCTGGGGGCTGAGAGAGACAATGGGATCCTGGGGGGCATCAGGAGGAGTGTGGCCAGCAGGTCACAGGAGGTGATCCTCCCCCTCTGCTCTGCTCTGGTCAGGCCCCACCTGGAGTGTTGTGTCCAGTTCTGGGCTCCCTGGGATCAAAAGGACAGGGATCTCCTGGAGAGAGTCCAGAGAAGGGCTACGAAGATGATGAAGGGCCTGGAGCATCTATCCTGTGAGGATAGGATGAGTGAGCTGGGGCTGTTCAGCCTGGAGAAGAGAAGACTGAGAGGGGATCTGATCACTGGTTATCAATAGCTGAAGGGTGGGACACAGGGGGACATGGCCAGTCTCTTCTCAGTGTCTGTGGGGACAGGACAAGGGGCGATGGCCTCAAGTTGGAGCACAGGGAGTTCCACACCAATGTGGGGAAGAACTTCTTCCCAGTGAGGGTGAGGGAGCCCTGGGACAGGCTGCCCAGGGAGGTGGTGGAGTCTCCTTCTCTGGAGATATTCCAGCCCCATCTGGACACCGACCTGTGTGACCTGTCCTAGGGACCCTGCTTTGGCAGGGGGGTTGGACCTGATGATCTCTGGAGGTCCCTTCCAACCCCTACCCCTCTGTGATTCTGTAAACCCAAAAATGGGTGGATGGATGGATTTGGCAAAGGAATGGCTTTCAGTGGATAAGAAGTGCAAAATGCAGCTCTACAGAGTTACATGAACAGGGCTTGGCTTCCTGTGTGATATTACGAGCTCTGGCAATGTTCTTCTGTTCACAGGGAGATACTGGACCAACAGGGCCCCTGGGACCTCGAGGAGACAAAGGCATACAAGGAGACAAAGGGGAGAAGGTGAGGTACTTGCTTTTCTTGGTGAATCCTTTATGGGTAGGAGAGTTTATCCTGTTTGTGTCCACAAAGAAAACTCTGAGGCAGAGGGAATTCTATCCCAAGTCACACTAACAAGGAGCATACATGCTGAAAGCCAAGAGGGAGGACTTGCCAGATGGAGAAGTCAAAAGCTCCTTGAATGGACTACAGGGAGAGACACAATTGCCAATGTTCAGCTCACCTGGCTGCCCACTGTTGAAGAAAATGTCTAGGATCTGCTCTGACCTCTCCTGCTAGCTTCAGATGTGGAAATTTATGTCCAGAGCTTGGAAGTTGCTCTGAGAAGATGCTGTATCTGCCTTTTCCTTAGCACCAAACACAGCACTGACAAGGAATGCCCAGCAGTTACAGTGAGGACACGAGGCAGGTTGACCCTTGAGGAGGCTGCAAAGTGGTGGTAGAGTGGAGACTGCTAACAGTGAGCATGGAATAAGACATGTTCCCAAGAATGAGACGATGAGTGGAGCAGGTTCATGTCACCACAGCTTGTACATTGCAGTAGAATTATGGCCAAGATCTGACAGTTTGGGATGGGGGAAACCAAGGCACATCCTGGGTTCCCCAAATAACACTCTAGTGAAAGTTGGCTCTCCACAGTAACATCTGTCAGAGGTGGCAAGGGGTGTTGTTAGGAGGGAAGAGGGACCATATGGCAGACATCAGACAAACTAGGAGGTAGTACATAGGGTTTAGCCCTAGCTGTGTCCATCATATGTAGAGTTGGAGAGAGGAAAAGCTCCTCCAGCACTACACTGAAACACACATCATCATTGTTTTTTGCAGGGAAGTCCAGGTTTTGGCATTCCTGGTCAACCTGGGCTGAAGGGAGACCCAGGTGATAGGGTGAGTGGGGCAATATGCTGAATGTGGAGATGGGAGGGTTAAGGAGGCAAATCAGGTCACCTGGTGCATGTGAATTATCTGGCCTTCATCCCTGAAGGATATTAATCCTGTGATGGTGACAAGGAGCTGGGCTGTCACTCTGAGGCTGGTGATCCCAGGGTGATCTTGTATGATGGGCTGGTTAGAAGCATCTTCCAGACTCAAGTGCAAAGATGGGAGCTCCTCCAAAATGCAGAGAGAGGGCTGTTCATGAGCTTGGAAGAAAGATTGGTCAATGCTCATCTGGTAGTCCTGCAAACATCAAAGCCAAATAATTCCCACTTCCAATGGTTTTGCATCCTGAAAGTGAACTTGACCTTTATCTTCCTGACCTTTGTGTGTGAGAAGGTGCAAGCTTCTGGTGGCTCCCACATGAGGTCAATGATGTCTGGTATGGGTTGGGTTAATGCCTTGGTGGTCCCTTCTATGGCGGTATTAATAGTCCCTTCCATTTTAGACCAGCAAAAACTTGCAAAACCTAACATCTTTGAGCTCCCCACCCCTCTGGCATGTCAAAGCTAGTCACCAAAGTATTAATGGCTTCAAAAGAGGGGAAAACAAATACATCTGGATGGTGTGTGCTCACAGCAGCCCCTCTTTACTGAAAACACCATCCATGTTCCCCTTCTCTGCATTTTACCACACTGTTTCAGCCTCAGGTAGCCACAAAGAGCCACTTTGCAGCACTGAGTCTGAGGTTTACCCCCTTTAAATACACCAGAGGACCCTCACTTGAAATAATTCTACCTGTATCATTCTTCCCATGTGACTAACAGTCCATATTTCTGCAGGGAAATGTAGGTTTGTCTGGCAAACCAGGACAGAAGGTAAGTCTATGCAGTGACCTATGTAAGTCTATGCAGAGTCCCCCTCTATTCTGACCCCCCCCTCTATTCTGACCCTCCCCCTCTACTCTGCCCTGGTCAGGCCCCACCTGGAGTGTTGTGTCCAGTTCTGGGCTCCCTGGGATCAAAAGGACAGGGATCTCCTGGAGAGAGTCCAGAGAAGGGCTACGAAGATGATGAAGGGCCTGGAGCATCTCCCCTGTGAGGAAAGGCTGAGAGAGCTGGGGCTGTTCAGCCTGGAGAAGAGAAGACTGAGGGGGGACCTAATCAATGTTTATCAATATCTTAAGTCTGGGGTGCAGGGGGAATTGGCCAGCCCCTTTTCAGTGTCTGTGGGGACAGGACAAGGGGCAATGGCTGCAAATTGGAGCACAGGAAGTTCCACACCAACATGGGGAGGAACTTTTCCCCAGTGAGGGTGACAGAGCCCTGGGACAGGCTGCCCAGGGGGGTGTGGAGTCTCCTTCTCTGGAGAGATTCCAGCCCCATCTGGACACCTATCTGTGCAGGATGAGCTGGGGAGCTGCTTTGGCAGGGGGGTTGGACCCCATGAGCTCTCGAGGTCCCTTCCAACCCCCACAATTCTGTGATTCTATGATAACACATTGTCTTACGACCAGTGTCTGTGTCACCTAAAGCATCTTGAGTCACTGGGGTTTGATCTTTACCACGGGGCTAGTGCCAAAACACAGGGAGTGTTCAAAAACTGAAAGGTCTGAACAAATTCTGCTTTGTTGGGGTCTCCACATGACACAACCTGGATTAGAAAACCTATGAAAAGATGCTTTTCAATCTTTAATGAGGCTTAAAAAACCCCTACAAATCCTGGCACACAGGATTCCTTCTAGCAAAGGTTCAAAATTGGTCAAGAAAGATCTGGAAAACATCCCAAATGTTCAGTGAATCTGTCTTGCCATCACAGAATCCCAGAATCCCCAGGTTGGAAAAGACCTTTAAGATCATCGAGTCCAACCATCCCTGTCCTAAACTAAACCAGATCCCTGAGCACCTCATCTCACCCCCAGGGCTGGGGACTCAGCCCCCTCCCTGGGCAGCCTGTGCCACAGCCCCACAACTCTGCCAGGGAAGAACTTTGCCCTCCCAGCTGAGCTGACCCTGCCCTGGGGCAGCTTGAGCCCATTGCCCCTTGGCCCAGCTCCTGGCCCCTGGCTGAAGAGACCAGCGCCCACCTCTCTGCACCCTCCTGGCAGGGCAGGGGAGGTGGATGGGGAGAAGGTGTCCCCTCAGCCTCCTCTTCTCCAGCCTCAACACCCCCAGCTCCCCCAGCTGCTCCTCAGAGGATTTGCCCTCCAGCCCCTTCCCCAGCCTGGTTGCCCTTCTCTGCACTCACTCCAGCACCTCAATGTCCTTCTGATGCTGAGGAGCCCAGAACTGGACCCAGCACTCCAGCTGCAGCCTGCCCAGTGCCCAGTCCAGGGGCACAATCCCTTCCCCAGACCTACTGGCCACACTGGCTCTGACACAAGCCAGGATTTACATTTCTCAGACAGCATTGCTCCCAGGCTTGGCTGAATGAGCATATGGATTTGAGAATGGTTAGAGCATGATACAGAGCCCAGTGAATGGAATATTTAGGCTGGATCAGCTTCGTGGGCAGGGAGAAATTGGATGTCAAAAGAGATAAATGAGATGTATCCAAGACAGAATGTGTTAACAGGATGTATTAATGCAGTTGCAAAGCAGAGAAAGCATCAGGGGGTATTTTGTTTTGGGAGAAGGCATGGTGAGGTGGTTGAGTGATGAGGAAAATCTTTGTTGTGCAAACATCATGCATAGCAGATGTGTAAGTACCCATCCATGAGAGCTCAGCTGATTTTACATGGGAATATAAATTAAAACATGGAGGGGCAACTCTTTTTAGTGTGTTCAAGGCCAGGTTGGATAGGATTTGGGCACCCTGGGCGAGTGGAGGGTGTCACTACACATGGCATGGGGGCTGGAACTAGAAGGGGTTTAAGGTCCATTCCAATCCAAATCATTCTGTGACTCTGTGAACTGACCCTGTGCCCACACCACTCTGTCAAGATTGGACCCATCTCCTGGGTTTCTGCAAATGGGCCACCCCATTTGAACTGCAAAACATCCTGGAGGTGGACGACCTCAAAAGAGTCTGTCCTGTGGTGCTGCTCATGGAGTCTGGATGGACTACACTAGTTGGATGATTTCTAGCCTAGCCCACTAGGCAAATACTATAAATACATATCTATTCCAAAATATATATATAAATATATATATATATATATTCCTGGGACAGGGTAAATGCTCTGAGCCCAAGCTCAGTGTGGAACCAATTGCATCTGGGCTCCATCAGCAGAGGAGTGGCAGCAGGGACAGGGAGGGGATTGTCCCTCTCTGCTCTGCCCTCCTGAGGCCCCAGCTGGAGTCCTGTGTCCAGAGCTGGGGCCCAACACAAGGAAGATGTGGGGCTGTTGGAGAGGGGTCAGAGGAGCCATGAAGATGCTCAGGGGGCTGGAGCAGCTCCCCTATGAAGAGGGCTGAGGGAGCTGGGCTGGTTCAGCCTGGAGAAGAGAAGGCTGTGGGGGGACCTCATTGCAGCCTGCCAGTCCCTGAAGGGAGCAGAGAAACAGGAGGGGAATCAGCTTGTTCAAGGGCAGAGACTGGCAGGACAAGGGGGATGGAGGGAAGCTGGAGGAGGGAAGGGTTAGATGAGATCTTAGGGGGAACTTCTTCACAGAGAGAGTGGTGAGGGGCTGGAACAGGCTGCCCAGAGAGGGGGTGGGTGCCCCGTGTCTGGGGGTGTTCAAGGCCAGGTTGGATGTGGCCCTGGGCAACCTTGTGTAGCTCCAGGCCTGAGGTTGGTGTCCCTGCCTGTGGCAGGGGGGTTGGAACTCTGTGACCCTTGGAGTCCCTTCCAACCCAAACCAGTCTGTGATTCTATGTTATGGGGTCTGGCATGGTGTCTGAATATGCCCTGCAACATCTAAAATGTGAGGACTATAAAATACAGAAGAGGAATGTAATAACACTCCTGTTTTCTTTAGGGGGATATAGGTCTGAAGGGAGAGAAAGGTGAACCAGGATTACCTGGGAAACCAGGCAAGACCGGACTAAGAGGTAAAGATGTAAGTAGAAGCTAACAATCCAGTCAGATGGTCATGCTGAACCCCTTGGAACACCACTCTGTACCAAGCTAACCACTCCAGGATATACCCCTTGCAAGTAGGAACAAGTGACAAGATGGGATGAGGTCTCAACACCAAAGTGGTCAAGAAATGAGTCTGGACAAACTACCTTTAATTAGCTGTGATAGTTTGGTCTCATTGATTGACCTAACTTGTTGTTTGCTCTGTCTACTCTTTCATTGCAAGTGAGGAGGTAGATCCTTTGCAGATTGTCTCTAGGGTATGTGGTAGGTTGTGTTTCAGTCCAGGTGGAACAAGTGTGTGGCACCAGGGTGTTTATGTCCCACTGCCTGGACATGGTGTTTCTTACTTTTTATTCAACATCACACTCTTCCACCACTGAGTCACATCTACCTGATGGGCAGGGACCTACATGGTGTGGAGCCACACCAGCCCTGAAGGGCTTGCTTTTGGTTTTAGGGCATAATAGTTCCCTCTTCAAGGTGGGCAAGGTTCCCATCAAGCAAGGAGACCCTCAGAAAAGCATCATAACTGGCGTTAGGAAAGCCTCTCCTAACTACAGGCAGTAGAGCTCTTTCTTCAATTTGAAGGGATGAGTTGATCCCTGAACATGAAGTGGACTAGGATCACCCAGGGAAGGCTTGAACAGAAAAGGAAGCAGCAGAGTTTCTTATCCTGAGGCACTGCTGCCCAACACCCTTGACATCAGAGTCACTGCTGATTTCAGAATAAATTAGTGGATTTTAGGGAGGGGGAGGGAGTAATTAGGGTAAAAAACTTGGTCACAGGTCGAAATGTAACCTGGCACTTTTGCATTGTGTTGTAGGGAGAATCAGGGAAGAAAGGCACCTCTGGGACCAAGGTAATCAACGGGGAGCTCACACCTTCTAGAGTTATGGAGGTACCACACACAGCAGACTCACTCATAGCTGGAGCTCTGGGTATAGTAGAGGGGAAGAAGGGCTGCACTAAGTGAAGGTCTATCCATCCCAACATCTCACTTCCAAGAGTGGCAGACTGCCCAGGAGATCCTGGGAACTGTAGAAAAGCAGGATGTCCTCTGTGAGAGGTGACATTGGGTTTGATAGCTCTTGGTAGTGGGTTTGATAGCTCTTGATAGATTTTGTTTCACTCCATATAGAACTTTAACACCCTCAAAACACTGGGCAAGGCATCACACAGGTTAGTTAAGCAACAGCTGGAAAGCAACAGCTGGAAAACAACAGCCTTTGATTTGAAGCTGACCCCTGCTTGTTTTCTTTCCTGTTTACTTGTCTTTAGGTTAGATGAGACTACAAAGAATCCTCTTCATCTCACCTTTGGCTTTTGGTTTCATCTTCCAAAGATAATGGGTGAAAAAGCCAAATAAATAAATAAATTATAAGTTCCTACTCCTCTCTTTTAGGGAGAAGTTGGTGTTCCTGGAGAACCAGGAGAGAGAGGAATCAGGGTAACAATCGTTGTTGTTATAAGTTTCTTCCTGGGTGAGTGGTGGGACATCAGGGGAGGCTGCTCTGCTGCTGCCCAGGCACCCCTGGTCTGTGCAGAAGGGGAGGACATCCTTCTCCAACCCAATGAGATTCCCCACTTAGAAATGTCCATGTGTAAATATTTCTTTCCTGACTGACAAATCATAGAGCATTCTTCTTCTTCTTTACTTTTTTTGAGCTGCTGGATGTGCTCCAAATTAGTTTCTGATTGCTTCTCCAAACCTTTTTCTTGCAGGGTCCACCTGGACTTCCAGGAAGACCTGGAGAGCAAGGGATAAAAGGGGATACAGGACAACCTGGAAAGGATGTAAGGCAACCTCTAAAGGAGCACTCAAGAGAGGGAGGACTTGGGATAGTGCAATGCCAGTCAAAGAAATAACCATAATCTTTTCCTACACTCCAGTCTGCAAGGCATAGAAAGATCCTTCCCTCTTTCCTGGGAAGGGGGTGTCCTCTTCAAAGGGAGGATGAGGTCTGTTTCTCCCTCCTTTTTGATTAGGACAATTAGGAGTGTGCACTGGGAGTTTCTGAGTGTGCAAAAACTTCCCAAGCTCCATGCTGCTGGAAGTGAAATGCTTAACACTGTCTCAGTTGGGTGAGGAAGGGAAATGATGCTCTTTGTCTGTCTGATCTCCTTCTAATAGCTTTGGAAAGCACTGCCTAGGATCAGCTGCTTTGTCAGGTCTCAAAGACATGGTGTTTCTACAAACTTTGTGAAACCAAGCAGCTGATTAGGGGCAAGTCCCTAATGAGCCAACCCCCTGAGGAAGAGGCTAATAATCTCACCCCTTATTAAATATCAGAGAACTCCTCCACAGGAGAGATGTTGAAATGCAGGTTTCATTAGCACAACTGCTCAAAGATGGGCTTGTTAGTCCTTTAGATGCTGAGCTGGCAAGAAGGGTGGCCCCCCCTCCCCTACCACAGCTTGTTCTCATCCTGCCTCTCTCTCCACCTCCTAGGGAATCACTGGAGAGAAGGGAGACAAGGGTGAATCTGTAGGTTTGCACATTCCCATTTATAACCTTGCATGAGAGTCTGTTTTTTGGGGGGGGTGTGAAACCTTGAATTGTACCACTCACTATTTTTTGGGGGGGGGGATGGGGCTATGGTGGTGTTGTATCTTCATAGGGTGAACCTGGGCTGCCTGGGACTCCAGGAAGCATTGTGAGTAATGCCTCATTTTGTTGTCTCTCACATTTTTGGGGGAGGGGGAAGGGATATGTTGAGGTTTATCATGAATCCTGGGTACACATTGCCAGGACATACTGCTTGCAACAGTGCATGTTGTGGCATGGATGTGTCACCTAGCCTTATCAGAGGTGCAAAGCAGTGCAGGTAGCTCCTCTACAGGCAAATGTATGAATTCCACCCCAAATGGCTTGTTATTGAGGATGCAAGAAAACCATGACACAGAGGACACTGCAAGCTTGCTATGAGCCCATCTGATACCTTTAGTCACTACTTGTTGGGTAATCAAGGCATCTGGGCTCCTGTTATCAAGACAGATGGATGCCTTCTAGGGAAGGTGCTCAGGCAGATGGGATGACTGGTGCTCAGGCAGATGGGATGACTCATGCTCAGGACTCTCCTGTGCCTTTGCATGGAGTTTTCCCTTGGATAAGAGGCCTAACATTGTTGGGTCATATGAAGAGACAGCAAATCAACCCAGGTTCACCAAAAATAAGGCTGGAAGACCTTTTGACAGGTTACTTGGGTGATCAGGAAGATGTTTTAGTACATGAATGGGGAAAGGGACATTTTTTCACTCTGTTGGCTTCAGCGAGGGCAAAATCATCCCAGTGCAAAACTGAACCAGTGCCTTAGGTCTGGGAGCCACAACCTCTTGGGACACCCATCCTAGACTTTATCTTCCAGCCCTAGGGGAGACAAAGGCATTGGTAGGATCTGAGTAAGAGGCTGCTTCAAAGCAAGCAAAAGGCTACCAACCACCTTCAGCTGTATGATTCCTGTGCAAAACAGTGTTTCTGACAACTTCAGAACTCAGGACAAGCCAGGAGCAAGGAGTCAGTGCCTTCTGGTGATGGATGCCTCTCTCCATCTATTGCAGCTCTCTGCTCCCAATCCTAACAACATGCTGTTTAAAACCACCCCATCTTGTGGTTTCAGCCCCCTTTTTTAGATGTTGTTATCTACTGGGGCTCCTGTTCTCCTATGTGTTCAGCACTACTTGGATTCTGGTATGTTTGGCAGTGGGACACAGGGATACCAAGCACCCCCTGTTCCCTGCAAGATTGGAAAGAGCCTCATTGCTCCAGGGTATGGCAAGATCCTTCTCTGCTACTGCATAACCATCTCACTTCATCACCCAGCCAAGTGGTTTTAGGGTTCAAAAGGCTTGTTCTCATTCATGCAGCTACCTGACTGGCTCTCAAATATCCCACTAAATGCCCACATTGGAGAGGGACCCAAGGAATGTCCTGAGCAACAGGGAAGTGATGCCTGTGTGATCCCAGCTCCCTCTGAGAGGAAATTGGAAATGCAGATGTTGACACTAACATCAGGACCACCCTGAATCTCTTACCTGTGAGAGCAAAGTATCTGCACCAGCTCCCTGTTAGTTTGAGGCAAAACATAGCAGGCTTAGGTTGTTGGCTGACTTGGAAGAAAGCAGATGTCTCTGTGCCCATGGATAAGGGCTGATGGGGATAAAAGACACGTGGAGGTGTGAGTTTGTATCAAAGGCATCACCATTCACTTGGTGAGTAAGGTTTCTTCCAATTTTTTGCAGATATCTTCTCTGGAGAACACCATCACCCTGAAAGGAGACAAGGTAAGATCTCCTTGCTGGAGAACACATAGGTTGGAGCTGAATATGTGATTATTTAAGCTGCTTCTGCAAGTGAAGAGCAGAGTTTCTCAAAATTTAGCTTAGATTCTGTGAATCCATGAGATAGTTACAAGGAAAAGCTGGTTGGTTCATGTGGCAAAGATGTTGTTAGTCTGCAGCCAGTGTGTGAGAAATAACACAATGCATGATGAAACCAGCATCTCCACTGGGAATTTTAGAGGGGATGAAGAACTGACATGTTCCTGCTGGCTTACAGGGGGATCGTGGAAAGGATGGCTTGAAAGGTGAAAGAGGTCCTCCAGGCCCAAAGGTATGTCTCAAATCCATGGATGTATCATTGTGCTAGTGCCATTGCGTTGGGCTGGCCATCTCAGATGTCTTCAGAACCACAGATATTGGGTTTTCAAAGCAGAGTTTCTGAGCTGGGCTCATAAATTTGTGTTCCCAGTGATGCTGTAGTTCTCTAACTTGATGAAGCAGATACACGACGTGTAGGCACAAAGATGCTCATGAGCCAGATGGGATAAATTCCTAAAATGTCCAGTGGTGTTTCCTTCCTTTCTTTTCCCCCTGCAAGTTGAAAAGTGTGTCAGAAAGTGATGGAAGGATCAAATGTTTCTGAAACATCATATACTTAGAGATTTTTATAGGTGGGACCAACCGCTTCATTTAACGGAGAGGAAAACGCTGCAGAAGGCAGCATCAGTGGATACAGGAGCATCTGATTGGCACAAGATCTGTGTCTTTGCAAAGGCAAGGACTCATCCAGGTGACAGGCATGGGCTGTGCCTCAGATGTTCATCTAGTGCAGCCCCACAACGTGGCACCTTCCCCCTGGCACACAATGGCCTGGAGACACAGCACAACCAGGGTCTTCCTGGCGCCCTTCATTCCACCGGAATCTGTCCACACAGACACCAGATTTCAGTGAAATGAAGCCCGTCAGAGAGGCAGGTTAGCCCTCACTTCAGCAGATACTCCTCACCCCACCACTGGAATTCCCAAGCCATCACAGATAATCCATCGTTTCATCCACAACTGTGACCCAGGATCAGTCACCTGGAGAACCACACCATGCTGGGCAATAAAAACAGCCAGCCCATCCTTGCTGTGTTAGGATTCCAACCCACTGAAGATATTTGACCCAATGTGGGCCACCAAGACCTGATTTGATGATGTTCATGTCCAGGGCTGCCCTATGAAATGCAGCCAGCAGCTCTGTCTGAAGGAGGAGCGAAGGAGACAGTTGAGCAGGGGAGGATTCAGCCCTCTGAGACAATGGAGATTTTTCTGGGGTCACTGAGCAGGCTGGTGTCTGAGTAAGGGTCAGATAGGTGACTCTTGCTCCTCTTCTTGCTGCTAATTGACATAATCACAGAGGTTGGAAGGGACCTCCAGAGAGTGTCAGGTCAAACCCCCCTGCCAAAGCAGGGTCCCTAGGACAGGTCACACAGGTCGGTGTCCAGATGGGGCTGGAATATCTCCAGAGAAGGAGACTCCACACCCCCCTGGGCAGCCTGTCCCAGGGCTCCCTCACCCTCACTGGGAAGAAGTTCTTCCCCACATTGGGGTGGAACTCCCTGTGCTCCAACTTGAGGCCATCACCCCTTGTCCTGTCCCCACAGACACTGAGAAGAGACTGGCCATGTCCCCCTGTGTCCCACCCTTCAGCTATTTACAAACATTAATGACTTAAGAGTTGTTCTTCTTCATTTGAAGGGAGAACCAGGTCCACCAGGCAAAGGAGTGGAAATGAAGGTAAATAAAATTTATAGAGCCTATTAATGTTACAAACACCTCCCTCTGGGGGTGGGATGGCAGAGGGGACGCCATGTGCACCCCAGGTTTAACCATCAAGCACAGGACCAGATTCCTGGGCTGGAGGAGAGAGGAGAAGTTCTGATCATTCTTTCCTCTTGCAGGATCTGGAGAGGCTTTTTGAAGCAAATGGTATCAAGGTAGGCAACTCTTTGACCTTCCTTCTAACAGGGTTATTGTGATTAAGCTTTTCCATCTATTCCACCTGGCCTTCTGGAGATGATGTGTGCTCCCCCAGGTTCCACACTGGCATTTATGAGAAGGAAAGGTTCTTACATTTCCCTACACAGCTTACCATATATATTTAAATACTTCTTGGACAGCTTTTCTGCTGCTATGTTATGGGGTGGATCATGGCTTTGAAGCCCATGTGACATTAAGACTTGGCAAACCCCCATTCAGAGCTTGGTACTATCAACTGGGTTGGCTTCTACTTCAGCACCTGGGTATGCACAACCAGTGTGGGTCTTTTGTTGCTGGCTGTGCAGACCCAGTGCTAAAGTAAAGGAACAACCCAAAATGGACTTTGCACTAAACAGGAGACACTCTGGGTGCTCTGGCCAGTTTATGTGTCCTGTTTGGGTTGTTCTCTTGTTCTGAACACAAAGAATAGGGAACTATCATGGTGCAGTACAGCAGTGTTAGACTGGTGGCCTCCATCTCCAGTTGGAAGGTTACCATCAACCTCAGGAGGTGTGACTAGGCACAGAATTCCAGACTGGTAGAGGTTGGAAGGACTTCTGGAGATCATCTAGTCCAACCCCACTGCTAAAGAAGGATCAGCTAGAGTAGGTTGCACAGGATCACATCTGGATGGGTTTTGAATCTCTCCAGAGGAGACTCCACAACCTCTCTGTGCAGCCTGTCCCAGGGCTCAGGCACCCATAGAGTGAAGTAGTGGTTCCTCATATTGACGTGGACTCACAGACTCATAGACTGGTCTGGGTTGGAAGGGACCCCAAGGATCACTGAGCTCCAACCCCCCTGCCACAGGCAGGGACACCAACCTCAGGCCTGGAGCTACACAAGGTTGCCCAGGGCCCCATCCAACCTGGCCTTGAACACCCCCAGACACGGGGCACCCACCCCCTCTCTGGGCAGCCTGTTCCAGCCCCTCACCACTCTCTCTGCAAAGAACTTCCCCCTAAGATCCAATCTAACCCTTCCCTCCTCCAGCTTCACTCCATCCCCCTTGTCCTGCCAGTCTCTGCCCTTGAACAAGCTGATTCCCCTCCTGTTTCTCTGCTCCCTTCAGGGACTGGCAGGCTGCAATGAGGTCCCCCCACAGCCTTCTCTTCTCCAGCCTGAACCAGCCCAGCTCCCTCAGCCTCTCTCCATAGGGGAGCTGCTCCAGCCCCCTGATCATCTTTGAGGCTCCTCTGACCCCTCTCCAACAGCCCCACATCTTTCTTGTGTTGGGCCCCAGCTCTGGACACAGGATCCAGCTGGGGCCTCAGGAGGGCAGAGCAGAGAGGGACAATCCCCTCCCTGGCCCTGCTGCCACCCCTCTGCTGATGGAGCCCAGGATCCCATCCCCCTTCCCAGCTGCAGGAGCACACTGCTGGCTCATGGGAAGCTTCTCATCCCCCAGAACCCCCAGGTCCTTCTCAGCAGGGCTGCTCCCCAGGAGCTCTTCTCCCAGTCTGTATCTATGGCTGGGATTCCTCTGGCCCAAGTGCAACCCCTGACCCTTGGCAGTGTTGAACCTCATTAGGTTCACCCAGGGCCACCTTTCCAGCCTCTCATGATCCCTCTGGATGGCTCCTTTCCTTCTGTTGTGTCAACTACACCACTCAGCTTGGTGCCATCCACAAACGTGCTGAGGGTGCACTCCCTGTGTTCCAGTTTGTGCCCATTGCCCCTTGTCCTATCACTGGGCACCACTGAGAAGAGTCTGCCTCCTTCTTCTGGACACTGATTCAATGAAATGCAATCATGCTGAATAGATTGATAGAGGTGTAGCTTAAGAGACAATTAATATAACTTTAATATATGAATTTTCATAGGTTTAAGAATAGACTGGTTTAAGAGCAAGCTGTAAGTGTGTAAGCTGCTTGTGGGAGCAGCTGCAAGACTTAACCATAACAATGCAACAGTCCCAGCCTTGAAGATAAAAGATAAGAATTTGTGTTTTTAGGAGTAGGTTAGTTTTGAATTTTAGCAGAATTTGGCTGTGATCACATCAGCTGTTTCATGAAGGCAGCTACAAAACTGACCCCTAATAGTGCAACAGCCTTGGAACTAGAGGAAGTAGGAGATAGAGGAGTCATAAATAATACTAATGACCCATTAAAAGACAGAGTATATCTTGTTTTCAGTGAAAAACTAACTAGTAGGTGCAGGTGTTGGGAGCCCAGATAAGCATGGAGAAGAAGCACAAAGAGCATGCTCTATCTGGGAGGAATTCATATAAATGACTTGTTAGAAATAATTGGCATAACTCTGCCTTTTCCTAGAACTTATAATGAATATGTGGAGGTAATCTGTATAAATATGAGAAATTTGGCTTTAATAGCAGCACACATTTGGAGGAGCAACCCCCTGTGTGCCCAGTGCTGCAATAAAGGATACCTGCTTCAGAGCCATCAGGGATAGTGAGCTTTGATCCCAGCTTTCTGAGGCATCAACACCCACCCTTTAGCTATTGATCAGTATTGATCAGATCCCCTCTCAGTTTTCTCTTCTCCAGGCTAACCAGCCCCAGCTCTCTCAGCCCTTCCTCACACAAGAGATGCTCCAGGGCCCTCATCATCCTTGTACCCTCCTCTGGCCTCTCTCCTGTAGTTCCCTGTCTATCTTGAGCCTCCCTTGACCTCAGCTTTTAGTCTCTACCAAGCAGGTACATATAATTGAGCTTGTTACCTTCAGCAAATTTCTGTAAGCTTGAGATGTGACTGAGTGAAGTGAGGGACTGACCAATCTGGTCTAATGTAGGCATTTTATTGAGGATAGGGATACCCACCCCATAAGCACCACTGATCAGTTCCTAGACACCCAGACTGTAGACACCTGTATTTAAATCAGGTGCTGGTTTTGGGGCATATGGCTTCACCAGGTGCTCTGTGACCCCACTGGAAGGGCATCAGTTCATTGTTTCAGCATTGTGAGCCAGGAACAAGAGGGTGGCACTGAGCTGCTGCCTTAATGGTCCCCACTGGTTGCAGCTGGCACTGCTGAAGGACCTCTCCAACGCGCTCCTGAGGGATGGGCTGGATGGGCTGATGCAGCAGCTTGGTGGCTCCAGGACAAGCAAGACCTCCAGGAGAAAGCAGGTACCTCTACACACCACTGAACACAGCATGTGTATTGTCATCAGTCATCCTCAGGGGGCAGAAAGACCTTGAAGGAAATGAGAGAGAGAGAAATGAATCATTGAAGGCTTCAGGGTCACCCCTGTCATCAGGTGGGTTATGGTGACTTGCAGACACAGATAAATTGGAAGAGACTAGTGGCTCACACCAGGAACGTGGATCTTCAAGTTAAACTCTTTTCTTCAGGGGAAATAATCTGTCAACACTTGTTGTCTGATGCAAGTAGGCAAAAACCATCATAGAATCATAGAATCATAGACTGGTCTGGGTTGGAAGGGACCCCAAGGATCACAGAGCTCCAACCCCCCTGCCACAGGCAGGGACACCAACCTCAGGCCATCCCCTTTGTCCTGCCATTGTCTATCCTTTTAAAAAGTTGAATCCCCTCCTGTTTCTCTGCTCCCTTCAGGGACTGGCAGGCTGCAATGAGGTCCCCCCACAGCCTTCTCTTCTCCAGGCTGAACCACCCCAGCTCCCTCAGCCTCTCTTCATAGGGGAGCTGCTCCAGCCCCCTGAGCATCTCCATGGCTCCTCTGACCCCTCTCCAACAGCCCCACATCTTTCTTGTGTTGGGGCCCAGCTCTGGACACAGGACTCCAGCTGGGGCCTCAGGAGGGCAGAGCAGAGAGGGACAATCACCATCCTCCAAAGCCATCAGCCTCTTCATGTCCTTTGAGGACTGGGGGTTGCTGGAGAGGTGGGTGTGTGATGGGGGGCAAAGCAGCTGAAAGAATGACAAAAGATCACATTGGGAGCCTCAAAAACATGAGGGATCCTCCCAGGACAGCAGGGCTAGCTTGGAAGGAAGGCTTGGAGGTGGCCAGATTGCTTACTACTCACTCCATCCTGGTTCAGAAAGGTGACCAGGTGGGACACAGCATGCTGGAGAGGTGGGGCAGAAGGCAGAAATAACCCATCAGGACCCAGCTCTTTGCATGCATGGTTCCCAGGAGCTCAGGTTGGTCATGGCTACACTAACTCACTTTTTTTGATGTTGCAGGATTCACTGGTGTTTGATGCTTCTCATGATGCCCTGCCCAGCACTCAAGAAGCAGAAGAAGCACAGAGCCTGGAGGTGGAGGCTCTGTTTAGTGTGCCAGTGTCTGCAGGACTCCCTGAGGTGAAAATAAGCAGTGGAGCAGATGGGGTGTAGTTAAGTAGATCTGTCCTCCTGTCCATCTGGTCTGCTGCAGCAATAACATTGAGAGATTGCACATCCAGTGCATACCAGCTGTCCATCAGCTCCCAGTCTGTGCTCCAGTGATGCCTCCTGATGATCCTGCTCCCTTCCTCTCCAACCTTCTTGTCTTCTGAGCAAAAACCAGCATGGACTGGGCTGGTTTCAAGCCTTCCCCATGCTGATTTTCTGTTGAACTTGCCCTGCAAGTTCTTACTTAGAGGCTGTAATCATGGTGTGTCTCTCCTGCTCGAGCAGAGATGGATCCAGTCCTGCTCCCAGACCAGGTTGAGGCTGCCCAAGAGGGAGGAGTCCCTCAATGGCTCCACAGCCCTTGTTTGCTTGAGTGACCAGGCTTATTGGTACTAAAAATCTAGTCACCTGCATCCTTTGCAATTGCAAGTAACAGACAGTGGGTGGTTATGGGAATTAGGAGTTTATTGGCAGTGCTAAGGCTTTGGGGCCCCAACACAAGAAAGATGTGGGACTGTTGGAGAGGGGTCAGAGGAGCCATGAAGATGCTCAGGGGGCTGGAGCAGCTCCCCTATGGAGAGAGGCTGAGGGAGCTGGGCTGGTTCAGCCTGGAGAAGAGAAGGCTGTGGGGGGACCTCATTGCAGCCTGCCAGTCCCTGAAGGGAGCAGAGAAACAGGAGGGGAATCAGCTTGTTCAAGGGCAGAGACTGGCAGGACAAGGGGGATGGTTTAAAGCTAAAGGAGGGAAGGGTTAGAGGAGATATTAGTGGGAAGTTTTTTACAAAGAGAGTGGTGAGGGGCTGGAACAGGCTGCCCAGAGAGGGGGTGGGTGCCCCTTCCCTGGGGAAGTTCAAGGCCAGGTTGGATGGGGCCCTGGGCAACCTTGTGTAGCTCCAGGCCTGAGGTTGATGTCCCTGCCTGTGGCAGGGGGGTTGGAGCTCTGTGACCCTTGGGGTCCCTTCCAACCCAGACCAGTCTGTGATTCTATAATTCTAATCTCTATGCTGAACCCAAGTTCCAATGTGGTCCAGCACACCTTCAGCAATACCATCAGAGGGTTGTATCCAGGTCACCTCTCATAGCAGCTGGAGGAGACATGGATCTTAATTTCCCTGAACTAGTCAGGTCCTGGAAAGGGATAGTCCAGGAAATAGTACCTGCAGCTGTGGTGGGGGTTTTCTGACCGTCTTTGTATGACACCCAAGAAGTGAGTCACCTCCCATAAACCTTTGTTGGCCACTGGGAGGAAATGTTGTGTCTCACTGGAGTGCAAGAGCTGTGATTGGTGTTTGGAGCTAACTCATGATGATTTCATCTTCCTTTGTGGTTGGTTTAACAATGACCCCATGGCTCAGGCACTTGGGGTGAGACAGGCTCATCCAAGCACTCACTGTGATCTCAGGTGAGACATGTTGCTGTTCTGGATCATTGCATCCTGGCTGATAGCAGTTTAGGGGGTTGGGAGGGTAGGAAGTGCTCATCAGCAGATGTGCTTGCACCAAGAGACCCAAACTGGAGGTGTGCCATTAGTCCTGGAGCTAGAAATGCTGGGATTTGGGGTACAGAGACACCAAGACTGTCTTATTTGGGCTTTGGGAGTCCAACCCAATCTGGCAGAAAGGGTTGGGGACCTCTCTGCTCATCAAAGTCACCCTGTCTAGGCTGGACTCCCACCAGGGAGTTGGTGAAGGGGTCAAAGCCAGCCCTCCAACCCAAGAACCTTTGCAGTCTACCCCAGCCTATCCTTGTTGGCTCTTCCCAAATAAGATAAAAGAGGGGTCTTGGCACCTTAACTCTCCAGCCTTGTCCTGCTGTCCCTGAGAATGCTGTTATTTTCATGGCAGTGCTGGTAAAGCAGAGTATTGTGGATGGTGTCTTGGCTTAGAAAAAAGTAACCTTCTTTGGTCTCCACAGGGTCCAACTGCTGGTGGTTCTGAACCTGAGAACCAGTACCTAGGAAACCCTCCTGAGTCCTTGGAGAAACCATCTGAGGGAAGAATGAAGGAGAGAGACTCAAGAGGGATGAATATTTCTCTCAGCAGTGTATGTAAATGCCTGTTCAGTGACTTTTAATTAATTTTCCCTTCCTGCTGATTTACTAGATGCAAGGGAATTGCATTTCTCAGGAGCTTGATTGGACAAATTGTTGCAGTTCTGTGAGTTTTCCCCTATTTTACTGTAGCAAAAAGCTAAGTTAGAGAAAGGATAAGGATCTTTGCATGAAGTGGTGTCAGAGCTTGGAAAAGGGTCTATCCTGCTTTCCATAGAATCACAGAATCATAGAATGGCATGGGTTGGAAGGGATCCCAAGGATCACAGAGCTCCAACCCCCCTGCCACAGGCAGGGACACCAACCTCCAGGCCTGGAGCTACACAAGGTTGCCCAGGGCCCCATCCAACCTGGCCTTGAACACCTCCAGGGATGGGGCATCCACCCCCTCTCTGGGCAGCCTGTTCCAGCCCCTCACCACTCTCTCTGCAAAGAACTTCCTCCCAGTATCTCACCTAACCCTTCCTTCCTTTAGTTTTAATCCATTCCCCCTTGTCCTGCCATTGTCTAACCTTCTAAAAAGTTGAATCCCCTCCTGCTTATAAGCTCTCTTCAGGGACTGGCAGGCTGCAATGAGGTCCCCCCACAGCCTTCTCTTCTCCAGGCTGAACCAGCCCAGCTCCCTCAGTCTCTCTTCATAGAGGAGCTGCTCCAGCCCCCTGAGCATCTTCGTGCCTCCTCTGACCCCTCTCCAACAGTCCCACGTCTTTCTTGTACTGGGGGCCCAGCTCTGGACACAGGACTCCATTTGCTCTGGTAATTAGGGAGATTCTTGCTTATCCATCCCCCTCTGCAGAGCTTGGCTGTGCCCCCAACACCCAGAGAAGATGATCTGCAAGGAAACCAATCAATGGAGCTTCTCAGGTCCCTGGAGGAGAGAGCGGAAGGACAACCACAGTGGGACACCAGCCATGTATGTCTTCCCCAGCAGTTCTGGGCAGTAGACCAAGGTGGAGATAAGTGATAGACTGGAAGGGCCTGAGATGCACATCTCTCACCTGGTGCTCTTAGCCCTCCCCCACAGATTCACAGTACAGTAGGGGTTGGCAGGGACCTACTGAGATCATCTAATCCAACCCCCTGTCAGAGCAGAGGAGGGTGCACAGGGCAGTGTCCAGGCAGGTTTGGGATCTCCCCAGGGAAGGAAACTCCACAACCTCTCTGTGGGTGCCCAGGGCTTGGGCTTCCTCTACATCCTCTACTTCCTCTACATCCCTGGATGAAACCACTCTTCAAATGTGGGACCTGGGCAGGAGGTTGATGGCCAAACTTGTCCTTTGCATAGCCAGGAAAGTGGAGACCCCCCAGAGCCCTTTGGTAAATGTTTTATTGGTTAATTACCCACTTTTTTGGGGGGGGAGGGGAAGGGACAATCTCTTTCTAGTCTGAATTGATCTGGCCACAGTATCTGTCCTGGTTTTTGGGTTTAGTTGCTTGAATAGTTGGTGATTCCTACTACTTTATTTTAATCAGACTTATAATATTGCAGGGACTGTGCAGCCCCCAGACAGGGAATTTCAGATGACAAGAGATTTCCTTTTCCTTCTTACTTTCCACAGATGTCTCAGAATAGTCTGCAGACCCTCAGGTCTCCCTGCACAGCATCAGTCTTTTAGACTCTGGTATGCACCCTCCTGAGTCCAGCTCTGGAGTGTAGAGTCTGATTCCCTTAAAGAAGAGCATTTTAGGGTCTAATCAAGAATTGGGGGGCTTTCTCCTTTTTTTATGGACTCAGCAACAAGAGCAAATTCTAATTTAACAAGACTTTTGTGGATCAGCTGAGCCAAGGTGATTATCCCAGTGGAAACATGAAGCAGAGTGGCTCACCTTACCCCTTCCATCAAGTTCTTAATAAGTCAAAGTGGTTTGCTACTCCAATTCAGCTGAGGGTTGGGAGCATGGCAGAGGATTCCTCCATAGCCAGGAGTTACAGCTGGTTTACAAGCACAAGTGTACATCCCTTCTAAGACACATCCTACCATTTCCAGCAAAGTTGGAGGATGCATCCAGGGTAATAGCAGCAGTTACCACAGCTCAGCTGATGACCAATAAATTGTGCTGTTGCTGCAGTGTGGCTGTATGACCCCTAACATCTCATTTCACCTTCTTTCCTGCCTCTTTCCTCCCCCATGGAATGCATTTTCTTCTGAGAGCCCCAACCACACTCCATGGACCTAGCGCCCTCCTGTTTGAGCATCGTTCTAACTGCAAGTGCAAAGCCCAGCAAAATCCATTCATCCAGTGCTGTTTAAGCCCCTTTGTGTGCTGATTTGCTCCTCTGAAATGCAGGGAACTCTCCTTTTGAAAATACCCAGAGTCAGGCTGCCAACAGCCTCAGAAAGTGGAAGGAAAAATCCCTTGGAAGTTTGCTGGCAGCTAGGAATGACATTAGTAGGGATATTTCTAGGAACAGCAGTGAGGGGGTAGCTTGAGGTGGGGAGACTTTGTTGGAGGAAATCTCTCTCTGATTTAGGCTGAACATTGGCTTCTGTTCCCATTGCTTTAGCAGTCTCCTATATGGCTCTGCAAATTAACTCCACTCTGAATCATGAGGCCAGAACACACAATATTGCAGGAGCCACGAGAGGGCTCCCAGCACAAACACACACATGGGTAAGCTGCAGCCCTGGAGAGGGTGGCCTGTGCTGTTAGCATCCTTCAGCTTTGTTTCTCCTGTCAGGAAGAGAAGGACCTGGGGGTGTTGGGTGACTGCAGGCTGAATATGAGCCAGCAGTGTGCCCAGGCAGCCAAGAAGGCCAAGGGCATCCTGGCTTGTATCAGAAATAGTGTGGCCAGTAGGTCTGGGTTGGGGATTGTGCCCCTGGACTGGGCACTGGTGAGGCTGCAGCTGGAGTGCTGGGTCCAGTTCTGGGCTCCTCAGCATCAGAAGGACATTGAGGTGCTGGAGGGAGTGCAGAGAAGGGCAACCAGGCTGGGGAAGGGGCTGGAGGGCAAATCCTCTGAGGAGCAGCTGAGGGAGCTGGGGGTGTTGAGGCTGGAGAAGAGGAGGCTGAGGGGAGACCTTCTCCCCATCCACCTCCCCCGCCCTGCCAGGAGGGTGCAGAGAGGTGGGCGCTGGTCTCTTCAGCCAGGGGCCAGGAGCTGGGCCAAGGGGCAATGGGCTCAAGCTGCCCCAGGGCAGGGTCAGCTCAGCTGGGAGGGCAAAGTTCTTCCCTGGCAGAGTTGTGGGGCTGTGGCACAGGCTGCCCAGGGAGGGGGCTGAGTCCCCAGCCCTGGGGGTGTTGAACAGAGGGGAGATGAGATGCTCAGGGATCTGGTTTAGTTTAGGATGGGATTGGTTGGACTTGATGATCTTAAAGGTCTTTTCCAACCTTGAGATTCTGTGATTCCTCCTGGATGCACCACATCCCTTGGGTGGAAATGGTTCAGTTGGAGGGAAACCTGGAAGCACAGAGGATGGAGCCCAAACCCTCTTGTTTCTTGTAGGATTGGGCTGTGCATGATGCTGGCTGAGGTGGGAGCTTTTTGCTGTCTTCTTCTTGAAAGCAGGTAGAGCTCAATGCCTGTGGACCTGCACACCGATACCATGGAAGTGGGGGGGGGGGTCACAAATCTGTGGCTCCATTTGAAACTGTACAATTTGTCTGTACTGGATGGGCTCTGTGAGCAGACACCTCAAAGCTTCACATATAGCCCTACATGGAGTTTTTAATGACACAGACACAGCATCTTCTTCCTCATCTTCTTCCTCAATGACATGGGAGTGTCCCCTATTTGTTTGATGGTGAGGTTGCACCTCGAGTGCTGTGTCCAGTTTTGGCCCCTCACTACAAGAAGGATGTTGAGATGCTGGAGCGTGTCCAGAGGAGGGAAAAGAAGCTGATGAAGGTTCTGGAGCACAAGTCCTGTGAGAAATGGCTGAGGGAGCTGGAGCTTTTTAGTCTTGAGAGAAGGAGGCTGAGGGGAGACCTCATCTCTCTCTACAACTACCTGCTAGGTGGTTGCAGAGTTGTCAGGGTTGATCTCTGCTCCCCAACAACAAGTGATAGGACAAGAGGAAATGGCTTAAATTACACCAGGGGAGATTTGGGTTGGATATCAGGAAGAATTTCCTCACTGGAAGGGTTGTCAGGCACTGGGACAGGCTGCCCAGGGAGGTGGTGGAGTCACCATCCCTGGAGGGATTTCACAGGCATGTGGATGAAGTGCTTAAGGACATGATCTAGAGGTGGCTGGGCAGGGTTAGGCTGTGGTTGGGCTTGATGATCAAAAGGGTCTCATCCAACCCAGGTGATTCTCTGATTCTATGTCTGGGAGCTAAGTGCATCCATGTGCCCAGACACTGTGGCTGCAACACCCAAAAGGAAAAGGAACTGAGTGGCCACGTCAAATGTGACATCTGGACAGAAACTGTCCTCAGTCATCAGGGGCATAAGCAATTAATGTAATCCCTGCACCCCAAGGACCAAAAGGAACCTCCACATCCTCTTTGGGGTGACACTTTTTTAATAAGGTGCCATGGGAAGTGCAGAGAAGAGCCAGAAAAACTGATCATAGAATCATAGAATGGCAATGGGTTGGAAGGGACCCCAAGGGTCACAGAGCTCCACCCCTCCTGCCACAGGCAGGGACACCAACCTCAGGCCTGGAGCTACACAACGTTGCCCAGGGCCCCATACAGCCTGGCCTTGAACATCCCCAGGGATGGGGCACCCACCCCCTCTCTGGGCAGCCTGTTCCAGCCCCTCACCACTCTCTCTGCAAAGAACTTCCCCCTAATATTTCCTCTACCCCTTCCCTCCTCCAGCTTCACTCCATCCCCCTTGTCCTGCCAGTCTCTGCCCTTGAACAAGCTGATTCCCCTCCTGTTTCTCTGCTCCCTTCAGGGACTGGCAGGCTGCAATGAGGTCCCCCCACAGCCTTCTCTTCTCCAGGCTGAACCAGCCCAGCTCCCTCAGCCTCTCTCCATAGGGGAGCTGCTCCAGCCCCCTGAGCATCTTCATGGCTCCTCTGGCCCCTCTCCAACAGCCCCACATCTTTCTTGTGTTGGGCCCCAGCTCTGGACACAGGACTCCAGCTGGGGCCTCAGGAGGGCAGAGCAGAGAGGGACAATCCCCTCCCTGTCCCTGCTGCCACCCCTCTGCTGATGGAGCCCAGGATCCCATCCCCCTTCCCATCTCCAAGAGCACACTGCTGGCTCATGGGAAGCTTCTCATCCCCCAGAACCCCCAGGTCCTTCTCAGCAGGGCTGCTCTCCAGGAGCTCTGATTTGTATGTGGCTTGCAGACCCATTTATCACAGGAGACACAAGACTGGGCACTTTTTAGCCAAACTCTGGGTGCCTGAGCTGACTTGATTTCCATATCGAAGACCTTGCGCAGGGAGGAGATACCAAATGTTAAAGGGCTCTTTAATCTTGCTGTGAACGTCAGGAGAGCCTCAGGGAGGAAACCAGACACTTATAATTCAGATGGGAAATTAGTGCTCAAGCTGATTAACCCTGGGAGCAGGCTGTAGGGAGACAGGACAAGGCAGTGATTGTCTGTCTGTCTGGAGTTATCAGGAGCAGAGCTCAGGGGGCTGGAAGAAAGTTTGCACATTGGGTTTATAGAGATGATCTCCTGCCCCATTGGGGTTAGTGTTCAAAAGCCCCACAGGTTGATTAGCATGTGCAATATCACAGAATCACAGGGGTTGGAAGGGACCTCCAGAGATCATGGGGTCCAACCCCCCTGCCAAAGCAGGGTCCCTAGGTCAGGTCACACATGTTGGCATCCAGATGGGGCTGGAATATCTCCAGAGAAGGAGACTCCACACCCCCCTAGGCAGCCTGTCCCAGGGCTCCCTCACCCTCACTGGGAAGAACATCCAACAGTGATGCCACACCTAGGTGTTTGGCAATAATTACTGATGTAATCCTACAAGCTGGTATTGCCAGACACCTTTTTCTGAACCCCAGGACTCTCCATCAAATGATGAGTTGTTTGAAAGGTGGGCTGATAGCATCACCCTTCCTGCTCTCATGTCTGATAATCCCCATTTGGTCAGGGCATTTGTAAACGTGGAACAGCTGCCACAAGTTCTTTTTAGGGCACTTCAACCCAACTTCAATGCTGGGATCTGCATTCTGGGGGTGTTTTCCTTGGTTGCATTTGGTATAAAATCCCTTTTATCTTCAGGAGGAGGGAAAAGGCTGAAAAGTGGCTGAAAAAACTGTTCAGCCTGGAGATAAGAAGCCTGAGAGGGGATCTGATCACTGGTTATCAATAGCTGAAGGGTGGGACACAGGGGGACATGGCCAGTCTCTTCTCAGTGTCTGTGGGGACAGGACAAGGGGCGATGGCCTCAAGTTGGAGCACAGGGAGTTCCACCCCAATGTGGGGAAGAACTTCTTCCTAGTGAGGGTGAGGGAGCCCTGGGACAGGCTGCCCAGGGGGGTGTGGAGTCTCCTTCTCTGGAGATATCCAAGACCTCTTTGGATGCCTCCCTGTGCAACCTGTCCTAGGGACCCTGCTTTGGCAGGGGGGTTGGACCTGTTGATCTCTGGAGGTCCCTTACAACCCCTACAGCTCTGTGATTCTGTGAAAATGCAGTCCAAAGGTAGGGAAACAGGAGCAGCCCCTCTCTCCCTGCAGCTCCTGCATCCTCCCATCCCCGGTGGGTCCCACAGCCGAACTGAGCTCAGCGCAGGGCGATGAGAGGGGAGCAGAATGAAGCTGGTTGTTTTCCCATCAGCAGCAGCTGTAATCACGGATTTTTTACCTGTTAAAAAGGTTCATGGGGCCCTAGAGAGAAGCAACCTGTAATAGCCCAAGAGCTTCATCTCAGAGGTGCAATTTCTGGCTGACAGGAGTTAATGGAGGAAGCAAATTAACTGATATAAAGAGGCAGGATGAGCCCAGGTACACGTGCCTGTGTGAGAAGCGGTGGCTGGTTACTCTTTCCTTGGATGAGCCACTTCTTTGGCATTACAGGACCATACTGGTCATTTCCTGCCTCCTCCATCCCCCAAATTCCCTGCAGTTAAGCTTACTCATTTTCAGAGTTAATTCACATAAATGCCTCTGGTTGTGTCCATGTGGATAAACCCATAGCCAATTTTCCTACCTGATACCTTCTTGGCCTGTCCTATATCTCTTTCCTCTACCTCTTTCTTTGTGGGATTATATTTTTTCTCTCCCTTTTATTTCCATTTTTCTCTTTCCTGTCCTAATTCTATCTGTTCCTTTCCCCCTTTTCTCCCTTTTCTATTTTCCTTTTATTTTTACACTCCCATCTGCCACCAGTAAATAATTTCCTTAGAAAACAGCAGCCTCTCTACTTTTCTTTGAGGTCCCTTATTGCTCACATCTCAGAGCAGGAAACTGATAAAATTGCAGAGGAATTGCAGAATGAAGGAGAGTTATTAACCCCTCCAATTTCCTACCACCCTGATAAATGACAGTTTTATGAGCCTGCGTGCATACAGGTCTTGTTCAGAACCTCAGTGAGGTCTTGGCAACCCATGGGCTTGCCTTGACGCTGCCTGGTGATGCTATTCATACATCTGCAAATTGAATGTGGACCCATGCTAAAGAGCAGTGGTGTTTTACAGCCATCTGCATGCAGATGAGCTGTGACCTAGTGCAGGATGAATGGGAACATCCACATCGTCCCACGTGATGGTGCCATCTGACCCATGCCGATCTTCTATGCCTAAGTCTTGGAGATGTTTCTCTAGCTTGTCCCATAAAACCCACCCAAGAAGGGCACTCCACAGCTCCCCTGAGCAATCTGTGTCAGCACGTCATCGACCACTCTTTTATTCCTCCTTCTGTCATCCTTGGCATCTTACTGGAAAGAATTTCTATTTTAATTGGACAAAAAAAACATCTTTTTTTTTCCATCCTTATGTATTTTGGTGAGTCAGAAGCTTCCTGGGTTCATTAGCCACTAGGTGAAACTATCACCTGTCTAGTTAATATCCATCAGATCAGAACTATCATGCCTGCAAACCTGACAGCATCATGTCCAGGGCCAGACTAACCAGCATTTCTTGGAAATCCTTCATTTAGGACTTATTTTCCCTTAACTTCAACTATCTAAAAGTTTCAATGGGTACTTCTAAGTGAAGTTAATTGAGATGATTCCAGGGCTTTGTTCTGGAACAAAAAAACTGTGGGAATAGTGCTAAATAACTGCACCCCATCCTGATTTTTTTCCTCTCCTTCATGTGCTTCTGCCACATCTCAGGATTGGGGTTTGGGTACAAGGAGGAGCATGGCTTGCTTTCATTAGAAATAAACTCACTGCTTTTTGGGATTTCTTGTTCATAGAATCATAGAATAGTTTGGGTTAGAAGGGACCTCAAAGATCATAAAATTCCACACCCCTGCCATGGGCAGGGACACCTCTCACCAGCCCAGGCTGCTCAAGGCCCCATCCAACCAGGCCTTGAACACCTCCAGGGAGGGGGCAGCCACCACTTCCCTCCCTGTGCACCCTGTGCCAGGGTCTCACCACCCTCGTAGTGAAGAATTTATTCTTAATATCCAGTCTAAATCTACCCCTTTCCAATTTAAACCCATTCCCCCTCGTCCTGTCACTCCAGGGCTTCTAAAAAGTCCCTTCCCAGCTTTCTTGTAGCCCCTTCAGGGACTGGAAGGCTGCTATAAGATCTCCCTGGAGCCTTCTCTTCTCCAGGCTGAACCAGCACAACTCTCTCAGCCTGGCTTCATAGGAGAGATGGTCCAGCCCTCTGATCACCTTTGTGGCCTCCTCTGGACCCATTCCAACAGTTCCATGTCCTTCTTATGTTGGGGACTCCAGAAATGGACACAGCACTCCAGGTGGTGGTCTCACAAGAGCAGAGGTGGCAGAAATCACCTTCATAGAATGGCATGGGTTGGAAGGGACCCCAAGGATCATAGAGCTCCAACCCCCCTGACACAGGCAGGGACACCAACCTCAGGCCTGGAGCTACACAAGGTTGCCCAGGGCCCCATCCAACCTGGTCTTGAACACCTCCAGGGATGGAGCATCCATGCCCTCTCTGGGCAGCCTGTTCCAGCCCCTCACCACTCTCTCTGCAAAGAACTTCCCCCTAAGATCTCATCTAACCCTTCCCTCCTCCAGCTTCACTCCATCCCCTTGTCCTGCCATGGTCTCCCCTTTTAACAAGCTGATTCCCCTCCTGTTTCTCTGCTCCCTTCAGGGACTGGCAGGCTGCAATGAGGTCCCCCCACAGCCTTCTCTTCTCCAGGCTGAACCACCCCAGCTCCCTCAGCCTCTCCTTGTAGGGGAGCTGCTCCACCCCTTCCTTGACCTGCTGGCCACCAAAGCTACACTGCAGTGCTTCCACTGTGTGGTTCAGGGAATAATTACTGTATGCTGAGATATCCAGCAGCTAGGAATATTGTCATTTTTACAATGGCAAGTAGATTACTGTTGCTAATATGGAAAAGAACAAACAATGTCCAAGCCAGGCCAGTAACTAATTTTACAAGCTTTACTGTGAGTGCTTTAAATATATATTGGCCAAAATGATGAGCACTGCAAACATCCCCAAGTGGCAGATTAACCTGTAGACAGTAATAGGCATTAATCATCATCTACTTCCAATCAGGTACATTTGGTACATTAAGTATATAGTGGGTGTGATGCTCTGCTAGGGCTGGTGCAGGGAGGGAGTTAAAGTTCAAAGTTGCAATATTTTAAGTGGGTTTTATTTCTTTGAAATAGCAGTAAAGTTGTTGTTATTGTTATTATTATGGTTGTTATGTTATTATTATTATTATTATTATTATTATTATTATTATTATTATTATTATTATTATTATTATTATTATTATTATTATTATTATTAAATATCAGGTTCTCATTGGGATGCCATTTTCCTTCCCACAGGAAAATGTGAATTCAGGAGATGGCTCTGTGTTCCCAAGGCCCATTAGAACCAGGAGATCTGCCAAGCATGACAGACACAGGATGAAGACCCCACTTCACCACGGCGCCTTTGGGTTGGCATGTGTGGAAGAGCAGAGCCAACGACATGATCCAGGAGGAAGCAGTGAGCCTTCCTTGTTGGCTCCATCACAGGTTCATCTTCCAGGTGCCCCAGGAGCCCGGAAATCCCTGTCTGGATCCACAGTGAGTGAAGACCCCATACAATTGGGTCTTTGAGTGCATGGACACAAGAGGGACCCCACTTCCCTCTCACTTGTGCAAAGTCCCAGTGAATGTAGAGTGGGATGTGAAAGGTTAGTGATAAGGCCAATGGTATCCTGGGCTCCACCAGAAGAGGGTGGATCACAGATGCAAAATCTGGTGACTCAGTTGAAGATGAAGCCAGGGTCCTGCAGGATCAGGGTGTGACAGTGTTTGCTGTAGGTAAGTATGGACACACTGAGCTTGCATGCAGCATTGGGGGATGAGAAGCTTCCCATGAGCCAGCAGTGTGCTCTTGCAGCTCAAAAGGCCAATAGTGTCCTGGGCTCCATCAGCAGAGGGGTGGCAGCAGGGACAGGGAGGGTATTGTCCCTCTCTGCTCTGCCCTCCTGAGGCCCCAGCTGGATCCTGTGTCCAGAGCTGGGGCCCAACACAAGAAAGATGTGGGGCTGTTGGAGAGGGGTCAGAGGAGCCACGAAGATGCTCGGGGGCTGGAGCAGCTCCCCTATGGAGAGAGGCTGAGGGAGCTGGGCTTGTTCAGCCTGGAGAAGAGAAGGCTGTGGGGGAACCTCATTGCAGCCTGCCAGTCCCTGAAGGGAGCAGAGAAACAGGAGGGGAATCAGCTTGTTAAAAGGGGAGACAATGGCAGGACAAGGGGGATGGAGTGAAGCTGGAGGTGGGAAGGGTTAGATGAGATCTTAGGGGGAAGTTTTTTACAGATAGAGTGGTGAGGGGCTGGAACAGGCTGCCCAGTGAGGGGGTGGATGCCCCATCCCTGGAGGTGTTCAAGACCAGGTTGGATGTGGCCCTGGGCAACCTTGTGTAGCTCCAGGCCTGAGGTTGGTGTCCCTGCCGCTGTCAGGGGGGTTGGAGCTCTATGATCCTTGGGTTCCCTTCCAACCCATGCCATTCTATGATTCTATGAGAAACGTTAATAAACAGTGATAAACTTCAATAAATAAAGCAAGAAACAGCTGCAGAAGGAGCTGTTTTTCTTGGCAGAGCAGATTGTTCTCCCAGTATCTGGCAAGGGAAATGTGATGCTCAGAAAACAAAAGTGAGGAAAATCAAAGTTAATCAATGAGGGAACATAATAAACTGGTTCATGGGGAAAGCAGCATGACTGAAGGGTGTTTTGTGTTCTGAGAGCATAGAAAATATTTGTGTGTGCATGTAAGTGTGTAACTGTGTCTGTTTATAAACACAAACATCTCTGCCATAGCTGTGCAATTACACTGCTGACTTCAACACAACATGTGACAAAAGGAAAGTGTCAAGAGGTGATTTTTGCAAAATTTAAGACAGAAAGATTTATTTCCAGGAGTTAAGGATGAGAAATTCTGTACAGATTTCCCCCAGGTTTCAATGAGCATCATTAATGCCCTCCATTCCCAAGAGGAGCAGCAGCACTGAGCTGAGCTCATCTACACCATGAGAAAACACACCTCTTCTAACTTTCTTTCAAGGCTCAAGGTGGGACTTCTGTGCCATTGCCAAAAGCTCATACCAAAGCATTTCTTGGTCCATGAATCCTGGTAGCCCACATGCAATGGGCAGCACCAGCTCTTGGATGTCCCATCTGGGCTGGAGCAGATCAGGAGGACCAGGTGACAGAGCTGCCTGGGGGGATTGTGGAGTCTCCTTCTCTGGAGATATCCAAGACCCATCTGGATGCCGACCTGTGTGCCCTGTCCTAGGGACCCTGCTTTGGCAGGGGGTTGGACCTGGTGATCTCTGGAGATCCCTTCCAACCCCTATGATTCTGTGATTCCCTGGAGGTCACACCATATCCAACCAGGAGCCTTTCATAATCCCTGGTGACACATAGCTTCCCTGTGAGATGCCTCCAGCCTCCCCACTTGTTGCTTAGCATCTTGCTCCTCTAAGATATCTTTTCTATGACTCAAGGGCAAAAAGTTTCTCCAAATGCTCTCACACCTTTCTCTTCTTTGATTCAAGGCATACCCAGGCCCTCATCACCCAAGGAGAATTAAGGTACAGAGTCCATGTTGTACTCCTCTTACCACAGCCACGTGCTGTGAGGATGCAGCTGGTCCTTTCTCCTCAGCACTCCAGCCCTGTTCTGTTTCTTTTCTTATAGAAAGAGGAAACTGGCCTAGCAGATCCACCCTCCCATGGACAAAAGGTCAGTGCTTTTATGTCACCTTTTAATGTGACATACCCAATGGCACGTGGGGGGAGTCAGGATATCAATCCATCTCCCAGAGCTGTCTCATTTGGAGACTGAGGAATCGCAGGTTCAAAACTGGCCAGGCCAGTAAGTTCAACATATAGTAATTAACAACTGTGGCTATTGCTAATGAGCAGAGATTTCAGGCTTTCAAAGCTGAGCCAAACAAGGGGTTTGTGTTTTGAGGGTGCTCAATAGATTTGTTCTCTGTGGACTTGTCCCTCAAACTCATGGCATCCTTTAACATCTGCAGTATCCTGGGGCAGGGAGACCTCAGCTTACCACTCATATCTAGACCTTGCTCTGCAATGTGTGGGGTTTTCTCTCTGCAGTTCCACTCTACAGAGTACATGGATGGGGTCAGGGACGTCCCCAATGTGGTCTGAGAAGGTAAATGGTGGATATGAGGGGTTCCTCCACAGATATGTGTCAAAAACTGATGCAGGAACAAGGGCAGCACCTACCTGGTCCAAACAGGGAAGGAAAAATTCCTTGTATCAATGTACATTTGCAACTGAAGATGTTGCCTGTTGCTTTCCAGGGAGAAATGGGAGCTCCAGGAGTCCGTGGAGACAAAGGAGAAAAGGTAGTGATACTGGTTTTCTTTCCTGAGCCTCTGAGACCAGGAGAAGGCTTTCTATGCTAAGAGGGGATGGGGCCCTGGGCAACATTGTGTAGCTCCAGGCCTGGAGATTGGTGGCCCTGCTTGTGTCAGGGGGGTTGGAGCTCTGTGATCATTGGGGTCCCTTCCAACCCAGACCAGTCTATGATTCTATGTACTGGTAAAGAGGATGTTTAAGGTCTATTGGAGACCATACCTTTATCCCTGAACTGGGATGAGTGTTTGTTCCCTCCCTTCCAGCAATGCACACGTTCATCTGCCACGTGCTCAGGAGGACATGCAAAAATTTAGGGTTTTTTTTCTCCCTCTGATGTTCATTTTCTGCTGGATCAGTGAACTAAACCAGGTGACAGACAAGCAAAAGCCATCCCTGACATGAGGATGGAAGAAGGGCCACACTGAACACCATTTCATGAACAATTTTGGGAGCAAGGACTTCTAAGGATCAAATGGTAGATCTGGGGTGGTGGGACCCAAATATTGAGGAGATAAGGCAAGGTTAGGTTGTTGTTCATGGCCCAATGGGCATGGGATACTTTCCATGGACCTGTGTGGTGCAGCATCCTGGGGACAAGGCACAAGAAGGGAGGGAGGGGAGATGGCTGGAAGTTGGATGTCTTTTGTCTTGCAGGGGCAGCCTGGGGAGATGGGAGAACCTGGAGAAAAGGTGAGCTGTGGAGGTGGTGCCAGCAGCTGGAGGAGGACAGCATTATCAGCTAAGTGGCCCAAATCCTGCACTGGACATGCCATATGAAAGTCACAATCTGCTGGGCCAACCCAGCATTCCAATTCCTTCTTGGGAGCAGTGTGGCCCTGTTAGGGCATTCAGCTCTTTCCCAGTCATCCAGCCACTGCTCACCTCCTCTGGGGAAAAGAGGTGGAGGTCAGAGGGATGATTGCTCCATGTTGCAGGAGACTATAAGCACAACTGGAAACCTCTGCTCTTGCTCAGGGTTGCTCTGAGGTGGTACTTTACATGACCTCTTGCACAGGCTTGGTAACTCTCTCTTTATTTCACAGGGCACCAAAGGAGACAGAGGTGAAAATGGTCAAAAGGTAAAGAACAACGTTGGTACCACCATCGGGGTGTCTTCTCCTACACTGTGAGACCTTTCCTCTTGTTCTAGCTCCTCCTATTCCTACACCTAACCTCCCTGTCTGAGGGGGAGGTGTCCAGGTAACCTCTTGAGATATGAGCTCAGTCTGGCCAGTCACTTGCTGGGGACCCAGCATCTCTCTGCTGACCAGGGAGGGACTTCAGGTGGTTCACATAGACAGGACACTCACCTTATAAATGAGTAATGTCAGAATATGAGTTTTGCAGAGACTCCTCTGACACCATCCCTGTTAATATTCCTGAAACTCAATTCCCTCTCTTCTAAAGCAGCTTTGTCTCTCAAGATCAGATAAGACCTTCCCACCATCTAGACAAGATGTGATGATCAGTGAGGGCTCTGTAGAAACCCTCAAATATCAGCTCTGAGGGGCTTCAGCTGGCTGTCTGAGGAGCAGCAGGAAGCCAGGTCTCATTTTGGTGGGCCCACAGTGGAAATATCTTCTGTTTAATGTCTTCATTGACACCTTGATGAGGGAACAGCATCCACCCTCAGCAAGTACCTGATGATCCAGAGCTGGGAGGGGTGGCTGACACACAGGACGCTGTGCTGCCATCCAGAGACCTGGCCAGGCTGGAGAGCTGGGCAGGGAGAGACCAGAGGAGATTCAACAAAAGCAAGTGTAAAGTCTGGCACCTGGGGAGGAACAACTGTTTGTTTCAGTACAGGCTGGGGGTGACCTGCTTGAGAGGAGCTCTGTGGAGAAGGACCTGGGGGTCCTGGTGGGTGACAGGTTGGCTGTGAGCCAGCAGTGTGCCCTGGGGGCTGAGAGAGACAATGGGATCCTGGAGGGCATCAGGAGGAGTGTGGCCAGCAGGTCACAGGAGGGGATCCTCCCCCTCTGCTCTGCCCTGGTCAGGCCCCACCTGGAGTGTTGTGTCCAGTTCTGGGCTCCTTGGGGTAAAAAAGACAGGGATCTCCTGGAGAGAGTCCAGAGGAGAGACACAGAGATAATGAAAGGCCAGGAGTATCCCCCTGTGAGGAAAGGCTGAGAGAGCTGGGGCTGTTCAGCCCGGAGAAGAGAAGACTGAGGGGGGACCTAATCAGTGTTTATAAAAATATCTTAAGTCTGGGGTGCAGGGGGAATCAGCCAGCCCCTTTTCTTTGGTCAGTGGAGACAGGACAAGGGGCAATGGCTGTAAGTTGGAGCACAGGAAGTTCCACACCAACATGGGGAAGAACTTCTTCCCAGTGAGGGTGCCAGAGCCCTGGGACAGGCTGCCCAGGGAGGTGGTGGAGTCTCCTTCTCTGGAGATATTCCAGCCCCATCTGGACACCTATCTGTGCAGGATGAGCCGGGGAGCTGCTTTGGCAGGGGGGTTGGACCCCATGAGCTCTCGAGGTCCCTTCCAACCCCTCTAATTCTGTGATTTTGTGAATGAAGTGGTCTTGATTTTTCCTGACCTTCTTCTCCTCACAGGGAGAGCCAGGAGTCGGGTTCAGAGGCCCTGTTGGCCAGGCTGGGCCACCTGGATTTAAGGTAATCCTTTCTTCTCTCCTAGTTAGGACCTCACTTGTTTTTTTCTGGCTCTTTCTCTTTGTAGTCCTTGCTGATCATTCCACCACAGGGTGTGGAGCACAGAGCTGGTTGGGACTGCAAAGATAAAACACCAAAACCAGCCCAAACATGGGAAGGCAGGGGCACCATCACATGGGTATGGGACAGAGGGCACGCTCTGAGTCCCTCAGAGGGCTATTTCAAAGCAGGTGGGGTCCAGAGGATAAATATAGCTGTGAGAGAAAATCCAGAGAATTTTGGGTTCAGCAGAGATGCATTTCTGCAATGCCTTGGGCCATTGTGGGTTTGCAGGGTTTGAATTCACTGCAAAGCTCTGAAGGTGTGCAGATAGGGCCTCCTCACTTGGAATGCAATGGTACAGCCCTTTTTTGCAACCCTAAGATGTCTCTTTTGGACCTGGGCTGGAGGGGGTAGCCCTAATTCTGTGTATTCATGTGAATTCAAGGAGATATCCCAGGCTTTCTCCAAGGGCTTTTGCAGTGGGGGACAGTTAATCCCACCTAAAATCCAAATTCCTTGTGATTCACTCAACAGGGTGAGCCAGGGGCACCAGGACCTCCAGGAGCTCAGGGCATTCAGGGCATTCGTGGTAATGCTGGCACCCCTGGGTCACAGGGGGACAGAGGAGCTCCAGGTCTGCCTGGGATGCCTGGACAGAAGGTAGGTAGTGTGCAGTGAGGGGGCTGCATGTTTGTTTTAACCATCTCAAGGTGAGAACAACAGTGGTCCTACTGGGACTGTCTACACCAGGTGACCACTGTGGGTCAAGACCCCACTCCAGATCCTGAGCAAGAGAAGCAGGAATGAAGTCTGGTTTCAAAAGGAGAAGTAGCAGCTTTTATTAGTCCAACTGATGTAGTTGGGGAAAAAACAAGCCAAAAGGTTTGGTACAGGGGGGGGTGACCTTCAAGTTCAATAGAACAGCAGTGAAGCTCCAACTCAGGTGGGGAGCGTTGTTCTCTTAAATGTAGTGACATTACTCAATGAGGTGATTGGGAAGAAAAGGAGTAGTGATAGCCAAGGGGTTTGGGGGGTCATTAGCCTCTGGGAACAGAGGGAACAATGCAGGGACATGGAGGCTTAAGTGGAGGTGGGATGGGGGACAACAGTGTGCCTAAACTCAGGGTCTCAGTGCAGCTGGAGTTCCTTCTATAACAAGAGGCTCACATGGGAGCACCCCAAAGGCTATTCCTCCTGCTTGCAGCCAGTGCAGGGAACACCTAGGGCCACCAGGTCCTGCTTTCTGGCTGGATGTAGGAAAGCAGGACGTGTCTATCAGGGTATTCTCATCCTGATTTTGTTTCCAAAAGGGGGAGCGTGGGAAGAGAGGACGGAATGGATTCGCTGGGCCCTCAGGACCATCAGGATCCCCAGGAAGAGAGGTGACTTTTATACATTACTCAAATGTCTTTTGAGCAACAGAGGGATGACTAGGGAGAGAGGGTGAGGTCCTGGTACTTGGGCTGGATGTGCTTTCACCCACTTGGACCTCTGGGAATGGAGAGCATGGAGGACATACTTCATAGCAAAGTCCTCCCTTCTGTTTTGATTTTTTTCACTCTACAGGGGATTCCTGGGACACCTGGACCCAAAGGCAACAAGGTTAGTGCAAGCCTGCCAGGTAGGTCACAAGTAGCTGAGATCCTAGAGTGGCAATGGCACAGCCCACTGGCTCCTTATCCATGACCCCATCCAGCCACTTCATCCTTCTTGCACACTTGTGCTCTCTTTCCCAATGGTTGCTGGAGCATCCTCCAGTAAGAGCAGCAGGAAGTCCATGGATGTGAGTCTTTCTATGACTTTCAAGTCATGGTCAAACTCATCACCAATTGTGGGATGTGGATTCCTTGCTCTGAATGAGGCCTCTGGGATTCTCTGTTTCTCAGGGAGAAATTGGCATGGGAACAGCTGGCCCAAGAGGTCCCCGTGGACTGCCTGGCCCTCAGGTAGGTCCCTCCATAAATGTTCCTGGCTTGATTTAAGGTTGGAAAAGACCTTTATGAACATCAAGTCCAACCATCCCCATTCCTGTTTAGGAATGGTTAGACTTGATGATCTTAAAGGTTAGAATGGGAATGGTTAGACTTGATGATCTTAAAGGTTAGAATGGGAATGGTTGGGCTTGATGATCTTAAAGGTCTTTTCCAACCTTGTGATTCTGTGAGTTCTTGCAGCTTAGCCTCTTTTGGAAGCAACTTTATACCATCAATTCCCACTCATCCATTTTAGAAGGTGCCTAAAGGGCTGATTTCAGAGCTCTCCTTAATTTTTCACCAGTCACTTTTGGAGGGGATGGATAATGCTATGCCCAACTGCAGCTGGCACTGACCAGCATCTGTCCACAAATTGCAATTAGCATCCTCTTCACAATTAGACACCCTTAAACATTACAGATCACACTGATGAACTGCATGGCTAAGTGAATCGTGCCCTGCTGACTGGTGGCTGCACCTTCCTTGGCTAGATGGGAGTGTTGAAGGCAATATCTACACACCTACATCTGTGTGGTTTAATCCTAGCACCTCAGTGAGGAACTACCTCATTTTTTTACATTTTGGGGGTACTACCTTCAAGCTTGTTCCTTCAGAAATCTGCTTCAACCCTTTTATCCTCACCCCTCTCTTCCTTCCCTTTGTCCTGGCAAAGAGAAACCAACCCACCAACCCACATCCTCCTTGGGACAGCAACATCCACTTTTCCTCATGCTGCTGTGAAGTTTTGGTCTTCTTCTGGTAAAGCCCCCAGGGACAACTTCTTGAGCTGTAATCAGAGGCTTTGTCTCAATTGGCTGCTTCTGTGGCTGTTCCACAAATAAACTGATTTTATGCTGCAATCCATTTAGACAAACTCCCCATCTGCCAGCAGAACTGTTCAACGAGGCCCCTGAGACAAAACACTTAATGAGAATGCCAACAGCTGTGAAAGGTCTGGGGTAAACCTCACTCCAGCTTCATTAGCTGAAGGAAATGATGAAGTAATGTATCTGCTCTTCTGACTCCATCAGAAATCTAAAGTGAATCACAGAATCTCAGATTACATTGGCTATAGATGAGAGATCTGAATTTGGCCTCACAGGATGATGGCTAAGCATCTCAAAGGCAGGGTGTTGTAGGATCTACTTAGGGAGGTCATAAAAGGACTCATAGACCCACCAGCACAGCTATCCCTCATAGCAAGGTTTATAAGCAGCCAATATCTTAAAGGGAGGTTCAGAACAAGGCCTGCAGTATCTGCAAACCACAGCAGAGCATGAATATAAGCCTCACATAGATCTCCAAAGGCACAAGTTACTATTGACTGGTGGCCTCTTCCTTTTGAAAGTCAATGGTATGAGTTCCAGATGAATGCCTGGCTGCCTTGTTTACTGTGGTGAGTCCTGCTGAAATCATGTTCAGCCATGAGTTAAGAATGTGTAGAAAAGCTACTGAGCCCTCTAATCAGGCAGAAGAAGTCTCTTTGTCCCAAAAACATCTCAGACCTCTGTCCTTTGTTGTACATGCCTTTGTTGGATGGAAGTATGTCTTTGGAAGGCATGCATGAGGTCATCCAGCCTCAGGTGTCTTCTGAGATAGTCCTACCACAGCCTCTCTATACCAACAGAGAGGAAGAGACACCTTTTGGTAGTGATTTGTATCAAGCTGAACCAGGCATAGATCACCTGGGGTTGGACCCCAGATGAGGTCCCTTCCAACCCCTATGATTCTATGATCTCATGCCTGTTTCTCTCAGGGACTTGAGGAGAAGCTGAATTTAAAACTTTAATCTGGCTGAAGCATTACTCTCTAACCACTCTAAACACAGTGTCTACCTGCAGTGACATGTGGATAATCTTTATGGATCTTTCTGACCCCTTTAGGGTCTTTGATCCAGATCCATAGGAACATTGAGGCACCTAATACCAGTTGAGGTGTAAGTGAAGAGGTTGGACAACTCCTTTGAGAATAGAATCATGGAATGTGTTGGGTTGGATCTAGTGGTGCTTAATTCCTGTTGTCCCCAGTGGGGTGGTTGGCAGAGTTGGGACTGCACATGTTGAGTTTCTGTTTGCTGATGACCATGACTAACCCCTCTCCATCCTAACAGGGTGATGAAGGCATTATGGGAGTCCGGGGCCCCACTGGCATGATGGTGAGTGTTAAAACAACACAGAGGGATGATTGTTCATCATGGACAGCAGTGGAGCCAGGGCTGGAAAACCCCACATAAGCAGTGGGGAAAAACTTAAAGTGGGTTGATGCTTTCAAGTGGGAAATAGAGACTTTGGGAACCCTGAGTTTCCATGTTGTGTTGGGATGTGTGAGAGTAAATCCTGTAGGCAGGGCTGAGACAGAAGCTGTCACGCTGAGCACTGCTGTCATGCTTTATGATCTTGTCCATTTGGCTGACTCACCTACAGGCTGCTTTCGATGTCCTCCTAAAATACACTCCCTCTGTGTTCTTCTCTGTCAGGTCTGCTTGCCTGCCTGGATTTCAGGGTCTTGCTCTGTTGTAAATTCTCTTTTCACTGATAGGAGACTGAGTCAGAGGAGACCCAGATCACAGCCAGTATTCCAACAACCACCTCATTTATTAGGCTGTTATCTCTAATGGAATGAAGCTGTTCTCATGAGCAGGATGGGACTTTATGAAGTTCCTCAGAAGGCCAAGGGTGGTCATAGTACCAGGCTTCACCCTGGCATCTCATCCTTGAAGGGCTGATTCCCAGCCTTCACAAGAGGATGTGTCCCAGGGGTCAGAGCAGCAGAGCAAGGGGATGGCAAAGCCCAGGTTTTGTGCCCTTTGGGAAACGTTTGTGTTCTGTTTCCTTCCCACCTGCCCTGCCCATGCCCACCCCTGTGATGAGGTGCCAGTTCTGCACCTGGAAGGTTCTCTGCATAGGGGAAGAGGGCAGCATAGGGGAAAGGGACCTGGGGGTCCTGGTAGACAGCAGTATGACCATGACCAGCAATGTGGCCTCATCGCCAAGAAGACCAGTGGCATCCTGGGGTATAAAGGGATGTGATTAGTGGGTAGAGACATGTTCTCCTGCCCCTCTACTCTGCACTGTTGAGGCCACATCTGGAATATTGTGGCCAGTTCTGAGCCCCTCAGTTCAGGAAGGACATAGAACACCTTGAAAGAGCCCAGCACAGGGCCACCAAGATGATGAAGGGAGAGGAACATCTACCTTATGAGGAGAGGCTGAGGGAGCTGGGCCTCTTTAGCCTGGAGAAGAGGAGACTGAGGGGTGACCTCATTAATGTCTAAAAATATGTAAAGCATGAGATTCAGCAAGATGGAGCCAGGCTCTGCTCAGTGATGGCAGCAATAGGACAAGGGACAATACGTGCAAGCTGGAGCAGAGGAAGTTCCATGGGAACATAAGAAAAATCCTTTTCATTGTGAGGGTGACAGAGCCCTGGGACAGGCTGCCCAGAGAGGTTGTGGAGTCTCCTTCTCTGGAGAGATTCAAACCCCACCTGGACATGTTCTTGCATGACCTAATCTAGATGATCCTGCCCTGGCTGGCAGGTTGGACTAGAAGATATTTAGGGGTCCCTTCCAACCTCTTAAAATTCTGTGATATTCCCAGAAAGTTGCCTGTGCCCAGTATTGCAAACTGGTTACACCTTGGGTAACTACCATGGGTTTTCATCTCTCCAGATGTGGTTTTGATCCTAGCACTGTCTTCAGGGGCTTCAGCCTTCCTTGGGGGACATATGGGGATCCCCACCACCTCCATCCAGGAGAGGCTCTCCAGAAGTAACCCTTCCCCTATGCTCTCTGAAAGGTGGAGGCTGCATCTTTTGATGTTAAGGGTATGAAAAGAAAATTGAGGGGGGTGTTGCAAAAGGAGAGAGGTTGTGGAAATGTATACACCTGCCAAGAAATGCTGAGCTGTGACCAAGACCAAGTGATGGGCAGAAGGTTAAGGCTATATTCTTAATTTGCATCTCTGTGGCTCACTTCTGAAATTGCTCTTGCAGTTCACAAGCCCTTTGGCATCCTGGGCTCCATCAGCAGAGGGGTGGCAGCAGGGACAGGGAGGGGATTGTCCCTCTCTGCTCTGCCCTCCTGAGGCCCCAGCTGGAGTCCTGTGTCCAGAGCTGGGGCCCAACACAAGAAAGATGTGGGGCTGTTGGAGAGGGGTCAGAGGAGCCATGGAGATGCTCAGGGGGCTGGAGCAGCTCCCCTATGGAGAGAGGCTGAGGGAGCTGGGCTGGTTCAGCCTGGAGAAGAGAAGGCTGTGGAGGGACCTCATTGCAGCCTGCCAGTCCCTGAAGGGAGCAGAGAAACAGGAGGGGAATCAGCTTGTTCAAGGGCAGAGACTGGCAGGACAAGGGGGATGGAGTGAAGCTGGAGGAGGGAAGGGTGAGATGAGATCTTAGGGGGAAGTTCTTCACAGAGAGAGTGGTGAGGGGCTGGAACAGGCTGCCCAGAGAGGGGGTGGGTGCCCCGTGTCTGGGGGTGTTCAAGGCCAGGTTGGATGGGGCCCTGGGCAACCTTGTGTAGCTCCAGGCCTGAGGTTGGTGGCCCTGCCTGTGGCAGGGGGGTTGGAGCTCTGTGATCCTTGGGGTCCCTTCCAACCCAGACCAGTCTGGGATTCTGTGATTCAATGATTACTCTTGGGGAAGGGTGGAGAGTAAAGGTACCTGTGCTGGTCTCACCAGCAGCTTCTCTGGGGTGGAACCTATCCTTGGAGTGATTCAATGAAATGTAATAATGCTGAGTAGATTGCTTAAGAGACAATTCAAATAACTTTAATATAAGAATTTTCATGTTTTAAGGGTAGATTTGGTTTGGATTTTAGTAGAATATGGCTATAACTGTGTGAGCTGTTTCATGAGAGCAGCCTTGAAATTTAGCCATAACAACGGAACAGCCTTGAAGTTGAATAAAATGAAGATAGACAGGTTGTAGATGACAGGTTGGCCATGAGCCAGCAATGTGCCTTGGGGGCTGAGAGAGCCAATGGGATCCTGGGGGGCATCAGGAGGAGTGTGGGCAGCAGGTCACAGGAGGGGATCCTCCCCCTCTACTCTGCCCTGGTCAGGCCCGACCTGGAGTGTTGTGTCCAGTTCTGGGCTCCCTGGGATAAAAAAGACAGGGATCTCCTGGAGAGAGTCTAGAGAAGGGCTACAAAGTTGATTAGGGGTCTGGAACATCTCCCCTGTGAGGAAAGGCTGAGAGAGCTGGGGCTGTTCAGCCTGGAGAAGAGAAGACTAAAGGGGGACCTAATTAATATTTTTTAATATCTTAAGCATGGGATGCAGGGGGAATTGGCCAGCCCCTTTTCAGTGTCTGTGGAGACAGGACAAGGGGCAATGGCTGCAAGTTAGAGCATAGGAAGCTCCACACCAATATGTGGAAGAACTTTTTCCCAGTGAGGGTGCCAGAGCCCTGGGACAGGCTGCCCATGGAGGTGTTGGACTCTCCATCTCTGGATATATTCAAGACCAGTCTGGATGCCTATCTGTGTGACCTGTCCTTGGGACCCTGCTTTGGCAGGGGGGTTGGACCCGATGGGCTCTGGAGGTCCCTTTCAACCCCTGTGATTCTGGGATAGGGGAGTCATAAATAATAAGACCAACGAGCAATTAAGAGACAGAGTCTATCTTGTTTTCATCTAAAAGGGGTTCCTAACTAGTTTGTGCAGGAATGTGTTCTTGAGCACAGGAATGTGTTTTAGAAAATATGGAGAAAACCATAAAGAACGTTCACTGAGAGAGAGGAAGACATCCAGCCTTCATCCCCGTAGACCACCAGAAGACCCCCTGAGTGTCACTGAGCATGCTCTATCTGTGAGGAGTTAATGTAAATGACTTCCTGGAAATAATTAGCATAATCCTGCCTTTTCTTTGAAATCATAATAAATATGTAGAGTTCATCTGCATAAATATGAGGAATTTGGCTATAAATGCTGCACACATTTGGAGGAGCAACCCCCTGTGTGCCCAGCACTGCTGTAAGGATACCTGCTTCAGAACCACCAAGGCTAGTGAGGTTTGATTCCAGCTTTCCAAGGCTTCAGGAGCAGCTCTGCCTTCAAGTGGAGGATGTTCTTTCCTAGCACCCTCCCTGACTGGTGTATATATATCTTCACACCTTGTTTTATTTTCTTGCAGGGCCTAAAAGGATTCCCAGGTGTAAAAGGTGAAAGAGTAAGTAACAGTCATCTTGTCTGCCTGTAGAGGAAGGCATTGTTGTGGGGAACCTCTCTCTGCAGCAGCCCATGCTGCTGATGCCTCTGTTAAAACACTGGGGACCAGCATCTTTTGGGGACAGAATGGGAGGGCACGTGGAGCAGTGTGTGGATATATGAAGTGGCATTAGCAGCCCCCTGCAATGGCTGGGAGGAGATAAGGGTGCATGTTGGTTTTATGCATGCCTAGTTCTTTCTTGAAGGAAATTTGGGAGTTTGGACTAAAGGAGACCCCTGGTATGGTCTGGTTTATCCCCAGGATGTGCAGGATTGCGGGACGATGGGTAGGGAGCAGATATCCCACAGCACTGGCAGGACAATGACTCTCCACAAGGCAACACATTCTGATACATCCCACCTTCAGCCCTTGGGAGGTGTACTTGGAAGAGCAGATTATCTTCCCAATGTCACATGTGTGTGATGTGACATCAGGAGAGGGATCCACATATACAGCTCTGCCACTCAGAAGTGCAGTTTTAAAGCCTGTCTATTCTCCTGTCCCCCCCTTGTCCTCAGAGCTCCCCCCTTCTGCTGCTATCACTACATCTATCCTGAGCACTGGAGAAGGCTAGGAGATTCCATCAGGAGTGAGTCCTGCTCTTAAGGCTCATGTCTGATGCCCGTTAGAAAAAATCTCCACTAACAGAGTGTATTTCATACACTCTTAGCATAGGATGCCAGATTGGTGGGTGCCCCATCCCTGGAGGTGTTCAAGGCCAGGTTGGATGGGGCCCTGGGCAACCTTGTGTAGCTCCAGGCCTGAGGTTGGTGGCCCTGCCTGTGGCAGGGGGGTTGAAAATGTCTTATCCTTGGGGTCCCTTCCAACCCATGCCATTCTATGATTCTCAGATTTGAGGTTGAACTTTCAGAAATCCTGTATTATGTAGGACACTTTCCCACCCTAGATATAGTGTAGGCACCCTCATGCATCAGGAATGTGCCACATCCCATTGGGAGGTTGAAATCCAGCGATAGCTCCACATGGTGGATATGCTGAGCCTGGAGTCAGGCAAATCCCTTCAGTCCTCTGGGTCTCAATGTTTCTGTCAACACAATAAATTCCAGTTGTACTGAATCCCTTGGGGTAAGTTAATGGTTCTGCAGAGTGCCCAGAGGAACTGAATTCCAGCTACGATAGACCTTAGCATCTTGGTGTGCAAATTGGTAGGCAGAACAACACAAGGAGAGTGAGGAAAATGGGAATTACTCACTGTCTTATTTCTTTTTCTTTCTTTTCTCCCCTCTGTTCAGGGTGATCGGGGACTTCAGGGACCCAAAGGAGAAAGAGTAAGAACATTTGCCCCTCTACTCTGCCCTGGGGGGCATCAGGAGGAGTGTGGCCAGCAGGTCTAAGGAGGGGATCCTCCCCCTCTGCTCTGCCCTGGTCAGGCCCCACCTGGAGTGTTGTGTCCAGTTCTGGGCTCCCTGGGATAAAAAGGACAGGGATCTCCTGGAGAGAGTCCAAAGAAGGGCTACGAAGATGGTGAAGGGCCTGGAGCATCTATCCTGTGAGGAAAGGCTGAGTGAGCTGGGGCTGTTCAGCCTGGAGAAGAGAAGACTGAGGGGGGACCTAATTCCAGCCCGATCTGGACACCTATCTGTGCAGGATGAGCTGGGGAGCTGCTTTGGCAGGGGGGTTGGACCCCATGAGCTCTCGAGGTCCCTTCCAACCCCTACAACTCTGTGATTCTGTGATCCCAGGTGAGGGGGTGCAAGTGCCTTTCATCCCAGAGGACTTTACATCCTCCCTTCGACACATGTGTGTAGTGCCATCCGTGTGCCAGGATCAAAATCTGATTGCTAATGAAATCTTCAAGATTTGAGGCTGAGGCCTTCATATTTGCTTCTCTGTCCCTGCTCATCTGCATCTGTCCACCCCTGGGTTGAAGATGTTTTTCCTTCTAGTAGGTTTCCCTTGTTTCAACTGGTCTTTTCACTGTGTGCCTCCAAGAAGAGCCTGGATCTATCTGCTCTACTTTGTACACCCATGTAGGTAGCAGAAGACAACACGTAGATGCCCCCCATACTTCTCATGGGTCTCCACCATGTTCAGTCCATTCTGTCCATGCCATCCTTGCACTGGAAACACCACTCCAGCTTGTGTCCAGAGCTGGGGCCCCTAATACAAGAAAGATGTGGGGCTGTTGGAGAAGGGTCAGAGGAGCCATGAAGATGCTCAGGGGGCTGGAGCAGCTCCCCTATAGAGAGAGGCTGAGGGAGCTGGGGTGGTTCAGCCTGGAGAAGAGAAGGCTGGGGGGGGACCTCATTGCAGCCTGCCAGTCCCTGAAGGGAGCAGAGAAACAGGAGGGGAATCAGCTTGTTAAAGGGCAGAGACTGGCAGGACAAGGGGGATGGAGTGAAGCTGGAGGAGGGAAGGGTTAGAGGAGATCTGAGGGGGAAGTTCTTTGCAGAGAGAGTGGTGAGGGGCTGGAACAGGCTGCCCAGAGAGGTGGTGGGTGCCCCGTGTCTGGGGGTGTTCAAGGCCAGGTTGGATGGGGCCCTGGGCAACCTTGTGTAGCTCCAGGCCTGGAGGTTGGTGTCCCTGCCTGTGGCAGGGGGGTTGGAGCTCTGTGATCCTTGGGGTCCCTTCCAACCCAGAGCAGTGTGGGATTCTACGATTGGTTTGATGGGATCCTACATAAAAACAACAAAAAAGTTATTTTGGCAACTACATACTGAGACACAAAACTGCCTCCTAGGAATTAAGGGTGGAAGCAAAATTCCAATTATTTTGGTAGAACCAGCTCACCCCAAAGCATGCTGCAATCTTAAACAGCCCGAGCTGGCTCATAGCAGGTAATGTGAAAATAATTTCCCAAGCAGTTCTGGAAAATACACAGAAAATGCTGAACTTCTGCCCAGTGTTTTGTTAACTTCCTTCCTGGCTGTAATGGCTTGTTAGAAAATGAGTTTCTGAAAACCTACATGACGATTCTGCCTTTGAGTCATGCAGTATTAAATGATTAAGGCCGATTTGTCTCTGAGGAAGCTACTTTCAAAGGGGCCTCGCTCCAGAGACCAATCAATTCTTAATCTGCTTCATGAAGAGGCCCCAAAACACTTTCCAAGCTGAAGGAATATGTAATGTGTTTTCCAAAGAATACCTTAATAAAATATAAGGTGGAGTGTGAGATAAAACAGGAAGAAGGGGGATAATTGGTTTGGGTTTGTTCCACATGATTGCAGCTTAACTTTCTTTCTAACTCCCCCTTGATCAATACAGGAGTAACTGCATGAATCCCAGGGTCCCTGCTATGGATTGGATCAAACTATGGGACCTTTATCCTCCCTTTTATCCCCAAAACTGATTGAGCCCCCCACCCTCCCTCTATTAGAGACCCTCCAGAGCAGGGAAGCAGGAGGATATATTAAGCCAGAAGTTTTTAAGGGTCCTATGGTGATGGTTGGATGAAGTGCAAAAGATTGTCAAAGTTTGGGGAATATTGGCTAGTTATTAAGACTCCAGCAACAAGGCACAGCCACCCTGAAGTGAAGAGAGCTGGTGTAAAGGGAGTGCTTCTCAAGTAGGCATTAGAATGTGGCTTCAGCCCTACTCCCTCTGAACTACAGACAGCATCAATACTTTGGAGACACAACTATCACTTCACCAGAGCAGAACCATTTCTTGCATGGGAATAGCCTTGTCACAGCTTCTTCCCTCTCTGAGGAGGAAAATATCCCCCCTCAGCTGCTGACCTGATAGACAGGCTCAGCACACATGTGCCTGTGGGGTTACTGCATGTCTATAGCTCCTGGCTATCTCAGGGTAACAGTTTGTGTGTCTGACCCTCTAAAAACAACCTCTGAGGAGTACCCTAAGTGCTACTCCTCTTCCTTAGCTCCAACTCTGTGTCCATAACTCAGGACACCACAAGTAGGCCTGTTCACCACCCTGCCAATGGCCAGCTGTGGGAAGAGATGCAAACCTTGGCATCCTGTGTGGCACACGGCGGTGAAGGAGCAAAGCCACCATGGCAGATATGACCCTGTCCCACCAAGGGACATGACATCTAGAATGGGGTAGTACCAGGGGGCCTCAACATTTCAAGGCCAAGTTGGATGGGGCCCTGGGCAACCTTGTGTAGCTCCAGGCCTGAGGTTGGTGGCCCTGCCTGTGGCAGGGGGGTTGGAGCTCTGTGATCCTTGGGGTCCCTTCCAACCCTTGCCATTCTATGATTCTATGAGACTGGACTACAATCACTATGCTCAATGCTCAGTGGGTGTGTGTTACTGGTCAGAGGGAAAGCAGTTATGATGGAGGACCTGAATAATCTCTGAGTTCACCTCATTTCCTAAAAAACTGCAATTGGGGCAACAAAAAAAGACCCCCAAAAAATTTAAGAAAAGCAATTTTGGTTTGCAAAATTCTTTACATGCCTTTGAACTTCATCTGGAAGAAATCCCAAGTGAAATAAAATAATGGTCTCTAAGGTTGTTCCAAAGGAAAAATCCCCTCTGGGAAAGGGGGAAGTAGGAAAAGGAGGAACACCAAAAGGTGACTGGGACATTTTCTCAGGTTATGGAAATATGAGTATGTAGAATTGGTTTATTGCAATAAGAAATATCAGTATTTTCTTAACCTGTTCCCCAGTTACGCCTCATTGTGGGTGATTGTCAGCAACTCTGTTGCTGTGAAAGCTCCACTGCTGTTCAGTTGCCCGTTGGCATCCTGTGCTCCACCAGCAGAGGGGTGGCAGCAGGGACAGGGAGGGGATTGTCCCTCTCTGCTCTGCCCTCCTTGGGGTCCCTTCCAACCCTTGCCATTCTATGATTTTTTGGAGCAAGAGCTCACTGTCAAACCTCAGGACTTCTTGTAGTTTTCCTTGCACATTAATAATCCAACTCTTAGTTTGCCTTAACAATTAATGTTGTACTGTGGATTACACGTGGCTTCCCTGGTCTATGGACCACAGATTGGGAAATGCCTTCATTGTCTATATATGAATTACCATCTTGCCCATCATAGCAAGGCCAGTTCCACCCAGTGGGACCCATGAATTCATGTATCACCAGGTGTTTACATCTCACTGTGTATCCTTTTCTCTAGGGTGAACCCATGACTATTTTTGGACCCCAGGGCTATAAAGGCAGTAAAGGAGATGCTGTAAGTTTGACTTCTATTGACTTTTTTAAGCTGTCTCTTCCCTGAAGTTGATGGCATTGACATCAAGTACAACTCACAATAAACACTGAGAACCAGCACTTTGGTCCAGAACAAGTGGCTGAGAGCTGGGTCCTTCCAGGAAAGAGGCACAAACCACTAATTTCTCTCTCATCTTTCAGGGGGAACGGGGCCTGCCAGGTTTTGATGGAGACAAAGGAGAGAAAGGAGAGGATGGGCCTGTAGGAGAAAAGGTATGACCCTCCTGAGACAGCAAAAGGTCACTGGTTATGTGAGGAAGGGACTGGTGTCTCTACATCCTCCCTTCCCATGTGCCTGCTGGGAAACACATAGCAAGGATACACAAGCCCAGCTCTTGGGGGTTGGACCCGATGAGGGGGTTGGACCTGATGATCTCTCGAGGTGCCTTCCAACCCCTATGATTCTGGGATTCTCTTGCCACAGAAAGGGAGGGGAGGATGCTGGGCTGGGGCTTGGGAATGTGATACACATCAGATGTCAAGTCTGTAGTTGTGGGACCATATGAAGTTGGATCATGTGGGAAAATAAGTGACTATTGACTTACTACAGCGCTGTAAGTCTCACATCCCCCTCTCCCACCAAGAGCTGGCTGTGCTCCTTCAAACCCTGCAGCTCTTGTGACATTTTTGTTAAGGCTTGGTTGGCTCCTCTCTTCTTATTCTTCACACAGGGCTATCCCCTGGGTGGTGGCAGAGCAAGTCTCCTGCTCCTCCATCTGACTTTGCTCTTTGAGGTCTATGGAGGTCTCAGCCCATCACCACTCCACTGGGAGGAATCACGTAACTCTCCCACTCTCAGACTGAGTCACAGATTAAATCTCCATGTACTAATCATCCCTATTTTCATATTATGTTAATGTTTTTTTGCTTGAGAAGTCTGACCCAAGACAGAATCTCAGCTGAATAAATAGAAGTATCTACAACAGCCGCATCCCTGCCTGAGCTAGGCATCCTGCTCCTGTCATTTCCCATGGGGACCTGTATAATCAGTGTAGTTTAGGGTGGGAATGGCCTGACCTGGTGTGGAAATCCCCCTTGTGAAGAAGCAAATCATGTTCCCTACCATGACTGATTGCATTGGTTAGGTGTCCACCAGCCATAAAGGAAACCCACAGAGATGCTCCCATGGGTGTTTAACTGGTTTTTAAGTCAGGTGAAACCCCACACTTTATATCTCTCAGATTGCCCTCTAATAAAAAGAAATAAAAATAGGTAAGCATCTCATAAAGCAAAAACACCTCTTGGCTGAATACCTGAGTGATTACAGGTGGGACACCAAAGTAGTATCTCCACCAGTCACCCAAGCAGGGTCTTGTACTTGAGTGTTTGCAAGTAGTTAACTCACCCAGAAGCTTTGAGACCCTTTTCTGCTTGTTTTCCTTCAATCCCCATTGCTGGGCACCAGTTCTCTTACATAAGAGTTTGCTGAGGTTTCTGCTGAGCCATTCCACAGCTGGTGGCTTTCTTCCTTGGTTCTTGGCTTCCATAGAGATCTTTGGGCTCCCTGGGACTGAAGTCTGCTATAGAAATGGAGCTTGTTGTTACCATCTTCATGGGTTCCTCTACTGGTGTCTCTCAAGGGGGAATCACTTCAAGAGCAGTAGGTTCTTCAGATGTATTTGACAGGGTCTTTTCAATTTTAGGGGGGCAAAGGTGAAGCTGGCTCCAAGGGAGTGATGGGGCTTTTTGGAACAAGAGGACCAGTGGGACAGAAGGTGAGTACAGTGAGCACCTACATTAAGGCATCTGCTGCAAAACCTGACCTGTAAAATCCCCTCAGAGTTTTCTCACAGGATATAATTCCATGTTCCCTCTCCAAAATTGCTGATGAGAATATCATGGAGCTATCAGAGCAGAAGTAGCTGTGCTTTTCCAGGAGACCCCTAAGGATTTCTTCCCTTTTTTTAAAGCAGCAGGGTGCACTGGCTTCTTTCTTGGGCTGAAATAGCCAATAACAACTTGCTGAAGTGTCAGTATTTAGGCCTGAGGTGTGAACTGCTCTCTAAGCTCCATTTATTGTCAATGGAGATGTAGAACTCCATTCAGTTGCCCAAATGAGTTGTTTGGGGCATCCTACCTGCCTTCTCCAGCTGCTGCCACAGAGGTGTCCCCAGAGGTCCCCTTGTCTCCTCTCCCACAGCTGTAGGTATCTCCTACAGCAGTCTCCCTTTCCAGAGGTGTCCCCAGAGGTCCCCTTGTCTCCTCTCCCACAGCTGTAGGTATCTCCCACAGCAATCTCCCTTTCCAGAGGTGTCCCCAGAGGTCCCCTTGTCTCCTCTCCCACAGCTGTAGGTTTCACCTACAGCAATCTCCCTTTCCAGAGGTGTCCCCAGAGGTCCCCTTGTCTCCTCTCCCACAGCAATCTCCCTTTCCAGAGGTGTCCCCAGAGGTCCCCTTGTCTCCTCTCCCACAGCAATCTCCCTTTCCAGAGGTGTCCCCAGAGGTCCCCTTGTCTCCTCTCCCACAGCAATCTCCCTTTCCAGAGGAACTGCAGCTCCTCTCCACAGTAACCTGCCACCTCTTTCCTTGCAGGGGGAGCCAGGAGAACCAGGCTTGCCAGGCTCTGCGGTGAGTTGAAACATTTCTCTCCATCTTTCACTCCTGATCCTCTCCCCACACCCATATGTGAGCATCATGGGGTGGGATGAGGCAATGCTGGCTCAGTGCTGCTCCTCAAAGCCCATGTTCAAAGAAACTTTGCTGGAAAACCATCTGTGGGCAGGGGGGGACTACAGTCAGAGGTATGTTTTAATAGGATGTTGCATTTTGCATCAAGGAACACATGAAATATGCATTTATTTATTACTTTTTAATGAATTTAGTCTATTAGGGGGCATTGCCAGACATGAACAAATGATGTTTCACATTCAAACTGCTTAAGAATTGTGAGACTATGGGTTGTATAACCTATGAGAAGTGCATAGATCCTGGAACAGGCTGCCCAGAGGAGGTGGTGGATGCTCCATCCCTGGAAGTGTTCAAGGCCAGGTTGGATGGGGCCCTGGGCAACCTTGTGTAGCTCCAGGCCTGAGGTTGGTGGCCCTGCCTGTGGCAGGGGGTTGGAGCTCTGTGATCCTTGGGGTCCCTTCCAACCCTTTTATGATTCTATGATTCTATGAGACTGGACTACAATCACTATGCTCAGTGCTCAGCGGGTGTGTGTTACTGGTCAGAGGGAAAGCAGTTATGATGGAGGACCTGAATAATCTCTGAGTTCACCTCATTTCCTAAAAAACTGCAAGTGGGGGAACAAAAAAAGACCCCAAAAAATTTAAGAAAAGCAATTTTGGTTTGCAAAATTCTTTACATGCCTTTGAACTTCATCTGGATGAAATCCCAAGTGAAAAAAATAATGGTCTCTAAGGTTGTTCCAGAGGAAAAATCCCCTCTGGGAAAGGGGGAAGTAGGAAAAGGAGGAACACCAAAAGGTGACTGGGACATTTTCTCAGGTTATGGAAATATGGGTATGTTGAATTGGTTTATTGCAATAAGAAATATCAGTATTTTCTTAACCTGTTCCCCAGTTACGCCTCGTTGTGGGTGATTCTCAGCAACTCTGTTGCTGTGAAAGCTCCACTGCTGTTCAGTTGCCCGTTGGCATCCTGTGCTCCACCTGCAGAGGGGTGGCAGCAGGGACAGGGAGGGGATTGTCCCTCTCTGCTCTGCCCTCCTGAGGCCCCAGCTGGATCCTGTGTCCAGAGCTGGGGCCCAACACAAGAAAGATGTGGGACTGTTGGAGAGGGGTCAGAGGAGCCATGAAGATGCTCAGGGAGCTGGAGCAGCTCCCCTATGGAGAGAGGCTGAGGGAGCTGGGCTGGTTCAGCCTGGAGAAGAGAAGGCTGTGGGGGGACCTCATTGCAGCCTGCCAGTCCCTGAAGGGAGCAGAGAAACAGGAGGGGAATCAGCTTGTTCAAGGGCAGAGACTGGCAGGACAAAGGGGATGGAGTGAAGCTGGTGGAGGGAAGGATTAGATGAGATCTTAGGGGGAAGTTCTTTGCAGAGAGAGTGGTGAGGGGCTGGAACAGGCTGCTCAGAGAGGGGGTGGGTGCCCCGTGTTTGGGGGTGTTCAAGGCCAGGTTGGATGGGGCCCTGGGCAACCTTGTGTAGCTCCAGGCCTGAGGCTGGTGTCCCTGCCTGTGGCAGGGGGGTTGGAGCTCTGTGATCCTTGGGGTCCCTTCCAACCCAGACCATTCTATGATTCTATGACTCTATGATTGGTTTGAGTGGATTTTTTAAAATGCTTCTTAGTGAACACTTGAATCCATAGGTGTCAACCAGTAATAGTGCAAGAATAGAACGAAGACGTTTGTTGAGGCTGCTGGATGCAAAGGAAACACAGCTGGACTGGCCATCCTGGACAGCCATCATCCAGTCATAGGTGGATGATGTGCTGTTTTCCACTAACACCCACAGGGATTAGCACATAACACTGTTAACTACCAGAAAATGGTGTTTTGTCAATCGATATTTGAGGAAAGCCAAGTAATCTTTCTTTTGGAAATATTGAGGGGTTCTGCTGGCACAAGTTAATGTTATCTGTGCTGTGCTTGGAGCTAGACTGAGATAATAGAGCTTGGGTTTGGTCCTTCATTCAATTTCTAAAATTGCAAAAGTCAGAAGAGAGCTGAGGCCTTGTAGGAAGAGCCATGATATATGACATCCTGGATGAAATTCATCTGACCTCAGGTTAGGTGTCTGCCATGTTTGCTTTCCACAAATGAACAAGCTGTGCTCAGACTTGGTTTATTGGCAGCTTTAGGGTACTCTTAGAGCATGATTCACATCATCTGTTTCAGATGCCTCTGTTAGACTGCAACATCCTGATGTGACTTGTGTTCCAGAAACCCAGGTCTCACTTTATCTTCTAAGTGTTCAGAGATGCTTTGATCATTTTTCCCCGTGTTGTTCTAGAGAGGTAGGCTAAGCTGTCTCATGTGTCATCCACCCCAATCCCTCTTCTCCCCTTTTCTTGAAGACAGACACTACTTGGTCCCATCTACCTTTACCCAGTCTGTCCTATGCAAAGTCTTACCTGGACAGGCTGGAGAAGTGGGTCCAGGGGACCTCGTGAGGTTCAACAAGGCCAAGTGAAGGGTCCTGCACCAGGATTGGGGTAATCCTCATCACCAATACAGGATGGGAGACAATGTGATAGAGGGCAGCCCTGCAGAGAAGAACTTGGGGGTGATGGTGAGTTAGAAGCTCAACATGAGCTGACAGTGAGCTCTCACAGCCCAGAAAGCCAACCCCATCCCGGGCTGCATCAAAAGGAGTGTGGGCAGCAGGTCTGGGAGGGGATTCTGCCCCTCTGCTCTGCTCTTGTGAAACCCCACCTTGAGCACTGTGTCCAGTTCTGAAGTCCCCAACATAAGAATGGCATGGAACAGTTGGAACATGTCCAGAGGAGGCCATGAAGATGATTAGAGGGCTGGAGCACCTCTGCTATGAAGACAGGCTGAGAGAGTTGTGCTGGTTCAGCCTGGAGAAGAGAAGACTGTGGGGAGACCTGAAGGGAGCCAGGGAATACCTGAAAGGGCCTATAAGGAAGCTGGGGAGGGACTTTTGAGAAGGGCCTGGAGTGACAGGATGAGGGGAATGGGTTTAAATTGGAAGGGGGGAGATTTAGATTGGATATCAGGAAGAAATTCTTCCCTCTGAGGGTGGTGAGGCCCTGGCACAGGGTGCCCAGGGAGGGAAGTGGTGGCTGCCCCCTCCCTGGAGGTGTTCAAGGTCGGGTTGGATGGGGCCTTGAGCAGCCTGGGCTAGTGGGAGGTGTCCCTGCCCATGGCAGGGGGGTGGAACTGGATGATCTTTAAAGTCCCTTCCAACCCTGACCTTTCTATGATTCTATCATTCTATGATTCTCTGTTAATGGCTAGCAGTTCTCCTTTCCCTTCAGGCCCCTCTATTTCTATCTTTCATATTCACAAATTGCCACCAACTCAACACCAACACATGCTGATCCCTTTCTGTCCTGCTGAATTCACTCTGAGTCATTTCACCAGCTTGTAAAAAGCTTTGTGCATTTACACTCTTAATTTGGTGTCAACCAAAGCTGACAACATTTGTGTCTTCTCCTTGTAATCATTGTCCAGAGAATCCATGGAGCTAGTTGGCTTTCCAACCAGACCTCAAGGCAAATGAGTGCATTCTTGGTATTCAAGGCACCTCCTTCTCCTGTGCTCTATTACATTGATATTCCTGCTGTGCTTTACCCCTTTATATTAATATTGTAATCAGTTTTATGCTCATTAAACCATCATCTTGATCATGTATTAAGGCTTCCAGCTCCTCTTCTTTATTTCCCATGCTTTGTGCATTAATATAGTGGCAGATTATTCTCCCTCAGACTCTAGAATCATAGAATCATCAAGGTTGGCAAAGACCTTCAAGATCATCAAGTCCAACTGTCAGCCTTACACCACTGTAACCTCTAAACCATCTCATGAAGTGCTGTATCTCCTATGAATATCCTTCTCCTGCTATTACTCCCTATTTTGAGTTTCCAGGATCTAGAATCACCAGTGTACCTTGGCCCTTTCCATCCTGGTTTGCAGTCGTCCTCACTAGGACCTCAGAGATGTTCATCCTCTCCTCTTCTGAGCTGGGCTTTATAGTTGATGAGTAGCTCATGGATCCTTGCCCTATAACTGAGGAAGCCAGGGTAATACCATCTATACAGCCATATGCTCATTCCTTGGGTGTCCTGTTTAAATTTGCCTGGAGGGTGTGAGACCCATCAGCTCCCTGGACCTTGGTTTTGCCTCAGAACCATTTCTGATGTGCTTCATCCTTCAGTGCTTGCCAGAGCACACCTGCCAAAGCCCACATTGGACAAGAGGCACTATCTTTTGAGTGAATGATGGGAGAAATCCAGGGGTTTTTGGTCCACACTGATGATTGAGGGTGATGGAGTCAACAAGGCATGTAAGTAAAGCCATACACCTGAAGATAAAGCCAGAAGTGAGAGCTGGGGCTCTTTAGTCTTGAGAAAAGGAGGCTGAGGGGAGGCCTTATCACTCTCTACAACTACCTGCAAGGTGGTTGAAGAGATGTTGGGGTTGGTCACTTCTCTTGGGTGACAAGAAATAGGACGAGAGGAAATGACTTAAAATTACATCAGGGGAGATTTGGGTTGGATATCAGGAAGAATTTTTTCGCTGGAAGGGTTGTCAGGCATTGGAACAGGCTGCCCAGGGAGGTGGTGGAGTCAACACCCCTGGATGAGGTTAAAAGGCAAGTAGATGAAGTGCTTAAGGACATGATATAGAGGTGGAGTGGGCAGGGTTAGGCTGTGGTTGGACTTGATGATCTAAAGGGTCTCTTCCAAGCCAGGTGATTCTATGATTCTGTGTCTGAAAGCAAGTCAAGGATTCTGGTTAATACTGGGACAATCAGATGCTAAATATGGCCAGTCCAGGAAGGCAAAGGAAGGTGAAAGGACACTCTTTTTGACACCATTACACAGCCCAGGGTGTGACAACTAAGTGATAACCAAGGCCCTGTAACCCAGAGTACAGCAGGTGTGGGAATGGTTGCAAGTAGGAATTTAACTTTACCACTGATATTGACAGCTCTTGAAATAGATAACAGTGGGGTGCAGTCAGCTCTGAAGAGCTCTTCAGGGTACCAACAGGAGAGCTAGATGTCCCTTCATTGCTGCATAGGGACTTTGGTGAATCCATATGGCATCCCAGTTTTGTCCTGCCTGCTGTGCACTGGGCTACTTCAAGCCAGAGAAGAGGAAATGTGAGGTGCAGGGGTCTGTCCTGGGCTTGACAAGAGGTGACCCTGGCCATGCAGAGTGGAGAAAGCCATCTCCTAAAAGTCCTTGCCCTAAGAGGGTGCCCTGGTGTGTCCTGAGCACTTCTGATGAGTCCAGGATGGCCAAATGGAAGTTAGCAGTGATTCAGTGAAATGTAATAATGTTGAAGAGATTGATGTAGATGTAGCTTCAGCAGGCCAGATCTTCTGGCCACAGGTGAAAATCTCTGTCCAGATACATTGGAGGCTTTGCAGCACACTATGAGGCTGACCCAGCTCTGGGATGTAGTGCTGGAGAACAGATGCTCATTAAATCTGTGAGGACCAGTGGCACCTCCCAGAGCAGGAAAAGATTTTTTTGGGGAGGATTCTCTCCATTAGAAGAGAGGTGGCAGCAGGGACAGGGAGGGGATTGTCCCTCTCTGCTCTGCCCTCCTGAGGCCCCAGCTGGATCCTGTGTCCAGAGTTGGGGCCCAACACAAGAAAGATGTGGGGCTGTTGGAGAGGGGTCAGAGGAGCCATGGAGATGCTCAGGGGGCTGGAGCAGCTCCCCTATGGAGAGAGGGTGAGGGAGCTGGGCTGGTTCAGCCTGGAGAAGAGAAGGCTGTGGGGGGACCTCATTGCAGCCTGCCAGTCCCTGAAGGGAGCAGAGAAACAGGAGGGGAATCAGCTTGTTCAAGGGCAGAGACTGGCAGGACAAGGGGGATGGAGTGAAGCTGGAGGAGGGAAGGGTTAGATGAGATATTAGGGGGAAGTTCTTCGCAGAGAGAGTGGTGAGGGCGCTGGAACAGGCTGCCCAGAGAGGGGGTGGATGCCCTGTGTCTGGAGGTGTTTAAGGCCAGGTTGGATGGGGCCCTGGGCAACCTTGTGTAGCTCCAGGCCTGAGGTTGGTGTCCCTGCCTGTGGCAGGGGGGTTGGAGCTCTGTGATCCTTGGGGTCCCTTCCAACCCATGCCATTCTATGATTCTATGACTGCAGCAAATATTTGTGGGCAGGACAATCTAGACACAAGACACAGCAGGGAAAGGATAAAAATAGACATGAAACTCTCAGGTTGAGACTCCCAGCTACCTCATATGCATCATCCCATCAAATATTGAGCAATGAAGCCCAGGAGGTGGGAAAACTTTAAACAGAGGTTGCAGCCTACATCCTGGTTTGGATATGCATTAGCTCTTTGGAGTGTGTCTTCAAACATATTGATCCCTTCTTGGGGTGTGCCACTGGGGCAATGTTTCTGCTGATGGGTATCACACTTCATAGAATCATAGAATCCCAGACTGGTCTGGGTTGGAAGGGACCCCAAGGATCACTGAGCTCCAAAACCCCTGCCACAGGCAGGGCCACCAACCTCAGGCCTGGAGCTACACAAGGTTGCCCAGGGCCCCATCCAACCTGGCCTTGAACACCCCCACACAGGGCACCCACCCCCTCTCTGGGCAGCCTGTTCCAGCCCCTCACCACTCTCTCTGCAAAGAACTTCCTCCCAGTATCTCATCTAACCCTTCCTTCCTTTAGTTTTAATCCATTCCCCCTTGTCCTGCCATTGTCTAACCTTCTAAAAAGTTGAATCCCCTCCTGTTTCTCTGCTCCCTTCAGGGACTGGCAGGCTGCAATGAGGTCCCCCCACAGCCTTCTCTTCTCCAGGCTGAACCAGCCCAGCTCTCTCAGCCTCTCTCCATAGGGGAGCTGCTCCAGCCCCCTGATCATCTCCATGGCTCCCCTGACCCCTCTCCAACAGTCCCACATCTTTCTTGTGTTGGGCCCCAGCTCTGGACACAGGATCCAGCTGGGGCCTCAGGAGGGCAGAGCAGAGAGGGACAATCCCCTCCCTGTCCCTGCTGCCACCCCTCTGCTGATGGAGCCCAGGATCCCATCCCCCTTCCCAGCTCCAAGAGCACACTGCTGCCTCATGGGAAGCTTCTCATCCCCCAGAACCCCCAGGTCCTTCTCAGCAGGGCTGCTCTCCAGGAGCTCTTCTCCCAGTCTGTATCTATGGCTGGGATTCCTCTGGCCCAAGTGCAACCCCTGACACTTGGCAGTGTTGAACCTCATTAGGTTCACCCAGGGCCACCTTTCCAGCCTCTCATGATCCCTCTGGATGGCTCCTTTCCTTATGTTGTGTCAACCACACCACTCAGTTTGGTGCCATCCACAAACTTGCTAAGGGTGAGCTCAATCCCATCATCGATGTCACTGATAAAGATGTTGAAGAGCACCCATCCCAAGACAGACCCCTGGGGGACACCACTTGGAAGAGTTAAGCTCACAATATGTGGTGGTAGGTTGAAAGGTAGCTTGGTCTAAGCCATGCCTACTTGGACCAGTAAGCATAAGCAAGTTTTTGACTTTGGTCTCATCTTGCCATAGGTGGATTCCAACTCACCATGGGCTGAAGAGACTTTGTTATACGTACTAGAAAGTTTATCATGACTTGAACATGACCACAGTTCTGCCCCTGCCTCAGCTGGAGAGGGGAAGCAGGTCAAAGAGGTGATGCTTTTCAAGGCCATCTGCACCTGGGACAAGAAAAAGGCAGAATAGGAGAAAGGAAAAAAGGAGTGGAAGAGGAAAGGGATTGAGTCCTGGGCAAAGGAAAGAAGCTGAATGGAAATTTGTTCCCTGAGATTTACATTCCCTCCTTTGCCAGGCAAATAAAATCTGGGCAATAAAAGTTAGTAAAATGTCAGTTTAAAGGCAATTACTGGTGGAGTACTGGAAATGGCTCTTGCTATTTGGTTCTGTTATTAGAGTGTTGCTGGAACAGGCTTCATTTAACTGCAAAGACACCAAGTACCACGAAGGCACAGCAACGCAGAGGCTTAGTCATAAGTCCTGAGCGCTGACGGTGACGCAAAGAGGTCTTTGAGCAGCCAAGGATCTCTGCTTCCAGGCACAAATTCCCAAGAAGCTTTGGTCTGGAGCCAGGGAGGAGCCTGCCTTATCTCCAGGCTTATCATTTAAACTCAGATGAACAAACTGGGGAATTAGCTGTGTCATCCTGGGGAAGCTGGACTGGTTCAGCCTGGAGAAGAGAAGGCTGTGGGGGGACCTCATTGCAGCCTGCCAGTCCCTGAAGGGAGCAGAGAAACAGGAGGGGAATCAGCTTGTTCAAGGGCAGAGACTGGCAGGACAAGGGGGATGGAGTGAAGCTGGAGGAGGGAAGGGTGAGAGGAGATCTTGGGGAGAAGATCTTTGCAGAGAGAGTGGTGAGGGGCTGGAACAGGCTGCCCAGAGAGGGGGTGGGTGCCCCGTGTCTGGGGGTGTTCAAGGCCAGGTTGGATGGGGCCCTGGGCAACCTTGTGTAGCTCCAGGCCTGAGGTTGGTGTCCCTGCCTGTGTCAGGGGGGTTGGAGCTCTGTGATCCTTGGGGTCCCTTCCAACCCAGACCAGTCTGTGATTCTATGATTCCTGAAGCCACATGGGCTCCTTTCAGGTCAAGAACAGGCAAGAAGCATCATGTGATCTAAGGCAGACAGAAGAGATGAGAGTAGGACGTGGGCAGTTGGAGTAGGAAAGGTCTCTCCTTGACACAAGAGACATTAGGGACAGCTAAAAGAAATGTTAAAGCTAATTGGGGGAACCTCTACTGTCAGGTTCTTCCAGAATCAGGCAGTGCTCAAGAATAACCTTTGTAGCCCATCCCCTTGAATACAGGTGTTTAAATCCCTGGCCAGATGGAGCTGTACTCCATCCAAAGCTATCTCAAAAACTCCAGGCACTTGAAGGTATCCTGGGCTTGTGGGATTGAACCATCAAACCAAAAGGTTTATTAGCCTCCAAGCCTGCAATCTGCTCTAGCAAACAAAGCAACTCTAGTTAGCAAGGGGTTTTATGCTCCATTTACTGCCTCAGGTGGAACTTCATATCGATTGTGTCAGTAAACAAAGAGCTTGCATGAGATGTTTGCACCTAATAGCATAGGCAGTGCTTGAGGAACGTGGACTTTACCTGATCCAGACATGACCTGGATGAAGGAAGGACCTGATTGGCTCTCAAATATTCATCTTACTCTGAAATATAAAATATGTTGAGGCTTGGGGGAGGTGTTTGAAGGAGCAAATTGTTTTCCAGTCTGGCACCTGGGAAGGAACAACCACATGTATCAGTACAGGCTGGGGGTGACCTGCTGGAGAAGAGCTCTGTGGAGAAGGACCTGGGGGTCCTGGTGGGTGACAGGTTGGCCATGAGCCAGCAGTGTGCCCTGGGGGCTGAGAGAGACAATGGGATCCTGGGGGGCATCAGGAGGAGTGTGGCCAGCAGGTTACAGGAGGGGATCCTCCCCCTCTGCTCTGCCCTGGTCAGGCCCCACCTGGAGTGTTGTGTCCAGTTCTGGGCTCCCTGGGATCAAAAGGACAGGGATCTCCTGGAGAGAGTCCAGAGAAGGGCTACGGAGATGATGAAGGGCCTGGAGCATCTCCCCTGTGAGGAAAGGCTGAGAGAGCTGGGGCTGTTCAGCCTGGAGAAGAGAAGACTGAGGGGGGACCTAATCAATGTCTATAAATATCTGAAGCAGGGGATGCAGGGGGAATTGGCCAGCCCCTTTTCAGTGTCTGTGGGGACAGGACAAGGGGCAATGGCTGCAAATTGGAGCACAGGGAGTTCCACACCAACATGGGGAGGAACTTTTTCCCAGTGAGGGTGCCAGAGCCCTGGGACAGGCTGCCCAGGGAGGTGGTGGAGTCTCCTTCTCTGGAGAGATTCCAGCCCCATCTGGACACCTATCTGTGCAGGATGAGCTGGGGAGCTGCTTTGGCAGGGGGGTTGGACCCCATGAGCTCTGGAGGTCCCTTCCAACCCCTGTGATTCTGTGATTCCAGAGGGGGAACTGAGTTTGTTTTATCTCAGAATGCAAAGGTAAATGGTCTGTCCTTGTAGGGACACCACTGTCCCACCTATGTGTCTCTGGGATGTTTGCTTATCACAGTGATTGTGTTTGAAATGTTTGTCCATCACTGAGAGGAGAAGTAATTAGAGAAGTGATGAGTCTGCTTGGCATAGAAATCTGGTAGCTGTTTTTTTTTAATTATTTTTTTCTTCTAATAAATGTGTTTTCTTTCAACAAGCTACTGCAAATTAATTCCAAGTAGAGAATGCCACTTGGTTGCCTTTCTGATCTGCTTAAATAGCCAATTCACTCTTCTCTGAGTGAGCTGAGCCCTGTGCAGTCAAAGCCTCAAGTGGGGATAAATCCAATTTCATCTCACATCCAGGTTCTGAAAACTGCTGTCAAAATTGGCCAAAAGAAATGAGTAGACTGTGGCAGCCTTGGGAAGAAAAAGGGAAACACAAGCCAAAACCAACCCCAAGGAAACAAAGAAAAAAGAAAGGGCATTTCCAGTAGCTTTTAGTTTGCTGCTGGAACAGTGGGAGACCCCAAGCAAAGAGGCCCTGATGCTGGAGATGGTTCCTATGTCTCCATTGAGCTGCAAAGGGGCTCCACAAGCTGAGAAACTCCAAAGTGTGGCAAAAAGGTGTCTTCTTGGAGAAGCTCCTCTGTCATAGAATCATGGAATGTGTTAGGTTGGAAGGGACCTTTAGATGTCATCTCCTCCCACCCTGCAGTGAGCAGGGACATCTTCACCAGTTCAGGTCCCTCAGAGCCCCATCCAGCCTGACCTTGGATGTCTCCAGGGATGGGGCTTCCACCACCTCTCTGGGCACCCTGGGCCAGGGATCTACAACCCTCAGAATGAAGAACCACATACTGTAGCCACAAAATAGAATCACAGAAGGTGTAAGGTTGGAAGGGACCTTTAGAGGTCATCTCCTCCCACCCTGCAGTGAGCAGGGACATCCTCACTAGAGCAGGATGCTCAGAGCCCCATCCAGCCTGACCTTGGATGACTCCAGGGATGGGGTCTCCACCACCTCTCTGGGCAACCTGGGCCAGGGATCCACCATGCTCAGAGGGAAGAACTTTTCCCTAATCCCCAACCTCAATCTGCCCTTTTCCAGTTTAAACTATCACCCCTTGTCCTATCACTCCCTGCCCTCAGGAACAGTTCTTCCCCAGCTTCCTACAGGCACCTTGCAGGGACTGGAAGGGGCTATAAGGTTCCCCCTGAGCCTTCTCCAGGCTGATCCAGCCCAACTAATACCTTTCAGGGATTTTTCCAGCATTGCTCACAAGTCTGGGGTTGGATAAGGATCTCTCTTTTGGCTCCCAACTCCCCAGATGGAAGATCTTCTCTGAATTGCAGCTCTGAGCAATCCTTGGATCTGCTCATTCCCCAAACCAAATGGCACTACCCAACACTGCTTTCCTCAACTGATTGGCTCTGAAGCTGCAGTCCCAGAGCCCAGGATGAACCATTCTATGATTCTATGGCTGCAGGAACATGCAGCTCAGTCTCTTACTATTGAATTTCCATCCTGCTGCCTGTCTTCAGGCATCTCCCTCCACAGACATTGATTTTTCTCCTCTTTCCCTCAGGGTGCAGCAGGTCTCAATGGGAAGAATGGAAACAAGGGAGCCAAAGGTGACAGAGGTCTTCAGGGGCAGAAGGGGAAGGCGGTGAGTAGCAGGGAAGGACATGGTTCCTTTGGTATAAAGAGGCTCTGTGCCTTTCTCAACCCTGAGTCCATTCCTCCTCCCATGCAATATAAGCTTCACTACTGGAGTCAGGCTCTTGCTGAGGGTGAGTCTTTCCAAAAGGGGGATGAAATTGCTCCCTAAACCTCCTGGAGAAGTCTCTAATGCACATCTTCCCCTGATTTTTAGGAGGAGCCATTCTCTGGATGCCAGCAGAGAACTTGTCCATGTTACAGCAAAACACTTCTAAGTTTTCCCATGGTTTTCAGCCTGAATTTTCCCTTATTCACATAAATTTTCCTTTATTCCCATATATTTGCCTTTATTCCCATAAATTTTCCTTTATTCCCATAAATTTTCCTTTATTCCCATAAATTTGCCTTTATTCCCATAAATTTTCCTTTATTCCTTCCCAATGCCACACTTCCATGTTCCTACATGTGCCAAGTACAGTTCTCTTTGATGCTGACCTGCCTGATGGAGAGAGCAGGGAACAAAGGAATCAGTCATTTGCTAAAGCCCTTAAGGACTTCATTTTTCTGGGGCAAATTGGTTGTCCCAACAGGCTGCCTTCTTTGCTCCCAAATAAGTTCCTGCACATTCATGGGACTTCAGCCCCTTATTACTGAAAATACTTCTCCAAAGGGATGCTCAGTGGGTTGGAGCTCTGTGATCCTTGGGGTCCCTTCCATCCCATGCCATTCTATGATGCTATGATTCTGTGATTAAAAGCTAATGTAAACACAAGCTGATGCTATTCTTTACCTTTCAGGCTATGCATGATGTGTTTGTCTATTTTGCTTTTGATTTTTTCATATATAGGGAGGGAAAGGTGATCCTGGGACCACTGGTGACCTTGGGCAGAAGGGAGCAAAGGTAGGAGATGAGCAAGATCCTGTGAAATCTCCATCCTTGGAGCTATTTAAGAGCTGTCTGGACGTGGTCCTGATAAACCAGCTTTAGATGACCCTGCTTGAGCAGAGGAGTTGAGCAAGATGACCTCCAGAGCTCCCTTCCAACCTCAATCACTGCATGGTTCTGTGAAACAGAGGTTGGGAGAAGCAGAGAAGAGAGCTCAGGCTCCAGGTTGTTGGGGAAGGAAGCTGCAAGGAAGGGGAGAGCTTGCAGCTACATCAGGGTTAGCCCTTTGTATGTGCAGAGTTCCTCCCTCCTGCCCTCACCTTGATTTAACATCCCCACTTGTGATCTACTTTATCCTCAGGGCTTACGAGGGCTTCCAGGACGTATTGGTGCTCCTGGAGCTGAAGGCATCAAGGTGAGCTAAGCCTGGCTTTCTGTCCCACTCTACCTGCTCCATTTCCAGCAGTGTTTCCCACTCATCCCAGCATGCATGAAGAAGCCACCCTAACTCTAGCAGGAGAAGTCCCTCTTGGTGGCATGGGGCTGCAGGCTGCAGCACAGGGGGAACATGGCTATGCTGAGCAGGGAGCCTCATGTGAGGAGGTTTCAAGGCTTTCAGGGAACTTTTTGATAACGTGGAGGGGTGAGGGGGGGTGGGAGGAGAAAACCAGACCCTGCCCAAATACCCTCCTGGTCTGCCACTTAGCAACTGCCTGGACTCAATTTGCAATTACTGCTAGGCACGTCACTCTGATTGTCAGCACCACTGGCCCTTCCTCTATAAACAGGGATAATGACCCTTAATGGTCTTTTTATGGAGGCTTCTGAAAAGCTTGATAAGAAGTAAGGGAGCTGTTGAAAGCTGAGCCAATGGGATATATTGTTATTGCTGTTGTTATTAATATTTTCCTTCATCAGCCTTGGCCTGTTGGGTAAATGAAGTACTGGTCAGTGAATTTTCCACCTACTTTCATGTAGGAGCCAGGGCAGACTAAAATTTATACTGGGCTTTGCCTATATTTAGGCTTTCTGTTACCAGCACTTACCTTGGCATTTCAAAAATCAGTTTTCCCAGTGTTTTAAGGGTTGTGCTTTCTTACAGCCCATAAACTGCTTTTCCATTCACAGGGAGAAATTGGCAGTCCTGGAAAACCAGGAATCCCAGGATCAGATGGACCATATGGACCAAAGGTGAATAGCTAAATTACATATCTGCCTATAAGTAGGGTATTTCCTAAAAGCTTTGCAGATGCTGTAAAGCCACCTCTGGAACAGCATTCTTTCTTCTAAAGGACACAAAGGGGGCTAATCTGAACCTGAATCTGTAAGATAGAATACATCTGGGTGAAGACACTTTGACATCTGGGTATTACATCATAGAATCATAGACTGGTCTGGGTTGGAAGGGAACCCAAGGGCCACAGAGCTCCAACCCCCCTGCCACAGGCAGGGACACCAACCTCAGGCCTGGAGCTACACAAGGTTGCCCAGGGCCCCATCCAACCTGGCCTTGAACACCCCCAGGGACGGGGCACCCACCCCCTCTCCGGGCAGCCTGTTCCAGCCCCTCACCACTCTCTCTGCAAAGAACTTACCCCCAATCTCTCCTCTCACCCTTCCCTCCTCCAGCTTCACTCCATCCCCCTTGTCCTGCCAGTCTCTGCCCCTGAACAAGCTGATTCCCCTCCTGTTTCTCTGCTCCCTTCAGGGACTGGCAGGCTGCAATGAGGTCCCCCCACAGCCTTCTCTTCTCCAGGCTGAACCAGCCCAGCTCCCTCAGCCTCTCTCCAGAGGGGAGCTGCTCCAGCCCCCTGAGCATCTCTGAGGCCCTAAACATCTGGGTGAAGACTCATTGGTTTAGCAGAGGATGGGAACGTTTGGATTTGATGAAGGCTGAGTGAGCTGGGGCTGTTCAGCCTGGAGAAAAGAAGACTGAGGGGGGGACCTTATTGATGTCTATAAATATCTTAAATATGGGGTGCAGGGGAAATGGCCAGCCCCTTTTCAGTGTCTGTGGGGACAGGACAAGGGGCAATGGCTGTAAGTTGAAACACAGGAAGTTCCACACCAATGTGGGGAAGAACTTCTTCCCAGTGAGGGTGCCAGAGCCCTGGGACAGGCTGCCCAGGGGGTGTGGAGTCTCCTTCTCTGGAGAGATTCCAGCCCATCTGGACACCGACCTGTGTGACCTGTCCTAGGGACCCTGCAGGGGGGTTGGACCTGATGATCTCTGGAAGTCCCTTCCCACCCCTATGATTCTGTGATTCTGTGATCCTATGATCTTAAAAGGTCTTTTCCAACCTTGTCATTCTGTGATCTAGGGTGGGGACCTATTCACTTGCCTCTGTAAGACTCATCCCAGTTTATCCACCCCAGCCCTGACATTCTACAGGCACTATTGCATCATGAAAGGGATCTTCTAAATGACATTTCTTTCAGTCTCCTGGAGTACCACCAATGGGCTGAGAGACCCTGATGGGTCATGCTCATAAAACAATACTGTCATCTGAAGAAGGGTTGGTTCATTCAGCAAATCACAACCTTGCCAAGATCCACATTGGCCATAATTTTATCTTCCAGGGTGAACAAGGAGCATCAGGGGACAATGGTGCCTTGGGGGTTCCTGGGGAGAAAGGAGAAAAGGTTAGTACTCACCAGACTGCATCGAGCTGTCATTTTTAAAAGAATAAATCCCACATCTATCAGGCTGAGTTAACAGAATTAGACACTTTGTACATCACAGGTACCCTTTCCAGTGGGCAAATGTCAACTGTCTGGAGCATTAAGGCTGAAACTGCAGCTTGAAAGGGCAGGACAGGGAATTCTCCCTAAATTCATAGAATCATAGAATGGCAAGGGTTGGAAGGGACCCCAAGGATCATAGAGCTCCAACCCCCCTGCCACAGGCAGGGACACCAACAGGGGAGCTGCTCCAGCCCTCTGAGCATCTTCATGGCTCCTCTGACCCCTCTCCAACAGCCCCACATCTTTCTTGTGTTGGGCCCCAGCTCTGGACACAGGATCCAGCTGGGGCCTCAGGAGGGCAGAGCAGAGAGGGACAATCCCCTCCCTGTCCCTGCTGCCACCCCTCTGCTGATGGAGCCCAGGATCCCATCCCCCTTCCCAGCTGCCAGAGCACACTGCTGGCTCATGGGAAGCTTCTCATCCCCCAGAACCCCCAGGTCCTTCTCAGCAGGGCTGCTCCCCAGGAGCTCTTCTCCCAGTCTGTGTCTATGACTGGGATTCCTCTGGCCCATGTGCAATCCCTGACCCTTGGCAGTGTTGAACCTCATTTGGTTCACCCAGGGCACCTTTCCAGCCTGTCAAGATCCCTCTGGATGCCTTCCTTTCCTTCTAGGGTGTTGACCACACCACTCATTCATCCTCTGCCAATGCACAAAACACCTGGAGGGTGCTTGTTTAGTGTGAGAAAAAGCTATCCAAATCCCTGAAGTGGGATTAGTTTCCAGAGCTTATTGAACACCTCCATGCCCAGGGTAGAGGGTGCCTGGGATGCTGTGGGGCTGAAAAAGCAGATCACACTGCTGCCTCCTGGGCATGTTGGCCATGGGAGTGGGACAGATCTCCAAGCTGATCTGTCCCTGGGCTCTCCTCTCAGCTCCCCACCTTGGTCACTCCCCATCACTCTGTCGAAGGACTAAGAGTCCTCCTCTTGTCAGCAACCCCTACAAAGTGTCTGAGCTGCAGATGGTTGGAAGCTGGGAGTTTATTTCTGGGGGAATATCACTTGCTTTCCTCTCCTGTTCTCCTCTCCCACAAACATCAGGTTTTGGCCACTGCTGAATGTTTCCTGTTGGCCTTACTGGAGATTTTTCCTTCTGCTGTGTCTAGTGGGAGCCTTTTCTATTCACAGCAGCTCCAGGAGACAGCTCAATGGTACAGATGAGCATGAAATCTCTAGGTCAGCTCTTGGTAACCCCCTTTCTCCTCCTCAGCTGTCATTTTTTTCCCTGGGGAATGCAGACCAAAGGACTTCACTTACATCTGCAGGGAGAGTTGACCATTAGAAATTATTAGGCATCTTCCCAGAGAGGAAGGGTGTCCTTGTCACCAAGTAGGGAGATGCCTTCTGGACAAGTGAAGGTGGAGAGCAAAGCTAAAGTGACCTCTACCATCCTAGTGATGCTCTGTTAATAGCACAACAGCAGAGAACATGGAATGTAACTGGTTTCCCTTTATGGCCAGTGCCATGGAAGTAGTTTGGTAATGTTTGACTGGCCCATCTCTAAACCCACCTGTGATTGATACAAGGTCTGAACTTCTCTGTTGGTGATTCTCAGGGGGCCAAGGGAGTTCCTGGCTTGGGAGGCTTCAAAGGACAAATGGGATGGCCTGGGAAGACTGGAGTCGCTGGACCAGATGGACCTCAAGGGCCACAGGGTGAACCAGGGCCACAGGTGAGCAGCAAAGAGCCCATAGCATGCCCTGAACCTCCTGAGGAGGGCATGAAATATAAAGTCTAACAAGTTGGTTTCCAGGAGATGCAGTTTTCTCTTTCCTGTATCAGTCATATCACGTATCAATAAAGAAAAACCCTCTCTTCTCACTCCCCTGCAGCCAGGCCTGGACCACCCACACAGGCAAACACCATCATGCCCCCTCCACTCTCTAGAAATCATTATGCTGGGGCAGCTGTAGTAAGGATTCGTTCACAGACATGCTCCTCTGAGGGCAGGAGAAGGTACAATTCTGCTCTAGACATCCCAGATTTACCTTCCTAGGGGAGCTCTGCCACAAGCCTCCTCCCCAGCTGCCCCCCAAATGGTAGCACCTCACACCCTCACCTCACATTACACCCCAGATGTGTCACATGTCACCACATACACATACACAACCCCCTTCTATAAGCTGCTGGCTGCCAAGTCTGCTGCCTTTCTATGGGATCTTGGTCAACCTCATCTCTGGGTGCATATATCACTAGAGATCTTTTTTTTCCCCCTTTCCTCTCTTCTTTTCCTATCTGCAGAGTCAGCTGTGACCTCTCAGTGAAAAAAAAAACCCAGGAAGGCTGATAATTCCAATTTATCAGGGCATCAAGTACACCCCTCCTGTTACTAATTACCTGGGGAGCAGGATGCCAAGGTTTCAGAAGGAGCTGGTGGCTTTCAGACCCCATTTGTGGGCCACACTTAATAAGTGTCTTTGCATGCAAGACATGCTGGGCACCTTTGGAAATGTAACAAAAAGACTTGGAAATGAGACTTGTTAATACTGTTTATGAGCAGGAACATGCTGCCCCCAGATTCTATGGTAATGAAGAGTGCCTTGCTGCTGCCAACACAATGTGAAGGGATGATATTAGAGATTAATGTTAATCACCCACCCTTACACAGCATCTATTAAGTAAAGAGGACTGGAAATGAAAATACCTGACTCAAGTCGTGCTGGTGGGACTGGCTGAGTTTCAGGCCTGGACAAGAGAGTACATAAATTAACATGAAAGGACCAAGAACAAAAGAAAAGCTGAAGTTGGGTAACTACCTGAAGGAGCAAGTGTTTCCCATAGGCTGCCTTGGGGAGGGCCATGTTTTAACTCCTGCCAGCCCATGGGTCTGGCAAGTACCTGGTGTGGTGTGCTTCACCCTTGGGTGATGTATTCTTGTCTGTGCACAGATTTAATCTGCATGTGTGTGTGTGTGTATACATACATACCTATATATACTCTCTCTATATATACACATATATATATATCTATTCCCCAGGTCTGGGGAGGGGATTGTGCCCCTGGACTGGGCACTGGGGAGGCTGCAGCTGGAGTGCTGGGTCCAGTTCTGGGCTCCTCAGCATCAGAAGGACATTGAGGTGCTGGAGCGAGTCCAGAGAAGGGCAACCAGGCTGGGGAAGGGGCTGGAGGGCAAATCCTCTGAGGAGCAGCTGAGGGAGCTGGGGGTGTTGAGGCTGGAGAAGAGGAGGCTGAGGGGAGACCTTCTCCCCATCCACCTGCCCTGCCCTGCCAGGAGGGTGCAGAGAGGTGGGCGCTGGTCTCTTCAGCCAGGGGCCAGGAGCTGGGCCAAGGGGCAATGGGCTCAAGCTGCCCCAGGGCAGGGTCAGCTCAGCTGGGAGGGCAAAGTTCTTCCCTGGCAGAGTTGTGGGGCTGTGGCACAGGCTGCCCAGGGAGGGGGCTGAGTCCCCAGCCCTGGGGGTGTTGAACAGAGGGGAGATGAGGTGCTCAGGGATCTGGTTTAGCACAGGACAGGGATGGTTGGACTTGATGATCTTGAAGGGCTTTTCCAACCTGGGGATTCTGTGAAGAAGTATGTACCCCACTCTTTAGAGCTGCAAACTGGGCAAGGGACATAAAGGACAACAAAAAGAGCTTTTTCAGGTATGTAAATAGTAAAAGGATGACCAGGGATAATGTAGGTCCCTTGTTGAATGAGGCGGGTGTCTTGGTGACGGGAGATGATGAGAAGGTGGAGATACTTAATGCCTTCTTTGCCTCGGTCTTTACTCCGAAGGCTTCTCAGGACTCACATATCCCAGATGTAAGTAGGAGTGGTTGGGGAACGAGTGGTTGGGGAACGAATGGCTCCCCTCTAGTAGAGGTAGGGGTGGTCCAGGAGCGACTCAAAGGAATGGATGCACACAAATCCATGGGCCCGGATGGGATACACCCACGTGTGCTGAGAGAGCTGGCGGAGGTGATTGCGGAGCCGCTCTCTATCATCTTTGACAGATCCTGGACTACAGGAGAAGTGCCTGAAGATTGGAGGATAGCCAATGTCACTCCAGTCTTTAAAAAAGGCAAGAAGGAGGATCCCAGTAACTATAGGCCAGTCAGCCTCACCTCTGTCCCTGGAAAGGTGATGGAACAGCTTGTTTTGGATGCCATCTCCAAACAACTGGAAGAGAAGAAGGTCATGAGGAATAGTCAGCATGGATTCACCAAGGGGAGATCGTGCTCGACCAATCTCATAGCCTTCTATGATGTTATTACCAACTGGGTGGATGGAGGGAGAGCAGTGGATGTCATCTACCTCGACTTTAGCAAGGCTTTCGATACTGTCTCCCACAACATCCTGATAGAGAAGCTGAGGAAACAAGGGATAGACGAGTGGACAGTGAGGTGGGTTGAGAACTGGCTGTCCGACCGGGCTCAGAGGGTCGTGATCAGTGGAGTAGAATCTGAATGGAGGCCTGTGACTAGCGGTGTTCCCCAGGGCTCAGTGTTGGGTCCAGTCCTTTTTAATATCTTCATTGACGACCTTGATGAGGGAATAGCATCCACCCTCAGCAAGTATGCCGATGATACAAAACTGGGAGGAGTGGCTGACACGCAGGAACACTGCGCTGCCATCCAGCGAGACCTGGACAGACTGGAGAGCTGGGCAGGGAGAAATCTAATGAAATTCAACAAAAGCAAGTGTAAAGTCTTGCACCTGGGGAGGAATAACCGACTGTATCAGTACAGGCTGGGGGATGACCTGTTGGAGAAGAGCTCTATGGAGAAGGACCTAGGGGTCCTGGTTGATGACAGGTTGGCTATGAGCCAGCAGTGTGCCCTGGTGGCCAAGAGAGCCAATGGGATCCTGGGATGCATCAGGAAGAGTGTGTCCAGCAGGTCAAAGGAAGTGATCCTCCCCCTCTACTCTGCATTGGTCAGGCCCCACCTGGAATACTGTGTCCAGTTCTGGGCTCCCTGGTATAGAAAAGACAGGGACCTTCTGGAGAGAGTCCAGAGAAGGGCGACAAAGATGATTAGGGGTCTGGAACATCTCCCCTATGAGGAAAGGCTGAGTGAGCTGGGTCTGTTCAGCCTGGAAAAAAGAAGACTTAGGGGGGACCTAATTAGTGTTTACAAGTATCTTAGACATGGGTGGCAGGGGGAATTGGCCAGCCCCTTTTCAGTGGTCAGTGGGGACAGGACTAGGGGCAATGGCTGTAAGCTGGAGCACAGGAAGTTCCGCACCAACATGCGGAAGAACTTTTTCACAGTGAGGGTGACAGAGCAGTGGAATAGGCTGCCCAGGGAGGTGGTGGAGTCTCCTTCTCTGGAGATATTCAAGTCTCGTCTGGACGCCTATCTATGTAATATGAGATAGGGAGCCTGCTTTGGCAGGGGGGTTGGACCCGAAGATCTCTTGAGGTCCCTTCCAACCCCTAAGATTCTGTGATTCTGTGATTCTGTGAAACACCCACACACACACACACACACACACACACCCAAGACTAAGTGTTAAGTCTTATGGAAGATGGTGCAGCAAGGTCCATGTTACACTGATGGTCAGATGGAACATCTCTATTGTATCCTGAGACATCATCAAATAAAAGCTTGACCTAGAACAATCTGGTCCACAGTGCAAAGGCACAGAGGATGTTCTGGGGCTCTCACATTGTTCAGGAGTTTACAGCTACAACTGAAACCCACTCAGTGCTTCACCACTGACAGGGTCATTATAAGAAGGACTTCCCCAAGCCTTCCCCTAAAGGGGTACAGGTATAGACCAAACCTTCCAGAACAATGAAAAATAGACCAGATCCAGCTTCAAACCACAGCAGCAACATTATTCTCCTTTCCCTCCCTCCCCAAGCTGTACATTGCAATGAAAAATGAATCAAAAGAATCAGAGAAGGGAAGAAGGAGGCAAAAGTATGAGGTGCCCTCATGTATGTTTAAAAAGGCTGGGAGTTTTTATGTTGGCTCTTACAAGCACTGCAGGCACGGCAAGCTGTGTATGAGATAATGAATGGCTTTCGTCTGTATGCTGATTAAAGAGAGACTGTGAGATGCCACTTTCTACACCCACACTGCTACTTGTCCTTTCCCTAAATTAAAAGAGAAAGTCCCTGGGTATGAACTGCAGCAGCGAAGACACCCTCATTTCTGATGTGGGAGGGTATTAGCTCTGTCTGCAAGCCCTTCTCCTCCTGCTGAGACTCTGGTTCTTAAATTAATGCTGGGACAGATAGTGTCAGAGAGAGAAAACTGCCTTCTACCCCCACAATATCCACCCTTTCTGCAGGGAGGGACTGTAGGAGGCTTCTCATGGTTGCCCAGGGCAGAGGGGACAAAGCCCTGCCAACCCCACCCTGGGGTGCATCCAGCACGGCACGGCCAGCCGGGCCAGGGAGGGGATTGTCCTGCTCTGCCCTGTGCTGGGGCGGCCTCACCTCGAGTCCTGGGGGCAGGTTTGGGTGTCACAGGACAAGAGGGACAGGGAACTCTTGGAGAGTGTCCAGAGGAGGCAGCGAGGATGGGGAAGGGGCTGGAGGGGAAGTCTCCTGAGGAGAGGCTGGAGGCCCTGGGTTTGTCCAGCCTGGAGAAGAGGAGGCTGAGGGGAGACCTCCTGGGGGTCTGTGGCTTCCTGCCCAGGGGAGCCAAGGGGCAGCACTGATCTCTCTCCTCTCTTTGGGGCCCAGGGCTGGAACCCCAGGGAACGGCGTGAAGCTGCCAGGGGAGGGTTAGGTTGGCTGTTAGGAAGAGGTTCTGTGCTGAGAGGGGGGAGGGGCACTGGCACAGGCTCCCCAGGGAAGGGGTCCCAGCCCCAAGCTGGGCTGAGGGCAAGAAGCGTCTGGCCGATGCCCTCAGTGCCCTGCTCTGCCTGGGCTGGGGCTGTGTGGAGCCAGGGGTGGGACTCCATGGGCCTTGGGGGTCCCTTCCAACTCATGATATTCTATGATTCTGTGGTCTGTCAGGGACACCTGAAATCCAGAGGGCTCCAAGTGACTTCTCCTAGTGATGCCCAGCTTGGGCTTTAGGGGAAAACCCCCAAACGATGGTGTGGGACCTCTCTGGAGGGGGCTTGGTCACTCCTGACTGAGCTCTCCTCTTCCTCTTTAGGGTCCACGAGGGAAAAGAGGAAGATCTCAGCTCTGCCTCAGGGGACCCCCAGGCATGGATGGGCAAAAAGGAGAAATGGTCAGTACAGGCTGAGCCAGCCTCACCTCCCAGTGAATTTCCTCCCCCACCTTGCAGCAGCACAGGAATCTGCCCTGGGGCTGGATGAACCCTGGATGTTCTGGGATGCATTTCTTGGCTCTCTTGAGTTTTGCAACCGCTCCCCAAGTGCCAGGCATTGGACATGGGCAATGCCTCCTACACTTCTGCCTGCAGATCTCTCCAACAACACTCTAGGACAACTGCAGTGAGCCCCATGGGTTGTCAGTCATTTCATGTAAGACTTGTTTTGGAAATCATCATCTTTTGGGCCAGCACATCCTCAGCTGTGCTTGGTATGGCAGATTGGGAGTAAAACAGTGTTTAGTGCAGTGCTCCAGTACAGGGGTCATCCCAACCTGCAACCCATGTCCAGGATGGGTCCCTACACAGTGCAGGTCCTTGCCAATGCTGACTCAGGGGTTTTTTTGCACCAGGAGATGGTCAGTGGAGGGTAATGCAATTTCTCCCTTGTGCTCCAGCCCCTGTAAGGGAGAAAAATGACCACCAGAGTTGAAATGCAGATCATTCTTCCTGTGCTCTTTTTCCTTTAATATTTTTCAGTATTTTTAATCCCCCCCAAAAAAACAAGTTTTCACCAGTTCTGAGCAGAAAATCTTTCAAGTTATTTTCTCCTAGGAAGCAGAAAGCTGGGCTGGGAAACCTCAGCATCATCTTGCGTTTCACCTTTTCAGTGCTGGGATTGCAATCCCAGTTGCAATCTTCTGCTTCCTCTGGTTCTCAGAGGTTCTCTAGAGGCCAGATCCACTCCACAAATCCACCTCAGCCTTTGTGGTCCAGTAAAAATTGCAAATAAACCAAACTTAAACTGTAGCCTGTAACATCTTTACTGTTCAGGTAGAGCAGGGTTCCCCCAAAAAAAATATCTGTGAGCTCACACCCAGTTCTCTGGAACACACTTATGTTCTTGCTTCCTCACACCTGGATGAGTCTGTTCCTTCCTGCTCAGTGAGCTACTCACAGATATACCTAGAATTATGGGAAAACATCTCCTTTCCTAGTGCATCCTTTCCTCTCTAAGGTGCTCTTATTCTTGGAGCATTTAATGGTCAATATACTGAGTGTTTGTAATGACTTAAGTGTTTTTAACAGGGTGAAAATGGTCCAGCTGGCCAGAAAGGAGAAAAGGGAGATCCTGGTCTTTCTGTGAGTACTTTAGCCCAAGATCACATCCTATTACACAGGTCTGAAAAGAGAAAATAGGGTAAACTGTCCCTAAGAGGTGTAGGGGAGGAGGGAAATGCTGAGAAACAGATTCATTCAGAGAATATCCAGGAAATGAGAGCATTGGCCATTATCCAGAGACATCAGACATGCACAGGCTGGGGTGGGAGAAGGGGTCTACAATTCCAAACCCAAACAACAATCCAGAGCCCACATTTCCCCTCTCTCATCCTCCCCATGATTCTTCAAACTCCTGCTGGCAGATAGGACCAGTGCCAATGTCACAGGGCTGATCAAATACAAAGAAAGGATAGGCAATGGCAGGACAAGGGGGATGGATTAAAACTAAAGGAGGGAAGGGTTAGATGAGATCTTAGGGGGAAGTTCTTTGCAGAGAGAGTGGTGAGGGGCTGGAACAGGCTGCCCAGAGAGGGGGTGGGTGCCCCGTGTCTGGGGGTGTTCAAGGCCAGGTTGGATGGGGCCCTGGGCAACCTTGTGTAGCTCCAGGCCTGAGGTTGGTTTCCCTGCCTGTGGCAGGGGGGTTGGAGCTCTGTGATCCTTGGGGTCCCTTCCAACCCATGCCATTCTATGATTCATTCATTCTATGATTCCCAAGTGATTAGGGAGCTGGCATTACTACAAAAGCTGCTTCTCTGGGTTCATATCTCTATTTATTTATATTTATATCTATATAGATCTATATTTTATAGAAGAAGGAGTAGTTGACCCACATGGGTCAGGGCACAATTCCCATTGCAGCTCCCCTAACACTAGGTCTCCATCCTGTTGCCTGAGCACATGTGGTTTGTGCCACTTGAATGATACAGAATCACAGGGCTTTAATCCATTCCCCCTTGTCCTGCCATTGTCTGTCCTTTTAAAATGTTGAATCCCCTCCTGTTTCTCTGCTCCCTTCAGGGACTGGCAGGCTGCAATGAGGTCCCCCCACAGCCTTCTCTTCTCCAGGCTGAACCAGCCCAGCTCCCTCAGCCTCTCTCCATAGGGGAGCTGCTCCAGCCCTCTGAGCATCTCCATGGCTCCTCTGACCCCTCTCCAACAGCCCCACATCTTTCTTGTGTTGGGCCCCAGCTCTGGACACAGGATCCAGCTGGGGCCTCAGGAGGGCAGAGCAGAGAGGGACAATCCCCTCCCTGTCCCTGCTGCCACCCCTCTGCTGATGGAGCCCAGGATCCCATCCCCCTTCCCAGCTGCAGGAGCACACTGCTGGCTCATGGGAAGCTTCTCATCCCCCAGAACCCCCAGGTCCTTCTCAGCAGGGCTGCTCTCCAGGAGCTCTTCTCCCAGTCTATTGTTTCACTTGTGGTCAGCTCAGAGTCAGGATGGGCACAGATCAGAGGGAGATGATGCCAGGGTAGAAACTCACCACTAACCTCTGTTTCCAACCCCATGGCACAGGAGGAAGAGGTGAAGGAGGTGATCAGGAGTGAAATGAGAGGCAGATGTGGTAAGTTGAGCTCAGGGCTGCTGCTCTGACACCTGCCAGCATCTAAATTGAAGCAATTTGAGTGCCTGCACATGCTGGCTCTGCAGAGCAAATATCACCCCATTAACAGCAAGCAGAGCTGCATCTTGGAGACAAGTGAGGGCTTCTGGGCCACGAGGTCTCTTGCTGTAATCCTGACCTCCTACTTAAACTCTTAATTTTTTCCCTTTAAACCCTCTCTCTTCCCATTTCTTCCCCCTTGATTTGCTCAGAAAAGCTTTCCTCCCTGGTCATCTCCATTTCCCTGCTGATTGGCAAAAGGCACCAGGTCATGGGAGGGAAATTTGGAGCTCCATTTGGCCTCATAACAACCTTTTCATTCCTGTCTACTTTGTGGCACTTCTTGCCATGCAGACCTCTCCTCTCTGGAAGTGAATAACTGACAAGCAGCACCACAAGAGTAATGCAGAATTTGGGCATGATTTTACCCCAGAATCCCAACATCATAATGCTGTCAGGCTTTTAGGGTCTTGATTCCCTTGCCCTGCAGAAGTCCAGCTACCTAAGGATGAGCAGAGAGCTGCCCCGCTCCCTGGAGGTCACACACCCTCCAAGGAAGCTTTGAGTTCTCTGCCACTTGCCAAGATGCTTCAGCCATTAGGCTGGAGTCACACTCATTTGTGCCTAGAGGTGTTGTTAGGGGGCATTTCAATGCTTTGAAGGAAGGGTGGGGGGAGAAAGGGTGAAAAATACACCATGAAAGCATGTGCCTCCTGTAAAAATAAAGATTTTGTTGGAAAATCTTATTTATTGAGGGGGGAAAAAAAGAAGTAGCAAACAAACTATGCCCTGTCTTATGTTGTCTTGCATCTGTTTTGTGTTTGCAGATTGTGGAGGTGAGTTGGGAAGGATGCTCATGGAAAGGGGTAAGGCTGATACTATAGAATCATAGAATGTGTAAGGTTGGAAGGGGTCTAGATGACCTTTAAAGGTCAAAACCCCTGCAGAAAGCAGAGACATCATCACTAGATCAGGTTGCTCAGAGCCCCATCAAACCTGACCTTGAATATCTCCAGGGATGGAGCTTCCACTGTGTCTCTGGACAACCTGTTCCTGGGATCCACCACCCTCCTATTGAAGAATTTTTTCCTAATATCCAACCTAAATCTCCCCTTTCCAGTTTAAAACCATCACCCATTACCCATATTGTTAAAGAAATGCATGTGAAATCATGCAGTAAAGGGTGTTCTTGCCTCAAAACAGCCTGAAACTGCAAGTGGAAAGATATTATTAAGAAAAAGTGGGGTTTTTTTCAGGGATTTAGTGCAAAAGAGGGTCACCAACTGCTCTTTGACCCTGGGTGTGGGCAGGTGGTGGGGTATTTCTTGAGAGGATTCTCAGAAAATGGGGGTCTCCTGCTCCCACCCTCTACCACAAGGCAGGAACAAAGCTATTCCTGACACCCAACTTCAGGAACTGCACCCACAGGGACACATGTCCCTGCCCACGAAACAGAGACACCATCCCCCAACCACCAACATGCTAAACACCAGTGATGTGCCTACACTGCATTTGTCTGTTCATCATTAACAAAGCTGAGAGATTATGGAATAGATGAGTGGGCAGTGAGGTGGGTGGAGAACTGGCTGTGGGTCTGAGCTCAGAGAGTGTGATCAGTGGAGCAGAGTCTGACTGGAGCCTGTGACCAGTGGTGTTCCCAGGGCTGGGTGTTGGGTCCAGTCCTGTTCAATATCTTCATTGATGAGGGAACAGCACCCACCCTCAGCAAGTACCTGATGATCCAGAGCTGGGAGGGGTGGCTGACACACAGGACACTGCGCTGCCATCCAGAGACCTGGCCAGGCTGGAGAGCTGGGCAGGGAGACACCAGAGGAGATTCAACAAAAGCAAGTGGAGAGTCTGGCACCTGGGGAGGAATAACTGCATGAATCAGGACAGGCTGGGGGGGACCTGCTGGAGAAGAGCTCTGTGGAGAAGGACCTGGGGGTCCTGGTGGGTGACAGGTTGGCCATGAGCCAGCAGTGTGCCCTGGGGCTGAGAGAGACAATGGGATCCTGGGGGGCATCAGGAGGAGTGTGGCCAGCAGGTCCCAGGAGGGGATCCTCCCCCTCTGCTCTGCCCTGGTCAGGCCCCACCTGGAGTGTTGTGTCCAGTTCTGGGCTCCCTGGGATCAAAAAGACAGGGATCTCCTGGAGAGAGTCCAGAGAAGGGCTAGGAAGATGATGAAGGGCCTGGAGCATCTCCCCTGTGAGGAAAGGCTGAGAGAGCTGGGGCTGTTCAGCCTGGAGAAGAGAAGACTGAGGGGGGACCTAATCAATGTTTATAAATATCTTAAATATGGGGTGCAGGGGGAATTGTCCAGCCCCTTTTCAGTGTCTGTGGGGACAGGACAAGGGGCAATGGCTGCAAATTGGAGCACAGGAAGTTCCACACCAACATGGGGAGGAACTTCTTCCCAGTGAGGGTGAGGGAGCCCTGGGACAGGCTGCCCAGGGGGCTGTGGAGTCTCCTTCTCTGGAGAGATTCCAGCCCCATCTGGACACCGACCTGTGTGACCTGTCCTAGGGACCCTGCTTTGGCAGGGGGGTTGGACCCCATGACCTCTGGTGGTCCCTTCCAACCCCTGTGATTCTGGGATTCTATGATTCTATGGAGTTGTAATCAAAACAATGGAGATAATTAAATGCTGCTTGATCAGCATCTCCATGAGACAGATCCCCTGAGTGCTGCCAGTCTTCTCAGGTCAGGCTTGATGCCTCCTGATGCCCTCCAGGATCCCATTGGCCTTCTTGGCCCCCAGGGCACACTGCTGGCTCATGGCCATCCTGTCACCCACCAGGACCCCCAGGTCCTTCTCCACAGAGCTCTTCCCCAGCAGCTCCCCCCCAGCCTGTACTGCTTCAAGCAGTTATTCCTTCCCAGATTCAAGACTCTCCACTTGCTTTTGTTGATAAACTGCCATACTAACTGACACTTGGGCACATGTCCATGGAGGCTTTTATTCTGAATAAGTTTAGCAAATCCTCTTTCCTCTCTTCCTTGAGAAGGCAGTAGACAGTACAATGTCTCCTTAATTGCTTGCCCTTCTTAAAAGTATACATGATTTGGAAATAAGTTGCATACCTTGACCACATATCTCAGTGCTCTGTAGGCTTCAGCCAATGAAACGTTGAGTTGTGACTTGTCTCCTACACTGTGTTGTGCATTGGGAGTAACTCTGTTGAGCTACAACTGTTTATGAGCTACAACTGTGTGGTGGCACAGTTCATGTTTATGAGCTACAACTGTGTGGTGGCTTTCAAATCATGGCACCAGATTTCCTCCTCACTGAGCCAGCGATTAAATCCACAGGTCAGGAGGCAGCTGAAAACAACAGGCAGATCCGAGGGTATTTTCAGCCTCCAGAACACACCAAAAGGGGTGGTGAAAGCCAGGAAGAAATGCTTAACAAAACTCTGAGCATCACCACGTTGGTGACTTTGGTGAAGCCCTTCGTGGAGGCACCTTCACTTGTTGCAGGTAAGAGCAGCTGCATGGCTGCATGTTCTCCATCTTTCCAACCATGGCAAGCAAGCATCTTCTGAAGCACCCTGTGAACCCACTGATAAATCCTTCTCCCTGGGACTGGGCAGAAATAAGGCAGTGATGGGATTTCCAATGAGGTCTCCCAAGCTGTGATGTCCCTGTGATGAGAAGGGTTGGTGTCTCTCAAAGTGACCTGATGCCCCTGGAAGGGATGGAGGGTGACAAAAATGTCAAACATGTGGCCTCAGTGATGATCAGAATCACAGAATAAGAAGGTTGGAAAAGATCTTTGAAGATCATCAAGTCCAACTAATCCCATCCTAAGCTAAACCAGATCCCTGAGCACCTCATCTCCCCTCTGTTCAACACCCCCAGGGCTGGGGACTCAGCCCCCTCCCTGGGCAGCCTGTGCCACAGCCCCACAACTCTGCCAGGGAAGAACTTTGCCCTCCCAGCTGAGCTGACCCTGCCCTGGGGCAGCTTGAGCCCATTGCCCCTTGGCCCAGCTCCTGGCCCCTGGCTGAAGAGACCAGCGCCCACCTCTCTGCACCCTCCTGGCAGGGCAGGGCAGGTGGATGGGGAGAAGGGCTCCCCTCAGCCTCCTCTTCTCCAGCCTCAACACCCCCAGCTCCCTCAGCTGCTCCTCAGAGGATTTGCCCTCCAGCCCCTTCCCCAGCCTGGTTGCCCTTCTCTGCACTCCCTCCAGCACCTCAATGTCCTTCTGATGCTGAGGAGCCCAGAACTGGACCCAGCACTCCAGCTGCAGCCTCACCAGTGCCCAGTCCAGGGGCACAATCCCCTCCCCAGACCTACTGGCCACACTGTGTCTGATACAAGCCAGGATGCCATTGGCTTTCTTGGCCCCCTGGGCACTCTGCTGGCTCATGGTCAGGTTAACTTTGCAGCTGATTTCAGGTTGATTTTGTTGTTCCCCTCTCTGCTGTGTCCATTGCAACCTGTAGTAAACCTTCCTACAAGCCAGAAATGACATCTCAGAGACCAAACACTCAAGCTATTACAGACTATTTCTGCCCAGGGCCTCATGAACCCTTTAAATGGGTAAAACAACTGATTACAGCTCTATTTCTGTCCCTTTGTGTTGCCCAAGAGAGAGGGGGAGAGAGAAGGGCCAAGGTTGGGACAAATGCTGTACAGAGCTGCCTGTACATGAACACCAGTGAGCCTGTGGCATCTCCTCACACCACATCTACCTCTACACCAGGCAAATGGGCAGGGCAAGAGCATGATCCAAGACTGGTCAAGCTTGTAGGTGTTGTCAAGACCCCAGGAGGGTCTTGAGCTGCACCATGCAGCCAAGATGCAACCATCATTTTGGGGGGATGAAGTCTGCTCAGCTACACTGAGGTAAACCCTGTGCTGCTACTTGCCCATGGGCTGGAGGGAGCTTCATGACCTACTTTGATGGGGTAGTTCCCCATGAGCCTCCAGGACCACCTTGTAATGCACTGGGACATACTGGCCCAGTGAAAAAGCCCAGGCTCTGAGACTGATGGATACAGGGAAATCCATTAATGCTTGGCTTAGAACAACCATCATTCTAGGGAGAGGACAGCATGGAGCTGCTTTAGCTGCATTTCAGATCCTCTACCCTTTCTTCTGACTGTGAACCACTGCAGTGAGCATTATGGTTAGGGGATGCATGGCCCAGCTTCCTGCAGACCTGTTGAGCAATGATCCTTGGTACAGAAGAGCTACCAGTTGGATATCCTCTTCCTGTCCCCACAGGGTGGCTTTTCTGGGCCCTGTGGGCCTGCTCTTCCCCTGGGATGCTGATGGAGGCAACAAACAACTTTTGCCATGACTGGCTTGAGGGGTGTCTAGGTTTTTAGGGTTCTCTACCCTAAATTTTAGCAGCAACCCAGAAATTACCTTCACCCAAAAGGAACTATATGAGCTTCTCCAGGTCCATCACATCACAGCCACCCATGGGCCCTCTGACCTCTTCATCAGGGCTTGGCTTTGAATCTTGATTTATAGGAGACAGAGAGTGAAAGCATGATGCAGAAGGGCTGGTGGGAAGAATATGGACTTGTTTGAGGAGGGCTTTCTGCACTTTGTGCTCAAAGTCCTAAGACTGGACAGGACTCAAAAGAAGGGGGAGTTCAGGCTCATGGCTGGCAATTCAACAAGTCAGAAAATAAGATGTGGCTGCTCAGATTTTGTCACCAGGAAGAGGAGGGTTGGGTAGCATGGATGGAGATGCCATTAACACAGGTAAGGGGGTGGCATCGGTCTCAGAGAAAAAGGTAGTCACAAGGCCAGAGGCATCTTGGCAGAAGGGAGCCATCTAAAATGCAACATCCTCTGCCCCTAAACCAGTCCTGCACAAACTCTGGTCCCCCAGCATCCATGGGGCAATGCTTTCTGCAGCCTGGCCATGCAGCAGCTGAGTGGCAAATCAGCACAAAAGCTTGCCAGTCAGCTCACTAGTTGGCCAATGAGCACACAGGTTGGACAACCAGTCCTTCTACTCTAAAAATAATTTTTAAAAATAAATAAATCACATTGCACTTCCATGCTGAGCAAGACACCCCAATGTTACTACTTTTACACCCCAAAACAAGTCATGGACTAGACAAGCTGTTGACCCACAGTTGTTGACCTTTCATGACCAGTTCCCTCAGCTTGGGGAAGAGTTTTTAGTTAAATCCATCAATGAGAGATATTAGGGGGAAGTTCTTTCCAGAGAGAGTGGTGAGGTGCTGGAACAGGCTACCCAGAGAGGGGGTGGGTGCCCCGTGTCTGGGGGTGTTCAAGGCCAGGTTGGATGGGGCCCTGGGCAACCTTGTGTAGCTCCAGGCCTGAGGTTGGTGTCCCTGCCTGTGGCAGGGGGGTTGGAGCTCTGTGATCCTTGGGGTCCCTTCCAACCCAGACCAGTTTATGATTCCATGATTCTATGCTGACCTCCATTTCCCTCCCCCCCCCCATATAAACTGCTAAGGGCCAGACAAATTCCCCCAAACCCATCTAAGCCAAAAACCAGACCAAACCATCCTCCCCCAAGCACTCTCCTTGCTGTCTTGCGTCGTACATCGAAGACATCATCCGTCTGGGTTTCAACTCACATTCTATCAAGGCAGCAGTTGGGATCTGGGTGGTTTCAGATGGATGTGAGGTGTACCACATGTTATTGAATCCCAGCTGCAGCCGTTGCCAGCCAACAACCCCATTAAAACCCAGGTCTGAGGCAGGAGGGCTCATAAATCCCTCTGCTCAGCGATGGGAGCGGATGGGCCCGCTAAATGTTAACAGGATTCTGCCATGGGAGGGTTATTACTGCCAGATCACAATCACTCCTGGCTTTTCAAAGCTCCCAGATTTACAAAAAACCTCTGGCCTGACATTTATCTCCTGCAAACAACCACAAATACTTCCATTTTCTCTGACTAACACCCAACCTTTCTGACTGAGTTGTTTAACACCATTAAAGGGTTTTACTGCCGCCGGTTTCTCCTTCCCCTGGCCAATTGCTCTGTGACATTTATGAGGAGGACTTGTTAGCCAGTGGAAAGCCATGTAAGGCTCCAAGGATCTATATTTAAATGGTGGCTAATTTGTTTGCCTGCCCTCGTTATGTGTGATTTCCATTTGCTTCCCCAGCAGCTCCCCAGGCACGGCAGATAACAGGGCTCTCTCAGCTCAAGCGCCGAGGAGAAGCTCGCAGTCAATTACGAGGTGAAATGCACTGAATTAAGTGACATTTAGGGAAGTCACTTCCCCAGGTGGGAAGTGCTTTTGGGGATTGAGATCTTGGGGGATGTGCCAGCAAGCGTAGGTTCAAGTCTTGAGGTTGGACTTGGCTTAACGTAGCTGCTTTTGCCCCCAGCGTGTTGAGTTGGTGGTGAACAAGCTGGGGAGGGGTGTTCACTGACCATATGTGGGCCAGTCTCACCAGCAAAATGCATAGTGAGAGTCCCCCCCAAGGAACAGCCCAAATGACCATCTCCCCACCCAGGTCTCCGTGGTTAACTTCTCCCTTGCAAAGGTCAGAGACCACCGTGATGGGCAGGAAACACAGTAGCAGATGGGGCCTTGGAGCACCAAGGATCCTGGTGCTCATCCCACAGTAGAAATCTGCTGCTGGATGCCCACCCTTTGCTCTGGCAGCCCCATTGTTTCAGTCTAAGATGCTGACCATAGGGTGGTGGGAGTCCCTGGAGCATCCCCTCACATTTGCCTGGGGTGTGGAGGGGCAGGGGTGGAAAAGTATGTCCTTTTTCCTCCTGGGTCCAACACATGAGTGGGTGGGGGGTGTTTCCCTACAGCCCCTTGCCTGCAGCCAATGGATGAGGGCTCCTGCCAGCACTACACCCTGCTCTGGTATTACCACCCAGAGGCAAACGCCTGCCGGCCCTTCATCTTTGGGGGATGCCAAGGGAACAGCAACCGCTTCCAAACCAAGTGGCAATGTGAGCAGCAATGCAAACCCTCAGCAGGTAAGAGAGCCCCTGAGCCTTCCAACCCTCCTCTTCCTCTGACCAAGAGTGAAGTTTGAAGCAGGAAAACCCATCCACAACCTGCCCACCTCCATTGCCTTATGATGCCCCATCGGGAGCAAGCAAGGAGTTGGAGGGGTGCCCATAGTTTGCAATGTCTCACTCCCTTCCCACTTCCACTTCACTTTGGTCCCCTTCCCAGCCCTTCCTAGGAGCTCCTGGACATCTCCTCCCTAAGCCCAAATCCACTGAAGAATGTGGGTAGACCTGTAGGTGATGAGGAGCATCCACAGCCATACTAGATCTGTGTCCTGATACCTTGCATGCCTTAAGCTCAGTCACCTCATGCTTTCTGAGGGATGAGGTTTGCAGGTTGGTGCCCCCTTGAACCCTGGATTATTCCATCCAAACATCTTTCTGGCTTCTCCAGACACTGAGGACTCCAGGCAGAACATGAAGGTGTTAGACCTGCTCTGATCTAGACCATGAGCATCCCCAAACAACCCTGCATTGGGGCCACACATCATCCAGAGGGCAAAACTCACTCCTGGAAGCGCATCTGGGCTCCTGATGCCTGATCTAGGGTTCAGGAGGTCAGCTTGCATGGCTCTTCCTTCTCACCAGGCACATGGTAGCTCACCACAGGGGAAATGCTCTCCTGCTGGCCCTGACAGTAATGCAAACACTACTGCTGCCGAGCAGTGTGCAAGCAGTGACTGAAACCAGCCTTCCTAGAAAGATGCTCCTCTCTCAGCCTTTTCTCTGTGTGGAGAAAAATCCCTCTGGGCAGCAGGAGAAACAAATGCATTAGTTGTCCACAATACATTAAAAAAGCTCTGGTGAGGCTCACCTGCTCTGTTTTCAAAGGCATTTTGAACAAGAGAAAGGAACTAAAGGTGGTGAGTTCAGGCTCATTCCAGAATTTTCAGCTGGTCTCTGCTTTGTTGGTTGAATTTTAGACTGGCATCTGCTACAGATAAAATCAAAGCCTTTGCAGGGGCTGTTATCACAGACTCACAAGGTTGGAAAAGCCCTTTAAGATCATCAAGTCCAACCATCCCTGTCCTGTGCTAAACCAGATCCCTGAGCACCTCATCTCCCCTCTGTTCAACACCCCCAGGGCTGGGGACTCAGCCCCCTCCCTGGGCAGCCTGTGCCACAGCCCCACAACTCTGCCAGGGAAGAACTTTGCCCTCCCAGCTGAGCTGACCCTGCCCTGGGGCAGCTTGAGCCCATTGCCCCTTGGCCCAGCTCCTGGCCCCTGGCTGAAGAGACCAGCGCCCACCTCTCTGCACCCTCCTGGCAGGGCAGGGGAGGTGGATGGGGAGAAGGTCTCCCCTCAGCCTCCTCTTCTCCAGGCTCAACACCCCCAGCTCCCTCAGCTGCTCCTCAGAGGATTTGCCCTCCAGCCCCTTCCCCAGCCTGGTTGCCCTTCTCTGCACTCCCTCCAGCACCTCAATGTCCTTCTGATGCTGAGGAGCCCAGAACTGGACCCAGCACTCCAGCTGCAGCCTCCCCAGTGCCCAGTCCAGGGGCATAATCCCCTCCCCACACCTACTGGCCACACTGTGTCTGACACAAGCCAGGATGCCACTGGCTTTCCTGGCCCCCTGGGCACACTGCTGGCTCATGGTCAGTCAGCAGTCACCCAACACCCCCAGGTCCTTCTCTGCCTGACAGCTCCCCAGCCAGTCTCCCCCAGCCTGTAGCGCTGCAGGGGGTTGTTATGTCCCATGTGCAGCACTCCACCCTTGGCCTTGTTAAACCTCATATCATCCACCTGAATCTTTCTGATACAAAGCAGGCTGCACAGCCCAGGTCTGGGCTTTGAAGAAGGTGGCAGTGCAAATATTCATCACTCTAAGTTCAGTTTAGGACCAGCAGTGCCATCCCAGGGACCTGACGTGCCCTTTGGGGAGAAGGAATATGTGTTGAGTGGTCAGGAAGGAAGGATTTGCTGCCCTAGTGCAGCCAGCCCAAACCAAGTGCCTTCTCTGTCTCCCTCTGCTGCAAGGGTTAACATCATTCCTTGGGGATCCCATCTTTGCTCCCTGACTCTAAGAGTAGTCAAGATAAACCAGTTGGCCCATGTAGCATGGTCAGTGCCCACATTTGTTGGCCTGCTTCTTTGCAATGTACTGCATGAGGTGAAGCCTCTCCCAGTACCTTAAGTCCAGTCCCAGCAGCACAGGTAATAAGTGAACCTCTCCCCAGCCAGCACTTTACCCCAGGGCATAAGCATTAAGAGACAGTGTTGGCTTCAGAAAGCAGTTGTAGATACCTCCAGCACTGTGTCTGCCCTCCTTTGGAGAAGAGAAACAGCCAGTGGGGAGTGGGAGCAATCAATCCAAAACCAGACCAGGAACCTGTGTCCTCTACAAGCCCATTTCTCCTTGCTGACCCTACACAGTGCCTGAAGCTGGCCTGCATCAAGGTATTTGCTTTATGGGTGTCTGACAGGTGACATGACCTGGCGTAGATGATCCTATGGTGTCAGGGACATCCCAAGCCACTGTGAGCATGGGAGGTCCAAGAAGAAGCCCAAGCTGTAGCCAACCTCCAACATCCTCTTTGTTTTCTCTTTTGAAAACCAGCCAGGGGGAGGTGATCAGCTGCAGTTGCCATGTTGAAATGGAAAAGAAATGGAGCTTCAAGAAGTGTCTGCAGGACATCTCAGTGACTGGACAAGCAGGACAAACCATTTCATGTGAAGAGGCAAAGGATGTTTGGGGGAAAAAAAAAAGGTGTTGGAAAGCTGTAATGATGAGGAGGAAATAAAGTGGCATGAAGAGAAGGAAACATCTGATGGCTCAGGGAAGGAGAGATGCCACTTGCCTCATGTGACTACTGTGCAAAACCTGGCAACACACACTCCTGAGTTTCCTTTTGTAAAATAAAAGTGGGTCAAGGCTGCTGTGTATCATTCTAGTTCACAGTTCACCCTTTGAGAAGACAAGGGACAAAGCTAGGAATTTCCACTGCCCTGTGTCAGGCTGGGTGTGCAGGTTGAGCCCTGGCCCATAGCAGATAACCCACGCCAGTCTATGTTTCTATGATTCTATGATCCCTTCTGGGTACCATTCCCACCAGACAGCTCCTGAATAACTCAAGAGTGGCACTTACTTCCCAAAAACAAGCAGAGAAAACCTTTTTCCATCCCACAGCTGCTCTACCAACAGACCCCAGCCCTGCATTTCACTGCCCCTCTCCAACTATCCACTGCACCAGGGCATTAGAGAAGAGGAAAAGAGGAGAGATGACTGTGGGCTGGCATGTTAAGTTGACATCAAGCCTGAGGAGATGATAAGCAATAGTGATTGCAGGATCATCTTTAATGGATGTGAATCAGCAGCAGCACAATGAGGGTCTGGAGGCTGCAGTAGGTAAGCAAATGGACCTGGGGAACCTGGGACCTCCTGGAGAATATGAAGAATTTCTTTTCTGCCCCATTGTTACCAGATGCCAAACAAATAGGGAAATACCTTCATTTTTTTCCTTTTAAAACCAATTCCATCACTTAAAACAGGGCTTCACCTCCTCCCAGGCAGAATTTCTTGGCAGCTTCTGGCTCCAAGCTTGGGGAGGAGTACACAGAATCACAGACTCATAGGGGTTGGAAGGGACCTCCAGAGATCATTGGGTCCATTTTCTCCAGCTCATTGGGAATGGTAATAGTGTGACATGGTTTAGGTTTGAAGATGAATCTATTTCCTCAGCTCATGCCTGCAGCCTTTGTGTTGAGGGCTGGTCAGGAGGTGATGAACCATGTTTGAATGGGACACTGCCCATGCATGGCTGTGAAGACATGCACAAAGTAAAGCAGTGGTTGTCCACTGAGGACACACTCAGCTACCACAGAATCACAGGGGTGGGAAGGGGACACCAGAGATCACCAGGTCCAACCCCCTGCCAAAGCAGGGTCCCTAGGACAGGTCACACAGGTCGGTGTCCAGATGGGGCTGGAATACCTCCAGAGAAGGAGACTCCACATCCCCTGGGCAGCCAGTCCCAGGGCTCCCTCACCCTCACTGGGAAAAAGTTCTTCCCCACATTGGGGTGGAACTCCCTGTGCTCCAACTTGAGGCCATCGCCCCTTGTCCTGTCCCCACAGACACTGAGAGATCTGGGGCTGTTCAGCCTGGAGAAGAGAAGACTGAGGGGGGACCTAATCAATGTTTATCAATATCTTAAGTCTGGGGTGCAGGGGGAATTGGCCAGCCCCTTTTCAGTGTCTGTGGAGACAGGACAAGGGGCAATGGCTGCAAATTGGAGCACAGGAAGTTCCACACCAACATGGGGAGGAACTTTTTCCCAGTGAGGGTGCCAGAGCCCTGGGACAGGCTGCCCAGGGAGGTGGTGGAGTCTCCTTCTCTGGAGAGATTCCAGCCCCATCTGGACACCTCTCTGTGCAGGATGAGCTGGGGAGCTGCTTTGGCAGGGGGGTTGGACCCCATGAGCTCTCCAGGTCCCATCCAACCCCTACAACTCTGTGACTCTGTGACTCCCTGTCCCACCCTTCAGCTATTGATAACCACTGATCAGATCCCACATATCTCAAAGCCCAGTCTGGGGGACAAAGGTGGCCACCTGCTTCCATGCTCAAAGCGTAGCCAAAGGACAGACTCAGAGTCTCACAGGGGAGGGCGAGTTGCCTCAAGACCCTTCACCACAACCCATGTTTACATCACCACCCACAGCAGCATCTCCCCAGGGACCCAGGTGACTTAATTCAGATTTGCAAAGGGGCTGAGAGACTTGAGAAGCGGAAACCAACATTGTGGCCAAGTGTTCAATCCTCAGCTGGGTGTATTAAATGCAGCTTGAATTTCCCATCAGAGCTCTGGGAGCTTGGGCTTAATGGGAAATTGATAACTTGATTATTTTTATTTTAATACATCTGGCCTTAAATGTTTACTATTGATTTGCCATCTGAAGCACTTTGGCAGGGCCAAAATCTTACCGGAATGAATCCTCAGTGTTTCCTTGGAAATGTCATGTCATTCTAATTGAGTTTCTTGAAATTATTTGATTGCAGGGTTGGGGGAAGGTGGGGGGGGATGAGGAGGGGGGGCAGACTTTTAGGGCTGAAGGAATCGCTGGCAAGCTGACTGCTTTCCAGGCGCAGGGAGCTGGGGCGGCTCCAAACGGCGTGAACGCAGAAGATTCCTGAACACACATTGGAGAAGGGCCTTAGAAAGCAAAGAGCATCAGCTCATCAGCCCCTGAGGATGTGATAAGCTGGAGCCTGAACACACGTAACACCAGCTTCACAAATCCTCCTGGAGTGTGCAAAGCAGGAGGAGAGCTTGGAGCACACATGACTTCCATCACTTGTTTTGTACGTATCACACAGCTCCAGAGCTGAGCCCATGGGGTCTGTGTCTCCAGAGAGAGTGGTGAGGGGCTGGAACAGGCTGCCCAGAGAGGGGAAATCGGGGCGGGGGGGGGGGGGGGAATCAGCTGTGACCAGAGCTGGGGCCCAACACAAGAAAGATGTGGGGCTGTTGGAGAGGGGTCAGAGGAGCCATGGAGATGCTCAGGGGGCTGGAGCAGCTCCCCTATGGAGAGAGGCTGAGGGAGCTGGGCTGGGTCAGCCTGGAGAAGAGAAGGCTGTGGGGGGACCTCATTGCAGCCTGCCAGTCCCTGAAGGGAGCAGAGAAACAGGAGGGGAATCAGCTTGTTCAAGGGCAGAGACTGGCAGGACAAGGGGGATGGAGTGAAGCTGGAGGAGGGAAGGGTTAAATGAGATATTAGGGGGAAGATCTTTGCAGAGAGAGTGGTGAGGTACTGGAACAGGCTGCCCAGAGAGGGGGTGGGTGCCCCGTGTCTGGGGGTGTTCAAGGCCAGGTTGGCTGGGGCCCTGGGCAACCTTGTGTAGCTCCAGGCCTGAGGTTGGTGTCCCTGCCTGTGGCAGGGGGGTTGGAGCTCTGTGATCCTTGGGGTCCCTTCCAACCCTTGCCATTCTATGATTCTATGATTTACAGCCCTTGTACACAAAGCACTTGGCTGCCCTAACAAGCAGTTGCCCACCCCACCTTCAGAGGTTCATGTTCCCATCAATTAATTAGCTCTGCTTTGAGCTTTAGATGCAAATGCAACATCAGGAAACCTCCTTAGGATAAGATGGGCTGGGGCTGTTTTGCAGATTGCTAGATATGCTTCTCCAAGAACCTCTTGGGCCAAACCCAAAGACCAACTTCACCACTGATAGCTTTCAGGCATGAAGTAAAGCTCTGTTCTTGATGCTTTCCCTCCAAAGGAAGAGAAGAAAAAAAGACAATGAGGAAGAGAAAATAATCTGAAACCCTCCAGATTGTTTTCCCCAAGTGTTTCCTGCTGCTTTTATCTGCCCTCTCTCCATTGCACCTCCTACCCCTTCTCCAAAGAGATGTTTGCACCTACCTGTCCACATGGTATGTGCCTGCAGCTATGTGGGCATCTCATCTATGGTTGGAAGGAAACATCTAAAATCAAGAAAAAAGGTAAAAGGGAAGGCAGCAGGAGTAAGGATCCCACATGCAGGAGTGATGCTGGCCTTGGGGTATTTACTCTGACAGTGGGTCTACACATAAAACCTGCTTATATACCATGGAGAAAAGTCTAAAAAGAGCTGCTGCTCCTTTCCCAGCTTCTCCAAGCAGGGATTATTCCCACTGGTGAGGCCACAGCAGCTGGACAGGGCAAGTGGCAGAGTCATTGCTCAAGAAATACAACAGTTGCTTCTTTACAGGTGGGTTATGTGGCTGCTCCAGCTTTTCTTTGTCACCAGGATCATAGCTGTGTGTTGAGCCCCTGATCCATTCAGAGGTCCTCAGGGTGGTCTCAGGGGCAGGGTGGGACACATTTGGGGGATGCAGGATGCATTGGTGGGGCTCGGGGTGCTGGGTGAAGGGATGCCCTGAGGCAGGACATGGATGAGGAGCCCGTTCAGAGGAAGCCTGAGGGTTCAAATGGGATTTAATTGGGGTGGTTTGGGGTGCAAAAAAATGGGACAGGAACAGACAGCCTCCAGCAGCTCCCACAGGACCACATGCTGCCTGTTGGGGAGAGCTTAGAATCATAGAATTATAGACTGGTCTGGGGTGGAAGGGACCCCAAGGGTCACAGAGCTCCAGCACCCCTGCAACAGGCAGGGACACCAACCTCAGGCCTGGAGCTACACAAGGTTGCCCAGGGCCCCATCCAACCTGGCCTTGAACACCTCCAGGGATGGGGCACCCACCCCCTCTCTGGGCAGCCTGTTCCAGCCCCTCACCACTCTCTCTGCAAAGAACTTCCCCCTAAGATCTCATCTCACCCTTCCCTCCTCCAGCTTCACTCCATCCCCCTTGTCCTGCCAGTCTCTGCCCTTGAACAAGCTGATTCCCCTCCTGTTTCTCTGCTCCCTTCAGGGACTGGCAGGCTGCAATGAGGTCCCCCCACAGCCTTCTCTTCTCCAGGCTGAACAAGCCCAGCACCCTCAGCCTCTCTCCAGCCCCCTGAGCATCTTCATGGCTCCTCTGACCCCTCTCCAACAGCCCCACACCTTCCTTGTGTTGGAGCCCCAGCTTCTCCTTAGTTTTCCTCCTCACCCACACAGCCACGATGTCAGTGGCAAATTCACCCCCATTTTTGTTCCTGCTTGTCCCAGCTCAGACAGGCAAAGCTCCCTTCCTGGCACAGAAGGTTTTGCAGGCTTTTTCAACATTTTTTCCCCTCCTTCTCAAGGGTGGTGTGACTGCTGGGGGTTGCAATTCCACCCCCTTGACGTTGGCAAGGGCTAGTGTTCACCAGAGGCCTCTCAGCACGGCTGGCAGGAGGCTGTATATAGCAATACAGTGATGTAGCAATTGCTATTGCTCCAAAAAGTGATGGATCTCACCCAAAAAGTCTGTGGACAGCACGCAACCTTCCAATGCCTCCCACGGAGCCTGAGCACAGAGGATGGGCTGGAAGGGGTTTTGCTGGTGCTCAGGTCCAGCCCTGCGTTAACTCGCGGCCGTTTGCCTCCGTGGCATCTCCAGAGCCTAAATTACTCCTGCTCTAAATATACCACGTAATTAATTAACCCAGCTGAGCACAATTCAGGCTGGTTACATGATGATGAACTTCTTTGTTGTTGCTTTTGACCCTCACAGTAGCAGAGGCAGGGGGTCTTGTCAGCTCCCTCCCAAACAGCTTGTCCGCTCCAATATCCCGGGCACAGCCAGAGGATGCTGGATGATGCTCAGGACCCAGCTGTCAGTGTTGGTGACCATTTCAGGGACTGTATCATTATCAAATTACTAAATTACCCCAGCCTCTTCATCTCTTGCCATCCATTTTCCTTTGTCAAGGTTGCTAAGGAACTGCCCGTGGACATTGGATGCTGCAATGAGGTGAGTTTCTCTTCTCTGAGTCTCCTTGCAAGGATTTGCTGGCTGGGTGAACAAGAAACCCCCTCCTGAAAAGGGACTGAGTGTGCTCAAGCTATAGGTGTGTGTAGATAGAGTCACAAACTGGTCTGGGTTGGAAGGGACCCCAAGGATCACAGAGTTCCAACCCCCTTCCCACAGGCAGGGCCACCAACCTCCAGCAGCTGTGGGATGGAAAAAGGCTTTCTCTGCTTGGTTTTGGGAAATAAGTGCCACTTTAGTTTTTCAGGAGCTGTCTGGTGGGAATGGTCGCCAGAAGAAATCATAGAATCATAGAATCATAGACTGGTCCGGGTTGGAAAGGACCCCAAGGATCACAGAGCTCCAACCCCCCTGCCACAGGCAGGGACACCAACCTCAGGCCTGGAGCTACACAAGGTTGCCCAGGGCCCCATCCAACCCTTCCTCAGCCAGATAGGCATGGGACCTTCTTGATCTCAGGATGGGGTTCAGCACGGTCTGTCTTTGGGGGGTGTCTGAACCCCTGTGGCATCTTTGGTTCAGGTGATGGAGGCCTTTGAGTATTGGCAAATAGAGAAAGAGAAGGAGGATGAGTGGGTTGCTGGAGGTCAGGGAAGACCTGGCTGCTTGGGAGGAGGATTATGAAGAGGCTGGAAGGGACTTGCCTGTGGAAGCCAACAGAAGGATATGTTGGCCCAAGTGAGCCTGCAGTAGCTGTGCACCCATGCCTGAGTGCTCCCTCTTCTGGAGTGGAATACTGAGAGCTTGGACTTAATTCCTGCATGAAAGGGCAGGATATGTCAAATCACAGAATCCCAGACTGGTCTGGGTTGGAAGGGACCCCAAGGATCACAGAGCTCCAGCCCCCCTGCCACAGGCAGGGCCACCAACCTCAGGCCTGGATCTACACAAGGTTGCCCAGGGCCTCATCCAACCTGGCCTTGAACACCTCCAGACACGGGGCATCCACCCCCTCTCTGGGCAGCCTGTTCCAGCCCCTCACCACTCTCTCTGTGAAGAACTTCCCCCTAAGATCTCATCTCACCCTTCCCTCCTCCAGCTTCACTCCATCCCCCTTGTCCTGCCAGTCTCTGCCCTTGAACAAGCTGATTCCCCTCCTGTTTCTCTGCTCCCTTCAGGGACTGGCAGGCTGCAATGAGGTCCCCCCACAGCCTTCTCTTCTCCAGGCTGAACCAGCCCAGCCCCCTCAGCCTCTCTCCATAGGGGAGCTGCTCCAGCCCCCTGAGCATCTTCATGGCTCCTCTGACCCCTCTCCAACAGTCCCACATCTTTCTTGTGTTGGGCCCCAGCTCTGGACACAGGATCCAGCTGGGGCCTCAGGAGGGCAGAGCAGAGAGGGACAATCCCCTCCCTGTCCCTGCTGCCACCCCTCTGCTGATGGAGCCCAGGATCCCATTGGCCTTGCGAGCTCCAAGAGCACACTGCTGGCTCATGTTAAGTTTCTCATCCACCGTGACACCCAGGTCCTTCTCAGCAGGGCAAAAATCCCTGTGACCCGGCAGCAGCAAGAGACCTGGGGCCCAAGAAAGTGGAAAAAGGGTAAGAAAGTAGAAAAAAACCAATCCAATCCTTGAAAAACTAACAAATTCCATGTTCCCAGCTCCTCTTCTCTCTCTACCAAGGTCCTGGCTCGAAGCTTTCCAAGGTGTGCAGCCACCTTCAAGGCCAGGTTGGCTGGGGCCCTGGGCAACCTTGTGTAGCTCCAGGCCTGAGGTTGGTGTCCCTGCCTGTGGCAGGGGGGTTGGAGCTCTGTGATCCTTGGGGTCCCTTCCAACCCAGACCAGTCTGGGATTCTATGACCTTGGAGGGATATGCAGGGACTCACTGCTGCTGAGCTGCTGGAAGGATTGAAATTCACTCCCAAAATGGGGCAACAGGGAAGAGGAACCCACCAAAAATCAGCCTCTGGTGGGAGGAAGGACCGTTTGCTGTAGGGTTACAGGGATGGGCAAGCTCCTCTCACAGCAAGACCATCCTCTCTCTGCATCCTTGAAGATGCAGATTGAGTCTCAGAGGTTATTAAAGAAAGGACAAAGCAAATCAGAAAGCTCCCTCCTGCTCCTCTACAGACCTACATCCTAGTCCTCTGCACTTTCAGCCCTGGAAGATCCAAACAGGACCTCACATCACATCCCTTTTCCCTCTCCAGGGCCAGGCAAAACTTCTGTGCTGGTATTTGGGGTACTGATGGGGTGTTTTTTTTTGGCTTCCAAGCCTTCTGGTGTGACAACAAGCACAAATCACAGCATCTTCTCTTCCCCAGCAGCAGAATGGTTGTAGCAGTGAAACTTTAATAACATCCTCTATCAGCTGCCCACATTTGGGGCTTTAAATGATGATTCACAGGAGGAAATTGAGCTCTGGGAGAGTGAGGGCAGGCTGCAGAGAGGTGGGAAGGTGTCCTGCTCCTGGAGAGACAGACAAACAAGGGAGGGAGATGCACGAGGATGCTAGTGACAAAGTCTGTGTTTTCTCTAAGTTTGGTAATTTGGGGCTAAACTTCAGGAGTTTCAGTCCCCTCTGCCACCAGGCAGCTCCCATGGGTGCCCCAGGATGTTCATAGCATGGCTTTCTCCTTCCAAAGGGTGACCTGGGGTGATTTTCATGCTGGAACCTCTTTTGTTTTGCAGGAAAATCTCCTCTCTGATCCCCTGCAAAAACAAACTCTGAAGCAGGGATCTTCTCTGAAGCAGCTGAAACAGCCCAGTGTGCTTCTACAGCAGACTGATAGGGATGAACCAGGCAACTTGGCTTCTTTCATCTTCCTTTCTTAGCTGCTGCTTTCTCTTCCCTATTTTCCCCTAATAAAATCACTGCGAAGACTCCATGTCTGGCATGCTCATTTGCCTCCTGTGAGGATGCTGTCCTGCACTGACCCTTCCTACAGCAAAGCATTTTAGAGGGAAGTAAAGCATCAAAATCTGGCCTAGTATCTGCTCAGGAGATTGAGATGGTTTGTACTGCCTGGCTCCAGCACTGATGTGCTGGATGATGGGAAAATCATTCACCTCTCTGCTCCAGCTTCTCTCTCAGGTAGTTGTTTGTTGTCTGCAGGTGGAAAAAAAAATTAAAAATAAAAGACTTATTTATGCCAAATGCAAAGTTTGGCACATGGAACATAACAACCCCCAGCAGTGCTACAGGCTGGGGGAGACTGGCTGGAGAGCTGCTGGGAGAAGGACCTGGGGGTGTTGGGTGACCTCAGACTGACCATGAGCCAGCAGTGTGCCCAGGGGTCAGGAAGGCCAATGTCATCCTGGCTTGTGTCAGACACAGTGTGGCCAGTAGGTCTGGGGAGGGGTTTGTGCCCCTGGACTGGGCACTGGGGAGGCTGCAGCTGGATGCTGGGTCCAGTTCTGGGCTCCTCAGCATCAGAAGGACATTGAGGTGCTGGAGGGAGTGCAGAGAAGGGCAACCAGGCTGGGGAAGGGGCTGGAGGGCAAATCCTCTGAGGAGCAGCTGAGGGAGCTGGGGGTGTTGAGCCTGGAGAAGAGGAGGCTGAGGGGAGACCTTCTCCCCATCCACCTCCCCTGCCCTGCCAGGAGGGTGCAGAGAGGTGGGCGATGGTCTCTTCAGCCAGGGGCCAGGAGATGGGACAAGGGGCAATGGGCTCAAGCTCCCTGTCCCTGCTGCCACCCCTCTGCTGATGGAGCCCAGGATCCCATCACCCTTCCCAGCTCCAAGAGCACACTGCTGGCTCACGGGAAGCTTCTCACCCCCCAGAGCCCCCAGGTCCCTCTCACAGGGCTGCTCTCCAGGAGCTCTTCTCCCAGTCTGTATCTATGGCTGGGATTCCTCTGGCCCAAGTGCAACCCTTGACCCTTGGCAGTGTTGAACCTCATTAGGTTCACCCAGGGCACCTTTCCAGCCTCTCATGATCCCTCTGGATGGCTCCTTTCCTTATGTTGTGTCAACCACACCACTCAGCTTGGTGCCATCCACAAACTTGCTAAGGGTGAGCTCAATTCCATCATCGATGTAACTGATAAAGATGTTGAAGAGCACCCATCCCAAGACAGACCCCTGGGGACACCCCTTGTTACCAGCCTCCACCTGGATACAGACCCATTGACCACCACCCTTTAGCTATGATCCAGAGCACACACAACCTCTGGGGACAGCCTGCTCCCATGTTTTCCCTCCATCACACATGCTCTCCCACTAAACTCAAGAAAACTTCAGTGAAAGAGGACAACCACCCCACCACAAAGGACAGGATGCTTGCAGAGGTGCAACAGCCATCACTTCAATGGATGCAGCTAAATAGACCTTACCCCCTCCCCACCTATGGGCTTCATATAGTTTAATTGGCTTTGAAGATAAACTGAAATAAGTGAAATAAGCCCATCACCTCTGGGAAAGAGTGAGCTTTTAATTCATCTACTTGGACATTGTCGGGGAAGGCAGCAGGCCTGCAAGCGGCCTAGCTCTCTTCTCCCAAGGTTTAGGCCCTGACAATATCCTCCTGTTCCCATGAGATAGGAAAAGTTACTCATGTCTTCTCCCAAGATTTAGGCCCTGACAATATTCTTCTGTTCCCATGAGACAGGAAATGTTCCTCATGCTGAGAGGATCCTAATAATCCCATTCTCAAAACACAGCGGCCTTGCTGATAGGGGTACAGGCTGCCCTAAACCAAGAAGCAGTTATGGGAAGGTGTTTGGGAGTAACAGAACATGTCAGGAACCAACCATAACAAGAGGTTCAAAACAGCAGGTGTGTGGATGCTTTTAGGTATTAAAGGTAAACTAAGAATGTTTAGCTATAAGATAGGTTTATCAGAACTCGTTATAATTACTGACCAATCAATATGGTGTGAACAGCGTGTGTAACCAATTAGCAGGTTTTTAGCTTGCCACGTTTGCAGTAAGAAAGGTATAGAATCTGGGTGATTTCACCTAATAAAATGGCTGGCTGGCTTCCTGGCTTCACCTAGAATTCATATATTGAATTGTGTGTTGCTCCCTGCTGGACACCACAGGACATCATTCCCTAAACCTATGTTCCCTTCCCCAAGTAGCTGCATCACAGGTTCCCAGTGATTTTGGCAACAAGGGGTCTTCAGTTTTACCCTGAAGATCCAAAACTCCTGGGGGGTGGCCAGGGACACAAGGTCCTTGCATCAGAGGTGTGCACCAGGCCTTGATTTCGGTGGTTCCTGTTTAGTCCTGCCTTTGGGGATGGTGAAAGCCAGACCCATGCCCCATGACTGAAGCAAAAACCTTTCCACATCTTCAGCTGGTCTCTTCTGAGCAGGTGACAGTTGAGTCCAAAGTGCTACCAGAGGCATTCCCAGTGGTTACCCTGACCCTTTAAAAGTGTCCTCCACCCCAATGGGATGTGAAGTCAAAGCAGGGATGGTGTCACCCCTCTCTAGTAGCCAGAGGGGACCCACTTTAGGAGTCAACACAAACCTTCCATGAAGCACCCAGGCCAGCACTCAGAGCTCCCATCCCACATGCATTTACACACTCATTCCCCTTCTTCCATCCTCAGACCAACAAAATCAGGGGAGGGGGGGTCCCTAACGTTCTCTGAAGCATGCAGGGCTGTCAGCAGCCTGCACCAGTGTACAAGGGTCCCCTGAGCTTTCCACAAGGCTACGAAGAGCATCTGCAGCCCTCAGGAAGAGAGAGGATGCAAAACACATCTCTCCAAGGAGGCACAAGAGGAGAAATGCTGGCAGAAGCTCTCACTGTACACCCAAGGCACAAAGCCTTCTTCCATGGGTAGTCAAACCTGGGTTGAGCCAAACCTGGGTAGAACTTAACACCACCTAAGGAATTGAATAGACTTTAAAGAGCTTTAGATGCCTTCTGCCAAGATGCAGAGCCTGACCTGCCATGTCACCTGGTCCTCCAACACTGATGAAGCCAACAGGTAGCAGTGCAGACTCAAGCCCTCCTTACCCCTCAGAGGTCAAGAAAAGGCAGGAGATAAATCAAGCAGGGAGAAGCCAAAGGTTGATGAAGATCAGCACTCACACATCTGCAAAGAGCACAAGGGGAAATAATTCTTCATGGGTGTCCACCACAGGGGATGGGCTGGACACAGTTCTCATCTATCACAGCTTCCTCACCATCCTGGTATCCTGGGCACCGTCAGCAGAGGGGTGGCAGCAGGGACAGGGAGGGGATTGTCCCTCTCTGCTCTGCCCTCCTGAGGCCCCAGCTGGATCCTGTGTCCAGAGCTGGGGCCCAACACAAGAAAGATGTGGGGCTGTTGGAGAGGGGTCAGAGGAGCCATGAAGATGCTCAGGGGGCTGGAGCAGCTCCCCTCTGGAGAGAGGCTGAGGGAGCTGGGCTGGTTCAGCCTGGAGAAGAGAAGGCTGTGGGGGGACCTCATTGCAGCCTGCCAGTCCCTGAAGGGAGCAGAGAAACAGGAGGGGAATCAGCTTGTTCAAGGGCAGAGACTGGCAGGACAAGGGGGATGGAGTGAAGCTGGAGGAGGGAAGGGTTAGATTGGATATTAGAGGGAAGTTTCTTACAGAGAGAGTGGTGAGGTCCTGGAACAGGCTGCCCAGAGAGGGGGTGGGTGCCCCATCCCTGGGGGTGTTCAAGGCCAGGTTGGATGGGGCCCTGGGCAACCTTGTGTAGCTCCAGGCCTGGAGGTTGGTGGCCCTGCCTGTGGCAGGGGGGCTGGAGCTCTGTGATCTTTGGGGTCCCTTCCAACCCAGACCAATCTATGATTCTATGATTCACCACAGTGTATGTGGTTGCATCAGGTCCAGGGATCATGAAACCCTTAGCGACACCTCCTCCCTCTGCAATAAAGGGTCCCACAAGGGTCTGCCAGAGGAAGAGAAGCAAGAGCTGGGGGCCAGGCAGTGATATCCTTCACTCTTGCTGCCCCTGTAATGCAGTTTCCCACCCACTGAAGCCTGCAAGTGGGTTAGCTTGCCCAAAACTACAACCAAAGGCTCCAAAGATTTGGGTAACCAAACCACCTTTGAGGTCTCAGTGAAAGATGGGAGAAGGAAAGGACAGTCCAGGAGATGAAAGGTTCAGATAGAAATGAGAGAGGGGTGACTTGCTGTCAGTGGATCCTGATGTGTCTCAGTCAAAGTGTGTAGGTGGTGAAGGAGAACACTCTGCCCAGGACTGAATCCAAAGGGGTCCTCTCACCATTACCAATCACTGCCTCTCAGACAGTGGTCAGCATCTTCAGGGGCTGGGTAAGGATCTTATAGATGCTCATCAAAGAACATCCATGGTCAGGGCTCCTTTTCTCCACAGGAGCAGCTGTAACCATCACTGGTGTGGTCCAGGAGCAAGACTATCTCCTCACCCTATCTCAGTGCCCCTCCAGGGTCACTACTGGCTGCTGTTACCTCTTGGAGTGGGGCTCAGAGGGTTTTTCCCACCTTCTTCCCTTCCCAGGGATAACTGCACACCTCCAGCTTGATGACATTTCAAAGCAGGCTTCAGAGGGGAGCTCTGATAGCCACACAGGCCAAGCAGTGTCCTGGAGGCACCAGCAGCTCCCAACCCAGCTGTAAATCTGCAGTGGCCATTGGAGAGACCCTCCACCAAAGACCTGATTCCTTTGGGTGTCTCAGACCAGGATTCACATGGAACAACCCTTGTTTCTAGCCAGGAGATAGAATCATAGAATGGCAAGGGTTGGAAGGGACCCCAAGGATCATAAAGCTCCAACCCCCCTGCCACAGACAGGGACACCAATCTCAGGCCTGGAGCTACACAAGGTTGCCCAGGGCCCCATCCAACCTGGCCTTGAACACCCCCAGGGATGGGACACCCACCCCCTCTCTGGGCAGCCTGTTCCAGCCCCTCACCACTCTCTCTGTGAAGAACTTCCCCCTAAGATCTCATCTAACCCTTCCCTCCTCCAGCTTCACTCCATCCCCCTTGTCCTGCCAGTCTCTGCCCTTGAACAAGCTGATTCCCCTCCTGTTTCTCTGCTCCCTTCAGGGACTGGCAGGCTGCAATGAGGTCCCCCCACAGCCTTCTCTTCTCCAGGCTGAACCAGCCCAGCTCCCTCAGCCTCTCTCCATAGGGGAGCTGCTCCAGCCCCCTGAGCATCTCCATGGCTCCTCTGACCCCTCTCCAACAGCCCCACATCTTTCTTGTGTTGGGCCCCAGCTCTGGACACAGGATCCAGCTGGAGCCTCAGGAGGGCAGAGCAGAGAGGGACAATCCCCTCCCTGTCCCTGCTGCCACCCCTCTGCTGATGGAGCCCAGGATCCCATCCCCCTTCCCAGCTCCAAGAGCACACTGCTGGCTCATGGGAAGCTTCTCATCCCCCAGAACCCCCAGGTCCTTCTCACAGGGCTGCTCCCCAGGAGCTCTTCTCCCAGTCTGTATCTATGGCTGGGATTCCTCTGGCCCCAGTGCAACCCCTGACCCTTGGCAGTGTTGAACCTCATTGGGTTCACCTGGGCCCATTTTTCCAGCCTGGAAAAATCTCCATCCTCATCCTCTCTGTAGCATGAAGCACTCTTGCTTCCCAACTTGCACCATGGGGCATTGCAGGAGACACCTGTCTCTGACCACCCCAGGACCAGGGTGGTGCTGGGACACCAGATTTGGGGTTTGCTGGCTGTCTGCTATCTTGGGACAATTTGAGTTAATTCTGCTGCACCTCAGTGGGTTTGGGGAGCTTGGGGTGGTGTTTTTGTGAAGGTTTTTTTTAAGACACACATTATCCTTCTCCCCTTCTTCTTCCACATCCTGGAAGAAGCTCCCCAAAATTTCAATTTTCTGGGGGTTTCTCTGCCTGAATGGAAGAAGAACACCCCCCCCCCCCCCCCCCAGAGATGGGAAACCAGGCAGAGGGCACAGCAATGTGATCAGCCAAGCATATACCTGCTGGCAGTGGGGGTTATGAGCACATCCTCAGGGACAAAACCCTGCTGAGATGCTGCCCCATCCCCACTCTTCAAGAAGAAACACATCCATCAACACTGAAAGCCCCAGCAAGCATCCTTGGAGGGGGCATAAAACCCTTTGCATTTAAAATATCCTCCCACCAAGTGTCTACCTGGAGGAGAAGGAGAGGGGAAACCTGTCAGCATGGTCCTGTGAAGTCCCAGTGTTGGTGACACTTCTTTTTTTGGGGTGACTTTCACCATGCTGTCAGGTTCTGAAGTCTTTTTTTTCTGCTCCCACACAATCCCCCCCCCACCTTGCTTTTTCTTTCTCTTCTGAATGGGGAGAGGCAGTACAGCCCCTGTGACGTTGCCAGCTTCCCTCTCTGATTTCATGGTAATGAAATCATCCCCCAAACGAAGGCTCCACGTCTGGAGTTACGACTCAAACCCCGTGATCTCTCCTTTTTTTTATATATATATATATATATATACACAAGGGAGGGGAAAAGTGTTTCCATAGAGAGAGAGTGAGGGGGGGGGAAAATACACCACAGCCCTCTCAATAACAATAAAAGAAAAGCCAGGGTGCAGAAGTTCAGGGGAACAAACCTGATGCCTCTCTCCTTGGAGTGAGTCTGCAGCAACCCCTTCCCATCCTGACCACCAAGGACTACCCAGGTGAGTGCCTGGATTTCATTTCTTAGCCAGCAACCAGCTTCATTTTGCACAAAACTTGAAATATTTCAGTGGGTTTGTTTTTTTTTTTGCCTTGGAAAAGCAGGTTCCACACTTCTCTGGATGAAAGGAAAAGGCAGGATAGGGAAAAGCAGCTTCAAGAGAGTCTCCCCATCATCCTTCTTAACGAAATCTCTCTCTTTTTTTTTAATCATTAAAACAATTTTTAAAGGCAGGTCAGGCTGGGCAGCATAGGAAGGGCTTGGGAATCTTAGGAAAATGAAAAGTGGAGGGATAAATCATTGCTGTGGTTAAAGGGATGATGGAGGGGGGGGAGAGGGAGGAGAGCACAGCCCCATCCCCACAGGGTCAGCTTGAATCTCCAAGCCCTGGGAATCAGCATCCTCAGGAGAGATTCTTTGGGAAAGTGGAGGTGGTACCAGAGAGAAAAGAAGTTTTTAAAGCCAACAAGTCTCATCCATGACATTATTTCATTCCAGACTTACTTTTTTATGATGAGGGAAAAGAATTAACTGAATCCGATTCCACTGCTGCTGCGGAGCCTGTGGTAACCAGCAAACCCAGTTTGTCCCCAGTTTGCAGCCTTGCCTTGCCAAAGAGGAGTTTACTTTTCCTCTTCTAAAGCTGAGAGGCAGCTCTTCAGCCCCTTAGAAATAGTCCTGCTGCTGTGAATTGATCGTGCCTGTAAATTGATCACGGGTATCCTGGCGATTCCCACCCTGAGGAACAGCACCCACGGGTCACCCTCCAGCAGCACGTTTATCTCCAGCTTCCTCAGATCCACTGCAGGTGGTTCTTTCTTCTTGTCTTGCTTTTATTTCTTTGGCAGAGGGTGAGGAAGGCGAGGAAAACCTAATTCCAGCTTGTTTTCTTATCCAAAAACACCCCCCTCAAACCAGCTTTCTAGCACGCTGGGGCATGATAATGCCATGCAAAATAAAACCCACCCCACAAAGACCTAACCCAAAATATCAGCTTTTCCTTTTCTCCAGCACACCCAGATGCTGCTTCTTCCTTTTTTCCCCCCCTTTTTTTTTGCTGCTTTGCCTTGATTTTTACATTTTTATTATTTTCCTTTTGCCAGGATATCCCATCCCACAGCCAAGGACCAGGAAACCAGGCATTGGGTGGGGATAACAGGGCTCTCCTCTCCTTTGCTCCCCCCTCCCTTCCTCTTCCTTTGCTCTCCCTTTCCCCTCGCTCAGCCAAGGTCCCCAAAGAGTTTTGCTAAGTAGAAAAAAGCCCCAGCTGGCTGTGGGGCCAAGCCACCCATTTCAGGCAGTTGTGAAACAGCTGTCGGGGAGAGGTGAGGTAGAGATGCTGCTTCTGGAGCTCTGGAGAGGGCAGCAACATCTCAAACTAGCTCAGCTCTCTCCCACCCTACGTTACACCTCTGCAAAGGGCTTTTAAACACACTCCTGTTCTCCATCCAGCAGCTCAGGGGCTGAAGAGCATCCCCAGGAAAGCAGGAGCTGCAGGTAGGGGTGAGAAATTTAATTCTTGCTAATTTCATGCCCTGAGTTCCCCTGTTCTCTGCGATGCAGCTGCAGAGGAGGAGGTTTTGGGGTGAAAGATCTTGGTCCTGCTGAGATTTAGCAAGGAAATAAGAAGTCCCAGGGTTGAAATGTCTATTTTAGGGCTGAAGGAAGGAGATTTCAGGGGCTTGAATTGCCCTGACACAGGGTAGCATGTGGCTGGGAAGGGTTTGCTACCCCATCCTATGGTGAAGGCTTTACCAGTGCTGTCTGGGTTGTGCTGTGGCTGCTGCATGTCCTTCCTCTCCCATCCACACCCAGGGCAGAGTTAAGGGGATGGTTGTGGTCTGGGGGGAGGGGGGGGGGGGGGGGGGGGGGTTTTGGGGTGGGGGGGGAATGGAGCAGCTCCCTCCAATCCTACCTGTATGACCTGTCCTGGTCTCTCCATCCAAGGGACAGGGAAGGGCTGAGAAAGGTGACCACAGCTTCAGGGTGGGCAGCTCAGTGGCAGAAGGGAGCAGGGTGACAGCTCCTGGGGACAAGGGGGGGTTGATTTGATTTTTGGATGGGTCTGAAGACATCTCCCCACATACACACACCCAGCAGCCCCTCGAACAGAGGGGCACAACCTCCATCCCCAGCCCCGAGATACAGATGTCCACGGAGACTCTGAGGAGCCATCCCGCTCTGCAGCAGCTTCCCAGGGGCTTTCCCAGCCTCCTCGGCCCCTTCTCGGTCCCCTCCCCATGGGAAACAACTGAGTAGCTCACAGACCCCAAACTGCGGTGAGGTCCCAGCCCCAGGCAGGGTCCCGCACCCCGGGGTGGGTGGTGTCCCCCAGCCAGGACTCGCCATGAGATGTGGCTGCCACAAGATGGGGCCCGAGGATTGGGAATGGCAACTCGACTCCAGGTACCGGAGGGTCCTGGTGCTTTCACAGCATCCCAAGGTTGGAAAGGACCTTTAAGATCATCGAGTCCAACCATCCCTGTCCTGTGCTAAACCAGATCCCTGAGCACCTCATCTCCCCTCTGTTCAACACCCCCAGGGCTGGGGACTCAGCCCCCTCCCTGGGCAGCCTGTGCCACAGCCCCACAACTCTGCCAGGGAAGAACTTTGCCCTCCCAGCTGAGCTGACCCTGCCCTGGGGCAGCTTGAGCCCATTGCCCCTTGGCCCAGCTCCTGGCCCCTGGCTGAAGAGACCAGCGCCCACCTCTCTGCACCCTCCTGGCAGGGCAGGGGAGGTGGATGGGGAGAAGGTCTCCCCTCAGCCTCCTCTTCTCCAGCCTCAACACCCCCAGCTCCCTCAGCTGCTCCTCAGAGGATTTGCCCTCCAGCCCCTTCCCCAGCCTGGTTGCCCTTCTCAGGACTCACTCCAGCACCTCAATGTCCTTCTGATGCTGAGGAGCCCAGAACTGGACCCAGCACTCCAGCTGCAGCCTCACCAGTGCCCAGTACAGGGACTGGCCCCAGGGACACTTACCTGACCTCAACATGGGCAAAAAAACCCCCACCTGGAGATCCCTTGTGGCCTTTTGGGTGGGTACACAGGGAGGAGTGTTGCTTTCCAAGGAGACAGGACTCAGAGACAGGAGGTTTCACAGAGCAGGATGGTTATCCAGACGTTTTCAGCCCCGCCAATACCAAAAATGACAGCATTTCAAGTGGGGAGCGATGCTTCTGCTGTGCTGTGATTTTGGAGGTGCCCCAGGACGGACAGCAGGGTTATCCACAAGGGTACTGAGCCCCAAATGTGCCATCAGATGGGGCAGCCTGTCCTGCACTCAGGGTGGAGGGGAGTCCTGGGGATGGAGCCATGAGGCAACGGGCAACCTCAGAGCCCCCCAGGCCAGGGCTGGAAGGGGGGACATGGGGCTATCACATTGCATAGGTGACAGATCATCCCTCCAGCACTGGGGCCATCTGCCCCACTCTCTCCATGACCTCTTCAGGTAGAGCTGGGTGAGGGAGTGGATGGGTAATTTCTGGCTTCAAAGAGCAAAGAAACATCTCTGCTGGCTTCAGGCTGGCCAGGGAGGAGTTGAAAGGAAAACCCACCTCTGGTGGTAAACAAGGCTGCTCTGTGGAGGTGTTAGCATGGTGGAGAGGTCTGCATGGGGACTGCAGTGAGATTGTCCAAGGCAAGGAGGGTAGAAACGCTCTCCTGCCACAGGCACTTGTGTTTCAGCAGAGGGCTGGCCAAATCCTTCCCTCCACAGAGGCTGCAGCCTTGCAAAGCACCTTGGACATGCCACCTCCCCTTCAGCACCCCAAATCAAGGGCTACAGGGTTGCACCTTGGAGGAGACACCAGGACAACTCATTCCTAACTTCCCTAAGCATTAGAAGGGATGGAGGAACGTGGGAGGTGAACCCAAAAGCTCAGAGAACCCGGGAGAAGAACCCAGTTCCACGGGATGTGTGAGGACAGGGAGACAGCGATGCTTTGCCCTGTGCCCCATGGGAAGCTCATGCCCATCTCTCCCTTCCCCTTATTGTTTCCACCAGACAGGCCACCACAATGCCCCACACCAGGCTGCTGCTGCTCCTCCTCGCCCTCCTCTGTGCCACTGAAGCCAGCCAGGCTCTCCGCTTCTACAACACGGCCTCCATCTTCAGCTGCCTCAACGCGGCCCTCGCCGAGGCCCGGAAGAGCAGCCCAGAGGTGAACGCCATCTTGGACAAGCGCGGCTTCGATTCCCCATCACCAGAGGAAGCTTCTGAGGAGGAGGAGGAGGAGGAGGAGGAGGAGGAAGAAGGGGAGGACGTGGTGGATGAAGAGATGGGGAAAAGGACATTCCCAGGGGAAGGCCATTACAAATACGTCTCTCAAGCGCAGGTGAAGGGGAAGACTTACCAAAACCGGGCCAAGAGCGACCGCCGCACCAAGGTCACCCTCTCCCTTGACGTCCCCACCAACATCATGAACATCCTCTTCAACATCGCCAAAGCCAAACACTTGAGGGCAAAGGCTGCTGCCAATGCACACCTCATGGCCCAAATCGGGCGGCGGAAGTGACCCTCCGCGGGGCAGGGGGGGACTCGGAGCAGGTTTGGCTACTTGGGGCCACCCACCCGACCCCAGCCTGCCAGCCAGAGGGGACTGATGGGGGTGTATGATATCAGTGTTGTATATTTTTGACCCATAGAGCTACCTAGCTTTCATATCTCTTCTTCCTCCTTCTCTCCTTCCCAACCTCCTCCATCCCTCCTCCTGGACATTTCCACACATGGGGAAGAGGTTGGTGTCCATAAGAGGATGTGTCACCTCAGGAAGGTCACTTATTAAAGCTACAATCTCCTGAGTTTCCAATGCTTTGTTTTCCCATCGCCTCCACTGGGTGTTTGGTCTGGGTCTGTAGCCTTTCCAAAACTTGCCTCCATCCCAATTTCACGGCCCTGTCCCCATCATAGTCCAGACCCCCCTCTCTCCCAAGTACCCATACACAATCTGTCCCTACATGCAGTCATCACTGCATTGGGAAGGGAACAGTAAGACTGGTCAGGGGACCTCAGGAGGGATTTCCCAGTTTCTCCTCCTGGAGATGCTCTAGGTTTTAAGGTCATCTTGCAACATCATTCCCACTCAGCACCTTCAGCAGTCACAGCTGAGACTGAGGCTGATGTCAACCTCCCTGCCCACACTGCCTTTAAAGAGGACCTCCTGGACATGAGGTAGTCCTGGCCAGGGCCACTCCATGGCCTCAGGTGAGTTTGAACCCCAAGGGTTGCAGGTGCTTCCCTGACCACTCCAGACCCACCTCCATGGGGTCCTTCCATGTTGCTCAATCTACCCCTGCCCACCTCTCCACCACTCTCCCTTTCTTGGTAGACCTCTATACCAGCCATGGGGCTTCAGCTCCTCACACACAGCCCATCCCCTTTCACCTCACCCTCTTCAACTCTCTGCTGAGCCTCAGATCACCAAGCTCCCACCCCTTCACATTGGTCTATTTATCCCTTCCTCCAAATCCCCCTCTCCCTTCATGTCCCAGCCTAGCACCCAGATGAAACCCCACCTCTTGGCCTCCATCCCTGCATGTAGCAAGAGTAGGAGGTGGAGACAAATTTGGCTCTCCTTCCCCAGGAGATATTTGCCAAGGGGAGCAAAGCTGCTCCCACCAGCTCCAGCCAGGTCATGGCCTTGGCAGCACTTCAGATGGGACTTTAAAACAGAGGAGTTCTCTGGTTAAAGGGTTGGCAGATGGGCCCACTGGTCATCTGCTGGGATGTATCTGGAGGCATCTCCTTTCTACACCACTAGGCACTCAAAGGAGGCAACACAGTTGAATTGCAGCTCCATCAAATCCATGCTTAGGTAGCCAAGGCTCCTAGCCTACACAGCCTGAGGGACTCGGGACCCACATTCAACCCAAGCAGAAACAAAATAAGACACCAAGCCTTCCAGCATCTTCCCCTCTTAGCACACATCTCTGGTGGCAACACACCAAGATGCCCACAGCGTCTCTGTGCAATGACCTCCTCTTGCATTTCACATGATGCCAGCCACCATACCAGGGTTTGATCACATTTCTGAACCTAATGAGGTTCAACACTGCCAAGGGTCAGGGGTGGCACTTGGGCCAGAGGAATCCCAGCCATAGATACAGACTGGGAGAAGAGCTCCTGGGGAGCAGCCCTGTGAGAAGGACCTGGGTGTTCTGGGGGATGAGAAGCTTCCCATGAGCCAGCAGTGTGCTCTTGGAGCTGGGAAGGGGGATGGGATCCTGGGCTCCATCAGCAGAGGGGTGGCAGCAGGGACAGGGAGGGGATTGTCCCTCTCTGCTCTGCCCTCCTGAGGCCCCAGCTGGATCCTGTGTCCAGAGCTGGAGCCCAACACAAGAAAGATGTGGGACTGTTGGAGAGGGGTCAGAGGAGCCATGGAGATGCTCAGGGGGCTGGAGCAGCTCCCCTATGGAGAGAGGCTGAGGGAGCTGGGCTGGTTCAGCCTGGAGAAGAGAAGGCTGTGGGGGGACCTCATTGCAGCCTGCCAGTCCCTGAAGGGAGCAGAGAAACAGGAGGGGAATCAGCTTGTTCAAGGGCAGAGACTGGCAGGACAAGGGGGTTGGATTAAAACTAAAGGAGGGAAGGGTTAGATGAGATCTTAAGGGGAAGTTTTTTGCAGAGAGAGTGGTGAGGGGCTGGAACAGGCTGCCCAGAGGCAGCTTAAAAGTAGCATTTATAGTAGCTCAAGCCAAGTGCATCTGAAGAGAGACCCCAAACAAAGAAACCACCGGGCAATTATACTCTCAGAGACACACTTCCCCACCACTCACACAACAGCTGGGGCTATAGACAGCAATATTAAGATCTGGGGAGTTGCTTTCCATTGGTTTGTTTTCTCTGAGGTTTTGTTACCAAGTGGTCATCTTTTCATACAATACTCAGTGGGTCTATATCCTCCTTCACATCCTCTTACCCCGGCTTTGGCCAGTTCTTAGCCAGCTTTTCAGCAATGTTGTAATACAACTGCCCTACAAGGAGAGGCTGAGGGAGCTGGGCTGGTTCAGCCTGGAGAAGAGAAGGCTGTGGGGGGACCTCATTGCAGCCTGCCAGTACCTGAAGGGAGCTTATAAGCAGGGTTGGAGATCTATGATCCATGGGGTCCCTTCCGACCCATGCCATTCTATGATTCTATGATTCTATGAACTGGATTCTGCCCCTGGGGAGGGGCAGCCCTGGCTGCACATCCAGCCTGGGGGATGAGAGGCTGGAGGCCAGCTGTGCTGAGGGGGATCTGGGGGTCTTGGTGGACAGTGAGGTACCCATGAGCCAGCGGTGTGCCCAGGCAGCCAGGAGGGCCAACCCCACCCTGGGGTGCATCCAGCACAGCACGGCCAGCCGGGCCAGGGAGGGGATTGTCCTGCTCTGCCCTGTGCCTCACTTCGAGTCCCTCAACCCCAGCTCCCTCAGCTGCTCCTCAGAGGATTTGCCCTCCAGCCCCTTCCCCAGCCTGGTTGCCCTTCTCTGCACTCACTCCAGCACCTCAATGTCCTTCTGATGCTGAGGAGCCCAGAACTGGACCCAGCACTCCAGCTGCAGCCTCCCCAGTGCCCGGTCCAGGGGCAGATGAGCCCAAGGTGCTTCCTGACAGCCGGCTGTGCTTTCACATGCAAAGCTGAGATGAGGACAGCAGCCATCAGCCATAGGAAGTGATAGGGAAAACAGAGATCCTCCCTCCTCAGCTGCATACCCAGGGGGGACTCTCCCCCACACCCAGCACTGACTTGGAAAAAACCTTCCAAAATACATCCTCCTTTTTAACCTCTGCCAGGAAAGAGTGGGGCTTGCTTGGAGGGGCTGAGGCACAGGAGGAGGTTGCAGGAGCCAGATTTCCTGAGGAAGCTGGGTGGAAATAGGAGCATTGAAACCTCCATCAGCTGCCACCTGGGGCTGGGAGTGCACAGAGCCAAGGCAGCCGTGCTTGGGAAGGACACCTTGCTGTTTGGGGGGGGGGGAATGTGCAGCTTTGTGAAAGCCAGGTGAGGATTCAGGGGAACAAGGGGGATGGAGTGAAGCTGGAGGAGGGAAGGGTTAGATGAGAGATTAGGGGGAAGTTATTTGCAGAGAGAGTGGTGAGGGGCTGGAACAGGCTGCCCAGAGAGGGGGTGGGTGCCCCATCCCTGGGGGTGTTCAAGGCCAGGTTGGATGGGGCCCTGGGCAACCTTGTGTAGCTCCAGGCCTGAGGTTGGTGTCCCTGCCTGTGGCAGGGGGGTTGGAGCTCTGTGATCCTTGGGGTCCCTTCCAACCCAGACCAGTCTGGGATTCTATGATTTCACATATCCTGCCCTTTCATGCAGGAATTAAGTCCAAGCTCTCAGAATTCCACTCCAGAAGAGGGAGCACTCAGGCATGGGTGCACAGCTACTGCAGGCTCGCTTGGCCCAACATATCCTTCTGTTGGCTTCCACAGGCAAGTCCCTTCCAGCCTCTTCATAATCCTTCTCCCAAGCAGCCAGGTCTTCCCTGACCTCCAGCAACCCACTCACCCTCCTTCTCTTTCTCCACTTGCCAATACTCAAAGGCCTCCATCACCTGAACCAAAGATGCCACAGGGGTTCAGAGACCCCCCAAAGACAGGTGGGGCTGAACCCCATCCTGAGATCAAGAAGGTCCCATGCCTACCTGGCTGAGGAAGGGTTGGATGGGGCCCTGGGCAACCTGGTGTAGCTCCAGGCCTGAGGTTTGTGTCCCTGCCTGTGGCAGGGGGGTTGGAGCTCTGTGATCCTTGGGGTCCTTTCCAACCCAGACCAGTCTGTGATTCTATGATTCCTTCTGGGGACCATTCCCACCAGACAGCTCAGGCACATTCAGGCAGTGTGACTCAACTGGCATTGAGCATCTGGCCAAAAATGCACTCCCACTGTGCATGGAGGTCCCTGTGTGCACATCCATGGGGTTGTGGCTAGAAAATACGAGCCAGTTTCCAGCAGTGACCATGGTCAGACTTAGCCCATGTCCACCTCAGCACAGGGAGCACCAGGAACATGGTGTCCTTGCAGAGAGTTACATCAGAAGCTGAGCCCTAATCAGGGTGGGGGAGATTCACTTTAGGCTGCAGGGAGAGCTAGAGGGAGAAGGCACAAGAGCTTCCTCCTGGGATGTCCTGCCCTACTTCTGAGATGTCCTGTTTCACTCTTGAGATAGAATTATAGAATCCTGCTCCTGGGATGTCCAACCTTGCTCCTGGGATGTCCTGCCATGCTCTGAGAAGGTTTAACCCAGCAAGCAGCTCTAAACAACCACACAATTGTCCACTCCCTCCCCCACAATGGGACAGGGAGGAGAATCAAAGAAACTGTACAACTTGTGAGATAGAACCATTTGAACAGGACAGAAAAGGAAGAAAACAATAATAATTATAAAATAATATACAAAACAAGTGATACACAGCACAACTGCTCACCACTCATTGACTGATGTCCAAGCCATGGCACTCTCCAGCCAGCTCCTCCAGCTTGCATAGTGATCATGACATCGTATGGTATGGAATATCCCTTTGGCCAGTTTGGGTCAGCTGTCCTGACCATGCCCTCTCCCAAATTCTTGAGCATGTCCTGCAGCAGGCTTGTGCCTCCTCACCAGTGGGGCCCAAGGAGCTGAAAAGTCCTTGGCTTAATCATGAACATCAACAATTAAAACATGAGTGGCTTTGGGCAACCTGGGCTAGTGGAGGGTGGTGGAACTAGTGGTCTTTGAGGTCCCTTCCAACCCAAACCATTGGGTGATCCTATGGTTATTTTCATACTACCCCCAAAACACAGCACTACACCCACTGTCAGGAAGACAGCTCTATTTGGGGCTGGAATCTCTCCAGAGAAGGAGACTCCACACCCCCCTGGGCAGCCTGTCCCAGGGCTCCCTCACCCTCACTGGGAAGAAGTTCTTCCCCACATTGGGGTGGAACTCCCTGTGCTCCAACTTGAGGCCATCGCCCCTTGTCCTGTCCCCACAGACACTGAGAAGAGACTGGCCATGTCCCCCTGTGTCCCACCCTTCAGCTATTGATAACCAGTGATCAGATCCCCTCTCAGGCTTCTTTTCTCCAGGCTGAACAGCCCCAGCTCACTCAGCCTTTAAACTCCAGGCTTCATGGGTCTGTGAGTGGAAGTCCTTCAGAGCACCTTGATTACCCCACAGAGGCATCCCTCCCAAGGCAGAAACACCTGATCCCTTTTCCAGCAGGTGCTGGCATGAGGATGGAGCCCTTTAGGAGAGACCCCAGGTCTACCTGCTATAAAAGGCCCAAGGAGGAGTCAAGCAGGGTGTGTTCTTGGTGAGGTGGTGGTGATTGTGGTGAGGAGCAGCTGCCTAGGAGGTTCTGAGTCATGGTGAGTAGCTGTAGAGCTTGAGGTTGCCCTCTGGTAGCCAGGGCTGATGCTTCACAGCTCTGCAGTGGGATGGAGCTGGGGGGTAGCTTTTCTTTCTAGCTGGAGGAAGGTGTTTTGCCCTTAACTGTGGACTTCCTTGGGGGTGGAAGTGTTTGTGGGCTCTGGAAAATCATAGGAGCTCTGAAGAAGATGCTCCTGAGAGTATGGATCTTGTGCCTGGGAGCTGGTCTCCAGAGTTGGGTTGACCTTGTAAGGCTGGTGTTCCCCTCCTCCTGGTTTGGGGAGGGCTACCCTGCTGAAATGCCTTCAGACCTGCTTGTTCCCCTCCTTTAAGATACTTTAAAGGTCTTACTGGTGGTATTTGGTCTAAGACTCGGTTAGGTCCCCATCTGGTGCTTCTGTGAAGCTGAGGTGAAGTTTCTCCTTGTGAAGGCTGTCTCAGTGTTCCTGTTCTGGTCTTGGTGTTGGGGATTAAGGCTGGGACATTCCTACCTTGTAGCTCACATGTCCCTGTGATAGGTGTCTGTCTTCTGTAGTAAGCTGCAGTAGAAATCTCTAATTGGGTCTCTTTGGACCCAAAAGCCTGGTTTTCACAGCCTCCTGTGTCAAGGAGTTGAGGAACACAATACTTTCTGCACCTGGATGCTTCCCTTGGTGCTTCACAGGACAACTGCTAGTCCTGTATGGAGATGATACAGGATTTGTCCCTAATCAGCCTGTCTTGGGTCCTCTCTAGCTGCCTCCAGGCAGCTGATCCTCCATGGCTGGATCTAGCATAAACAGAAATAAGGAACTGCTTTGATAATCAATACTTGAAGCCCACCAGGACAGGCCTCTCCCATCAGAGAGGTAAAGGTTCTCTGCTGTTGCCCATCTGGCTGAGAAGAGGTTTGTGTCTGCCTCCCTGGGATGGGCATGGTGGGGAAGTGTTTGCTGGCCAAGGCTGGCCAGGCTGAATCGTTCCCTCCCTCCAAGGTGAGGGCTCCAGGTGCAGTACCTGTGAAGGTTGTCCTGTCTCTTGCCCCAAGGCAGGATCAGCAGAGCAAAGAGAAGAAGCCATGAGCAGTTTGACCTGACTGTCCTCATGTTGGAGGCTCAACAGCTGGGTTTGCTTGCCTTCTCCTGAGAACAGGGCTGGTGAGCCACGTAATGAGTGCTGGGGTGCAAAGGGACCTACCACAACCTCCCACCAATGCAGATGTAGAGATTGGGGTGTTACAACCTCCCTCACAGGACTAAAGCTTAGTTCTTGCTTGTTCAGGAGATCTTGGGTGCCTTCTAGGGATAAAATACAGTGGGTGCCACCAAGCTGGGCTGAAGCTCCTCCTGTCTCCAGACTACTGGCCATGTGCTCTGTAAAATTACCTAGAAGTACCAGTTCTAGTGTAATTCCTTGATGGACATTCATAACCTCCTCTTCTCTTCCATCCATGTGCAGAGGGAGTGTATTTCTGTCCACATTGGCCAGGCTGGTGTCCAGATGGGCAATTCCTGTTGGGAACTGTACTGCCTGGAGCATGCGATCAAGCCAGATGGCGTCATCTCTGATGCATCCTCAGGGCAAACAGATTCTTCCTTTGGGACCTTCTTCAGTGAGACAGGATCAGGGAAGTATGTTCCCAGAGCAATATTTGTTGACCTGGAGCCTACTGTCATTGGTAAGTCATGGAGGACCTCCAAACCTGGAGGGGGTGGGGGGAGAAAGAGTACCTTCTCTGACCTGCAGTCTAGTCTTGGTCACAAACTGGTGGTGCTGCCAGCTTCCATGAGAAACTGGATCTAAACTGGTGCAAGAAACTTGGTAAATGGTGACACTTATGTCAGTGAAACTCATGAAGCCTCAACTTCCTCCAGATGTGATCAGGACTGGGACCTACCGTACGCTCTTCCACCCAGAGCAGCTCATCAGTGGCAAGGAAGATGCTGCCAACAACTATGCCCGGGGCCACTACACCATTGGGAAGGAGATCATTGACCCTGTTGTTGACAGGGCTCGTAAAATGGTAACAACTCTGTGGAGGGCCTTCTGCATTAGGTGTAGAACTGCTGTTGCTCTGGCCATCAGAAGATGAAAGAGGTTGGGGGGAGAGGAAGAGTGAGTGGATCTGATCTTTGGCTTTACAATGTTACTGTGATGTGGAACAATGTGGTGGGGCACATGTGGGTCTGTGTCTTGCTGGCTGGGACTTGAGGGGGGAAACAGGGGGTTAAATATAGAATGTCAGAGATCATTAGGTTGGAAGGGACCTTTAAAGGTCAGGTAGTCCAACCCTCCTACCCAGGTCACAGCTCCTGGCTAGCTTCTCCTCCCTTGTGTGGTAGCTTCTGGAGTATAAGTCTTCACCCATGTGGTTGATAGAAGAACTGTAATAACACTAAGATACTCTTGATTTAGGTGGAACCTTTCTAGCCTTCAAACTGGTCATCTCATTGACTGCTGGTACCATGAGCTTCTCTCTGACCTGATGTCACTCCCTCAGGCCAGGCTTTCCTTCCTGCAAAAATAGGGGATAATTTGAAAGCAGCTGCACTTGTGGTGTCTATCAGGTCTCACCTGTTAAAGTGGAAGGTGTGTGTAAAGTAATAGTACAAGAGGGCTTAAACTTGATGGTTGAAGAGTGATTCAGCTTAATTTTAGTCCGATGAGACAAGAGTAACTGTAGTAAATCGATCCTTCTGTTTCTATCTCTGGTGTTGCAGACTGAGCAGTGCAGTGGCCTCCAAGGGTTCCTGGTCTTCCACAGCTTTGGGGGAGGCACAGGCTCTGGGTTCACCTCCCTCCTCATGGAGCGGCTCTCCGTGGAGTACAGCAAGAAGTCCAAGCTGGAATTCTCTGTGTATCCAGCCCCACAGGTCTCCACAGCAGTGGTGGAGCCCTACAACTCCATCCTCACCACCCACACCACGCTGGAGCACTCGGATTGCTCCTTCATGGTGGACAACGAAGCCATCTACGACATCTGCAACCGCAACCTGGACATCGAGCGGCCCACCTACACCAACCTCAACAGGCTGATTGGGCAGATTGTCTCCTCCATCACTGCCTCCTTGAGATTTGATGGAGCTCTGAACGTGGACCTGACCGAATTCCAAACCAACCTGGTGCCCTACCCACGGATCCACTTCCCCCTCACCACCTATGCACCCATCATCTCGGCAGAGAAGGCCTACCACGAGCAGCTGTCGGTGCCAGAGATCACCAACGCTTGCTTTGAGTTCTCCAACCAGATGGTGAAGTGTGACCCACGCCGGGGCAAGTACATGGCGTGCTGCCTGCTGTACCGGGGTGACGTGGTGCCCAAGGATGTCAACGCCGCCATCGCCGCCATTAAAACGCGCCGGTCGATCCAGTTTGTGGACTGGTGCCCCACAGGCTTCAAGGTGGGGATCAACTACCAGCCTCCCACGGTGGTGCCTGGGGGAGACCTGGCCAAGGTGCAGCGGGCTGTCTGCATGCTGAGCAACACCACGGCCATCGCCGAGGCCTGGGCCCGCCTGGACCACAAGTTTGACCTGATGTACGCCAAGAGAGCCTTTGTGCACTGGTACGTGGGGGAGGGCATGGAGGAGGGGGAGTTCTCAGAGGCCAGGGAGGACCTGGCTGCCCTGGAGAAGGATTATGAGGAGGTTGGAAGGGACTCAGCAGATGCAGAGGAGTATGATGAGTAATACTTTTACCTGTGGATAAAGCCTTTTGTAACATTCCTGCAATTCCCTCTGGTGAAGGGAGCTGTGGGCTGAGGGAATGTGACTTGGAAATTGCAGCTTGACCATGAGCATCTCTGGTCATGACTTGTGTATGTACAATGCTGATTGAATAAAGGGTGACTAGCAAAAGATCTCTTGTCTCTGGATGCTACCTAACTGGCTCATGGGTGGTGCTTGGGTTGGGGTATGATGGGGGGTGGTTTCTGAACAAGCTGGGCTGCAGGGGCACCTCATTGCAGCCTGCCAGTCCCTGAAGGGAGCAGAGAAACAGGAGGGGAATCAGCTTGTTCAGGGGCAGAGACTGGCAGGACAAGGGGGATGGAGTGAAGCTGGAGGAGGGAAGGGTTAGAGGAGAGATTGGGGGGAAGTTCTTTGCAGAGAGAGTGGTGAGGGGCTGGAACAGGCTGCCCAGAGAGGGGGTGGGTGCCCTGTGTCTGGAGGTGTTCAAGGCCAGGTTGGATGGGGCCCAGGGCAACCTTGTGTAGCTCCAGGCCTGAGGTTGGTGGCCCTACCTGTGGCAGGGGGGTTGGAGCTCTGTGATCCTTGGGGTCCCTTCCAACCCATGCCATTCTATGATTACCACCCTACCCATTGGGCTTTCCTGCTTGTAGATACTGGGGTGGGTGACAGTGTGATGTGACCTATATGCCCTGGGTAAGAACTGTTTGTGGTGGGTTGACCCTAGCTGGAGTCCAGGGGCTCCCCAAAGCTGGTCTATCACTCCTTATCTCTGGACAGGGGAAAAAATGTGTAATGAAAGGCTCTGAGATGAGGGCAGGGGGAGTTGAGCAGTTAACACCATGGGCAAAGATTCAACATGGAATAGGAAAACAGCAGGATAAAGAGAAATAAATAATACCTTAAAATCCCTTCCCAGACCCCCCCTTCTTTCCAGGCTCAATTCTATCCCCTCTCTCCCTCCTTCCCCTTGGCACAGGGCAAGATGGGGGATGGAGTTGGAGCCAGTTCCTCACAAGTTCCTTCTGCTTCTTCCTCCTCAGGGGAGGACTCCTCACACTCTGCCCCAGCTCCATCATGGGGCAGACAGTCCTCCATGGACTTCTCCCATGGGAGTCCTTACCATGGGCTACAATTCTTCATGGCATGGCTTCTATGGGATGCAGACATTCAGGCCCAGGCTGGTCCAGCCTGGTCACCGACAGAGTGCCCCCAGCAAACCTGCTCTGATGTGGGTCTCTCTTACAGGCTGCAGGTCCTGCCAGGAGCTTGCTCCAGTGTAGGCTTCCCCCAGGGTCACAACATCCTTCAAGGTGTCTCCACCTGCTCCAACTTAGGGCCCTCCAGGGGCTGCAGAGGAATTTCTTCTCACTCCTCTCCTTGGCTGAAATTACTGTTGTACAGCAACTCTTCCCCCTCCTTAACTGTGCTATCCTGGGGTGCTGTCACTGCTACTGGTTTGGCTTGGCCTTGGCTACTGGTGGCCATTGGCTCTAATGAACATAGAGGAGGCTTCTAGCAGCTTCTCAGAGAAGCCACCTCTGTAACCCACCAAAACCTTGCCACAGAAACCCAGCCATGAGGCAAAAACATCATTTAAAGAGTTAATGAGCTGAAAAGGGGGGTTAACTTCATCTTTGCAGCCTCCCTGGAACAGGTTATTTCTCCTCTGGGGACTCTCCTCCCAGTAACTGATCCAAGGAAAGGAGCTGAGTGGGATACAGTGGGGAAACTGGATCTGCAGTCAGGCTGCAGCTGGAGGTCTGAGTGTTGGCTCTGGGTTGCACTAGAGGAAGGTTAAAATGACCTGAGGCAGGGGGAGGGGGTGGCTTTATTAAAGCTTGTTTCTACTTGCTGGGCTCCTGGGGGGTGGCAGTCTCCTAAAGTCAATGAGGTGGGAGCTCCTGGGGGCTGTCTCCCCTCCAGCTGTCCTCTGCCTGGGGGGCTAAGGCTGCTTGGACTGGTGGGGCTGGCAATATGACTGCAGAAGAGGGAATGAGCTCTCCTGCACCTTGTTTGGAGGCCCATGGACCTCCAGAGACAGCTTTATGTGCTGCATAATGCATTTCCACAGTGGGGGGACCCCAAAGTGATGCCCAAGCAAAGGAGGAGGGGCCAAGGAAGGATCTCAGGGTGGTGCAACACCAGCTCTGCCTTCTCCTCCTGGGTGCTCAGCCAGTTGCTTGGGGTTTTTGGGTGGTGGGGGAGTTTTTCTGCTGCTTGGCACAGATGGTCTAGGATAGGGGTCCTGTTTTGAGGTTCACAGTCTGCTCTCCTTGTGATGTACTGTCAAGGTAGGTCTCACAGCCCATAGGATGGAGGATATGGGATGGGAGGCACCGGAGCCAGAGTGGCTGTACTAAGTCTGGTGGCCTGAGGCCGCATCTGGTTCTATGACACTGGAAAGAATCTGACTGGAGGCCTGTGACTAGTGGTGTTCCCCAGGGCTGTGTTGGGTCCAGTCCTGTTCAATATCTTCATTGATGAGGGAACAGCATCCACCCTCAGCAAGTACCTGATGATCCAGAGCTGGGAGGGGTGGCTGACACACAGGACACTGTGCTGCCATCCAGAGACCTGGACAGGCTGGAGAGCTGGGCAGGGAGAGACCAGAGGAGATTCAACAAAAGCAAGTGTAAAGTCTGGCACCTGGGGAGGAACAACTGCATGTATCAGTACAGGCTGGGGGTGACCTGCTGGAGAAGAGCTCTGTGGAGAAGGACCTGGGCGTCCTGGTGGGTGACAGGTTGGCCATGAGCCAGTAGTGTGCCCTGGGGGCTGAGAGAGACAATAGGATCCTGGGGGGCATCAGGAGGAGTGTGGCCAGCAGGTCAAAGGAGGGGATCCTCCCCCTCTACTCTGCCCTGGTCAGGCCCCACCTGGAGTGTTGTGTCCAGTTCTGGGCTCTCTGGTATCAAAAGGACAGGGATCTCCTGGAGAGAGTCCAGAGAAGGGCTACGAAGATGATGAAGGGCCTGGAGCATCTCCCCTGTGAGGAAAGGCTGAGAGAGCTGGGGCTGTTCAGCCTGGAGAAGAGAAGCCTGAGAGGGGATCTGATCAATGGTTATCAATAGCTGAAGGGTGGGACACAGGGGGACATGGCCAGTCTCTTCTCAGTGTCTGTGGGGACAGGACAAGGGGTGATGGCCTCAAGTTGGAGCACAGGGAGTTCCACCCCAATATGGGAAGAACTTCTTCCCAGTGAGGGTGAGGGAGCCCTGGGACAGGCTGCCCAGGGGGTGTGGAGTCTCCTTCTCTGGAGAGATTCCAGCCCCATCTGGACACCGACCTGTGTGACCTGTCCAAGGGACCCTGCTTTGGCAGGGGGGTTGGACCTGATGATCTGTGGAGGCCCCTTCCAACCCCTGTGATTCTGTGAAAGGTTTATCTCTACAGAGGTGTTGAATGCTGCATTCTTGGAGCGTAGGACTCGTGCTTGGGAAAAGTTGTTGGGTTTTTTTTCCTTCTGATTTGAAATCTTGTGGTGTGCCAAACAGCTCCTGAAGGCAGAGCTGCATGGTGTGAGCTCTTCTCTAGCTGGGGAGTGGAGGAAAAGTCCAGCTTTCAGTCAGGCTGGGGACATGTGCATCTCTGTATCCCCAGCATGGGGCTGCCTGCTGCTCTGACATCATCACAGCTCCATCAGGGCATTTTGGTGAATGGTCATGAGCTTCAGGCTCATCTTCTTGCCGTGGCAGCAAGATCCTTTCTATCATGTGTGTGAGACCCCTCAGCTGGGTCCAGATATGATGATGGAGTGAGATAGTTTGTCCCCACACCTAGATGAAGATCATGCCTCCCTTGTGCTGAAACCAAATCCCCTCCTAAGCAGCTTCATGACCACTTCCCCTAGGAGGGCCATGCCCAGCTCTGAAGGGAATACTTGCCCAGCTCTGAAGGGAATACTTGCCCAGCTCTGAAGGGAATACTTTCCCAGCACCTTTACCTGTGGGCACAGAGCCAGAAGTCATCTTTGCTCCTTTATAAAGCACCTTTGAGCCCCAAACAATCTCATTTCTGGCAAATGGAGGAGTCACCCCCTCCCTGTGGGGGTTATGGTCAGCCCTCAAACAACCAACTGGACACCCAGGAGGTGGATTAGCTCCATCCCCAGGAATTGGGGGTAAAAATTGGCCACCTTGAGTGACCATGACCACCATGAGTTTTGGAGCAACCAGCGTTGGGGTGTCTCAATGGGTTCATCACCACAGGAGAGCTGAAGATCAAATCTAATCCACATCTCTAAACTGGAGAGAAGTGGATTTGATGGGTGGACCATCCAGTGGATAAGAAACTGGTTAACAGACCGTAACCAAAGGGTGGTGGGCAATGGGTCTGTGTCCAAGTGGAGGCCGGTGACAAGCGGTGTCCCCCAGGGGTCTGTCTTGGGACCGGTTCTCTTTAACATCTTTATCAGTGACATCGATGATGGGATTGAGTGCACCCTCAGCAAGTTTGCAGATGACACCAAGCTGAGTGGTGTGGTTGACACCCTTGAAGGAAAGGAAGCCATCCAGAGGGATCTTGACAGGCTGGAAAAATGGGCCCAGGTGAACCTTATGAGGATCAACACTGCCAAGGGTCAGGGGTTGCACTTGGGCCAGAGGAATCCCAGCCATAGATACAGACTGGGAGAAGAGCTCCTGGGGAGCAGCCCTGCTGAGAAGGACCTGGGGGTTCTGGGGGGTGAGAAGCTTCCCATGAGCCAGCAGTGTGCTCTTGGAGATGGGAAGGGGGATGGGATCCTGGGCTCCATCAGCAGAGGGGTGGCAGCAGGGACAGGGAGGGGATTGTCCCTCTCTGCTCTGCCCTCCTGAGGCCCCAGCTGGATCCTGTGTCCAGAGCTGGGGCCCCCAATACAAGAAAGATGTGGGGCTGTTGGAGAGGGGTCAGAGGAGCCACAAAGATGACTAGAGGGCTGAAGCACCTGCCCTACAAGGAGAGGTTGAGGGAGCTGGGCTTGTTCAGCCTGGAGAAGAGAAGGCTGTGGGGGGACCTCATTGCAGCCTGCCAGTCCCTGAAGGGAGCAGAGAAACAGGAGGGGAATCAGCTTGTTCAAGGGCAGAGACTGGCAGGACAAGGGGGATGGAGTGAAGCTGGAGGAGGGAAGGGTTAGATGAGATCTTAGGGGGAAGTTCTTTGCAGAGAGAGTGGTGAGGGGCTGGAACAGGCTGCCCAGAGAGGGGGTGGGTGCCCCGTGTCTGGGGGTGTTCAAGGCCAGGTTGGATGAGGCCCTGGGCAACCTTGTGTAGCTCCAGGCCTGAGGTTGGTGTCCCTGCCTGTGGCAGGGGGGGTGGAGCTCTATGATCCTTGGGGTCCCTTCCAACCCTTGCCCTTCTATGATTCTATGAAGATGGGAGTGAAGATGGAGTAGCTAGTTTACAACCCCAGAAGGACCGTCTTCAGAGGGTAGTCTGCTCCTCAGCCTCTCCAGAAGCAATGGGGCATGCCAGAACATTTTAGCTCAGGCAGTCTCACAGCAGTGAGCTGAACACAGAGGAAGCTTCAGGCAAACAGGGATCTTCCTAGGGGCCCATCCATGCTGTCAGCACCCCCAGTCTAAAGGTAGCCAGCAATGAGCTTTAGAATCCTTCCACATCCCTCTCCCAAGCACAGGAGAGGGCAACATCCCCCCTCCCTGGCTGTGCCTCCCCATGAGCTACTCTGTGAATATCTCCAGCATCATTTTCCTTCAGGGAAGAGATTAGATGTAGCTGCAGAGCATGGAGGAGGTCTGGGGAGGGGAGAGAAGAGACAGACTCCAGTTTGAGAGATCCAGACTCTGAAATAAAGGATGGATGTGGGACTATGGCACACAACAAACCCAAAGTGTGATGAGAGACTCAATGCAGAACAGGACTCAATGCAGAACCCTCCCTCTCCCTATCTTACCCAGAGCACTTCATTGTTTTTCCTCATCATGTGGTTCTCAGGGCAAACTCCAACCCCAGAAGCCGGTTTCACACCAACACCAGAAAATCCTGAGCAAGACCCCAGGTCAGGGCTATTGCACCGACCCCCAGGACTTGCTCAGACAACAAGCAAGCTTCACCAGAGCAGGTGAGAAGGCAAATCCCCACCCCAAAAAGTCTTCTTTATCTAGGCACCACCATCCAGTCCAACTGAGGAGTCCCTGCCTGCTCCCAGACACTTCCTCTGGGCTGCTCTTGAAGGTAAGAGCATCATCCAGCTCCAGACAGACAATTTCCTGCAAGATCTAGGTCATTTCCCTCAGAGCAATAATTAAAGTTGATGATCCTCACAGATGGCCTACCCACAGCACAGCCTTATCAGCAGCTGCTGTGCTCCCAACAATATCCATGTAGTTAGGACCTCCCCACACAAAAAGACCCTGATTAAATCTAAAGAACTCAGAGCAGGAAAGGAATTTCTTTATTCAAATACAAAAGGAGAGCTGCATGGAAGTGGAGGGGGTACATTTCTGGTTTAAAAAAAGTGCTTTTACAGTAAAAGCCAGAGCAAGAATTTGACATTTCAGCCAAAAAAAAAAAGCAGGCAGCTTGCAATGTTTCCCTGGAACTAGGAACCAGGATCCTCCTCTGCCCAGGCAGGATGCATCCACACCACTTAAGCCAGGCACGGATTCAGCTTCACTCATGGATGAACAGGGTGATAAAGCTCAGGACACCCATGCTAGAGAAGTGTGCTGTGAGCGCGTAGCCTACGCAAGCAGGAAGGGAATGAGGAGTCAAACAGTTGGGTTGAGGTTCAGGACAATCCTTTGGCACCTCCAGGCACTCAAGGACCAGTTTAGCCTGATGGCAGAGGGTTTGTGTGTCATCTGAGGTTTGACTTCATTAAAGAACAGGCTGCAGTTTGTTAATACTCATCCTCATCAGCCTCATCTTCTTCTCCATCTGCTGAGTCCCTTCCAACCTCCTCATAATCCTTCTCCAGGGCAGCCAGGTCCTCCCTGGCCTCTGAGAACTCCCCCTCCTCCATGCCCTCCCCCACGTACCAGTGCACAAAGGCTCTCTTGGCGTACATCAGGTCAAACTTGTGGTCCAGGCGGGCCCAGGCCTCGGCGATGGCCGTGGTGTTGCTCAGCATGCAGACAGCCCGCTGCACCTTGGCCAGGTCTCCCCCAGGCACCACCGTGGGAGGCTGGTAGTTGATCCCCACCTTGAAGCCTGTGGGGCACCAGTCCACAAACTGGATCGACCGGCGCGTTTTAATGGCGGCGATGGCGGCGTTGACATCCTTGGGCACCACGTCGCCCCGGTACAGCAGGCAGCACGCCATGTACTTGCCCCGGCGTGGGTCACACTTCACCATCTGGTTGGAGAACTCAAAGCAAGCGTTGGTGATCTCTGGCACCGACAGCTGCTCGTGGTAGGCCTTCTCTGCCGAGATGATGGGTGCATAGGTGGTGAGGGGGAAGTGGATCCGTGGGTAGGGCACCAGGTTGGTTTGGAATTCAATCAGGTCAACATTCAAAGCACCATTAAATCTCAGGGAAGCAGTCACTGAGGAGACAATCTGCCCAATCAGCCTGTTGAGGTTGGTGTAGGTGGGCCGCTCGATGTCCAGGTTGCGGTTGCAGATGTCGTAGATGGCTTCGTTGTCCACCATGAAGGAGCAATCCGAGTGCTCCAGCGTGGTGTGGGTGGTGAGGATGGAGTTGTAGGGCTCCACCACGGCTGTGGAGACCTGAGGGGCTGGGTACACAGAGAATTCCAGCTTGGACTTCTTGCTGTACTCCACAGAGAGCCGCTCCATGAGGAGGGAGGTGAACCCAGAGCCTGTGCCTCCCCCAAAGCTGTGGAAGACCAGGAACCCTTGGAGACCACTGCACTGGTCAGCCTGCAGTGAAATAACGTGCATTTACCTCTCTGTTAAGGACTGGAGTAGCTATCCCAAATAACACAAGCAGTGAATTCTGCTTTGAGTAGTTATGGTCAGAGTGCACCCAATCCCTAGAGTGGAGTCACCCAGTGTGTCACCCAACTAAGCATCTTAAGTGTAGCTGTGTAATCAGCTGTAGCATTTTCCTGGAGCTGCCATAAGTAGCTCTGCATGGTGAGACAGAAACTGTTAGTAAATTGATCCACTAACAGCCCAATGCATGCCTCAGCACCTGAGAGGGCATGGGAGGTAGTACCTGGGTCCTAGGCTCTTAGGAGAGATCTCAAAACCACTTCACCTGCCTGTGGGAGGGAGGTTGGAGCTCTGTGATCCTTGGGCTCCCAACCCAGACCAGTCTATGATTCACTGAGAGGCATCCACAGCCATTGCTACAATCCTGCCTAGCTCCTATCACACATGGAGTTTGGTCTCCCTGGCCTGGCTGCCAATTGTTTATCTGCAATTAATATCTGCAGTTGTACAAACAGGGCGTGCCTTCCCTGGGGTCAAAAGTCATGGAATCATTGAGGCTGGAAGAGACTTTAAAGATCAAGTCCAACTATTAACCGAGCCCTGCCATGCACACTAAGTCATACAATTACAGACTGGTCTGAGTTGGAAGGGTCCCCAAGGATCACAGAGCTCCAACCCCCCTGCCACAGGCAGGGACACCAACCTCCAAGCCTGGAGCTACACAGGGTTGCCCAGGGCCCCATCCAACCTGGCCTTGAACACCTCCAGGGATGGGGCACCCACCCCCTCTCTGGGCAGCCTGTTCCAGCCCCTCACCACTCACTCTGCAAAGAACTTCCCCCTGAGATCTCATCTAAACCTTCAGCTTCATTCCATCCTCCTTGTCCTCTTCTGTCTTTCAGGTCTAACACTGTGTCACTTCATACAAGTCTGCTTTTACCTAATCACAGCAGCAGCCCTTCAGCTCACATCAAGGGGTTTTTTCCTTCTGAAACTTCTACCCCAAATTTACTTGTATTGTCCATGGTGTGTTATTTTAAGGTAAAATCTGCCTTTTTTCCTCTTACCATTTTACGAATTCTGCTGAGAACAGGGTCAATGATCTCCTTCCCAATGGTGTAGTGGCCCCGGGCATAGTTGTTGGCAGCATCTTCCTTGCCACTGATGAGCTGCTCTGGGTGGAAGAGTGCATGGTAGGTCCCAGTCCTGATCTCATCTACAGCAGGAGCAGTCATGGAGCGTAGCACACAGTTACAAATTCTGGACATTGGTGTGACAGTGAAACACACAGCAAACCTACCAGGAGCCCACTGAGATGCTGGCCATAGCATGGTCAGTTCAGACTGGGAATGGTGGAAGGGGTAAGAATAACCCCATCCAAGCTAATTGGTCTTACTATATGTCCTTCAGCTTCCACAGCATCCCAAGGTTGGAAAAGGCCTTTAAGATCATCAAGTCCAACCATCCCTGTCCTGTGCTAAACCAGATCCCTGAGCACCTCATCTCCCCTCTGTTCAACACCCCCAGGGCTGGGGACTCAGCCCCCTCCCTGGGCAGCCTGTGCCACAGCCCCACAACTCTGCCAGGGAAGAACTTTGCCCTCCCAGCTGAGCTGACCCTGCCCTGGGGCAGCTTGAGCCCATTGCCCCTTGGCCCAGCTCCTGGCCCCTGGCTGAAGAGACCAGCGCCCACCTCTCTGCACCCTCCTGGCAGGGCAGGGGAGGTGGGGAGAAAGTCTCTCCTCAGCCTTTGCCGAGAAGCCAACTTAAGATCCTAATGTAACTTGGCTTGAAGAGTTCAAACACTGCCTATGCTTCCAGTATCATTGTAGGATTACAGTTAGCATATGTGCCTCATGTTTCTTCCTGTTACAAAGCAACTTGAGGTCACTGGAAGCAATACCTCCATCCTCTGCTCTACACCACACTGAAGAGGAGAGTACCTCCAGCATTGACACTACTGCTGGATGTACTCCCACTCTGCTCTGCCCTGGTCAGGCCCCACCTGGAGTGTTGTGTCCAGTTCTGGGCTCCCTGGGATCAAAAGGACAGGGATCTCCTGGAGAGAGTCCAGAAGAGAGACACAGAGATGATGAAAGGCCAGGAGCATCTCCCCTGTGAGGAAAGGCTGAGTGAGCTGGGGCTGTTCAGCCTGGAGAAAAGAAGCCTGAGAGGGGATCTGATCAATGGTTATCAATAGCTGAAGGGTGGGACACAGGGGGACATGGCCAGTCTCTTCTCAGTGTCTGTGGGGACAGGACAAGGGGCGATGGCCTCAAGTTGGAGCACAGGGAGTTCCACCCCAATGTGGGGAAGAACTTCTTCCCAGTGAGGGTGAGGGAGCCCTGGGACAGGCTGCCCAGGGGGTGTGGAGTCTCCTTCTCTGGAGATATTCCAGCCCCATCTGGACACCGACCTGTGTGACCTGTCCTAGGGACCCTGCTTTGGCAGGGGGTTGGACCTGATGATCTCTGGAGGCCCCTCCCAACCCCTACAACTCTGTGATTCTGTATCTGACCCAGCTTTGGGCACCTTATGTCAACAAGCACTAGGAGCAGTTTCTCAAGGCTACATGCAGTTGATGAGGTTGCCAACATCTCCAGCAGGTATTTAAACCCACTCAGTCTCAAGGTTGGATGCATTTCCTAGTCTACTGGCTCACTCACTGGGTTCCCAATTTAGTGCTTTGATAAGGTGCCTAAAAATTAAGTGTAGCCAAAACATTCCTTCCATAAGATGAAATAATGAGTCACACATCCTAGATGGTAAGATAGGAGCAAACACCCAGGAGAAGCATAGAAGGGAACAGCAGGTAGATGAATGCAGGGAATCATTTCCACCAATTCCTTGAGCTAAAAGATAATTGGTTTTCTAGGAAGGAACCCCAAATCAACATGATATGGTTGTAGTCAAACACCCAGAGATCCCTAAAGAAGCTGGGGCTGGAAGGGGACATAGAAAGCTTGCAGTAGCAAGACACCCAGTTTCCACAGAACCCCAAAAGATGTAGCACCCATAGATGCTTCACAGGTAGGGTTAAAACCAGTTGGGCCACATCAGATTATGAGATGATGCTATTCAGCTCAGAGACACTGCGGTTAACAAACATGAGGTTAACTTACACCCACTGAGGATCCTGCTCAAGACAGCAGGTCCCTTAAAAGGGGGGATCAACTAAAGACAAGTCAGGGTAGTAAGAGTAATGGGTTTGTATTTCCAAATGGACCTGAAGTGACAAACTCTGTCTCCTTCTAATGGCTGGAGATGTTTTTACTAGAGCAGAGTGGGCAATATGAGCAGCACCACGAGCCCCAAGGGAGAAAGGATGAGGAATCCCAGTTAAAAGACACCCCAGCACCCCACTATTACCAATGACAGTGGGCTCCAAGTCTATGAACACCGCCCGGGGCACGTGCTTCCCAGACGCTGTCTCACAGAAGAAGGTCTCAAAGGAAGAATCCACTTGTTCAGACTTCAGCTCCAAAGGTTTCACCTGCTTGGGGCCAGGGATGGTCCCATCTGCCTGAATCCCATGCTCCAGGCAGTACAGCTCCCAGCAGGCATTGCCCATCTGCACGCCAGCCTGCCCGATGTGGATGGAAATGCATTCCCTCTGGAAGGGGAAAAACAGCTTGTTAAGGTGGTTTTTAGACATCCTGTGACTTAGTGCTGGCCCCCACAGTTCTGGGGGATGATGAGGGAAACAGGCAGCTTCCACCCACCACTGGGAATTACAGCCAGGATCAAACCATGATCTGCATGACAGCTGGCCACAGTCACACATAGCATCCCTAGGAAGGGCTCTACCAGCCCAGGGAGGAGGAAGGAAGGAGGTGATGGGCTTCATGCTGAGGCAGGAAGCATCTGAGCAGTGCTGGCTCCTCAATCAGTGCTCAACTAGCCCTGTCGTGGAGTGGAGCAGCTGACAGTCCCCCGGGTCCCAGAGCAACAGGGCAGCAGAGACAACAGGTCCATGTGTTCCCTCAGCTAAAAAAACCCTCTGCACCAAGCAGGGAGAAGCCAAGTTTGGGAAACCCATAGCCAGGCTGGGAGCCACAGCAGGAAAACAGCTGTCACCCAGGGCCAGGAACAGGGCAGGCTGACACCTGGGAGGAGGCTCTGTGTCCTGATTTAACCAGGTCACCATCCAGGAGCCTCTACCTACCCCCAGGGCAGTATTGGAGGTGCTGGTGTCTTCTAAAGACTCTCTGGGGACTTTTGATGGTTGCATGCTTCCCTGGTAATTGGCATCCCTGCTGTTTCCACCACCTCAGGATCAAAGCACTGCTGCAGCTATGACAGAGGCTCATGTCCCACCTCCCAAGCTTAGACTCCCAATTACTGTGATGCACAGCACAGGGCAGTGCTGCTTCCCAAGGGATCAGCATGAAAGGAAGCTGGCAATCCCACCTGGGGATGGCAAGCAGCATGACTGATCCCATTAGTTGTGTCAACGGGCAGCTTAGTTCAGGTCTCACTTCATGTCACACCATCAGCCACTCCTATCCAGAGCTGGGTGGTGGTCTCCACAGAGAAGCCCAGCTCCCCTGCTACAAGCAGCCCACCTTGAGCAGAGCATAACAACTGGCTCAGTTGTCTCAGGAGGGCGTGCACACCCCTAGACATAACCACCCTGCCAGAGGACACCCGTCCCTTGAGAGTCACAACCCTCTAAGCAATGCTAGACAGCCCTGGGCACCAACCACCTGTGGCAGAAGCCATCAGGAGAAGGATGAAACAGGATTTCTCCCATCTGAGTCTCCAAGTATAGTCACACCAAGACATTTCTCAACCAACTCTCATCAGCCACTGTGTGCCCAGGTCACCCACCATAAAGCTAAACACCAACTGGATGGACACTCCTAGTACCACAGATGGACACCAACTCCTTTACCCACAGCTGGCCACACCACCAGTTCTGGGTGGGTGCAGAGGCTCGTGTTGATGTCCCCTCTCTCTCTCTGAGTTGATATTTGCACTATGTGGGAAATGCTGGCTGCCATTTGCCCATCCCTCTCAGCAAGATGGTTGCAATAGCTCCTCACCACAGGTCAGCGCCACAGCCCCTTCACCAGCACTAGCTGGGACAGCTGCTCCACTCACTACCCTCTCCCAGCTCCCCAGTCCCAGCACCTGCTCCAAGGGGACATTGGTATTTTCATCTCAGAGCATGGGGAATGGAATCCCCAAAAAAAGAAAACAGGGGAGGGTTGGGGGGGGTGGTGCTGCTGAAAGGAAGAAAGGGGAGGGTTTATCTGCAGCTTTACCCCAAAAGCCTGCTGGAAGTCGGGGTTTTCTGGAAGGTTTGAGTTTTTGGAAGGGGGTTTGGGAGGGTTTTTTTTAAATTTGAGATCCCAGATTGTCACTATTTGCCAAAAAAATAAAGAAGATGAACTGCATTTTACAGACTCCAGCTATAGGCAGCCTATTGTTGTCCAGCTGATTTTCCCATTGGAAACACCATGTAAGTGTTTTAACTGTTTTCTAGCCAAGCCAGACTCTAAAAGTCAGCAGATAAAAGGAAAACAGTTCAAAAGCTGGCTGGCCAGGAGTTACTTTGAAGTTTTCCTTCCATTTGCAACATGCAAAGGGGATACCAGGAGATTTTTTTTTTTCCCCCAACAAGTTATACTTCTGCCTTCCCAAGAAGGTGACAGTTGGGTTATTCCTTACAATAAATCCTCAGCCTGCAGCATTCAGGGCTGCAGTTTTTTTAGTAACCAGATCAATCCCCTCCAGTTCCACAGCTGCAAATTCTTTAGAGCAAAGAGTCAACTCAAAAGCTAGAAGGAATGGGGGGGGTGTGGGTGGGGAGGTGGTGGAGGACTTTATTCATTTAATATCTAGTCCCAAGGGTTTGTAGCAGACAAAGGCAACATGGCAGCTCATTCCTAAAGAAGAAAACCCACCCTAAAGGTCTCTGCAAGTTGCATTAGTTCCCTGGGGCAGTGAGAGAGTTGGAAGTGTTAAAACTTTGGGAGAAGAGCCAGCAGCATCAAAAGTTAAACTTTAGTCTTTCATATAGTTGTGAATCAAGATACATTGTTCCCCCACCCCCAAAAGTAAACCCCAAGTTGCATTAAGGAGACAGAAAGTTTCAAACTCTACAGACCCCACCTCAGGAGCTACAGACCCAGAGGGAAAAGCAGCAAGGAACCACCTAAACAACACTCCTCCAACCAAGTCCCTCACTTTTCCCTTATAAGGAGCAAACTCTGAATCAATAAACCATAAGGTAATTGGCAATTAAACATCTCCAAGACAGAGAGAAAGAGAGCAGGCAAGTTGCTGAGCTCAGCACACTTGGAAAGCACACAATCTAGATTTTAAGTTAACATATATACAAGGCATGCTCTTACCATGGTGAGACTGGAGGCTTGCTAAGATCTAAGCAAAACAGCTGCTACCCCTGCCTCTCCCTGCAACTTTATAGCCCAGGAAGTCTTGACTCCACCTGAATATAAAGAAGCTTTCTGCTAGCTTAAAGGAGCAGAGCTCCTTTCCCTTTGCATCCCTAGAAATAGGAAGGGGTAGAATGAACTATTAGTGTCTGGCTGGTGATTCTGCTGTGATTTAACAGCTTTGGGTGCTGTGCAATGTGAGCTTTTATAGTTGTTTTTTGGGGGGTTTTGTTTTTTTTTTTCAAAGAGTTTCAGCTGAGGGGGAAAAAAATCAATAAAAAGCAGATGCCAAAGTTTGGCTAAAAAGAAGGGAACTCTGGAGAAGTTTGTGTGCCCCCACATGATTCACTTTAACCAGAAGGAACATCCTCCCCTTATCATCCTTCAGAGCACTTCCACTGATATGCTGTATCTCATCTATTTTTAGACACAATCTTGCAGGTTTTGGTCCTTGTTCCATACACTCAATGACCTTCATGGGAGCCTGTGGACTTTTGCACCACTGGGATGTGCAGGTGGAGGCTCAGAGCCTCTGTTCCCCTTAGTTGCTGGCCATTGAGGGTTCTTTCTACTCTCCTGCTGAGACCTGACATAAGTTGAGTCAGTCTTGGATAGAGTTGAGTAAGTCTTGAGTCAGTTTTGGACTCGTCCTGCAAATGGGCAGGTACATCTTTAAGACTGGTTCTACCCTCCAGCCTCAGTAGTGCCTGTGTGCAGCAGGTAGACAAGAGCAATCACTGATAACTTTTTTACTAATTCTCTTCTTTACCTCCTCATTCTCCCATTGAAAGGTTCCCAGACCTTCTTTACTACATAGCTACAACAGGTTGAGGGCTCTGGGCTTGAGGGAGATAACCATGTCCCTGTGTCAGCACAAGCACAGCCCAGCAGTCAAGGATGGGGAGTTTTTCCTCTGTTCAGTGTTTGTGAGACCCTCTTGACCCTCTCTGCTTACTGAGCTCCCCCATCCAAGGTACAGTTTACCAGACCAAGTCCAGCATATATGGCTGAGCTGGTTGGATTAGGAGTACAGGATGTAGGAGGTGGTGTAAACCCCATCCCTGGAGTCATTCAAGGTCAGGCTTGCTGGGGCTCTGAGCAACCTGATCTAGTGAAGGTGTCCCTGCTCACTGCAGGGTGGGAGGAGATGACCTCTAAAGGTCCCTTCCAACCTAATGTATCCTATGATTCTATGAAGTGTGGGACTTGTTCATCCTCAAGAAGGGGATACCTTTCAACTCACCAGGAAGGTGTTCAGCTGTTGGAGCAGGAACCTGAAGATGGGGGTATTTTCATCCTTGAATGCATTCAAAACTCACCTGTCCTCAAGCAACCTGTTCCAAGTTCACCTCAAGGTATTTTTAGGAGACAAAAGTAACGCTCTCACCAAGGGCCTCTACGCACCCAGCTTGTTTGGAAGAACATCCCCAGCCATCAGGTAAATCTCTAGAGAAGCTTTATTTCCTTCTGTACTGTCAGCACCATCTCTGGGCTCAGCTGAGCCTACAGGATGGGGGGATATTTGCCCCTCAGCTTTGCCAAGGCAAAGGACAAGCCTGCAGCCTTGATGGACAAAGAGATGAGCTGACCCAGAGCAGGAAAGTGTCTATGGAAGAGCTTTTCTTCGCTGACTTGTGCAGCCCAACCTCTGCCTCTGAGGGCAGAAGGAGCATTAGTGTGTTCCTGCTTGGGGCTATGCCATGGATTTAGAGAATTCAAGCCAAGCAGGTTGGGCATAGAGCTATGCCTGTTTTGGAAGTGGGGGAATTCAGCCATAATTGGGTCAGGCAGGGTTCTTTTGTTAGATAGAGCATCCTGCAAACGCTGCTGTCAGCATCGTGGCCTCCAAACCTCTGCTGGGAAGAAAACTGGCCTCTGAGTATGGAGAAAGTATTCATTTCTGGCCTAAACCAAGAGCCTCCCAAATGCGTGCACCAAGCCTGACAGTCAGGCAAGACCTCCTCTTCCCAAGAGAATCACAGAATCATAGAATGGCATGGCTTGGAAGGGACCCCAAGGATAACAGATCTCCAACTCCCCTGCCACAGGCAGGGACACCATCCTCCAGGTCTGGAGCTACACAAGGTTGCCCAGGGCCCCATCCAACCTGGCCTTGAACACCCCCAGGGATGGGGCACCCACTACTTCTCTGGGCAAGGAATCTGCTCCTCAATAAGAAAAGAGAAAATTAGGAAGAGCATGAGGCATTTATTCACTAAATGGTGTGGGTTTGCTTCAACCCCAAGTGAAAAAAAACCAATTTTGGGGATGATTTCCAGCTTTCTTGAGGAATGGAAAGCAGAAGAGTGAAGTGCTACGTTTGGGTGGTGACAGAGACAACCCGCCTGTGTTCTCAGCTCCAAGACAGATTTAGAACATCACCATTGAGAAGGACAGAGACCACCCCCCTCCAAGAGGACCCTCTGGGGCAGCTCTCAGCCTTTTTATAGCCAGACATCACAGCTGCTGCCTCCTTCTTCCCACTCCCACGTCCTAAATATCTCCTCCTCGCTCTTCCTATCACTGCCCTCACCACATGGGCTGGGACCTGTTGCTGGTCACTTCTGAGGAGGAAATCCTTATCCATGAGGATGTGGGTGGCATCCCAAAACATGCTGGATAAGTGTCCTGAGATGGAAGGAACTGATCTGTGGCCATGCTCTGGTCAAGCACTTGAATCACCAGTCTGATGAGGGACAGAGAAGGTGCTGCTTTTGCTGTGGTGCTTTGAAGAACAGCACTTAGATGTCACCTTTTACTGCTTGCTTTTGTTAGAGGAGCTCCCATGGAATCAAAAGGTTTTGTCCCTGGGAAGAGAGAATATTTAATTGAATATTAATTTATTTAATTCAATATTAATTTTTTTGTGTTGCTGAAACAGGAAAAAGTGGGGGGGGGGGGGGGGGAGAAATCTCATTTTGCTTCAGGCTGAGCCAAATACAGGATTTTTCAGTGTTTTTTGGTTTGCTGGCTGAACTGAAAAATAGTGATTCATGTAGTTCCAAAACCCAACATTTCAGAAAGAATTCACTCCCATGTTTAATTGTTCACCTAGTTAAATTTGCTCCCTGTTTCACATGTGAATTTCCCTAGGATCAGCTTCCAGCCACTGGCTCTCATTATGCCTTTTCCTGGGGAGTAAAAGCTGCCAACTTTCCACACCCTCATCCCCCCCCTCCCTGAAGGCAGATGTTGTCTTTTCAAGTGCACTCAGCACTATGCAGAACAGAACAACACTCCTAGAGAGCTCCAAACCTCCACGTTAGCCTGAACTGCCAGGTGCCATTCCCCAGCAGGTCTCTGTTGTCCTCCAGAGGCATAAAGCCACTGGTGTCATTCATGGGAAGTCCCCTGTGACCTTGGAAAACCTGAGACCAAGGGAGGAACTTGCCCTGTGCCAGCAGTTCCCAAAGCTCAGCCAGTGCTGAGCATGTATCTCATGGGGCCATTGTGAGCCTCAAAAGGCTTTTGGTGGCCGTCAATTTGCTCCTGCAAATTTTGCTGCGTGGCCATCAAGTCTGATGAGCAAATGAGGAACCCCCCAAGGGGCCCCCATTTGTTGATGGGCCAACTAGTGCTTTGGATATTGTCGGGGAAGACAGCAGGCCTGCTAGCGGCCTAGCTTTCTTCTCCCAAGACATAGGCCCTGACAATATTCTTCTGTTCCCATGAGACAGGAAAAGTTCCTCATGCTGAGAGGATCCTAATAATCCCATTCTCAAAACACAGAGGCCTTGCTGATAGGGGTACAGGCTGCCCTAAACCAAGAAGCAGTTATAGGAAGGTATTTGGGAGTTGCAGGAACCAACCATAACAAGAGGTTCAAAACAGCAGGTGTGCAGATGCTTTAGGTATTAAAGGTAAACTAAGGTTGTTTAGCTATAAGATAGGTTTATCAGAACTCACTATAGTTACTAACGAATCAATATGGTGTGAACAGTGTGTGTAACCAATGAGCAGTTTTTTAGCTTGCCACATTTACAGTAAGAAAGGTATAGAATCTGGATGATTTCACCTAATAAAATGGCTGGCTGGCTTCCTGGCTTCACCTAAAATTCATATATTGAATTGTGTGTTACTCCCTGCTGGACACCACAGGATATCCCCCCCTTCTCCTTGTAGGGAAGCCTCAGGCCAGCGTTACCCGAATTTAGGCTTGCCAGAGCTGACTTTGAAGTGCTGCTCCTGTGATAGCAGTTGTCCCTTTATCTATCGTGCAATGAGGCCCCAACCTCAGCTCAGGCATCTGTTACTGATAACCAGAGATGATTTATCCAAGCATTAGCCTGCATATCTCTAGCATTTCACTGTGCATGTGTGTTTCTGTCTGTGCATGGTTTGTTTTTATACTCCTCCTTCCCTGGCCTTGGCATCAGCCTGTCTGCTTCGTGCATGTGAGGGATACAAGCAGGGACGACTCCACTTGTTTTGCTCACATGGTTTCCTACCTCTCCCTCCATAGTAGGGATTTTGCTCCAGCCAACCTTGATTTGCAAACACATCCTTGTGGTGTGAGACACTGGAGTGGTTTGGATGCAAGGGATCTGTTCAGATACACTCACAATTAAGCAATTAAACTCCCCACAGGAGTGAGTTGCTAAAAGACTGTTGTCAAAAGAAACATTCAGCATCCGTAGGAACATTTCAGCCCCACATGGAGTGTTGTGTCCAGTTCTGGGCTCCCTGGGATCAAAAAGACAGGGATCTCCTGGAGAGAGTCCAGAGGAGAGACACAGAGATGATGAAAGGCCTGGAGCATCTCCCCTGTGAGGAAAGGCTGAGAGAGCTGGGGCTGTTCAGCCTGGAGAAAAGAAGCCTGAGAGGGGATCTGATCAATGGTTATCAATAGCTGAAGGGTGGGACACAGGGGGACATGGCCAGCCTCTTCTCAGTGTCTGTGGGAACAGGACAAGGGGTGATGGCCTCAAATTGGAGCACGGGGAGTTCCACACCAATGTGGGGAAGAACTTCTTCCCAGTGAGGGTGAGGGAGCCCTGGGACAGGCTACCCAGGGGGGTGTGGAGTCTCCTTCTCTGGAGAGATTCCAGGCCCATTTGGACACCGACCTGTGTGACCTGTCCTAGAGACCCTGCTTTGGCAGGGGGGTTGGACCTGATGATCTCTGGAGCTCCCTTCCAACCCCTATGATTCTGTGATTCTCTGTAATAAAGTGATTAAAGCTGAAAACCTTCATTTCAAGGTTATCACAATGGGATGTTTGACATTCCAACATCTCCCCCCCTCTCCCCCTCCTCCTTTCTCCTCTCATTTTTCTTTCCAAATAAAACCCTGGCAGACCCATCCCATTCTGCTAGACGTCTCGAGCGGAGGGGAACCGCATATTTCAGCAGAACACAGTTCCAGCAGTATTCCCCCAAACCAGCTCTGCCTCAAAGCTATTCCCCTAACCAAGGGTGGAGAGAAAGCTCCGTGGCTTTATTTGTGTCTACACAGCTGTGCTTCTCCTACTGTGTTCCCTACAGCAGATAGGAACCAGCTGTGGAGTACAGGCTTCTTTGCAGCCGGGTAAGACTATAGCAATAGTGAGCGCACAAGGATGTATGTTAATTTATTCTCCAGTTGCAGAGGGTTATTACAACTCCTCTCCCTTGGATTGCCTTAGGAGCAATGAGGTAAATGGTTTAAGGAAAAGCTTTCTTCTAAAGTAATTCGAAGAAAGACAGACTTATAATCTTTAAGGAGATTGAGGGTGGCTGCAGTATGTCAGGGAAAGGTCTGCCTCTCGGTGCCCTGTTCCCAACCACAGCCAGGAGCAGCTGCTTGGAGAAGTGGAAATGGTTGGGATAATGTCTATAACACATCCCCTGAAGTGTCTATTCAGCTCAGGGACTTTCCAAACTGCATGTGGTTTCTACATACTCAGTAACACTCGATGTATTTCACTGCCATCAGTTTGTCTCGTGACCTTCTACACTGGCCAACATTAGTGTCAGGTCATGGGTAGGTTTAGTTTCAATTCTTCAGCAGGACTCCAAGCAACTAACATCCTGATAAAGCATCTTGTTTTCTTCTTTCTGATATCCATTTTTTCTCCTCTTCATCCCTCTCCTACATTTCCCTGTCCACAAAGCTGAAAGCATCTCATCAGTCAAGACTCTGGGTGTGTGGACACAGATGTTTGTTTTGCCGATGATCCAAGGCTGGGAGGGGTGGCTGACACACAGGACACTGCACTGCCATCCAGAGCCCTGGCCAGGCTGGAGAGCTGGGCAGGGAGAAACCAGAGGAGATTCAACAAAAGCAAGTGTAAAGTCTGGCACCTGGGGAGGAACAACTGCATGTATCAGTACAGGCTGGGGGTGATCTGCTGGAGAAGAGCTCTGTGGAGAAGGACCTGGGGGTCCTGGTGGGTGACAGGTTGGCCATGAGCCAGTAGTGTGCCCTGCGGGCTGAGAGAGACAATGGGATCCTGGGGGGCATCAGGAGGAGTGTGGCCAGCAGGTCAAAGGAGGGGATCCTCCCCCTCTACTCCGCCCTGGTCAGGCCCCACCTGGAGTGTTGTGTCCAGTTCTGGGCTCCCTGGGATAAAAAGGAAAGGGATCTCCTGGAGAGAGTCCAGAGAAGGGCTACGAAGATGATGAAGGGCCTGAAACATCTATCCTGTGAGGAAAGGCTGAGAGAGCTGGGGCTGTTCAGCCTGGAGAAGAGAAGACTGAGGGGGGACCTAATCAATGTTTATCAATATCTTAAATATGGGTTGCAGGGGGAATCAGCCAGCCCCTTTTCAGTGTCTGTGGAGTCAGGACAAGGGGCAATGGCTGCAAATTGGAGCACAGGAAGTTGCACATCAACATGGGGAGGAACTTTTTCACAGTGAGGGTGACAGCCAACCTCATGACCAGTTTAAGAACTCAGCCTTAGCGCTTCCCTTCAGGTTTCATGTCAGAGCCAACAGCAGTGGCTTTCATGGGGTTGAAAACTGAAGCTTGGCATCAAGTGCTCAAGGACCTCAATTTCCTTATGATAAGGACCCCAGAAGTGGACCCAGACCTCAAGGTGATTGTGCCCCCGTACTGGGCACTGGTGAGGCTGCACCTTGAGTGCTGGGTCCAGTTCTGGGCTCCTCAGCATCAGAAGGACATTGAGGTGCTGGAGCGAGTGCAGAGAAGGGCAACCAGGCTGGGGAAGGGGCTGGAGGGCAAATTCTCTGAGGAGCAGCTGAGGGAGCTGGGGGTGTTGAGCCTGGAGAAGAGGAGGCTGAGGGGAGACCTTCTCCCCATCCACCTCCCCTGCCCTGCCAGGAGGGTGCAGAGAGGTTGGCGCTGGTCTCTTCAGCCAGGGGCCAGGAGCTGGGCCAAGGGGCAATGGGCTCAAGCTGCCCCAGGGCAGGGTCAGCTCAGCTGGGAGGGCAAAGTTCTTCCCTGGCAGAGTTGTGGGGCTGTGGCACAGGCTGCCCAGGGAGGGGGCTGAGTCCCCAGCCCTGGGGGTGTTTAAGAGAGGGGAGATGAGGTGCTCAGGGATCTGGTTTAGCACAGGACAGGGATGGTTGGACTTGATGATCTTAAAGGCCTTTTCCAACCTTGTGATTCTCTGATTCTGCAAGGTGATTTAGAAGAATTATAGGCTATTTTAGCACAGAGGCTTAATTTGAATTACTGGGATTAATCTGAATACATGGTGCACAGAGATCTGTTGTGTGGCTGGAAAAGATCAGTAGACACATTCAATTGTCCAGGCTGTTCTTGGCTGTGTGGGATCTTCTCATTCCTGCACATAGCCCTGCTCCCTTATGGAAAAGGATTGTTTTGGAGCTGCTGAAATCCAATCCATAGCAGTGTCAAAAGGGCATTGCAGCATTGTAGCTGGAGACCTGTTCCCCTGCTGTGCTGCACAACTGAGTTTTGAGCAAGACCCTCAGACAAAGGGAGTAGATGATTGACAGTGCTGATTATTTGCAGTTCTTGGAGCTTTTCTAATGGTCCTAAAGCTCTGACAATGATAAATGTTGTCATTAAGCCTACGTAAACAATTGTTTGGGAGATGTAAAAGCAAAACACTTTCTCCTTCATATTCTGAACGTTGGAATGCATTGGAAAAATGAGCTATTGATATGTCCTAGGGACCCTGCTTTGGCAGGGGGGTTGGACCCAATGATCTCTTGAGGTCCCTTCCAACTCCTATGATTCTGTGATTAAAAGTGGCTTTTTTACCTTGATCATGTCACTGGCTAAGACAAAACACAAGAGAAACCCAACTATAATGTTTGTAGAAGGTGCAAGGCCTGAGGATGGAAGAGCAGATGGACTTGGATTATCCAGTGTCATTTGCTTGATTTTTGTTTTTTATTTAATCTCCAGTGAATCAGTTCTGCATGCTGTGCACAGGGAAATGTGGGAGATCATAGAGTCACAGAATCTCAGAATCATAGGGGTGGGAAGGGGCCTTCAGAGGTCATCAGGTCCAACCCCCCTGCCAAAGCAGGGTCCCTAGGACAGGTCACACAGGTCGGTGTCCAGATGGGGCTGGAATACCTCCAGAGAAAGGGAGACTCCACACCCCCCTGGGCAGCCTGTCCCAGGGCTCCCTCACCCTCACTGGGAAGAAGTTCTTCCCCACATTGGGGTGGAACTCCCTGTGCTCCAACTTGAGGCCATCACCCCTTGTCCTGTCCCCACAGACACTGAGCAGAGACTGGCCATGTCCCCCTGTGTCCCACCCTTCAGCTATTGATAACCAGTGATCAGATCCCCTCTCAGGCTTCTTTTCTCCAGGCTGAACAGATGCATCACTGGAGGCTCTCAGCAGTAGCTTGCCCACCTTGGGCATCTCATAAGCCTCATGGAAGACCTCTGAAACTTTTCAGGAGTTGGTTGTGTCACTTGGCAAAGCTCCTGTGGTGGCTGTGAACCACATGCATTATCTAGCCTGATGCTTGCTGACTACTTAGAATGCAAGGATAATTTTCATGGAGAGTTTTATGACACTTATTTTCTATGTGTTGGGTTTTTTTTTTATCTAGATGAAAATACAAGACAGGTTGAGGGTTTGGTTTTTTCAAATGGCTCCAAATACTGATGGTGACACACACCCTAATCATGTGCAATTTATGGCCTAAGGTTTTATGGCACTATAAATGTCTAAGCTGCCTTGAATCCTCCAGATGACTCCTTTCCAAGTGGTGTAAGTGCTTAAATGAGCAACGTTGCCAAGTGCATAAAATTCCACAAAATAACTCGACGCTCTGAATCCTGAAAGAGATCAGTGGCAATGAAGCCTGCTTTAATCTCTGCCTAATTAAACCTGCTCATTTGAGAAGCACAGGTCCTTAATGCATGTATTACTAATCCCCTGCTTAATCCCAAAAAATCTTTCTGAAAGGGAATAGTCCTAACAAGACTGACATTTCATAGACTCACAGAATTGTAGGGTGGGAAGGGGCCACCAGAGATCACCAGGTCCAAACCCCCTGCCAAAGCAGGGTCCCTAGGACAGGGCACACAGGTCGGTGTCCAGATGGGGCTGGAATCTCTCCAGAGAAGGAGACTCCACACCCCCCTGGGCAGCCTGTCCCAGGGCTCCCTCACCCTCACTGGGAAGAAGTTCTCCCCACATTGGGGTGGAACTCCCTGTGCTCCAACTTGAGGCCATCACCCCTTGTCCTGTCCCCACAGACACTGAGAAGAGGCTGGCCATGTCCCCCTGTGTCCCACCCTTCAGCTATTGATAACCAGTGATCAGATCCCCCCTCAGTCTTCTCTTCTCCAGGCTGAACAGCCCCAGCTCTCTCAGCCTTTCCTCACAGGGGAGATGCTCCTGGCCTTTCATCATCTCTGTGTCTCTCCTCTGGACTCTCTCCAGGAGATCCCTGTCCTTTTTATCCCAGGGAGCCCAGCACTGGACACAACACTCCAGGTGGGGCCTGACCAGGGCAGAGCAGAGGGGGAGGATCCCCTCCTTAGACCTGCTGGCCACACTCCTCTTGATGCCCCCCAGGATCCCATTGATCCTCTTGGTCCCCAGGGCACACTGCTGGCTCATGGCCAACCTGTCACCCACCAGGACCCCATTTAGGTCAATAGTATCTCTACTGCTCCTTGCTGAGAGTCAGGAGGGGAAAGCCTAGCAGGCAAAAGCTCTCATTGGAGCAAAATGTTTTCTGGCCTTGAAGATGGAGCAAAATTCAAACTTAATATTTCTCCTGGATCTTCACGACACCCCCAAAAGTGCAGAGAAACTGTTCTGCAACCCGTGAGAGCATCTGATAGTGGGTAGGTGCTGTAGCAACACACAACCATCTTAGAAAGCCCCAGAGAGGCTGTGCTCTGCCAGTAATTTAGTTGTGTGCCACCCATAAGACCTGGAAAGGCTGGAGAAGTGGGCCCAGGGGAACCTCAGAAGGTTCAACAAAGCCAAGTGCAGGGTCCCGTCCCTGGGTTGGCAAAGTTCTTCCCTGGCAGAGTTGTGGGGCTGTGGCACAGGCTGCCCAGGGAGGGGGCTGAGTCCCCAGCCCTGGGGGTGTTGAACAGAGGGGAGATGAGGTGCTCAGGGATCTGGTTTAGCACAGGACAGGGATGGTTGGACTTGATGATCTTCAAGGTCTTTTCCAACCTTGGGATTCTGTGTGAAATTCAGGTTGGTGTCCACTGTTCTTTCACAATGAGCCACCTGCCAGTGGGAAGGGAGATGCTGTCAAGAGTCTGGCACTGCTGCACCCCTGGCTATCAGATTGATCAGGCATGATTTACCTATAGTTTGAGCAGAGAAGACCTGCCACAAGCACCTCTCAGATCACCAATGTCTGCCCTGAGTTTTCCAACTCGATGGAGAAGTCATTTGCTAAACCTATGGCTCGCTGCCTGCTGCCCTGGGAGGGAAGAAGATGCTCAGGGATGCAGTGGTGAAATGAAAAAACACTGCAGAATGACACAAAAAAATCACCAGGAGGTCTTAAAAGACTAGAATCTTTTCAAAATTAGGAGGAATACACCAGTTTGTGGATAGGTGCTGTGAAAACCAAGGTCCAGCTGAACAAGGAAGCTCTCTGGGGTGGAAAACAGCTGTGGAGAAGGACTGGAAAGAACTGGAAGATTTTGGCTGGTAGAGGTGAAGCAAATGAATGTCTATCAGTAAGAGTAAGCCAATATAAATGAAATACCAAGTGAGGCAATACAACTTGCTAAACTGTTTAGGTCTGAGCGAAAATAGAAACGTTGCAGTTTTGTCATGTTAAGTCTGCAGCAGAATAAAATAAGCAAAATTCATTCCCTTCGTTTTGGCATAGAATCAGTGCTGAGTCTGACATCTCTGGCACCACTGTGCTGAGAGTAAGCCTGGTGTATTTTGGGGTGCTTACTCTCTTCCCCATCCCAATGGTACCTATCAAAATAGAAGCAGAAGTGCTTTTCTAAGACCTTCAAATCTTTTGTCTCACATATGGTTACGTTAAACATTTTGGCAGGCTGCTGCTGTCTTCAGCCTAAAGAAGGGGGCACCTACTTTTCTAAATAGAGCTGCAGGTTCCACTTCAAAAGGTAGACTTGGGTTTTTAGTGTGTCTGAAGAATCCATTTCTGATTCATGACTCAAATACAGCCAAGCCAGTGAAATGCCTTGTGCACATGTGGAGGTTTTTAATGGGTTTCAAACCCATTTCATCCAACTGCTACACAGAAGGTGAGATCAACCTGCAAGAGAAATGAACATGATAAACTGCAAAATCCCACGCTAGTGTAGCTGCCTGGGGTGCCAGCATTGTTAAAGCAAGGTGTTTCTGCCAAAGCTGTCTGGTCTAAAGGCAGATTTCCAATTTATAAGCAACAATAAACCCTAAACTCTCTTATAGGAATGATTAGGGCTGCTATTTCATTTGCTTGTATCAGAAATAGCATGCCCAGTCCGTCTGGGGAGGGGATTGTGGCCTGTACTCGGCACTGGTGAGGCTGCAGCTGGAGTGCTGGGTCCAGTTCTGGGCTCCCCACTTGAAATACTCAAGTAGGCATCACTCCCCACTTGAAATGCTGTCATTTTTGGTATTGACAGGGCTGAAAACCTCTGGATAACCATCCTGCTCTGTGAAACCTCCTGTCTCTGAGTCCTGTCTCCTTGGGAAGCAACACTCCTCCCTGTGTACCCACCCAAAAGGCCACAAGGGATCTCCAGGTGGGGGTTTTTTTTCCCATGATGAGGTCAGGTAAGTGTCCCTGGGGCCAGTCCCTGAACTGGGCACTGGTGAGGCTGCAGCTTGAATGCTGGGTCCAGTTCTGGGCTCCTCAGCATCAGAAGGACATTGAGGTGCTGGAGGGAGTGCAGAGAAGGGCAACCAGGCTGGGGAAGGGGCTGGAGGGCAAATCCTCTGAGGAGCAGCTGAGGGAGCTGGGGGTGTTGAGGCTGGAGAAGAGGAGGCTGAGGGGAGACCTTCTCCCCATCCACCTCCCCTGCCCTGCCAGGAGGGTGCAGAGAGGTGGGCGCTGGTCTCTTCAGCCAGGGGCCAGGAGCTGGGCCAAGGGGCAATGGGCTCAAGCTGCCCCAGGGCAGGGTCAGCTCAGCTGGGAGGGCAAAGTTCTTCCCTGGCAGAGTTGTGGGGCTGTGGCACAGGCTGCCCAGGGAGGGGGCTGAGTCCCCAGCCCTGGGGGTGTTGAACAGAGGGGAGATGAGGTGCTCAGGGATCTGGTTTAGCACAGGACAGGGATGGTTGGACTTGATGGTCTTTCCAACCTTGTGATTTTGTGATTTCTGAGGGGAGAGATGCCGTCCCCTCCATGATAGCCACTTTCCACAGAGGGAAAGGGCTGAAATGGAGGAAAAGAAAAAATCTCAGCTGAGTGGGACACATTTCTGACTGATGCCTTCACATGAGCCTGTCTCAACTTTCACCCGGCGTCTTGTTCCAAACACTGCTTGGAGTGGGATGGCAGGAACCATGAGAGCTCCCGATTGCTTTTCAAGGCAATTCCCAGGGTTTCCTAGCCAAGCCTGTCTAGCCAAGGCATTTCTCAGAATGGAAGAGCCTGCCACAGATGGTTTACACATGGTTGAGGGGTGACAGACCACAGCCTGTGAGATCCCACCCTCCCCAAGCCTGCAAGCCAGAGATGAAAACCCCTCCTTCTTGCTCTGCGTGGTTCTGCAAAGGGCTGGTTTGGTTAGGCCAGGCCAAGTTAAATGAGGTTATGTCAGGTTAGGTTAGGTCAGTGTTGTAGCTTAGGGTGGTTGGGTTCTGGTGGAGAAGGGGGAGCTGAAGGAGTGGATTCTGCAAGGAGCAGCCAGAAGCTCTCTGCAGGCCCCACAGAGCAAACCCCAGCCGGATCAAGGCCGGAGACATTGCTGACCAAGGCCGAGCCCATCAGTGATGGTCACAGCACCTCTGGGAATCACAGTGAGGAGGAAAAAAACCCCAAGCAGCTGCTTTTTGGCACCAGAGAAGGGAGTGAGGCGTGAGAGACTGTGAAGGCACCAAGGACAGAGAAGAAAGGGGAGGGATGAGGCGCTTCAGGCACTGGAGAGAGAGATTCCCCTGCAGCCCATGGAGTAGCCCATGGTGAAGCAGACTGTCCCCCCGCAGTCCATGGATGATGATAGGGAGCAGAGATCCCATCTTGGAGGACCCCAAGCCGGAGCGGGTGGAGACACCTGAAGGTCACTAGGACTCAATGGGAAGCCTGCGTTGGAGCAGTGAAACCTGCAGCCCATGGAGAGACCGACCCACAGCGGACCATGTTTGCTGGGGGGCTTGTGACTCCATGGGGGACCAGGCCAGAGCAGTCTGGGCCTAAAGGTCAGCACCCCATAGCAGTGACCCACACTGGGGCAGTTGGTGAGGAGCTGAAGCCCCCTGGGAAAGGACTCCCGTTGGAGAAGCTCATGGAGAACTGACTGTCATAGGTGGGACCCCACAATGCAGCAGGGAAAGGGTGTGAGGAATGACCCCCAACCTAAGAAGGAAAACAGCTTGTGAGGAACTGACCCAAACCCCCATTCCCCCAGTCCCTGCCCCTCCCTGTGCCACAATGGGGGGAAGAAGGGAGCGAAATCCTCACTCAAGTGCAGTCTGCTGAGAAGGGAGGGGTGGGGGGAGGTGACTAAGATCTGGCCACACTTCTCATCACAGAATCACAGAATTGTGGGGGTTGGAAGGGACCTCCAGAGCTCATGGGGTCCAACTCCCCTGCCAAAGCAGCTCCCCAGCTCATCCTGCACAGATAGGTGTCCAGATGGGGCTGGAATCTCTCCAGAGAAGGAGACTCCACCACCTCCCTGGGCAGCCTGTCCCAGGGCTCTGGCACCCTCACTGGGAAAAAGTTCCTCCCCATGTTGGTGTGAAACTTCCTGTGCTCCAATTTGCAGCCATTGCCCCTTGTCCTGTCCCCACAGACACTGAAAAGGGGCTGGCCAATTCCCCCTGCACCCCAGACTTCAGATATTTATAAACATTGATTAGGTCCCCCCTCAGGCTTCTCTTCTCCAGGCTGAACAGCCCCAGCTCTCTCAGCCTTTCCTCACAGGGTAGATGCTCCTGGCCCTTCATCATCTTCCTAGCCCTTCTCTGGACTCTCTCCAGGAGATCCCTGTCCTTTTGATCCCAGGGAGCCCAGCACTGGACACAACACTCCAGGTGGGGCCTGACCAGGGCAGAGCAGAGGGGGAGGATCCCCTCCTGTGACCTGCTGGCCACACTCCTCCTGATGCCCCCCAGGATCCCATTGTCTCTCTCATCACCCGACTCTGGTGTCACTGGGGGTGCAGGGCAAGGTCATCAATTAGAGAGTTCTCTCTCCTTTATTCTGTGTTGGGTCCATTTTCCCCACGATGCTGATTGCAGACTGATCTCTCCCTGCCCTGATCTCCACTCCTGAGCCTCTTGATATCTATTTTCTCCTGTGTCCAGCTGCAAAGGGGAGTGATGGAGCAGCTTTGGTGGGTGTCTGGCCTCCAACCAGGGACACAACACCGCAGCCAGGTTAGGCTGGGTTAGGTTAGCCCGGGTTAGGTTAGGCTGGGTTAGGTTAGCCCGGGTTAGGTTAGCCTGGGTTAGGTTAGGCTGGCTTAGGTTAGCCCGGGTTAGGTTAGGCCAGGTTAGGTTAGGCTGGGTTAGGTTAGCCTGGGTTAGGTTAGTCCGGGTTAGGTCAGCCTGGGTTAGGTTAGCCCAGGTTAGGTTAGCCCGGGTTAGGTTAGGCCGGGTTAGGTTAGCCTGGGTTAAATTAGCCCGGGTTAGGTTAGCCTGGGTTAGGTTAGGCTGGGTTAGGTTAGGCCAGGTTTGGTTAGGCCGGGTTAGGCCAGCCCGGGTTAGGTTAGTCCGGGTTAGGTTAGGTTAGCCCGGGTTAGGTTAGGTTAGCCCGGGTTAGGTTAGCCCGGGTTAGGTCAGCTTGGGTTAGGTTAGGCCGGGTTAGGTTAGGCTGGGTTAGGCCAGCCCGGGTTAGGTCAGCCCGGGTTAGGTTAGCCTGGGTTAGGTTAGGCCGGGTTAGGTTAGCCCGGGTTAGGTTAGCCCGGGTTAGGTCAGCCTGGGTTTGGTTAGGCTGTCTTAGGTTAGCCCGGGTTAGGTTAGGCCGTGTTAGGTTAGCCCGGGTTAGGTTAGGCTGGGTTAGGTTAGGCCTGGTTAGGCCAGCCCGGGTTAGGTCAGCCCGGGTTAGTCCAGCCCGGGTTAGGCCAGCCCGGGTTAGGCCAGCCTGGGTTAGGTTAGCCCGGGTTAGGTTAGGCCGGGTTAGGCCAGCCCGGGTTAGGTCAGCCCGGGTTAGGCCAGCCCGGGTTAGGTTAGGTTGGCTTAGGTTAGCCCGGGTTAGGTTAGCCCGGGTTAGGTTAGGTTGGTTTAGGTTAGCCCAGGTTAGGTCAGCCCGGGTTAGGCCAGCCCGGGTTAGGTTAGCCCGGGTTAGGCTTAGTCCGTGCCTCAGTTTCCCTCAGCCGGGTGCCCCCGCCCTGCTGGTCGCCAGGGGGCGCTGCGCTCGGGGCTGGGCGGGCGGGTTGCCACAGCTTCACCCGCCTCCCCACCGCCCCGCCCCCTCAGAGCCCAGCCCCTCTCTTGCCCCGCCCCTTGTCTCCTAGCAACGCGCCCCATCCGCCGGCTCTGATTGGCCGCCGCTCTCAGCGCCGCCATTTTCAAACCGCCTCTTCGCCGCCGTTGCCGCCGCCGCCGCCATTACCCGCTTGTGCCGCCGCGGCGCAGCTCGCTTCGGTGCCCGCCTTTCCCCGTGCCACGCGTCCCCATGGAGGCAGAGCCCGTCGGCCAGAAGCCCCCTCGACGGAGACGGGGCAGGGTCAGTGCCGAGGCCCGCGCCAGCCGCTCTCCTCCGGCAGACAGCGCCCCCGCTGCGGTCGCCTCCTGCAGCCGGTAGGAGCCGCGGTCCTTCCCGCCCCCCGCGAGGGGCTGGAGCCCGGTCAGCGGCCCCTCTGGGCCGGGCGTGCTCGCTAAGGGTGTCCTGTGTCCCCCCGCCGCCGGTTCCCTGTCTTCTCAGGGAGATTTTACCTCATGTCTTTGGAGGGCGCTCTGCCCCCCTGTCCTGTGAGAGCTGGGGGCCCCTCACCCGTCTTAGGAGGGAGCCTCCCTCCCTCCCGGCTGTGCTGACCCCCCCCCCCCCATCATAAGCCCCTCGCTTGCAGGCTGGGTGGGGGTCCCTTGCCCTTCGACCTTATGAGGTGGCTATTTCTTTCCTTGTCCCCCGAGCTCCCCACCCCAATCCCCTTCCAGCGTGTAGGGGGTGCTTCCTTCTGAGCCCTATAGTGAAGGGCATCCCCCCCCCCCCCCCCCCCCTCACCACCACCCCCAGCAGGCTTGGCTTTCCCTCCTGGCCTGTAAGGTAAATGTGTCTTTGAGTTTAGGGGGTCCCCAAGTAGCCTGCAATTGGGTAAAGGGCCCACTAACACCCCATCTTATACAGTAAGAGTGGGGGAAGGCCATTCCCTAGGCTATAACCTGTTTCCCTGCCTGGCCCTATCTGATCAGTGGGGTAACTGCTCCTTTCTCCACCCCTGCGTGCCCATCTACCCTTAGGCTTTTGTATAAAGGCTTTTCTCCTCCCTTGTCTATTGGGGGGGTTTTTGGCAGGCTGCCTACAGCCCACATCTGTCTTCTGGGGGGGAAGCAGAGGATCCTTGTTGCTCCTCAGGTTGGGAATAATTTTGGGGTAGGGTGTCTCTTAAATCCCCTGGGGGGACTAGCTGAGCTTCCATGACCTCTGCAGGATATAATAGGGTTAATTCCCTCTCCTGGGCATGGGGAGACCCACCTCAGTTCCAGCATCACCCCTGGCTTTTCTTCAGCTTTATAAACCCCTGTGTGTGTGCCATCTTTTTGGTGTTACTTTGATATGTTGAACTTTGGAGACTTTCCCAAGACCACCCAGGGAAAGAAACTGTTAGTTACTAAGTTAAACCTGAAGATCAGCTTATCTGTATTGACCCCAGAAATGATAGCTGGATGTGTTTATAAGTGGCTTGAGCCTGATCAGCAGCTGACCCATCTTCTTCTGCCTGGTATCATGACAAACCCAGACTGATCAGCAGAGGATCATGTTTTCTGTTGCCCTCAAGGTTAGGACATGACTTCTCTGAGCATGCAAGTGATGTAGAACCCACCCCTTTCTGACAGATGTCATTCTAGTTACCTCAGCCCAGTGTCTACCTCCAGATGCTGTATTTGGGCAGAGGTTCACCCTCAGATGTGATCAGGGTCTTGTCTTCCCTCCTCTGTTTCTAAGTGCTCTTCCTCCAGCTTTATTTGTGCCATGGGGATGAGTGACTGGGACAAGTCCCTTGTTTTGAAACCTGCTGATTTTCCCCACAGGCTGGTGTGGATATTCTTTATTAGGTGCCTTAAATCAAAGCAAAGCAAATGTCTGTGAGCTTGGTGTTCCTCCTAATGGCTGGGTTTAGGAACCATTGTGTGTTCTGGGTGGCAGAAGATTTTAATGAACTTCTGAAAAGAAAGGTTTTCATAGAAACATGCTGCAATATCACCTTCAGGATCAACCCATTGTAGCTCCTTAATTATTGCACTTGAAAAGGATGGCATAATTGAAGGCTTCAAGTGATTCTGGGAGGTGATGAAATGCACTCAGTCACTTTGTGGGATGGTCACACATTCCTTTGGGAGGCTTGTCTCTGTGGAGAGGCCCAGGGAAACAGTGATAAAACTGGGGAAGGAGTTTATGCAGATAAGATGTGGATGTATTAAACCTTAATCTGGAGACTCACAAGCAACATGATGCCACTTCAGCACCTAGATGTGGTCTTGTGATGTAGGTAAAGTGATTCAATAAGTCCCTGTCCTGGGAATTCCCTGCCCCTTGACTGGAAGGGGCTTCTGGGAGTTCTCCAGTCCAACACCTGCCCAGAGCAAGGCCAGCTTCAAATTTAGGTCAGGTTGTTCAGAGCATTGGCCAAGTAAGCTTCAGAAACCTCCAAGGACAGATATATTCTTGTCTCTTTGGGTCTCTGTTCCAGGGGTTGATGATACCTTTGGAGGGAAAAATATTTCCCTTCCTATTTCTTGGGAATTCTCCTTGCTGCAGCTTGTGCATGTTGCCCCTTCATTCTGCTCTGTGTGCCCAAGAAAGGTCTGTGTCTTCTCTCTACCCTCTTCTCAGGTAGTTGTGGAGAGCAGGTTGCCATCTGTCTCTCAATCCTGTCTCCCATGGCATCCTGATAGCAAAGCTGAGAGGTTATGGGATAGATGAGTGGGCAGGGAGGTGGGTGGAGAACTGGCTGTGGGACCGAGCTCAGAGAGTGTGATCAGTGGAGCAGAGTCTGACTGGAGCCTGTGACCAGTGGTGTCCCCAGGGCTTGGTGTTGGGTCCAGTCCTGTTCAATATCTTCATTGATGAGGGAACAGCACCCACCCTCAGCAAGTACCTGATGATCCAGAGCTGGGAGGGGTGGGGGACACACAGGACACTGTGCTGCCATCCAGAGACCTGGCCAGGCTGGAGAGCTGGGCAGGGAGAGACCAGAGGAGATTCAACAAAAGCAAGAGGACAGTCTGGCACCTGGGGAGGAACAACTGCATGTATCAGTACAGGCTGGGGGTGACCTGCTGGAGAAGAGCTCTGTGGAGAAGGACCTGGGGGTCCTGGTGGGTGACAGGTTGGCCATGAGCCAGCAGTGTGCCCTGGGGGCTGAGAGAGACAATGGGATCCTGGGGGGCATCAGGAGGAGTGTGGGCAGCAGGTCAAAGGAGGGGATCCTCCCCCTCTACTCTGCCCTGGTCAGGCCCCACCTGGAGTGTTGTGTCCAGTTCTGGGCTCCCTGGGGTCAAAAGGACAGGGATCTCCTGGAGAGAGTCCAGAGAAGGGCTACGAAGATGATGAAGGGCCTGGAGCATCTCTCCTGTGAGGAAAGGCTGAGAGAGCTGGGGCTGTTCAGTCTAGAGAAAAGAAGATTAAGGGGGGACCTAATTGGTGTTTACAATTATCATAAGCATGGGGTGCAGGGGGAATTGGCCAGCCCCTTTTCAGTGTCTGTGGGGACAGGACAAGGGGCAATGGCTGCAAATTGGAGCACAGGGAGTTCCACACCAACATGGGGAAGAACTTCTTCCCAGTGAGGGTGCCAGAGCCCTGGGACAGGCTGCCCAGGGGGGTGGTGGAGTCTCCTTCTCTGGAGAGATTCCAGCCCCATCTGGACACCTATCTGTGCAGGATGAGCTGGGGAGCTGCTTTGGCAGGGGGGTTGGACCCCATGAGCTCTGGAGTTCCCTTCCAACCCCTACAATACTGTGATTCTGTGATCTCTTCCCTCCTTCATCCTGTGCTCCAGCCCTCTTGATGATGTTGCTTATACTGGGAGGCCCAAAACTGGACCCAGTATCTAGACAGGGTCTCACAAATACTGACTGGCATCACTTGGCCTGCTTGCTGTGGCTTTGCCACCCTGGTAATACAGAGCCAAACACATTGCTGCAAACCATTATTACAGAGTTTAAGTTGTTTAATCTCTTCAGCTGTTGGGGACAAACTGGGATGGGGGGTTGGAGGTTTTGTTTGTTTTTCAGTAATTTTTAAACTGTTTTAGCTGAATTTGCCAAATCTGTGTCTTATGTCTGGGTGGTGACAGAATCCCAGAACTTTAGGAGTTGGAAGGGACCTTGAAAGATCATCTAATCCAACCCCCCTGGCAGAGCAGGATCACCCAGGTCCTGCTGCCAGGCTCAGATTTTGGGCTTTAAACCAGTCTAACCTTGCATGGGCCAGTATAGGTGAGAGATTTACCCCTTGTTAATGGTGACTGCATCTGTTGTGGGCAGGATCAGTGTGTGTGAGTCTCTGGCCTAGGACAGGCAAGAGCCTCAACTGTCTGCACTGTGTTTGTGGTCTGAACAGCCAGCCAGCTGCACAGGGCTGCTTTTAACTGAAAAGCTGGGGGTTGAGTTCAGCTGGGCCTCCAGGAGATTCATGTAGAGCCCTTAAGCAAAGGCCCCTACTTCCCTAAGCAAGCACTTCTGCACCAGAACAGAACTATGTTTAACCATATAAATTACCTCACTCCCCTCTTAATTTGCCTTTAACCTGGTGTGTGTGTGCACATGCCTGAGAAACCTGCTGTCTCCAGCCTTGTAATGTGACTCTGGAAGAGGACTCTGCTGCCCACCAGCCTGATTTTAGTCCAGTATCTATCCAGGCAGAAAGGGAGCTCCAGTTGCAGGCCTGTGGCCTCTGGAAGATTCTATGAATACACTAAATACATTCAGCAATGTTTGAGGGCGAGGTAATACCCTTTATTAGACCTGTCCTTTTGCAGACCCTGCCTTGCTTTGGAACCTTTAGATCCTCACTGCTACAACGTTTCTGAGCAGTCTCAAACCTGCTGTTTCACTGAGGGGGATTTTAAGTAGTCATTTGACTTCCATAGGAAGCAGCAACTTTCCCTTCTGTGATGCTAGAGAATTCCTGATGCTTCCAAAAGAGGTATTGTGAGCAGGGAGATGTGAAGAGATGTATGGAGGATTCAGTCAGCCTCTTGTCTGTGTAACCCCAGAGCTGTGCCTAAAAAAGGAGGAGGCTGTTGGAGTCCTGTGTCCAGAGCTGGGGCCCAACACAAGAAAGATGTGGGGCTGTTGGAGAGGGGTCAGAGGAGCCATGAAGATGATCAGGGGGCTGGAGCAGCTCCCCTATGGAGAGAGGCTGAGGGAGCTGGGCTGGTTCAGCCTGGAGAAGAGAAGGCTGTGGGGGGACCTCATTGCAGCCTGCCAGTCCCTGAAGGGAGCAGAGAAACAGGAGGGGAATCAGCTTGTTCAAGGGCAGAGACTGGCAGGACAAGGGGGATGGAGTGAAGCTGGAGGAGGGAAGGGTGAGATGAGATCTTAGGGGGAAGTTCTTTGCTGAGAGAGTGGTGAGGGGCTGGAACAGGCTGCCCAGAGAAGTAGTGGGTGCCCCATCCCTGGAGGTGTTCAAGGCCAGGTTGGCTGGGGCCCTGGGCAACCTTGTGTAGCTCCAGGCCTGAGGTTGGTGTCCCTGCCTGTGGCAGGGGGGTTGGAGCTCTGTGATCCTTGGGGTCCCTTCCAACCCTTGCCATTCTATAACACACTAGGGACAGTGATGTCACCCAGCTATGAACAGTGAATGTTTCCTCTGATAGCTCTGACCTGGGTATGGTTTTAACTCCCTTCCCCACTGGCAGTACCACTGTAGCTCCCACACAGCAATGCAAATCATAAACATGAGAGGGAACTGCTTTATTGAACAGAGGGGGAGGAAGCTGCAGGTTGTGCCCAAAGAGAAGCAGTCCTGGAGGAGTAAGGAATGGATTTGCCAAGGATACAGTCTCTCTTGCCAGCTACTTTCTGACCCAGATTCAGGGCTCATTACTAGTTGCTGGAAAAGTGTTTCTCTGAACTTCCCCTCCCACCAGCTCTGGCATCTAGAAGATGACCCAAAAAATTGCAGTTAGGCTTCTAGAAATGCTGAAACAAACCTTGCTGGGCTTTGTTTGCTCTGTATTCTTATCCCCAACTTGATAGTTTATCTGGTCTCAGTGTGAATCCAGGTGAAGCTGACAGCTCTGGGCCATGTTATCTCTTCTGAGGTAACACACAAACAAACCAGTGAGGCCTCTCTGCTGCCCCAGACACGCTGCCTCACCCCAACCTGCATCATACACACACCTTTGGCCAAGCTGCACGAGCTGGTGTGGAGGTTGCTGGCTCTGGAAAATCCATCTGGGATAGCTCAGCATCCCACTGGGAAGAGACAGGTACCCTCCAACCCCAGGCAAGCCTGGAACTTGCAAAATCATCTTATCTTTGCCCAAAATCAACTGTTCTTTCTGATTCTTTCCTATTGCAGAAGCCCCCCCAGGCAATCAAGCAGGGTTGGAGCACTGCTGGGCTGAGCTTCTGAGGATAGAGATGGCTTGTCAAGTCACACATCTAATTAAAGCCCTACCTCATGCTCCTCTTCTTGAGTGTCTGCATCTTTGGTAGCACAGAAGCATAGCTCTTCAATCACAGATCTTAGGACTCACCTGCAGTGTTGTGCCTGTTCTGTGATCTACTGGTACTGGCTTAGCACCTGGGGTCCCAGACCTTGTCAAGACAGCTCAGTTCTGAATGAGAAACAGAAATGTGTCACTTGGAGACAAGCTATCTGCAGTGGGAAGAGAGTCACAGTTGATTGTACATATTCATGGACCTGTAAATATTTAAATTGTAACCATCACTTCTTAGTAGTTATTCAAATGGGATTAATCCAAATTAACTGGCTGACTTTGTGTGGAAGGATTAAAAGAAACTGGTGGTTTTATGTAGGTTACATCAGGGTGGGAGGTGGAAAAGATGCTCAGTTGTCAAGTTGTGCAAGGAAGGGTGGTGTCACAACAAGCCCCTGAACAAAAGGTGGTCTGAAGCAGGCTGACTGGTGTTGCCTTGAGAAAGCAGGAATGAACAGCTTCTGTCTGGTGTGATCAACAGATGAGGTTGACAAAGGAGCTTGGTAGAGCAGCAGGGTGTTGGAGAAGAGCCGAGAGTCTGGTTTGTGTTTTCTCATGTATGGTGTGAACTCCTGCCAAAGGTGGGGTCTGGCTTCTCCAAACCAGCTCTGTTGTTCCTGCTGCTTTCCTTGCAGCAGTCCCAGTCCCTGTGTGGCTCCAGGGTGAGCTGAGTAGCTGGTTTTCCATTGAACCTCTATACACACCTCACCCAAAATAAAAAGCTTTACATTTAACCAGTAGCCAAACCACCTTTTCCCTATGGCTAGGGGATTGCTGAATTAGGTTTGCAGGGATCTGCTGGGAGGAAGGGACATTGATCACCTTCCTCAGTGGCAGGCTGCAGTCATGCTGGGGAGGTGATGTGAAGTGAGACCTTTCACTGCAGCCTGTGCAGGAGGTTTGTCAAGAACTGTTAACTTTTTTCTCAATAGCATGGGTTGGAAGGGACCCCAAGGGTCACAGAGCTCCAACCCCCCTGCCACAGGCAGGACCACCAACCTCAGGCCTGGAGCTGCATAAGGTTGCCCAGGGCCCCATCCAACCTGGCCTTGAACACCCCCAGGGATGGGGCATCCAGCACTGTGGCAGTTCTCTGCAGGGCTAGACCCAGATTAAACTAAAGATGGAGGAGAAGCTTGTACAGGCTGAAGAAGAGGCATTCAAATGTCTGATGGGAAAAGAATGAGACCATGCTCATAGAGTCACAGCCTGGGCTGGGTTGGAAGGGACCCCAAGGATCACAGAGCTCCAACCCCGTTGCCACAGGCAGGGACACCAACCTCAGGCCTGGAGCTACACAAGGTTGCCCAGGGCCCCATCCAACCTGGCCTTGAACACCCCCAGACACGGGGCACCCACCCCCTCTCTGGGCAGCCTGTTCCAGCCCCTCACCACTCTCTCTGTGAAGAACTTCCCCCTAAGATCTCATCTCACCCTTCCCTCCTCCAGCTTCACTCCATCCCCCTTGTCCTGCCAGTCTCTGCCCTTGAACAAGCTGATTCCCCTCCTGTTTCTCTGCTCTCTTCAGGGACTGGCAGGCTGCAATGAGGTCCCCCCACAGCCTTCTCTTCTCCAGGCTGAACCAGCCCAGCTCCTTCAGCATCTCTTCATAGGGCAGGTACTCCAGCCCCCTGAGCATCTTCCTGGCTCCTCTGACCCCTCTCCAACAGCCCCACATCTTTCTTGTGCTGGGCCCCAGCTCTGGACACAGGATCCAGCTGGGGCCTCAGGAGGGCAGAGCAGAGAGGGACAATCCCCTCCCTGTCCCTGCTGCCACCCCTCTGCTGATGGAGCCCAGGATCCCATCCCCCTTCCCAGCTCCAAGAGCACACTGCTGGCTCATGGGAAGCTTCTCATCCCCCAGAACCCCCAGGTCCTTCTCAGCAGGGCTGCTCCCCAGGAGCTCTTCTCCCAGTCTGTGTCTATGGCTGGGATTCTTCCAGCCCAATTGAAGGCCACCAAATTTGCCAGGCATGATTTGCCCTTAGAGAAGCCATTGGCTGTCACCAAACACCTCAAGCCTCCTCCTGGACACAGACCCATTGCCCACCACCCTTTGGTTATGGTCCGTTAACCAGTTTCTTATCCATTGGCTGGTCCACCCATCAAACCCACATCTCCCCAGTTTAGAGATAAGGATGTGGTGGGGGACTGTGTCAAAGGCCTTGCCAATGTATCAGTACTGCCTCACAGCAACTTCAGGCCAAGATATGAACTCCTGATTTCAGATGCTGTGGCTGCTGCATCCTTACCTGTGTCTTGTGAGCTGTATATTTGAGGCCTGGGGAAGGACAACTGACTGAAGAAGTTGTGTTATAAACCTCACATGCCTTGAACCCATCCAGACCAGATTCACAGCCTGGTTTAGGACTAAAACAGAAGTGGTACCACAAGAGCCTCCAGACATTCTCTGAAAGCTACACTGTAGCTTCCAATTATGTCCAAGGGATGCATTTTCATAGCTACCTTCTTCAGTGGAGCAGAAGTTTCCATCTGTGCTAACTTTGATGTGATAATAGGAAGGAAAAGTGTATGTTTACACTCTTCATTACTATTTTACCAGCCCAAGAAAGTCTGATGAATGTAGGCTTTAATCACAAAAGAGATCAAGAGCAAACAAACAGTCATTGCAGAGAAGCCATAATTAGGGAGGAGAAAGGAAAGAGAGCCATCCCCAGCAAACCCACTTGGCCTTCACAACACAGGGTTAGGTCACTGGCCAACAAACAACTGAATTTAAATGGTATAAATGGGTCCAGTGAATAAATAGAAGGCAAGTGTAGAGTTTACTGCAGATTGTGGAGAACAAGTAAGTGATCAGGGAAGAGTTTAAAAAGCTTTACAATTTGTAAACATGTAATTCGTTCAAGGAGGACTTGCTCTCTTCAGGTGCTTCCTAAAAACCCATCCTTCTCCTGGGCAGATCACCAGCTGCTTTGCTCCTGTTTCTGCCACAGGAACAAACCACCAGCTGAGGGGTGGCAGCAGGGACAGGGAGGGGATTGTCCCTCTCTGCTCTGCCCTCCTGAGGCCCCAGCTGGATCCTGTGTCCAGAGCTGGGGCCCAACACAAGAAAGATGTGGGGCTGTTGGAGAGGGGTCAGAGGAGCCACAAAGATGCTCAGGGGGCTGGAGCAGCTCCCCTATGGAGAGAGGCTGAGGGAGCTGGGCTGGTTCAGCCTGGAGAAGAGAAGGCTGTGGGGGGACCTCATTGCAGCCTGCCAGTCCCTGAAGGGAGCAGAGACACAGGAGGGGAATCAGCTTGTTCAAGGGCAGAGACTGGCAGGACAAGGGGGATGGAGTGAAGCTGGAGGAGGGAAGGGTTAGATGAGATATTAGGGGAAGTTCTTTGCAGAGAGAGTGGTGAGGGGCTGGAACAGGCTGCCCAGAGAGGTGGTGGGTGCCCCATGTCTGGGGGTGTTCAAGGCCAGGTTGGATGGGGCCCTGGGCAACCTTGTGTAGCTCCAGGCCTGAGGTTGGTGTCCCTGCCTGTGGCAGGGGGGTTGGAGCTCTGTGATCCTTGGGGTCCCTTCCAACCCAGACCAGTCTGGCATTCTATGATTTGTAATTGTTCATAAAAAACAAACAAGGGATTGGGACTTCTTAAGAAGTAAACCCCCACTTGTGTAATTTTACTGGTGCTTTTCTTCAGCTGCCCTTTGCACAAGAACTGTCCTTTGCTCAGGAACTCCACAATGTTTCAGGAGAATGTGAAGCACAAAGTATCCCTCCCTAAAGCTGAGAGGATTTACACCTCACTCCAGGATCCTGTCACACTGTATTTTCTCCCTTGATAGATTGTATTTCTGTGAAATAGTACAATTTTAAGGTCTGTTGGGGTTTTCTTTTGCTACAATTTGAGTGACAGGGGGTTGACTAAAATCCAGTCTGTTTTTTATAGATAACTGGAATGAAATGCTGACTTTACTGGGCACCTGTTAATTACTGGGCACTTATTAACAACTGTTAGATGGGGGAACTGTCTTGTACCTGGTGTTCTTCTGCAAGGGGCAAGGAAGGAGGGAGCACCCCTGACTAGTTGGCTGCACAGCTCTGTAACAGTCTCTGGGCTGTTTGTGGGGTTCTGCTTTGTTTGGTTTCTATGGTTAGCTTTTGGTGGTTTGTTTTGGTCTGGTTTGGGGGGGGGGGGGGTTTGTGTTAGGACATGCAAAATGTGTTAAAACACAGGCAGAACTAATAAAACCAGCTGAAGGAGACACTTGCATGTACAAGGATCTCTAGGAAAAGTCAGGAATGCTCATCCATTCCCAGTGCAGCTTGGTGTTTCTCAGAGCTTGGAAATGCTGGGAAAGACTGAAGTTTCCCACAGGGAAGATGAGGAGAGAGTTGGGGGGAAGAAGAAAAGCCCTTTAAAACTTGCTTTTTCTAAACCATGGTGCTGCTTGCCCACAAGCTAAGTGCCACCAGCCAGTTATTAAACCTATTAAACCATTTCAGTGCTCTCTATGTGAATGCTGATTGTGGGTAACACCAGTCTCTTAATTACTATATGCTGATGATAGCCTGCTTGTCATTGTCTTGTAAAACAGAAGTCATGCTACACTTACCAAATCATTATCTTCCCTCATAAATCATTATCTTCAACACCCAGTTGCTTAGGCCTTGTTATTATGACTTCAATTAATATTTTCTCATCACAGATGCCTTGCAGAATGATGCCTTCAGATAAGTAACTTGCAGTGGGTGGAGATAGGGTGTTATTGCCAAGCCTAAGCAACTTCAGTCCTGCAAGTCAATAGATAAGGATATAACCTAAGGAAAGCTGGAGACTGACTTTTTACAAGGGCAAATAATGATAGGACAAGGGCTAATAGCTTTAAATTAAATAAGATTAGATATTAGGAAGAAATTCTCCACTCTGAGGGTAGGGAGGCCCTGGCACAGGGTGTCCAGAGAAGCTGTGGCTGCCCCTGGGCCCCTGGCAGGGTTCAAGGCCAGGTTGGATGGGGCTTTGGGCACCCTGGGCTAGTGGAGGTTGACCCTGTCCATGGCAGGGGGTTGGGACTGGGTGGGCTTTGTGGTTCCTTACAGCCCAAAGCATGCTGTGATGACTCCTATAAGTGTGAGCCCTTCAGTGCTTTTCCTCCTAGTGAATTAATATCAGTGTGTGCTGAAGGTATCTTTTCAGAGAATCATGGGGCTTGGGAGGGGCCTCCAGAGATCATCAGGTCCAACCCAAAGCAGGGTCCCTAGGACAGGTCACACAGGTCGGTGTCCAGATGGGGCTGGAATATCTCCAGAGAAGGAGACTCCACACCCCCCTGGGCAGCCTGTCCCAGGGCTCCCTCACCCTCACTGGGAAGAAGTTCTTCCCCACATTGGGGTGGAACTCCCTGTGCTCCAACTTGAGGCCATCGCCCCTTGTCCTGTCCCCACAGACACTGAGAAGAGACTGGCCATGTCCCCCTGTGTCCCACCCTTCAGCTATTGATAACCAGTGATCAGATCCCCTCTCAGGCTTCTTTTCTCCAGGCTGAACAGCCACAGCTCACTCAGCCTTTCCTCACAGGGGAGATGCTCTGGGGCCCTTAATCATCTTTGTAGCCTCCTCTGGACTCTCTCCAGGAGCAGAAGGGATGTTCTTAATTCTAGCTGTCTCTTCTGACTAGTCTTGCTCTGAGCAAAGCATCAGAGAAAGGTTGGTAGGAGCTCACAACAATGACATGCTTCAATGTGGTGAGACCACTCCACATTCCCCCTTTTTTATTTAAATTGTGAATAGCTGCAGTAGCTTCTGAGAGAGAAAAACCCCCACAACCATTTAATTACATGCACTTGCAGCAGTGTTTATTAATCTCCTGGTATCTTAGAGGCAGATTGTTTAAATATTCTTCCCAAATTAACAAACTGTGTGAACATCTATGTTTCCTCCTGGGTAGGAATCATAGCATCACAGACTGGGCTGGGTTGGAAAGGACCCCAAGGATCACAGAGCTCCAACCCCCCTGCCACAGGCAGGGACACCAACCTCAGGCCTGGAGCTACACAAGGTTGCCCAGGGCCCCATCCAACCTGGCCTTGAACACCTCCAGACACGGGGCACCCACCCCCTCTCTGGGCAGCCCGTTCCAGCCCCTCACCACTCTCTCTGCAAAGAACTTCCCCCTAAGATCTCATCTAATCCTTCCCTCCTCCAGCTTCACTCCATCCCCCTTGTCCTGCCAGTCTCTGCCCTTGAACAAGCTGATTCCCCTCCTGTTTCCCTGCTCCCTTCAGGGACTGGCAGGCTGCAATGAGGTCCCCCCACAGCCTTCTCTTCTCCAGGCTGACCCAGCCCAGCTCCCTCAGCCTCTCTCCATAGGGAAGCTGCTCCAGCCCCCTGAGCATCTCCATGGCTCCTCTGACCCCTCTCCAACAGCCCCACATCTTTCTTGTGTTGGGCCCCAGCTCTGGACACAGGATCCAGCTGGGGCCTCAGGAGGGCAGAGCAGAGAGGGACAATCCCCTCCCTGTCCCTGCTGCCACCCCTCTGCTGATGGAGCCCAGGAGAGTATTGGCCTTGCGAGCTGCAAGAGCCACTGCTGGCTCATAATATATATATGTATATATGCATATATGTGTATCTTGTATATGTACATATGTATATACATATGATATATGTATATCTTGGATTTTACACTTAAATGTGTACACTTGGATGGGGCCCTGGGCAACCTTGTGTAGCTCCAGGCCTGAGGTTGGTGGCCCTGCCTGTGGCAGGGGGGTTGGAGCTCTGTGATCCTTGGGATCCCTTCCAACCCTTGACATTCTATGATATGCAAAGTTATCTTGCCTCCTGACTTTACTCCACTGCCAGAGAGGCAGCTTGGATATACCATCTACACTACCACCACATTGGACCTCAAGTGTAATGAGCCTAGTTGAGGACAGCCTATGGGTTAAAGCAAAGCTTGAGCTGTGAAGGAGAAAAGACTTGGATTTATGTAATTCATCACAGATCCACAGAATGTTAGGGGTTGGAATGGACCTCCAGAGGTCAAGTCCAACCTCCCTGCCAAAACAGGGTCCCTAGGAAATCCTCTCCTCCATTCCAGAAACATACCAGCCCTTGTACTTGCATCTACTGGATCAAAAGAAGTTGTAAGCACTTGAGCTCTGACCTTCTGAGAAGGTGGAGCTTCAGACCAGCATCCTGGTGCTTTGCATCATGCCAAGTGGATATTAAAAGAGCACAGACTCAAGGTGTGGCTGCTTCCTTGACTGCCCATAGCTTCACACAAAAGCCATGAAACTGTTGGACTTGAAACATTCCACCAGCTCCCAGTGCTTGCCTTTAAGCCTTTGAAAGGGTTTAAACTCTCTGTTATGCTTCCAGGGTGTTTTCAACTGCTCAGATGGAAAAGAAATGGAAAATTAGATTCTTGACAAGTTTTTCTTCTTATCTAAATGAAACAAGAGAGAAAGAAAACTTATAAAGACAGCTTCCAAACAATATTTGATCATTAAATCACCTATCATTTCTTTTCACAGGCAGGTTTCCAGGTGGTAGCCAGCAAACTTCATGTTCTTCTTGGTGTGCCTGCTAGAGACAACTCAAAGCACTCTAAGGCTGTGATTGATACATGAGGGAGGGAGCATTACCTCTGGTAAACAGAGCTAGGCAAATTACTCAAAGGGCTGAGGAAAACTGACAGCCTCAAAGCCCTTCAGCTTCTCCACAGAGATCCTATTTGACTGAGTTTAATAGAGCACCAAGCATGTCAAGTAGGGGCAAATTTGTTGTTAACCTGCAGAATTGCCTGTTGCAGGGCTAGGCTTTAAGCTGTCATATTCTGTAAAGAGAGGTTGGAAGTGTGAGTAGGCTTGAGAAAGCAAAGTGCTGGAGCACTGTGGCAGCTCTCTGCAGGGCTAGACCCAGATTCAACTACAGATGGAGGAGGAGAAGCTTGTGCAGGCTGAAGAAGAGGCATTCAAATGTCTGATGGGAAAAGAATGAGACCATGCTCATAGAATCACTGCCTGGGCTGGGTTGGAAGGGACCCCAAGGGTCACAGAGCTCCAACCCCCCTGCCACAGGCAGGGACACCAACCTCAGGCCTGGAGCTACACAAGGTTGCCCAGGGCCCCATCCAACCTGGCCTTGAACACCCCCAGACACGGGGCACCCACCCCCTCTCTGGGCAGCCTGTTCCAGCCCCTCACCACTCTCTCTGTGAAGAACTTCCCCCTAATATCTCATCTCACCCTTCCCTCCTCCAGCTTCACTCCATCCCCCTTGTCCTGCCAGTCTCTGCCCTTGAACAAGCTGATTCCCCTCCTGTTTCTAGGGGGGTTGTTTCACCAGTATTTTAAAGTACTCAGGACAAACTGTAGGTAAATTCCTTTTCCTGCTGTAGGACATGGGACTAGGATAAGCTGTTGTCTAGATTCACATCTATTTGATTTGCCAACCCCTTCTTATTGGGTTTTTCAGCAATGCTTTTCTTCTCTAACACAGATTAAAAGCAATATACAGATGAAACTCTGACCTCACTGAGATGGATGCTGAAATTCCTAGAAAATTCATGGATTTTACCATAAAATTCCAAGATTTTACCTTTGTGGAATGGATTCAAGGGCCAGTCAATTTGATGGCCACTGAAGCTTGGCTGGCTTGCAAGGATTTCTTCTCTATATACTGAAAAGAATTTCATCCCTTCCATGAATGCTTATTTTCTAGCTATCAGTTGGCTAAAAGAACTTGTTGCCCTTTGTGTTTTGTGGTGGGTTTTCTTCCCATTTCCCCCCTTCTCTTCCTTTCCTGTCAGATCTGCAAGAATATTTTACCCTTTCCTTTCTGCATCAGCTCCCAATCTCCTCTTATCTGTGGTGTTGCTCTGAAGAAACAGCAGGAAATGTGGGGGGTTCTGGTGAGTGTCAAGCCACTGCATCACTGAAACTCCAAGGAAAGTTTGGAAATGCCTGAGAAAGGAAAGCAGTGATAAGGAAGCCCTGACAATAGTGTGTGGAAGGAAGAACTCTTCCCTGAAAGGAATGTTGATAGTGGAGAGATGAACAAACACTGGGAAGTGAGGGGGTGAGAGAAACAAAAAGATGAGAGGTAAATTTCCCTAAACAATCATTTTGAAGTGGGGAGGAAACAGCTGGTGATGATCCTGAGACTGCTGAGGTAAAGCAGTTAATGATGGGAAAGCCTTTTCCCCTTGTGTAAATCAGTTGGATGATCATAGAATGGCCTGGGTTGGAAGGGATCCCAAGGGTCACAGAGCTCCAACCCCCCTGCCACAGGCAGGGACACCAACCTCAGGCCTGCAAAAGCAGGTCCTACTATGACTTGGTCAATGTGCCATCTTCCACAGAGCTGTCACCTTGGCAAGTACTTCATGGAGTGGAGTGCCATGAAGAACCAGACCTTTGGGGGTCCTGGTGGGTGACAGGGTGGCCATGAGCCAGCAGTGTGCCCTGGGGGCTGAGAGAGACAATGGGATCCTGGGGGGCATCAGGAGGAGTGTGGCCAGCAGGTCACAGGAGGGGATCCTCCCCCTCTGCTCTGCCCTGGTCAGGCCCCACCTGGAGTGTTGTGTCCAGTTCTGGGCTTCCTGGGATCAAAAGGACAGGGATCTCCTGGAGAGAGTCCAGAGAAGGGCTAGGAAGATGATGAAGGGCCTGGAGCATCTCCCCTGTGAGGAAAGGCTGAGAGAGCTGGGGCTGTTCAGCCTGGAGAAGAGAAGACTGAGGGGGGACCTAATCAATGGTTATAAATATCTTAAGTCTGGGGTGCAGGGGGAATTGGCCAGCCCCTTTTCAGTGTCTGTGGAGACAGGACAAGGGGCAATGGCTGCAAATTGGAGCACAGGAAGTTCCACACCAACATGGGGAGGAACTTCTTCCCAGTGAGGGTGAGGGAGCCCTGGGACAGGCTGCCCAGGGGGATGTGGAGTCTCCTTCTCTGGAGATATTCCAGCCCCATCTGGACACCGACCTGTGTGACCTGTCCTAGGGACCCTGCTTTGGCAGGGGGTTGGACTCCATGACCTCTGGAGGTCCCTTCCCACCCCTGTGATTCTGTGGTAGCTGAGTGTGTCCTCAGTGGACAACCACTGCTTTACTTTGTGCATGTCTTCACAGCCATGCATGGGCAGTGTCCCATTCAAACATGGTTCATCACCTCCCGACCAGCCCTCAACACAGAGGCTGCAGGCATGAGCTGAGGAAATAGATTCACCTTCAAACCTAAACCATGTCACACTATTACCATTCCCAATGAGCTGGAGAAAAATGCCAGGTGAAGGTTTCTGACTTGATTCCAAATTGGATATTAAACACTCATTAAATTTGGCCTCCTAGTTGCACATCATCCTTGCTTCACAGCTTTTATACTCTCCAGGACAAATCTCAGCAGCCCCTGGAAAGCAGCTGTAGTTTCCTGTTGTATTCACAACCTAAATCCATACCTTGTTCTTTGAACTGTTTAAAACTTGCAGCTTCATCCTTCCAGCTGGGATACCCCTTCCCTTTGCTGTGAGAAATGTAAGTAATTCTTCAGTTTCTCTACCCCCAAAATTACAGGTTGCCAGGAAATCTGTTTAACTCTGTACTGCCAGAGACTTGGTGGTCCCACAGTCACCACATCCTGCTGTGAGGGGAAGTCCCTTCTTAAAGGTGCTGATGTAATTGTAAGCAATTATCTGACCAGACCTTCAGCTTTACCTGCAAATGGACACAAAGGCAGGCTTGATCACAAGCCTTGACTTCCCTGGGCCTTGCCCTCCTCAGGCATTTTTATATAGGGTTACTTTGAAGTCTTCCCAGAAATTAAAGTGAGGACAGAGGCTCTCCCAGTAATCTTAACAGAAAGGAAAAAAAGCATGGTTTATTTCTGACCTGAGGGTCCCAGGTGGACAAGGCAACATCTCTTTTCCTTGAGGATCTCTTGAGGTCCCTTCCAACCCCTCCAATTCTGTGATTCTGTGACCCCTTGCTTTTCAACCAGTTCTCCAAAAGAAGCATTTAGATCCTGGGTGAACCTAATGAGGTTCAACACTGCCAAGGGTCAGGGGTTGCAATTGGGCCAGAGGAATCCCAGCCATAGATACAGACTGGGAGAAGAGCTCCTGGGGAGCAGCCCTGTGAGAAGGACCTGGGGGTTCTGGGGGATGAGAAGCTTCCTATGAGCCAGCAGTGTGCTCCTGGAGCTGGGAAGGGGGATGGGATCCTGGGCTCCATCAGCAGAGGGGTGGCAGCAGGGACAGGGAGGGGATTGTCCCTCTCTGCTCTGCCCTCCTGAGGCCCCAGATGGAGTCTTGTGTCCAGAGCTGGGGCCCAACACAAGAAAGATGTGGGGCTGTTGGAGAGGGGTCAGAGGAGCCATGGAGATGCTCAGGGGGCTGGAGCAGCTCCACTATGGAGAGAGGCTGAGGGAGCTGGGCTGGTTCAGCCTGGAGAAGAGAAGGCTGTGGGGGGACCTCATTGCAGCCTTCCAGTCCCTGGAGGGAGCAGAGACACAGGAGGGGAATCAGCTTGTTCAAGGGCAGAGACTGGCAGGACAAGGGGGATGGAGTGAAGCTGGAGGAGGGAAGGGTTAGATGAGATCTTAGTGGGAAGTTCTTCACAGAGAGAGTGGTGAGGGGCTGGAACAGGCTGCCCAGAGAGGGGGTGGGTGCCCCATCCCTGGGGTTGTTAAAGGCCAGGTTGGCTGGGGCCCTGGGCAACCTTGTGTAGCTCCAGGCCTGAGGTTGGTGTCCCTGCCTGTGGCAGGGGGGTTGGAGCTCTGTGACCCTTGGGGTGCCTTCCAACCCAGACCAGTCTATGATTCTATGATTCAATGAGGGATGCAAAGTTTTATCTGTGCAGCCACACTTACAGGCTCCATGCTGCAAGCATTATCCCTGCTCCATTTGGATGGCTGACTGTTCACCTTTATTCTTGATCTTTATTTTGCTGAAGCCCTAGAAAATGCAGACTTCAACAACAAAAAAGGCATGAAGCCAATAAAGTAGTTAGAATTGCAAATCCAGGTGGGCCCCACCTTATGTGGAGGAGTAGGAACAACCTTGGCTAAAGTTTCCTGCATGTTTTAGCAAGCAGACCCAAGGACAGACTGGAATCATAGAATCATAGACTGGTCTGGGTTGGAAGGGACCCCAAGGGTCACAGAGCTCCAACCCCCCCTGCCACAGGCAGGGACACCAACCTCAGGCCTGGAGCTACACAAGGTTGCCCAGGGCCCCAGCCAACCTGGCCTTGAACACCCCCAGACACGGGGCACCCACCCCCTCTCTGGGCAGCCTGTTCCAGCCCCTCACCACTCTCTCTGTGAAGAACTTCCCCCTAAGATCTCATCTGACCCTTCCCTCCTCCAGCTTCACTCCATCCCCCTTGTCCTGCCAGTCTCTGCCCTTGAACAAGCTGATTCCCCTCCTGCTTATAAGCTCCCTATATGCAGCCTGGTTTCCTCTGGAGCTGGCCTGTGCTTGGATTCTCTGGTATCAGTGGGATTGTGGTGTAACAGTTCACATTCATTATGTGTAAAGTTGAGAGAAAAAGATTTGGGGGGGGTGTAGGAGGGATGGGAACACACACTGAGTCCTTGAGGCTGGAATGGGTAAGGTCTACTAGGACAGGCATAAATGGGTTTACCTGCTGTTGGGGGCCTGGAATGGGATCCTGCCATGATCCCAGAGGTGGCTGAGCATGCTCTGTAGCCCACTGATCTGCAAAATCCTTTGCTCTTCCCATAATGTGAGGGGTGGATGGGCAGCTGGAGCTGTGGCAGGGAAGCTCCTGGGATGGGAGACACCTTCCAGAGCTGTTTGGAAAAGACTCAGGTGTCTCTCTTTTCTCCTCCACCTTTCTCTGGGATCTTTCTGGAGCACTATTACTGCCAGGAGGTTTCTTCTCACTGTGTCCTCCTGTGCTGGAGCACGAAATAAGGGACTCCAGAGCCACTGCTGGCTCTGGCAGAGCTTTCCAATTCCTTTCTCAGTCCCTCCAGGAGCTGCCAAGCCTGCAAGGAAACCCCTTCCCTCTAGATGTCACCACAGGATTGGGAAACAAATCTTTTCCTCCCTTCACTCCAGCTTTGAGCTTACTTACAATAGATTGACCAGTTAGGCTACATTTAGGGTTCACTTTGGTTTGCTGAGTCAGGTGGTTAATGCTTCCCCACCCAGGCTGAAAGCAAATAGTTCCTTGAAGAGTCTTTTCTCCTTCCCTGTGCTGAATGATCCCATCACTGGCTGGGTGGATGGAGGGAGAGCAGTAGATGTCATCTACCTTCACTCCAGCAAGGCTTTCCATACTGTCTCCTATGACATCCTGATAGCAAAGCTGAGAGATTATGGGATAGATGAGTGGGCAGGGAGGTGGGTGGAGAACTGGCTGTGGGACCGAGCTCAGAGAGTGTGATCAGTGGAGCAGAGTCTGACTGGAGCCTGTGACCAGTGGTGTTCCCAGGGCTGGGTGTTGGGTCCAGTCCTGTTTAATATCTTCATTGATGAGGGAACAGCATCCACCCTCAGCAAGTACCTGATGATCCAGAGCTGGGAGGGGTGGCTGACACACAGGACACTGTGCTGCCATCCAGAGACCTGGCCAGGCTGGAGAGCTGGGCAGGGAGAGACCAGAGGAGATTCAACAAAAGCAAGTGGAGAGTCTGGCACCTGGGGAGGAACAACTGCTGGAATCAGGACAGGCTGGGGGTGACCTGCTGGAGAAGAGCTCTGTGGAGAAGGACCTGGGGGTCCTGGTGGGTGACAGGTTGGCCATGAGCCAGCAGTGTGCCCTGGGGGCTGAGAGAGACAATGGGATCCTGGGGGCATCAGGAAGAGTGTGGGCAGCAGGTCACAGGAGGGGATCCTCCCCCTCTGCTCTGCCCTGGTCAGGCTCCACCTGGAGTGTTGTGTCCAGTTCTGGGCTCCCTGGGATAAAAAGACAGGGATCTCCTGGAGAGAGTCCAGAGAAGGGCTACGAAGATGATGAAGGGCCTGGAGCATCTATTCTGTGAGGAAAGGCTGAGAGAGCTGGGGCTGTTCAGCCTGGAGAAGAGAAGACTGAGGGGGGACCTAATCAATGTTTATCAATATCTTAAGTATGAGGTGCAAGGGGAATTGTCCAGCCCCTTTTCAGTGTCTGTGGGGACAGGACAAGGGGCAATGGCTGCAAATTGGAGCACAGGAAGTTCCACACCAACATGGGGAGGAACTTTTTCCCAGTGAGGGTGCCAGAGCCCTGGGACAGGCTGCCCAGGGGGGTGGTGGAGTCTCCTTCTCTGGAGAGATTCCAGCCCCATCTGGACACCTATCTGTGCAGGATGAGCTGGGGAGCTGCTTTGGCAGGGGGGTTGGACCCCATGAGCTCTCCAGGTCCCTTCCAACCCCGACAACTCTGTGATTCTGTGAATTAATACTCTTTTTTGATGTACTGTCTGCTGACCATGGCCTTTTCCTACACCATTGAAACTCCATCAGCTCTAAGGTGACTCCAGGGGGGGAGAAAATCAAGTAGGGAACCAAACTGCATGAATACATCCTGGGTGCCCTGAGCTCTCAGCTCGTGGGTGGGCTGGAGGAGGAGGTGGAACACAGCAGAGCTGGGAGCGTTCATCACCTGTGTCTTCACTTAAAAGCTCTAATGCAGAGTTGTCTGGGTGGCTCCAGGTTCATTTCTGAGAACCCAGAACATGTTAATCTTTAGCATCAGAGAGACCACAAAAGCTTGATTGCATAAAGTTACAATTAAGCTGATTTCCCTCCCCCTCACATGTGAAGGTCTTAAGCCTTTGTAACCAATTCCATATCTTGCTTAGTGAGAAGAATCACAGCACTTGGCTCAAACGTAGAAGGAAAGGAAGCCATGCAGAGGGATCTTGAGAGGCTGGAAAGGTGCCCTGGGTGAACCTAATGAGGTTCAACACTGCCAAGGGTCAGGGGTTGCACTTGGGCCAGAGGAATCCCAGCCATAGATACAGACTGGGAGAAGAGCTCCTGGGGAGCAGCCCTGCTGAGAAGGACCTGGGGGTTCTGGGGGATGAGAAGCTTCCCATGAGCCAGCAGTGTGCTCCTGCAGCTGGGAAGGGGGATGGGATCCTGGGCTCCATCAGCAGAGGGGTGGCAGCAGGGACAGGGAGGGGATTGTCCCTCTCTGCTCTGCCCTCCTGAGGCCCCAGCTGGATCCTGTGTCCAGAGCTGGGGCCCAACACAAGAAAGATGTGGGGCTGTTGGAGAGGGGTCAGAGGAGCCATGAAGATGCTCAGGGGGCTGGAGCAGCTCCCCTATGGAGAGAGGCTGAGGGAGCTGGACTGGTTGAGCCTGGAGAAGAGAAGGCTGTGGGGGGACCTCATTGCAGCCTGCCAGTCCCTGAAGGGAGCAGAGAAACAGGAGGGGAATCAGCTTGTTCAAGGGCAGAGACTGGCAGGACAAGGGGGATGGAGTGAAGCTGGAGGAGGGAAGGGTTAGATGAGATCTTAGGGGGAAGTTCTTCACAGAGAGAGTGGTGAGGGGCTGGAAGGGGCTGCCCAGAGAGGGGGTGGGTGCCCCGTGTCTGGGGGTGTTCAAGGCCAGGTTGGATGGGGCCCTGGGCAACCTTGTGTAGCTCCAGGCCTGAGGTTGGTGTCCCTGCCTGTGGCAGGGGGGTTGGAGCTCTGTGATCCTTGGGGTCCCTTCCAACCCAGACCAGTCTATGATTCTATGATTCTAAACCTCTAGATGAAAGGTTTTCCAGCAAGACTCATTCAATTCCTATAGGTGACCCCTTTTTTAATGCTAGTTGTGTTCACAAGTCCCTGAAACCAGCTGGAAAATATTACCCAGAGCACTATGAAGCACTAACTAATTAGTGGCCCATACCCAACATCCTTTACAAATGACATTACCACTGATTTCATGGGACTTTGCACTTCATACAGTGATCTTTGAAAACCATGGGCCTGAAGCAGCTGTCTTTTATAGCCTTGTTTTACAGAGGGGTCAGCTTCAAACTCAGCAGTTAAGGATAGTCTGAGGTTGGGGCAGAAGTGCTGACTTTAAAACTTCAACTGCAGCACAGCTGGGCCTCTGGCTCTCCTGTCTCAAGGGCTGCCAGCTGCTGTCAGTGTGATGTCACAGGGGTGGGAAGGGACCTCCAGAGATCATCAGGTCCAACCCCCTGCCAAAGCAGGGTCCCCAGGACAGGTCACACAGGTCGGTGTCCAGATGGGGCTGGAATATCTCCTGAGAAGGAGACTCCACAGCCCCTGGGCAGCCTGTCCCAGGGCTCCCTCACCCTCACTGGGAAGAAGTTCTTCCCCACATTGGGGTGGAACTCCCTGTGCTCGAACTTGAGGCCATTCCCCTTGTCCTGTCCCCACAGACACTGAGAAGAGACTGGCCATGTCCCCCTGTGTCCCACCCTTCAGATACTGATAACCAGTGATCAGATCCCCTCTCAGGCTTCTTTTCTCCAGGCTGAACAGCCCCAGCTCTCTCAGCCTTTCCTCACAGGGGAGATGCTCCAGACCCCTAATCAACTTTGTAGCCCTTCTCTGGACTCTCTCCAGGAGATCCCTGTCTTTTTGATCCCAGGGAGCCCAGAACTGGACACAACACTCCAGGTGGGGCCTGACCAGTGCAGAGCAGAGGGGGAGGATCCCCTCCTTTGACCTGCTGGCCACACTCCTCCTGATGCCCCCAGGATCCCCTTCCCTAGGATGGTTTGTATCAGTAAAATGAGTTGGTGTTTTAACTTGTGCTGTAGCAGCAGTTGGGAAAGAAGGTGTTCTCCTGAAGAGATGTTGAGATAAACACTGTTGTCAGTGCAACAGCTCTTATCATTGTATCAAGCTGTGTTTTCTAAACCAGGTTTACACATGTAACATTTTGTGTTGCTGCTTGTTATTCCAGCTGAGTCATGTCTCTCCCCCTCCAGATTTGATACTCAGTTTGATTTAACAGTGATTATCTCATCCTATCAAACCTCCTGTGCTTTCTAGTCCCATATAGTGGGGCTGGTGCAATACTAATTCATCCACATAAGGGGGCAGATTTGAGACTCTTTTGAAACAGAAATGGCTTTTCTTCATGTAAAGAATTGCTTCAGGATCATCTTTTACAAGAGACAGAGTAATCTTTGTCCTAACTGCCCAAGAATGTTCTCTTGAACATGAATAACCACTGGTTGAGCTGAGGGAGTTTTAATAATGGGTTTCCTGTGGACATATCTAGCAGACTTTCTCTTCTCTGAAGACTATATGTTCTTTCTAGAGAGGTACAATCTTCCCCTCACACTGGGAGATTTATTGTGGGTGGGTGGGTGGTTTGTTTGTTGTAATAGCTGGAAATGGCAATAAGGCTTTTAATAAAACTTCATTATTACTCTCAGCTTCAAACTTGCAAACAGACTTCAGGTGTATTTATACTTCTCCTGTGGAAAGAGATTAGAGATTCATGTCTGAACTCTCCTCCCTTTCTCATCATGCTAGCTCCATGTCTTCTCTGGTCTGGGAGCAGCTGCCTTTCCCTGCCAGCTTCCATAAAATTATCCCTGGAGGCAGCAGTTCCTTGTCTACTCCAGTAACTACATTTTCCCTGATTTCTTAATCCTTCATGTGTATTGTTATGTCTGAGTTTCAAGCTCTTCCTGTCCTTGCAGGCCTTTCTTTGCTCTGTTCCTTATCTGCTACTGCCTCTGGTCAGATAGCCAAATAACATTGGAGCTGCTCATCATCCCCCATAAAGAGAATTTGGCTTCTAGCCTGAGGTCCAGCCTGATCTCTACCACCATCCATGTGCAAACTGAGCTGAAACAGGCAGATTAAGAGATTGGAAGGTATCTCAAGTTGAAAATAGTGTGTAGGAGGTGAACCTGGTCATTGGAGAGCCCATGCTCCTCATGCTTTCCCACCAGCAGGAGGGAGCTGAGGATCTCAGCAGGGAGTAGCATGAGATACAACATAAACACATAGGGGTGGGCATGGAGGACTAAGAACCATGGTGGGTTTATATGGGGTTCTGGGACTTGCAAGCTTAGGCTGGACACAGGTCCCAACCATTTGGATCAACCTCAGGGCATGGAGGACTAAGAAACATACTGGGTTTATACTGGGGTTCTGGGACTTGCAAGCTTAGGCTAGACACAGGTCCCAACCATTTGGATGCCCTAAGAAACATACTGGGTTTATATGGGGTTCTGGGACTTGCAAGCTTAGGCTAGATACAGGTCCCAACCATTTGGATGCCCTAAGAAACATACTGGGTTTATACTGGGGTTCTGGGACTTGCAAGCTTAGGCTAGATACGGGTCCCAACCATTTGGATGCCCTAAGAAACATACTGGGTTTATACTGGGGTTCTGGGACTTGCAAGCTTAGGCTAGATACAGGTCCCAACCATTTGGATCAACCTCAGGGCATGGAGGACTAAGAAACATGGTGGGTTTATATGGGGTTCTGGGACTTGCAAGCTTAGGCTGGACACAGGTCCCAACCATTTGGATGCCCTAAGAAACATACTGGGTATATACTGGGGTTCTGGGACTTGCAAGGTCAGGCTGGACACAGGTCCCAACCATTTGGATGCCCCAAGAAGCATGCTGGGTTTATACTGGGGTTCTGGGACTTGCAAGCTTAGTCTGGACACAGGTCCCAACCATTTGGATCAACCTCAGGGCATGGAGGACTAAGAAACATACTGGGTTTATACTGGGGTTCTGGGACTTGCAAGCTTAGGCTGGACACAGGTCCCAACCATTTGGATGCCCCAAGAAACATACTGTGTTTATATGGGGTTCTGGGACTTGCAAGGTTAGGCTGGACACAGGTCCCAACCATTTGGATGCCCCAAGAAACATACTGGGTTTATATGGGGTTCTGGGACTTGCAAACTTAGGCTAGACACAGGTCCCAACCATTTGGATGCCCTAAGAAACATACTGGGTTTATACTGGGGTTCTGGGACTTGCAAGCTTAGGCTGGACACAGGTCCCAACCATTTGGATCAACCTCAGCAGGGTCCCACTCTTGAAGCAAGGGAAAGGGTGAGGGTGAAATGCTGCATGAAAAGGGAACCCTTGGAGGAGTCTGAAGCCTCTGAACTCATGGGGGAAAAGATGCACTTTAAGGTTAAAACAGTGGGAAGGAAAATAGTCACAGGGCAATGAAACAGGGAGCAGAGAAACAAGAGGGGTATCCACTTTCTCCAAGGGCAGACACTGGACCAGTCTATGATTCCCAGACCAGTCTATGAGTCTATGACTTCCAGACCAGTCTATGACTCTATGATTCTATGATTCTAAGCTCTCCCCAACAGGGAGCATGTGGTCCTGTGGGAGCTGCTGGAGGCTGTCTGTTCCTGTCCCATTTTTTTGCACCCCAAACCACCCCAATTAAATCCCATTTGAACCCTCAGGCTTCCTCTGAATGGGCTCCTCACCCATGTCCTGCCTCAGGGCATCCCTTCACCCAGCACCCCGAGCCCCACCAATGCATCCTGCATCCCCCAAATGTGTCCCACCCTGCCCCTGAGACCACCCTGTGGACCTCTGAATGGATCAGGGGCTCAACACACAGCCATGATCCTGGTGACAAAGAAAAGCTGGAGCAGCCACATAACCCACCTGTAAAGAAGCAACTGTTGCATTTCTTGAGCAATGACTCTGCCACTTGCCCTGTCCAGCTGCTGTGGCCTCACCAGTGGGAACAATCCCTGCTTGGAGAAGCTGGGAAAGGAGCAGCAGCTCTTTTTAGACTTTACTCCATGGTATATAAGCAACCTTGTGTAGCTCCAGGCCTGGATGTGGGACTGTTGGAGAGGGGTCAGAGGAGCCATGAAGATGCTCAGGGGGCTGGAGCAGCTCCCCTGTGGAGAGAGGCTGAGGGAGCTGGGCTGGTTCAGCCTGGAGAAGAGAAGGCTGTGGGGGGACCTCATTGCAGCCTGCCAGTCCCTGAAGGGAGCAGAGAAACAGGAGGGGAATCAGCTTGTTCAAGGGCAGAGACTGGCAGGACAAGGGGGATGGAGTGAAGCTGGAGGAGGGAAGGGTTAGATGAGATCTTAGGGGGAAGTTCTTCACAGAGAGAGTGGTGAGGGGCTGGAACAGGCTGCCCGGAGAGGGGGTGGGTGCCCCGTGTCTGGGGGTGTTCAAGGCCAGGTTGGATGGGGCCCTGGGCAACCTTGTGTAGCTCCAGGCCTGAGGTTGGTGTCCCTGCCTGTGGCAGGGGGGTTGGAGCTCTGTGATCCTTGGGGTCCCTTCCAACCCAGACCAGTCTGTGAAGCAGTTCTTTTTTGCCTGAGCACAGAAGGTGCACTAAAGTACTTGAAACAAATTTACTAGAACAGTGCAAACCCTGTTTGAGAAAATGACTTCTCCTGAGGTGGTTACTGGCCTGTGTCAACTTAGGACTGGGCAATTTGTTCCTGGCTTGCAGCTCTGCCTGGGATATCAGTGCTAAATGTGTTTACTTCTTTTTACATTTGGTAAGAAAAGACTGAAAGGGACTATGCCTTCAAAAAGTAAAAGCATTAAACAATCTCTTCTGTAAGAGCAAAGTACACCTTCAAATCCTTGTAATGTTTAAATATTTAAAATATGAAGTCACTCAGTGCTGCCTTACCACCCACCTACTGAGGCCTGTTTCTCTTCCAACCTTACCCTCAAATTGTATAGACATTACATTAGAGAGCTCCACCCTGCAGCCATTTCCTGCCCAGCTCCTTAGTCCTTGGGATTTTCTGATTATTTTTTTTTTCCCTCTTGTCTCCTTTTCTGTTTTTCCTAGGGCTCCATTTATTTATTTATTTATTTTTAAAATCCCATTTATTAATTTTATTTTTTTTTTAATCCATAATTCCTAGACTGCTTCTGCTGACTTAACCCTGCCCAAATCCAACCCTGCCCCTGTTTCTTTTCTCCTGTGTGGGATAAGTGTTAATCTTCTTCAGCCTGCAGAGTAATGCAGGGCATCTTTTTATAGCCTTACCAAGGGAGGTGAACTTTCTTAAGAACATAAGAACTGGTTCAGGCCAAGGATCCCTCTGACCCAATGCACTGTTGCCAATGAGCACTAAGGAAGATCAAGTCTGACATTTATCATGCTCCTTTCTCCTGTACCATCTCAGTCTCCAACAGTTTGCCTGCTTAGTGGTCATAGAAGCATAGAATCCCAGACTGGGCTGGGTTGGAAGGGACCCCAAGGATCACAGAGCTCCAACCCCCCTGCCACAGGCAGGGCCACCAACCTCAGGCCTGGAGCTACACAAGGTTGCCCAGGGCCCCAGCCAACCTGGCCTTGAACACCCCCAGACATGGGGCACCCACCCCCTCTCTGGGCAGCCTGTTCCAGCCCCTCACCACTCTCTCTGTCTCTTGGAGCCTCTCCTGGACCCACCCCACCACCCCAGACCTGCTGTGCTGTGGACTCACAACTTTTCCAAGAGACTGTCTCCTCTTCAGCTCTCAAGCTTCTTGGGAGGAAACTGATCAAGCTCAGGATAGTCCATATATACATACAGTAATATATGTAAATCATATTGTCATAGAATCATAGACTGGTCTGGGTTGGAAGGGACCCCAAGGGTCACAGAGCTCCAACCCCCCTGCCACAGGCAGGGCCACCAACCTCAGGCCTGGAGCTACACAAGGTTGCCCAGGGCCCCATCCAACCTGGCCTTGAACACCTCCAGACACGGGGCACCCACCCCCTCTCTGGGCAGCCTGTTCCAGCCCCTCACCACTCTCTCTGTGAAGAACTTCCCCCTAAGATCTCATCTAACCCTTCTCTCCTCCAGCTTCACTCCATCCCCCTTGTCCTGCCAGTCTCTGCCCTTTAGTGCTCTTCACTAAATCTCTAGTAAATTCTATCACCCTGATCCCCTGCAGACCTTGCAGCCAGAGCAGCTTCCAGCAAGGAGTTCTGCAGCTCATTTGTTTACCTGAGGTGTTCCCAGTGGGGCTGTGGCTGGGAAAGCCTCTCCTCTCCTGAAGTGGGCAGGAAAAGGGATGTGACCTCCCCTTGATCCAGTCAAGCTGTAGTTTATGGCTTCTGTAGAACTGCCCTGAGCAGTGGGAAACGTGCTGGCTTGGATTATTTCAAGCTGAAACCATCCCACTCCTTGGGTTGCTTTTGTTGTGAATCATTCCTAATGACAAAGGCATTATTCAAGAAACCAGGAGTCCTCTCACTGCAGCAAAGGGCAAGGTGGCTTCCTTTCAACACACACGTGGGGCAGTCCCACTGCTGTTCCAAACCCTCCACCTCCTCCAGTTTGGAGAGAGCCCTGAGCTTCAGTACAGTTCTGCAGAACAGGAACAGCTCTGGGACTGCAAGGGAGGGAGCACAGTTCAGCTCTTCTTTAATCACTTGCTACATGCACGTGTTCAGCCTCAGCAGAAGGTGATTGTCTCTCCCTGAGCCTGATGAACTCCTGCTCAGGCTTCTTTGTGTTTGCTTCAGGTTGCAAGGATGCCTGTGGATCCTTCTAGTGCTTTTAGCTGGTCAGGGGGAAGTTGTTACACCACATTAGTTGGAGAGGGGTCAGAGGAGCCATGAAGATGATCAGGGGGTTGGAGCAGCTCCCCTATGGAGAGAGGCTGGGGGAGCTGGGGTGGTTCAGCCTGGAGAAGAGAAGGCTGTGGGGGGACCTCATTGCAGCCTGCCAGTGCCTGAAGGGAGCAGAGGAACAGGAGGGGAATCAGCTTGTTCAAGGGCAGAGACTGGCAGGACAAGGGGGATGGAGTGAAGCTGGAGGAGGGAAGGGTTGGATGAGATCTTAGGGGGAAGTTCTTCACAGAGAGAGTGGTGAGGGGCTGGAACAGGCTGCCCAGAGAGGGGGTGGGTGCCCCATGTCTGGGGGTGTTCAAGGCCAGGTTGGATGGGGCCCTGGGCAACCTTGTGTAGCTCCAGGCCTGAGGTTGGTGTCCCTGCCTGTGTCAGGGGGGTTGGAGCTCTGTGACCCTTGGGGTCCCTTCCATCCCAGGCCATTCTATGATTCTGTGATTCAAAGAGGGATGCAAAGTGTTACCTGTGCAGCCACACTCTTACAGGCTCCATGGTGCAAGCATTATCCCTGCTCCATTTGGATGGCTGACTGTTCACCTTTATTCTTGATCTTTATTTTGGTGAAGCCCTAGAAAATGCAGGGGGGTTCGAGCTCTGTGAGCCTTGGGGTCCCTTCCAATCCAGCCCAGTCTATGATTAGGTTCCTGTCCCAGCCTTTGCACCCTCCCCTGGCAGAGCTGCATTCAGACTGGGGGCTGCAGTGACAGTTTGCATTAAAGAAGAAGAAAAATATCCAGCTGAAGTGACTGTTTGCATAGCTGCTTAGGGTTAAAAAAAGAAAAGTTTGTTCCTGTCAGCACTAAAATGTATGTTTTCCTTACTGTTCTCTTGTGATAGCTTCTAATATTTATTGGATCAAGCTTGGTTCCCACAAGAACTCCAAATAGTTGTCTGGATTGGAACCAACGTCGTGTTCCTTGGCTGGCATGGCTGCTGGGGGGGCAGGCTCTCTCCCATGGCTTCTGGGCACTTGGAATTCCTCTGTCCCAACTGCTTTCCCCTGAGAGTGTTTAAAATAGGTATCACAGGAGAAGGGGCTTGCAGGGGTGACTCTCTTAAGTGAAAAGAGTTATGTTTAAAGTACAAGTAGTTTCAGCTCAACTTGGAGCCTTTGCTTCTTGCCTGGAAATGTTTGAGGAGTTTAAAGTTTACTTGTAGCCCTTGGGAGCCTGGTTTTGCTGGGATTCAAAAAGGCAGGTAGAGTTAATCCCAAAGGGCCAGCTGTTCATTAAAGCAGCCAGAGACAGTGGCTTTCACCTTGGTACATAAAACCACTGTGAATCACAGAGTTGTAGGGGTTGGAAGGGACCTCCAGAGCTCATGGGGTCCAACCCCCCTGCCAAAGCAGCTCCCCAGCTCATCCTGCACAGATAGGTGTCCAGATGGGGCTGGAATCTCTCCAGAGAAGGAGACTCCACCACCTCCCTGGGCAGCCTGACCCAGGGCTCCCTCACCCTCACTGGGAAAAAGTTCTTCCCCATGTTGGTGTGGAACTTCCTGTGCTCCAACTTGCAGCCATTGCCCCTTGTCCTGTCCCCACAGACACTGAAAAGGGGCTGGCCAATTCCCCCTGCACCCCAGACTTAAGATATTGATAAACATTGATTAGGTCCCCCCTCAGTCTTCTCTTCTCCAGGCTGAACAGCCCCAGCTCTCTCAGCCTTTCCTCACAGGATAGATGCTCCAGGCCCTTCATCATCTTCGTAGCCCTTCTCTGGACTCTCTCCAGGAGATCCCTGTCCTTTTGATCCCAGGGAGCCCAGAACTGGACACAACACTCCAGGTGGGGCCTGACCAGGGCAGAGTAGAGGGGGAGGATCCCCTCCTGTGACCTGCTGGCCACACTCCTCCTGATGCCCCCCAGGATCCCATTGTCTCTCTCAGCCCCCCAGGGCACACTGCTGGCTCATGGCCAACCTGTCACCCACCAGGACGCCCAGGTCCTTCTCCACAGAGCTCTTCTCCAGCAGATCACCCCCAGCCTGTACTGATACATGCAGTTGTTCCTCCCCAGATGCTGTGTCTTCACGTCTAGCCTCTATAAACCATGACTGTTGCTTACCTCACCTCGTTTCCTTTCTTTTTCCTCCTCGAATGAGATCCAGACACCTAAACCTTTATTCATCCTGGTTTATCACCTGATCACCTTAAGTCTAATATCTCTGTTGAGAAATCAGCTTCCTTTCTTTTTTAATGATGGTGGTTTCTCTGGAACACAGCTCATTTCTGACCTTAGGACCAAAATTGCCTAAGAGGATGTGAACTATTTCAACCCAAGCCCCACTAAAGATTTCCCTAAGCCTTTAGAGAGACCTACTATCAACTGGACAGTTAGAATGACATGATCAAGTGAGTCAAAAAGGTATTTATGAATATATGAGCTCTTAAGTAGAAATGTTGTCAGCTGGTATCCCCTAAGCATCACATGGAAGATTCATTTCACCTAACTTTCGTCCCCTAAAAGCTGATTGCTTAAATCTGAGCCACACACCAGGTTCCTTTATAGCTGATGCAGATAGAGAGGCGCCTGGAGGGCATAGCCAAGGCAGCTTAAAATGCCTGGCTGGAGCTGTCAGCTTCTCTCCAGGAGTGACAGGGGAGCCTGGACAACTGCCTCCCTTCCTGTCCAGGGATGGGGGGAGCAGGGGGAATGACAGATGAGAGATGAGACCTGGCCTGGCTACATGCTCTACAGGAAAAGTGGAGCCAAGTTTCAGCATGGGGTGTTGGTGTGGTTGTATTTCTGTTCCTGGTTTTTAATTGTTAGGATTATCTCCTAGTCCATCATTCATGTAAGAAGTTGCACACAGACCTGATTGACAAGGGCCTGATGCATGAAAACTCAGCAGCTCAAGAGCTGGGTTTGCATTAGCTCTGCTGCCTGGAGCTGGACTCCTCTGCCAGGGATGATCCTGCAGCACTGAGAGCCCTTGCACAGCTGCTGACAAGCCAAATATTTTGTCAGCAGCTGCACTGCTTCTGCCTCCAGTCCTCCTCCCCCCTGCTCCACTTCAGCATTTACATCATATCTCTGGAAATGAGAGTACAAATAGCTCTGTGAAGTGGGCAGAATTACTACACACAGCATGTGCTTAATCATGGATTTCTAGTGATGGAATTATTGCTGTCATCCTCACTGACATGCTTGCAGGCAAGAATACCCACCCACAGAACTGGAGCTGTCTTTGTGCAGCTCTGCCCCCTGGGGGCTGGAAGGCTGAGGGAGGGAGAATCTGGTCAAAGCAAAGCATGGATGGAGGCAAGGGCTAGCATGCAGGTGAGGGAACAGCAGGGCAAAGCTCTGGGGCATCAGGGGCATGAAGATGTTCATGCTGACAAGTCTGTAGGGACACCAGCTCCTCCTGGGCCCTGTAAGTGGGATCATCCTTCTGGAGCACTGCAGCTTTGGCTCATGCTGAGTGAGGCTTCTGTCCTTCCAACCTTCATCTTGGGCACGGCCTGGACTCATGAATTCCTTCAGACAGCTGGGTTTTCTTTGTCCTCTCAGCAGTGCAGGTTCCCTGGGGTCACAGAATCCCAGAATCACAGAGGGTGGAAGGGGCCTACAGAGATCATCAGGTCCAACCCCCCCTGCCAAAGCAGGTCCTAGGACAGGTCACACAGGTCGGTGTCCAGATGGGGCTGGAATCTCTCCAGAGAAGGAGACTCCACACCCCCCTGGGCAGCCTGTCCCAGGGCTCCCTCACCCTCACTGGGAAGAAGTTCTTCCCCACATTGGGGTGGAACTCCCTGTGCTCCAACCTGAGGCCATCACCCCTTGTCCTGTCCCCACAGACACTGAGAAGAGACTGGCCATGTCCCCCTGTGTCCCACCCTTCAGCTATTGAGAACCAGTGATCAGATCCCCTCTCAGGCTTCTCTTCTCCAGGCTGAACAGCCCCAGCTCTCTCAGCCTTTCCTCACAGGGGAGATGTTCCAGCCTTTCATCATCTCTGTGCCTCTCCTCTGGACTCTCTCCAGGAGATCCCTGTCCTTTTTATCCCAGGGAGCCCAGAACTGGACACAACACTCCAGTGGGGCCTGACCAGGGCAGAGTAGAGGGGGAGGATCCCCTCCTGTGACCTGCTGGCCCACACTCCTCCTGATGCCCCCAGGATCCCATTGTCTCTCTCAGCCCCAGGGCACACTGCTGGCTCATGGCCACCCTGTCACCCACCAGGACCCCCAGGTCCTTCTCCACAGAGCTCTTCTCCAGCAGGTCACCCCCCAGCCTGTACTGATTCCAGCAGTTGTTCCTCCCCAGGTGCAAGACTTTACACTTGCTTTCGTTGAATTTCATCTGGTTTCTCCCTGCCCAGCTCTCCAGCCTGGCCAGGTCTCACTGGATGGCAGCACAGTGTCCTGTGTGTCAGCCACCCCTCCCAGCTCTGGATCATCAGGTCCTTGCTGAGGGTGGATGCTATTCCCTCATCAAGGTGTCCAATGAAGATATTGAACAGGACTGGACCCAACACCCAGCCCCTGGGGAAAACCACTGGTCACAGGCCTCCAGTCCAACGTTCACAATGTTCCCAGGATATTCACAGTGTTCCCATCACCTCCTCACCACTTCTGCAGGTGCATTTAGGGACAACCACAGGCCACAACAGCAGTTAGAAGATGGGCTTTGTAGTTGCAGAGCTGTCTCAGCAGGCTAACTCAGGAGCAGAACAAAGGTTTTCCTACTCAGGCTTCTGTTTGCTCCCTCTCAGTTTGGCCAGCACAAATGTTTGCACAGTCATGTTGTAAACTAAAATCCCTGAAGGTGTTCTTACAGATAATCTTCACAAAAGGCTATTGTTATCTGTTCCATATCAGCTCTCAGTAAATGATGTATTGCAGTGTGTCATTTGACCAGAGGCCTTTGAAAAATACCCCTTGTGTGCTAAGATAAAGGTTGAAGGAACATGAACACTTGGAAAGGGATTGGGGTGGGGAAAAGAGGAACCTTGACCATGTGCTACTTGCAAAGTCCTTCTCTTGCTCCTGCACAAAGCTCTGTGCTGGGGAGCTTCATATTTCCTCAATTTGCCTTGGAACACATACCCAGTTTGGGAGGGAAGTGTGAAGGCAAACTGGAAGGAAGATGCTTGGGTCATAAGGGAAGCCTGTGGGGAAAAGATAGCACTTCAGTCCTCACATCAAACTACATGTTGTGCTTGGCTGCAGAGAGGCTGTTAATGTTGCAGCCCTGGAGAGGTTGGGCATGTGATCCTCCAAGGATATCAGCCTGTGTTTAATCTCTTTGGGGCTTATCTGCTGGTGATTGCTTCTTCAGACAAATAGCTCTAATATCCCACCAGTACCTGGGAGGAGCAAACACCTGCCCCAGCTGGAGTCCTGTGTCCAGAGCTGGGGCCCAACACAAGAAAGATGTGGGGCTGTTGGAGAGGGGTCAGAGGAGCCACAAAGATACTCAGGGGGCTGGAGCAGCTCCCCTATGGAGAGAGGCTGAGGGAGCTGGGCTGGTTCAGCCTGGAGAAGAGAAGGCTGTGGGGGGACATCATTGCAGCCTGCCAGTCCCTGAAGGGAGCAGAGAAACAGGAGGGGAATCAGCTTGTTCAAGGGCAGAGACTGGCAGGACAAGGGGGGATGGAGTGAAGCTGGAGGAGGGAAGGGTTAGATGAGATATTAGGGGGAAGTTCTTTGAAGAGAGAGTGGTGAGGGGCTGGAACAGGCTGCCCAGAGAGGGGGTGGGTGCCCCATCCCTGGAGGTGTTGAAGGCCAGGTTGGATGGGGCCCTGGCAACCTTGTGTAGCTCCAGGCCTGAGGTTGGTGTCCCTGCCTGTGGCAGGGGGGTTGGAGCTCTGTGATCCTTGGGGTCCCTTCCAACCCAGCCCAGTCTGGGATTCTATGATTCTATGATATGATTCCAATGGAAAAAAAAAAAATCATTCTTCCCATTCAGTCTGTGCTACACTTCATAAAACCATTTCAACAAGAAATTTCATGTTCTTTCTATAATTTTAACCTGCCCAGAGTGTCTGAAGACACTTCCTTTTAGAATCAGCAGTTGTTCCAACATAAAAGAACAAAATAATAACTATTCCAGAGTGTCTGAAAGGTACAAGAAGTTCTCAGCTCAGCAGTAAGCACTGCTTGGCACTGTCCAAGAGGTAGATGGATGGATGTGGGGTTTTGATCACTGTTTAACTCCCGTGCCTTGGGGTTTCATGGCTTTGCTATTGGAAAGCTGAGCCTGCTGAAATTCCTAATTACCCCAGTGTTGCAAACCCTGATGCAAACTGCTGCCAGAAAGTTATTGCAGCTTTCCAAACCACATTTCCAGAGAGTGACCTGTCATTCTTCTGCTCTCTATATAATTATGGCTCTTAAGTGGAATCATAGAATGGCATGGGTTGGAAGGGACCCCAAGGATCATAAAGCTCCAACCCCCCTGCCACAGGCAGGGACACCAACCTCAGGCCTGGAGCTACACAAGGTTGCCCAGGGCCCCATCCAACCTGGCCTTGAACACTTGAGGGATGGGGCACCCACCACCTCTCTGGGCAGCCTGTTCCAGCCCCTCACCACTCTCTCTGCAAAAAACTTCCCCCTAATATCCAATCTAAACCTTCCCTCCTTTAGTTTTAATCCATTCCCCCTTGTCCTGCCAGTCTCTGCCCTTGAACAAGCTGATTCCCCTCCTGTTTCTCTGCTCCCTTCAGGGACTGGCAGGCTGCAATGAGGTCCCCCCACAGCCTTCTCTTCTCCAGGCTGAACCACCCCAGCTCCCTCAGCCTCTCTCCAGAGGGGAGCTGCTCCAGCCCCCTGAGCATCTCCATGGCTCCTCTGACCCCTCTCCAACAGCCCCACATCTCTCTTGTGTTGGGCCCCAGCTCTGGACACAGGATCCAGCTGGGGCCTCAGGAGGGCAGAGCAGAGAGGGGACAAACCCCTCCCTGTCCCTGCTGCCACCCCCTCTGCTGATGGAGCCCAGGATCCCATCCCCCTTCCCAGCTGGCAGGAGCACACTGCTGGCTCATGTTCAGTTTCCTTAAGTAACTTGCTTCCCTTTGGCAGCCCCTGGCAGCCCCAGCATTAATGAGGTCGCTGTTAATGCTGGAGAAGCAGCCTGCAAACTTGAACTCCCTGTGGAGTTCAGCAGCTCCGTTTTTCCTCTCAGCCATTGAAGTGCTGGGTTCTTCTGCCTTGCTTTTGAGATATTGAAAATGTCTTTAAGTAAAGCTTTCACACCAGAGCTTTTCAAGATAAGGAACCATGACAAGCCCCATGTAAGTGCCCTTACTCAGAGTCTGTTTGCACAGTGCTTGGGAGGCCTCTTCCACTGGCTGAGGCCTCTGGATATTGTTGAAGTGGAAATATAACTACAGTGAAATTAGAAATCCAGAGGGTTTCTCCTTTCTTTTCTTTTCTTTCTTTTCTTTTCTTCTTTTCTTTTTCTTTTCTTTTCTTTTCTTTTCTTTTCTTTTCTTTTCTTTTCTTTTCTTTTCTTTTCTTTTCTTTTCTTTTCTTTTCTTTCTTTTCTTTTCTTTTCTTTTCTTTCCTTTCCTTTCCTTTCCTTTTCCTTTCCTTTCCTTTCCTTTCCTTTCCTTTCCTTTCCTTTCCTTTCCTTTCCTTTCCTTTCCTTTCCTTTCCTTTCCTTTCCTTTCCTTTCCTTTCCTTTCCTTTCCTTTCCTTTCCTTTCCTTTCCTTTCCTTTCCTTTCCTTTCCTTTCCTTTCCTTTCTTTTTTCTCTTTCTTCCTTCTCTTCTCTTCTCTTCTCTTCTCTTCTCTTCTCTCTCTTCTCTTCTTCTCTTCTCTTCTCTTCTCTTCTTCTCTTCTCTTCTCTTCTCTTCTCTTCTCTTCTCTCTTCTCTTCTCTTCTCTTCTCTTCTCTTCTTCTCTTCTCTTCCTCTTTCTCCTTCCTTCCCTCCTTCCTTCCTTCCTTCCTTCCTTCCTTCCTTCCTTCCTTCCTTCCTTCCTTCCTTCCTTCCTTCCTTCCTTCCTTCCTTCCTTCCTTCCTTCCTTCCTTCCTTCCTTCCTTCCTTCCTTCCTTCCTTCCTTCCTTTCCTTCTGTCTTTCTGTCTCTTCTTTCTTTCTCTCTTTCTTTTTTCTTTCTTTCTTTCTGTCTGTCTGTCTTTTCTTTCTGCCTTTTCTTTCTGTCTGTCTGTCTTTTCTTTCTGCCTTTTCTTTCTGTCTGTCTGTCTTTTCTTTCTGCCTTTTCTTTCTGTCTATCTGTCTTTTTCTTTCTCTCTTTCTTTCTTTCTCTTTCTTTCTCTTTTCTTTCTGCCCTTTCTTTCTTTCTTTCTGTCTGTCTTTCTGTCTTCCTGTCTTTACTTTCTGCCTTTTCTTTTTCTTTCTCTTTCTTTCTTTCTTCTCTTTTCTTTCTTTCTTTCTTTTCTTTCTTTCTTTCTTCTTCTTCTTTCTTTCTTTCTTTCTTTCTTTCTTTCTTTCTTCTTTCTTTCTTTCTTTCTTTCTTTCTCTTTTCTTTCTTTCTGTCTGTCTTTCTGTGTTTCTGTCTCTCTGTCTTTCTTTCTTTCTGTCTGTCTTCCTGTCTGTCTTTCTGTCTTTCCGTCTTGTCTTTCTGTGTTTCTGTCTCTCTGTCTTTCTTTCTTTCTGTCTATCTTCCTTTCTGTCTTTCCGTCTTGTCTTCCTGTCTGTCTTTCTCTCTGTCTTTCTTTCTGTCTTTCTGCTTTTCTTTCTTTCCCCTGCAGAAAAGCTTCAAATTAAAATTTGAAAGCTCCTTGGTGGAGTTTTTCTGTTCTGGTTAAAACAGGATTCCCCAGTGCAGCTTGCTTGGTTGAGGGAAGGCTTTTAATGTGTTTATGCTGCTGGAAAATGCACCATCCTTAGTACTTAGCTGGTACAAGTGGTTTATATTTAAGAAACAGCTTGCTCTGAAAACAAAAAACAAAACCAAAAGAGAAAGGAGGGGAAGGTTGGAAGTCAGAGGGGAAGGAAACACAGAATTGCTGCCCAGCCTGAAGAATGTCTTTTGGAAGTTGCTAAAGTTAAGAGAGCTGCCAGATCAAAGCATTTCTGCAGTTTCCTGGATAAGTCATCAAAACTGAGTGCAAGAAAGTGCAGCCTGTCGAGTGATGCTGACTAGGCACTGCACATTTACTGTAAAAAGGGAGGGAAATGGTTCAAATAACATTAATGGGAAGTTGCTTTAACATGATGAGTGAAGCTCCTGGGCTTTATTCTCTAGTCTGACTAAAGGGAATCTATTCCAGCATCTAACCCTAACCCTACCCCCCTAACACCAAACCCTAACACTAACCCTAACCCTAAACCTAACCCTAACCTGATGAGTGAAGCTCCTGGGCTTTATTCTCTAGTATGACTAATGGGATTCTATTCCAGCATCTAACCCTAACCCCTAACACTACCCCTAACCCCAAACCCTAACCCTAACACCTAACCCTAACCCTAAACCTAACCTGATGAGTGAAGCTCCTGGGCTTATTCTCTAGTCTGACTAATGGGAATCTATTCCAGTATCTAACCCTAACCCTACCCCTAACCCCTAATCCTAACCCTACCCCTAACCCTACCCCTAACCCCTAACCCTAACCCTAACCCTAACCCTAACCCTAACCTGATGAGTGAAGCTCCTGGGCTTTATTCTCTAGTCTGACTAATGGGAATCTATTCCAGCATCTAACCCTAACCCCTAACCCCTAACCCCTAACCCTAACCTAACCCTAACCTGATGAGTGAAGCTCCTGGGCTTTATTCTCTAGTCTGATTAATGGGATTCTATTCCAGCATCTAACCCTAACCCCTAACACTACCCCTAACCCCAAACCCTAACACTAACCCTAACCCTAAACCTAACCCTAACCTGATGAGTGAAGCTCCTGGGCTTTATTCTCTAGTCTGACTAATGGGAACCTATTCCAGTATCTAACCCTAACCCTACCCCTAACCCCTAACCCTAACCCTAACCCTAACCCCTAACCCTAACCCCTAACATTAGCCCCTAACCCTAACCAAACCCCTAACCCTACCCCTAACCCCTAACCCTAACCTGATGAGTGAAGCTCCTGGGCTTTATTCTCTAGTCTGACTAATGGGAACCTATTCCAGTATCTAACCCTAACCCTAACCCCTAACCCCTAACCCTAACCCCTAACATTAGCCCCTAACCCTAATCCTAACCCCTAACCCCTAACATTAGCCCCTAACCCTAAACCCTAACTCTAACCCTAACCCTATTCCAGCACACCCTTTCTGAATATCTTCCTATTTTGCTGACCCCCAAAAAATCTCATTTATGGCTTTTTTTCCCCTCCCTTTCTTCCTCAAAAAAAAAAATTAGCAACAATCAATTAAAAACCCCACCACATAGAATCTTATCTCACTAGGCTTAAAGACAAGCAGAAAACCTTCATGTCAGCTGGCTGATTCATGGAACTTTGCAACCTATCTCCAAGTGATTAAGAACTTTGGGTTATGAAGAGGATTCCATGAGCCCACAAAAATCATTGTCAAGATGCAGAACGTTGAGGCAACACTCTGGCAAAGCAAATCTCTCCAAACTAAGAGCAAGGGGAAGGGCAAGCTTGTTGGGACTGCATGGAAAGAACAAACACTTCTGTTTTGGTACCTTCTGTTTGCTTCAAGAAATGAATGTTCCAGGCTGCTTACCAGCAAATGATGATACTGCCAGGTCTTGCCAGCAGTAAATCTTTCCAGAGCCTGTTAAAAATAGAGATTGCCACACTGATGGCCCAATAGAGAGATTTAGCTCTGAAATGTTTGTAACCTTAAAAGAGCATTTATGTTTTCAAGTTGGTCTTCAAATAGGTTTGAAAAACCAGCTATCAACATTGAGAGAGGCAGGGGAAGTTGTGAACACAAAACCTGTTCAGCAACATAGCTGGGAAGGAGATCATAGAATTGTAGGGGTTGGAAGGGACCTCCAGAGCTCCTGGGGTCCAACCCCCCTGCCAAAGCAGCTCCCCAGCTCATCCTGCACAGATAGGTGTCCAGATGGGGCTGGAATCTCTCCAGAGAAGGAGACTCCACCACCTCCCTGGGCAGCCTGTCCCAGGGCTCCCTCACCCTCACTGGGAAGAAGGTCTTCCCCATGTTGGTGTGGAACTTCCTGTGCTCCAACTTGCAGCCATTGCCCCTTGTCCTGTCCCCACAGACACTGAAAGGGGCTGGCCAATTCCCCCTGCACCCCATGCTTAAGATATTGATAAACATTGATTAGGTCCCCCCTCAGTCTTCTCTTCTCCAGGCTGAACAGCCCCAGCTCTCTCAGCCTTTCCTCACAGGATAGATGTTCCAGGCCCTTCGTCATCTTCCTAGCCCTTCTCTGGACTCTCTCCAGGAGATCCCTGTCCTTTTGATCCCAGGGAGCCCAGCACTGGACACAACACTCCAGGTGGGGCCTGACCAGGGCAGAGCAGAGGGGGGAGGATCCCCTCCTGGGACCTGCTGCCCACACTCCTCCTGATGCCCCCAGGATCCCATTGTCTCTCTCAGCCCCCAGGGCACACTGCTGGCTCATGGCCAACCTGTCACCCACCAGGACCCCCAGGTCCTTCTCCACAGAGCTCTTCTCCAGCAGGTCACCCCCAGCCTGTGCTGATACATGTGATTGTTCCTTCCCATGTGCAAGACTTTACACTTGCAGATGGGCCCAAATAATCCTTATAGAGGAAGTTTGGGCAATTTAGTAGATAACATATTGATAGAGGCAAAGTGAGTAGGCTCAGTTGTTACACACTGAAGCCCAGGCTAAGGAAACAGTCATTGCTCACCACTTTCCTTGAATAAACATTAGGATCCTCTCATGAGCTTGGAGGACCATATGGATGTAGCAATAGCAGTGAGCACTTGCCTAGTTTATCTTCAGAATTTAATTTCCAGCTTGATGATTCCCTTCAGAGCTGGAGATGTGTTGAAGTTCAGAAGGGGAAGGGTAAAGAGAGGTGAAAAAAGGAAAAAACACACCTAATCTTCAATCAGTTAATCCAAACCCAAATGTTTTTATTGAGTATTGTCAGGCTTCTTTATTGCTTGTCTTCTCCAGCTCGCAAGGCCAATGGTATCCTGGGCTCCATCAGCAGAGGGGTGGCAGCAGGGACAGGGAGGGGATTGTCCCTCTCTGCTCTGCCCTCCTGAGGGCCCCAGCTGGATCCTGTGTCCAGAGCTGGGGCCCAACACAAGAAAGATGTGGGACTGTTGGAGAGGGGTCAGAGGAGCCATGAAGATGATCAGGGGGCTGGAGCAGCTCTCCTATGGAGAGAGGCTGAGGGAGCTGGGGTGGTTCAGCCTGGAGAAGAGAAGGCTGTGGGGGGACCTCATTGCAGCCTGCCAGTGCCTGAAGGGAGCAGAGAAACAGGAGGGGAATCAGCTTGTTCAAGGGCAGAGACTGGCAGGACAAGGGGGATGGAGTGAAGCTGGAGGAGGGAAGGGTTAGATGAGATCTTAGGGGGAAGTTCATTGCAGAGAGAGTGGTGAGGGGCTGGAACAGGCTGCCCAGAGAGGTGGTGGATGCCCCGTGTCTGGGGGTGTTTCAAGGCCAGGTTGGATGGGGCCCTGGGCAACCTTGTGTAGCTCCAGGCCTGAGGTTGGTGTCCCTGCCTGTGGCAGGGGGGTTGGAGCTTTATGATCCTTGGGGTCCCTTCCAACCCAGACCAGTCTATGATTCTATGATTAGGGAAGAGCCTGGATCTGCTCATCGTGGCTTAAGCAAGGAAATTATGCTGGAGACAGTTTATCAAGAAGAATCTTTCTCAAGGAACTGACTGATCACAACTTGAGACTTGTTGTTTGGGTGACAGAGCCAGGGATGTCTATGGTTGTTCCTACAAGCAGGCTGGGCTCTTGCAACAGCAGTAAACACAGCAATTAACTATATCCAACTGCTGGCACCAACACAATACTAAATCTTCCTCTCTACAGCTCCTAAAATATTACACCCAGACCTCTCTGCACTTGTTTCAATTCATCACACAGTGTTTTGAGCAATGACCTATGGCAGGGTGCTTCATCATACAGTTCTGCTGCTTCTTGTGCTGTGGGATGCGTTAGGTAGAACTTCCAGGGCTGCTCTTGCAGTTATCACTGACCTTCAATCCACCAAGTGTCCTCTTCAGCCTCTTTGAGAGCCCTTCCTGAGAAGGACCTGGGGGTTCTGGGGGATGAGAAGCTTCCCATGAGCCAGCAGTGTGCTCCTGCAGCTGGGAAGGGGGATGGGATCCTGGGCTCCATCAGCAGAGGGGTGGCAGCAGGGACAGGGAGGGGATTGTCCCAAAGTGGTATTTTATTTACTGTGCACACTATAAGGCAATGTATCTCACAGGACTGCCTATGCAGGATGTCAGACACCTCTCTGCTCAAGCTGGGGTGGGACTCAAACACACAGGATGCCTCCCACTCTGCCTTCCTCATTGTCCTTGAAAGAGGCTTTTCTTGGTCTCTCTCAGGAGCCGGCCTGATGGTCTTTGAAAAGGCAACCTCCAAAGGTGATCACACAGGTATTCACCTCTCTGCTGCTGCTGCTCAGTATCTAGACTACAGAGAATCATAGAATGGCATGGGGTGGAAGGGACCCCAAGGGTCACAGAGCTCCAACCCCCCTGCCACAGGCAGAGACACCAACCTCAGGCCTGGAGCTACACAAGGTTGCCCAGGGCCCCATCCAACCTGGCCTTGAACACCCCCAGACACGGGGCACCCACCCCCTCTCTGGGCAGCCTGTTCCAGCCCCTCACCACTCTCTCTGCAAAGAACTTCCCCCTAAGATCTCATCTCACCCTTCCCTCCTCCAGCTTCACTCCATCCCCCTTGTCCTGCCAGTCTCTGCCCTTGAACAAGCTGATTCCCCTCCTGTTTCTCTGCTCCCTTCAGGGACTGGCAGGCTGCAATGAGGTCCCCCCACAGCCTTCTCTTCTCCAGGCTGAACCACCCCAGCTCCCTCAGCCTCTCTCCATAGGGGAGCTGCTCCAGCCCCCTGAGCATCCCCATGGCTCCTCTGACCCCTCTCCAACAGCCCCACACCTTTCTTGTGTTGGGCCCCCAGCTCTGGACACAGGATCCAGCTGGGGCCTCAGGAGGGCAGAGCAGAGAGGGACAATCCCCTCCCTGTCCCTGCTGCCACCCCTCTGCTGATGGAGCCCAGGATCCCATCACTCTTCCAAAATACTTTCTTTACATTTTCCTTTGTGCTTAATGAAGTAGAAGAGTGTGAGCTTGATTCCTTCTGAAGTGTTGCAGGACAAGAAGCAAACCCAGGATGAAAATCAGCTCCTTCTCTAGGCTGATGGGACAGCCACATTGCCAGGTCATACTGAGCTTCTCATACCCCAACACTCCCAAGCCCTTCTCCCCAGGGCTGCTCTCCATTCATTCTCCCCCCAGCCTGTAGCTGAGCTGGGATTGCCTCAGCCCACATGCAGGACTTTAGACTTGGCCTCCTTGCCCTCAGTGTGATTTGCATGAGACCTGCCCTTCAGCCTGTCAAGGTCCCTCTGACCCCCATCCCTTCCCACCACTCAGTTGGATGTCGTCATGGAACTTGCTGGGAACACAGTCAATAGTTGTGCAATGCCATTAAGGTGCACACCATTAAGGTGTTTTCAGAACCTACTCTAGCCAAACCTACTTGATTATGCCCCATAAAATCTCCATTTGGGAGGAAGCTGAGTGCTCTCATACAAAGGAACCACACTCCTGCTTCTTCTCAATAGCACCTTTGTACCCAATAACCCATTGGTTCATGCAGGTGGGTAGGCACAACTCAGGGTACACCCAGAACCCTGGACAACACATCTGGGACAGCTACATGTAGTCCCCATCCATACTGGGATGACTGGGAGTTACTCTGAGCAGTATGCTAGCTTCACATGACTCCCAGGCTGCAATTTGGCTCCTTCTGGTGTTGGAGATCAAGATTCAGACTCAAATTGTGCTCCTGCATCCCAGCATGGAAGCTCCTACCTGCCATAGACACAGCCTTAGCCCATTCAGGTTGTTCTGTGTAACTGTGCAGGGCAGAGTTTGCAGACCACTCATTATCTCTTTGCTCTCCTATCTGTAGTCAATAGAGGTTTAATCAAACTCAGATATTTTGATCTGGACAAGCTAGCAGGTTGGATGTTGGGATTAAGCCCTAAAGGGTTTTCTTTCTCATGAGAAAAAATACAATTACACTAATGGTCCAAAGCAGGGAGGGGTGGCTGACACACAGAACACTGTGCTGCCTCCAGAGACCTGGCCAGGCTGGAGAGCTGGGCAGGGAGAGACCAGATGAGATTCAACAAAAGCAAGTGGAGAGTCTGGCACCTGGGGAGGAACAACTGCATGTATCAGTACAGGCTGGGGGTGACCTGCTGGAGAAGAGCTCTGTGGAGAAGGACCTGGGGGTCCTGGTGGGTGACAGGGTGGCCATGAGCCAGCAGTGTGCCCTGGGGGCTGAGAGAGACAATGGGATCCTGGGGGGCATCAGGAGGAGTGTGGCCAGCAGGTCACAGGAGGGGATCCTGCCCCTCTGCTCTGCCCTGGTCAGTCCCCACCTGGAGTGTTGTGTCCAGTTCTGGGCTCCCTGGGATCAAAAGGACAGGGATCTCCTGGAGAGAGTCCAGAGAAGGGCTATGAAGATGATGAAGGGCCTGGAGCATCTATCCTGTGAGGAAAGGCTGAGTGAGCTGGGGGACATGGCCAGTCTCTTCTCAGTGTCTGTGGGGACAGGACAAGGGGTGATGGCCTCAAGTTGGAGCACAGGGAGTTCCACCCCAATGTGGGGAAGAACTTCTTCCCAGTGAGGGTGAGGGAGCCCTGGGACAGGCTGCCCAGGGGGTGTGGAGTCTCCTTCTCTGGAGAGATTCCAGCCCCATCTGGACATTGACCTGTGTGCCCTGTCCTAGGGACCCTGCTTTGGCAGGGGGTTGGACCTGATGATCTCTGGAGGTCCCTTCCCACCCCTGTGATTCTGGGATGCTGTGATACTGTCTTTTAGATTTCAAAGAAATCCAATGCTCATTTCCAGTTGTGGGTTTCTTTCCCTGAGAGGTATGTACTTTTACAAATCCCAAAGAATGTTCCCTTCCAGAAGTTTCTTCTCCATCGAGCAATCAGTGTCCTGGAATGCAGCTCTTGGAAATGCCACTTTCCTTTCTGGAGCAGTGTCACAGACAGAGAGATTGTGTTAAAAGGTTTTGGCTGATCCTCAAGGTACCTGAAGGTCTTGTGGTCTGAGGAAAAGTTTCCTCTGGTTTTACATAAGTCTTAATTCATGCATATGGTACTTTGAACAAGCTTGGTTTTTATATTTCTATATTTTGTACATTTTAGGTTTTTATTTTAAATCTCCTTATATTTAGACATCTAAATATATATGTATATATAGCATAGATGGCATATTTACTATTTACACTTTGAAGCCCATGATATTGTTCCTATTTTCTGGTTTTCCAAATGCAAATGCTTCTTGCTTAGTATTGTACTGGGCACTGGGGAGGCTGCAGCTGGATGCTGGGTCCAGTTCTGGGCTCCTCAGCATCAGAAGGACATTGAGGTGCTGGAGCGAGTGCAGAGAAGGGCAACCAGGCTGGGGAAGGGGCTGGAGGGCAAATCCTCTGAGGAGCAGCTGAGGGAGCTGGGGGTGTTGAGGCTGGAGAAGAGGAGGCTGAGGGGAGACCTTCTCCCCATCCACCTCCCCTGCCCTGCCAGGAGGGTGCAGAGAGGTGGGCGCTGGTCTCTTCAGCCAGGGGCCAGGAGCTGGGCCAAGGGGCAATGGGCTCAAGCTGCCCCAGGGCAGGGTCAGCTCAGCTGGGAGGGCAAAGTTCTTCCCTGGCAGAGTTGTGGGGCTGTGGCACAGGCTGCCCAGGGAGGGGGCTGAGTCCCCAGCCCTGGGGGTGTTGAACAGAGGGGAGATGAGGTGCTCAGGGATCTGGTTTAGCACAGCACAGGGACATTTGGACTCCATGATCTTAAAGGGCTTTTCCAACCTTGGGATGCTGTGATTCTGCCTGAGTTACTGACAGCAGAGGGGAAATGTTCTCCCCATTAAGGGCTACAGCTGGCTGCATTTGAAGAAAAAAACCTGTGTGGCCCTTTTGGGGCTCAAACTCTACATGCAGAAACCCAAGGACAGACAAAAATGTTTCTCCATACAAGGGCCAGAATAAGCTTTAAAAAACTGGTGCTGGAAACATACCTTAAATCCACCAGACAGTGAAAGTTGGAACATAACTTGTTTGCTTAACTCTCTGCTAGTACAATAAATGACTTGCATAAGGCAATTCGTTTTCCATTGTTCAAAGAGCAAGGATTATACAAACAGGCTATTGTGTGGAGCCCTTTCTGGTGCTTTAACTTTCTTGGATAGAGAATGACTTCATGAAAGACCACAACTCAATTCCTGCTTGTAATTTTATGGGAAACTACAAGGCTGCATTGTCAGAGGTGCAGATTGTTGCCTCCTTTCATTTCAGCTTCATGAAACTTGGAAAATGAGGCCACAAGATTATTATTATTATTATTTTGCTATTATTATTATTGTTTTAGCTTTCCTCTTGGTCACATTGGCAGGTTTGTGGTCAAGGAATGATTTTCCTCCAGAGCAGCCTACAGGTCCCAGTGAGAGGTTTTTTTGTCTGTTCCTGTTGCATAGAGCCATTGATTGGAGTAAACTGGGATTTTTAATCTAATGTCTGCAATTGTGGTGGGGAATACTGGTGGTCCCTTTGGTCTTTCTTTCCACAAGACTATGCTATGTTGCTGTCTTCACAACTTTTCTACTAGGAGCTGAAGATATCATCAAAATATCTTGATATCAGTACAGGCTGGGGGTGAGCTGTTGGAGAGGAGCTCAGTGGAGAAGGACCTGGGGGTCCTGGTGGGTGACAGGTTGGCCATGAGCCAGCAGTGTGCCCTGGGGGCTGAGAGAGACAATGGGATCCTGGGGGGGCATCAGGAGGAGTGTGGCCAGCAGGTCACAGGAGGGGATCCTCCCCCTCTGCTCTGGTCAGGCCCCACCTGGAGTGTTGTGTCCAGTGCTGGGCTCCCTGGGATCAAAAGGACAGGGATCTCCTGGGGAGAGTCCAGAGGAGAGACACAGAGATGATGAAAGGCCAGGAGCATCTCCCCTGTGAGGAAAGGCTGAGAGAGCTGGGGCTGTTCAGCCTGGAGAAGAGAAGCCTGAGGGGGGAACTGATCACTGGTTATCAATAGCTGAAGGGTGGGACACAGGGGGACATGGCCAGTCTCTTCTCAGTGTCTGTGGGGACAGGACAAGGGGCAATGGCCTCAAGTTGGAGCACAGGGAGTTCCACACCAATGTGGGGAAGAACTTCTTCCCAGTGAGGGTGAGGGAGCCCTGGGACAGGCTGCCCAGGGGGTGTGGAGTCTCCTTCTCTGGAGAGATTCCAGCCCCATCTGGACACCGACCTGTGTGCCCTGTCCTAAGGACCCTGCTTTGGCAGGGGGTTGGACCTGATGATCTCTGGAGGTCCCTTCCAACCCCTATGATTCTGTGATTCTCTGATATCATCAAAAACATGGAAAAGAAATGGAGTTTGTCAATCACTGTAGCAACCTGTGAATGATTCACCTTTATTCTTTCTCTCTACACACAGATACCCTCTGAGACGAGGCAGCTCCTTCACGTTTCTGACTCCAGGATCCCACTGGGACTTTACCCTGGTGAGTAAAACAGCTGGGTGGTACATATTGCAAAAGCATGCAAACAATAGCAGGGATACAGAGGTGAAGGTCCCTTTGCCTGCAGGAGAGAGAAAATAAACACATTCCCCTCTACCTGGCTAGACTCTTTCTGAGCCACGGAGGCTTCTGAGATCTAGCTGGAGGGTGCTGTTGTCACACAGAGATTAAGAGAAAGCAGAATATCCTGAATGCTGTGGTTTCTTTATGAAAACTGCTCCCATTTTGATGTGTTTCAGCAGTCCTGACAGCCAAGTTGGCAATGCAAGAAGCAAAATCATAGAATCATAGAATGGCAAGGGTTGGAAGGGACCCCAAGGGTCATAGAGCTCCAACCCCCCTGCCACAGGCAGGGACACCAACCTCAGGCCTGGAGCTACACAAGGTTGCCCAGGGCCCCATCCAACCTGGCCTTGAACACCCCCAGGGATGGGGCACCCACCCCCTCTCTGGGCAGCCTGTTCCAGCCCCTCACCACTGAGAAGAGGCCAGTCTCTTCTTAGTGTCCATGGAGACAGGACAAGGGGCGATGGCCTCAAGTTGGAGCACAGGGAGTTCCACACCAATGTGGGGAAGAACTTCTTCCCAGTGAGGGTGAGGGAGCCCTGGGACAGGCTGCCCAGGAGGAACCTCAAGTTGGAGCACAGACTGTGGGGGGACCTCATTGCAGCCTGCCAGTCCCTGAAGGGAGCAGAGAAACAGGAGGGGAATCAGCTTGTTCAAGGGCAGAGACTGGCAGGACAAGGGGGATGGAGTGAAGCTGGAGGAGGGAAGGGTGAGATGAGATCTTAGGGGGAAGTTCTTTGCAGAGAGAGTGGTGAGGGGCTGGAACAGGCTGCCCAGAAAGGGGGTGGGTGCCCCGTGTCTGGGGGTGTTCAAGGCCAGGTTGGATGGGGCCCTGGGCAACCTTGTGTAGCTCCAGGCCTGAGGTTGGTGTCCCTGCCTGTGGCAGGGGGGTTGGAGCTCTGTTACCCTTGGGGTCCCTTCCAACCCAGCCCAGGCTGGGATTCTCTGGTTTTGCATTGGTCTACATGTTTATCAGTTTAAAAGACCAGACGTTGAACTCAGTGAGATGAGGAAAACACCATCTCTGCAGCTGTAGAGGGAACTTCCACCACAAGTCCAGTCAATGTCAGCACATTTTAAGTTTGTGCTCTCCCAGTCCAGTGGCTTGACCTTCTGTCAGGAACAAATACGTAATTCCTCTTTTATTAGAATTTAATAATCTATTCAAAGAAAAGTTTCAGCTTTAATAGTGGTTTGTCACCGTTGTTAAGTGTATTGAAGAAGCATAAATACTTATTTTAATTATTTTTAAATGCTGATCAGCCTAGTTTTCCTAGTCCCTTTGAAAATCTGATGCTGTTGAGGTGTCCAGCTGCCCTGGAGGGTTCTCAGAAACCTGCTCCTTTGTTTACTAGTCCTTTCATATGATGTGTTTTTAGGCCCCAATGTTCTTCTTGCCTGTCCACACTGTGCTGACTCTACCGTTCAGATATTCAATAGACACATGTAATGGTGAGATGTCATAGAAGCACCCTCACTAATATCTTGTTCTTTGGTGCTCTGAGGGTTTTTCTCAGCTATTCAAACTAGCTACAGAAGTGGATTCAAGTACAAAGTTCCCCAATTATTTAAGTTTTTCTGGGGGTTTTTTCTTCTTCTTCTGTATTTGCAGATGCAAGATCATAAAATCATAGAATGACAAGGGTTGGAAGGGACCCCAGGGATCACAGAGCTCCAAACCCCCTGCCACAGGCAGGGACACCAACCTCAGGCCTGGAGCTACACAAGGTTGCCCAGGGCCCCATCCAACCTGGCCTTGAACACCTCCAGACACGGGGCACCCACCCCCTCTCTGGGCAGCCTGTTCCAGCCCCTCACCACTCTCTCTGCAAAGAACTTCCCCCTAAGATCCAATCTAAACCTTCCCTCCTTTAGCTTTAAACCATTCCCCCCTTGTCCTGCCAGTCTCTGCCCTTGAACAAGCTGATTCCCCTCCTGTTTCTCTGCTCCCTCCAGGGACTGGCAGGCTGCAATGAGGTCCCCCCACAGCCTTCTCTTCTCCAGGCTGAACCAGCCCAGCCCCCTCAGCCTCTCTCCATAGGGGAGCTGCTCCAGCCCCCTGAGCATCTTCATGGCTCCTCTGACCCCTCTCCAACAGCCCCACATCTTTCTTGTGTTGGGCCCCAGCTCTGGACACAGGATCCAGCTGGGGCCTCAGGAGGGCAGAGCAGAGAGGGACAATCCCCTCCCTGTCCCTGCTGCCACCCCTCTGCTGATGGAGCCCAGGATCCCATCCCCCTTCCCAGCTGCCAGAGCACACTGCTGGCTCATGTGAAGCTTCTCATCCCCCAGAACCCCCAGGTCCTTCTCAGCAGGGCTGCTCCCCAGGAGCTCATCTCCCAGCCTGTATCTATGGCTGGGATTCTTCCAGCCCAGATCCTGACTGTCATGTGAACAAGTCCCTATACTCAGAGACTTGCTAACTAGGGAGGAAAAACCTCTCACACTAGCCATGCTGCCATACTACATTTGCAGTGTTGACACTGAATTCCTGTCCCAGCACACTCCATACTTTTTGAACAGACCCTTGGCAGGCTGGGGAACACATGCAAACTCAGACATTTCACTTTCTTTAAGTTCAGTAAAACATTCAGGGTTGGTTTATTTATCAACCCTTGCAATAAAAGACTGCTAGAACCACACCTTTCTGGTCTACAGATTATTTTTCCCATAAGTAAGTCAAGGATATTAGCATCTATTTAAGAGAAGAAAACTTGTAAGAAAGACCAAGGCACCACGCCTTTTCAGTCTGAATATTATTCCTTCCTTATGGAGTCAAGTACATTAACATCTTTAACATACAGCTCCAGACCAAAGCCCAGACACGAAAGGAAGGCCAAAGTTTTGTTTTTAAACTGGCTAGACTTATGCAAGAAGTATTACATTGGCTGGACCCCATTTCCTTTGCCCAATATAGTTTCATAGAAAAACGTAGACGTTTCTCTACCAGAGCCAGCTGGATCGTTCTTGTGTGGTGCCAGAAAAGAAAGGGATTCCAAGAAAACAGCCTCAAATCATAGAATCATAGAATGGCAAGGATTGGAAAGGGACCCCAAAGATCACAGAGCTCCAACCCCCCTGCCACAGGCAGGGACACCAACCTCAGGCCTGGAGCTACACAAGGTTGCCCAGGGCCCCATCCAACCTGGCCTTGAACACCCCCAGGGATGGGGCACCCACCCCCTCTCTGGGCAGCCTGTTCCAGCCCCTCACCACTCTCTCTGTAAAAAACTTCCCCCTAATATCCAATCTAAACCTTCCCTCCTTTAGTTTTAATCCATCCCCCATGTCCTGCCAGTCTCTGCCCTTGAACAAGCTGATTCCCCTCCTGTTTCTCTGCTCTCTTCAGGGACTGGCAGGCTGCAGTGAGGTCCCCCCACAGCCTTCTCTTCTCCAGGCTGAACCAGCCCAGCTCCCTCAGCCTCTCTCCATAGGGGAGCTGCTCCAGCCCCCTGAGCATCTTCATGGCTCCTCTGACCCCTCTCCAACAGCCCCACATCTTTCTTGTGTTGGGCCCCAGCTCTGGACACAGGACTCCAGCTGGGGCCTCAGAGAGGGACAATCCCCCTCCCTGTCCCTGCTGGCCACCAAATCTGGGCATTTAAAGCCACATGAGAGAAAAGCAACTGGTATGGTACTCTTTTCTCTCAGGATCCATGATCTGATCAGTTAACCTTCTCATGAAACTCAAGTCATGTGGAAAAAGTTACTTCTAAGAAAGTTATTAAAGTGTAAAAAGAGTGAGACAGGATTTAGGCTCTCAGAGAGGCACTGAGAAGGAGAAGCATTAAAAAAATGCTGATCAGGAGGAGGAATCTAAATATTTTGTGACATTATTTTTGGAAAGCCCTAAACAATGCCATGAGCATGAATGTTAATTACATTTCAAGGATTCCAATTAAAGCTCTGGGAAGGCTTTTTAAGAATGTATCGGTTTTCAATTTGAAACCCATTCCAGTCATCTAATTTTCCTTTCTCCTACCAAGGGCTTTTTGCCTAAACCCAGGATATTTTGTTCTTTAAGGCTCAGTCTGGTTTTTTTGCTGCTTATTGTCCACCTGAAGTCATAAAGCAGCAAAACAAGGCTTCAGGTGAGGAATGTGCAGCGGGTCCGTTAAGTCAACAAAGATCAAGTGCCTGTTTCTCAGGAATGAATCCTCCTTAATGAAAAGGAAGAAAGGAAAACAACCCATGAGTAACCTTGCTTCCAGTCAGAAGCCATCCAGAAAATGTTTTAACCCAAACTGCATCACTCTTTTCCTAGAATTATGCAGAACATGTGCTAGTCCTTCTCTTTAACCCCACCCCACCTCCAGCCCAGAGATGTTTTATAGACTTGTGGCCAAACAACTGCACACACTCCAGCATGAAGAGATGCTCCTTGTGACTGGCCTGGGAGTACTTAGTGTTCACAGGGAAAAAAACCCAACAAACACTTATGTGACAATCTTACTCCAGCACATGAGACACAACATCAAGAATCACACAATCCCAAGGTCGGAAAAGACCTTCAAGATCATCAAGTCCAACCATCCCTGTCCTGTGCTAAACCAGATCCCTGAGCACCTCATCTCCCCTCTGTTCAACACCCCCAGGGCTGGGGACTCAGCCCCCTCCCTGGGCAGCCTGTGCCACAGCCCCACAACTCTGCCAGGGAAGAACTTTGCCCTCCCAGCTGAGCTGACCCTGCCCTGGGGCAGCTTGAGCCCATTGCCCCTTGGCCCAGCTCCTGGCCCCTGGCTGAAGAGACCAGCGCCCACCTCTCTGCACCCTCCTGGCAGGGCAGGGGAGGTGGATGGGGAGAAGGTCTCCCCTCAGCCTCCTCTTCTCCAGGCTCAACACCCCCAGCTCCCTCAGCTGCTCCTCAGAGGATTTGCCCCCCAGCCCCTTCCCCAGCCTGGTTGCCCTTCTCTGGACTCACTCCAGCACCTCAATGTCCTTCTGATGCTGAGGAGCCCAGAACTGGACCCAGCACTCCAGCTGCAGCCTCCCCAGTGCCCAGTCCAGGGGCACAATCCCCTCCCCAGACCTACTGGCCACGCTGGCTCTGACACAAGCCAGGATGCCCTTGGCCTTCCTGGCCCCCTGGGCACACTGCTGGCTCATGATCAGGCTGAGGTCACCCAACACCCCCAACCTCTATTGCAGTTAGTTTGGAGTGTAAAGAGAGAAAGGGTCCCTGGTCTGCCCTAGAGAAATCAGAGCCTTCTTTCTAAAGCAAATAGAGTGTCCAGCTCTCTCTGTTCCATCTCTTACAGAAGAGGAAGCGCCGAGAGAAGGATGATGATGTAGTCAGCCTCTGCAGCCTTGACTTTAAGGTAATCAAAACATGTTCCTCTCCAACATTGTGCAATCATCTCCTTTGTTGACTGCAGTGGTTTCTACTGGGGAATGCTATGCTTTCTGTGTTTGCATTTCACCATCCACAGTTTAGAGACGTGGACAGCTGTGTTTGCTCTTCCATACACCTCTGGGGTGGGCTGAGTCCTGCTAGTGATATCCATAACACTGTTTTGTCATCTCCTGGTTTAATCATTTCAACCTTCAATCTACCACAGTTCTAATGTTGTGTGAAATCAATGTGTGTAACCCATATTTAGCCAGAACATCAGCATTTTCAAGTGCCAGGAAGCAAAACTGTGCAAAACCTCTTCCAATGTTGCTTTTGTTTGACTTTAGTTAGTGCACTTCATTCTACTGCAAACAAACTGGGCTGGCTGGGTGGTAAATGGTTCTTAAAGCTACAGATTAAATTCATTTACAAAAATGAGGGTGGAGAGGTGCAGAGTAACATCTTTCCCCAAGGACTATCCAAGCTTGTTTTTCCCAAAGAGAAACTGCTTTCCCACTATCCATCTACCCTAAAGATCTCTCACTGTCAGACCCTTCTCTGAAGGGTGAGAAATAGGGGCTTTTCCTGGAAGATAGCTCTTGAGCTGAGAGTTAACTAAGTGGGGTTTACAGTTTATTAGGCTGGGATTAAAAGTAATTTGCTAGAGGGGAATTTCCTGTCTGACCTAATGACCGGTGAGTCCTCTGCTGTTGTCACTTACTTTACATTTGTGCATTATTTATTAGCCTCACTTACCCTGGCTACTCCTGAATGCTTTCCATCACCTGATTGTCCTGTCCAACAGGTTAACTCTGGTTGTTGACCTCTCCCGGACTAGATCTCCTGTTTCAGATAAGATCATCCCTGTCATTTCTCAGCAAGGGAGGGAAAAGCCAAAAAAGATTATCTGCAGAGAGCTGTGACACAGCAGCACCGGTGATGACTCCAAACTGACTGTGGTGGGAGCTGGTTTTGTTTCTAAGGTCTTTCTGGTTTTCTGATGCAGATGAGAGTGTCATGGCAAGGAAATCTGCCCTCAGGGAAGAGGATTTTCTTTTTCTTTCCTTTTCTTTTTTTTTTTCCTTTTTAATTGCACTACCTTTTTATGCATGTGATAAAATTGCAACCATCAGGGTTTTCTCCCACAAAGCAATCCCTTCAAGGTGAAACTAAAATATCACCAGTAATTTGCCTACTGGCCTTTTAAGAGTTTTAACAGAAATCTTCCAAGGAAAAAGGGAAATCCCTAAGCTAATTCAGTCAAAGTTCAGACTATGGCTTTTGTTTCATATATTTTTTTTTAACTTTGTTCTTTTGAAAGCATCAGGCTCTCCCAGACATTTGAGAATTTGAGGCACACCCACCAATTATACTCCAGTATTCCTGTTAAAATGCATTAATGGGCCTGATTGGATTGGAATTTTCAGGCTTTTTCTGCTATTAACTCTCAAGGTTGAAGTTTCAGAAACACCAAAGTCAAGGATTTATTTGTATTCTGATTTTCAAAACACATCACAAGGACTTGTGGGTCTCATTGTGCTGTAGTACAGATTATACTTTGCCCTGTGTAGATTTAATGAGAGTAGCCTAAAAATTGACTCCATCAGACATGGATGTATCTTTCATTAATGAAATCAGGTCACAAGAGAAGATCAAAATAATTGAAGAAAATGATGTGTAGGTCACACCACATATTATTTATCCACATATTACAGATGGGAACTGATATTTTTTTCCTCAGATTTAGTCTCTATAAGATGTCTAACTCCACAGCTTAACTTATTTCAGCTCCAGGAAATAGATCTCAGCTGATTAGCTGTTGTTTTGCCACCATACTGGTATGGTGCTCACTGTTGGGTCCAGTCCTGTTCAATATCTTCATTGACACCTTGCTGAGGGAACAGCATCCACCCTCAGCAAGTACCTGATGATCCAGAGCTGGGAGGGGTGGGGGACACACAGGACACTGTGCTGCCATCCAGAGACCTGGCCAGGCTGGAGAGCTGGGCAGGGAGAAACCAGATGAGATTCAACTAAAGCAAGTGGAGAGTCTGGCACCTGGGGAGGAACAACCACATGGATCTGTACAGGCTGGGGGTGACCTGCTGGAGAAGAGCTCAGTGGAGAAGGACCTGGGGGTGCTGGTGGGTGACAGGTTGGCCATGAGCCAGCAGTGTGCCCTGGGGGCTGAGAGAGACAATGGGATCCTGGGGGGCATCAGGAGGAGTGTGGCCATCAGGTCCCAGGAGGGGATCCTCCCCCTCTGCTCTGCCCTGGTCAGGCCCCACCTGGAGTGTTGTGTCCAGTTCTGGGCTCCCTGGTGTAAAAAGGACAGAGGACACTATCTGTGTAATGTGAGCTAGGGACCCTGCTTTGGCAGGGGGGTTGGACCCGACGAACTCTTGAGGACCTGGAGAGAGTCCAGAGCAGGACTACCAAAGTGATGAAGGGCCTGGAACATCTCCCCTGTGAGGAAAGGCTGAGAGAGCTGGGGCTGTTCAGCCTGGAGAAAAGAAGATTAAGGGGAGACCTAATTGGTGTTTACAATTATCATAAGCAGGGGATGCAGGGGGACATGGCCAGCCCCTTTTCAGTGTCTGTGGGGACAGGACAAGGGGCGATGGCCTCAAGTTGGAGCACAGGGAGTTCCACACCAATGTGGGGAAGAACTTCTTCCCAGTGAGGGTGAGGGAGCCCTGGGACAGGCTGCCCAGGGAGTGTGGAGTCTCCTTCTCTGGAGAGATTCCAGTCCCATCTGGACACCTATCTGTGCAGGATGAGCTGGGGAGCTGCTTTGGCAGGGGGATTGGACCCCATGAGCTCTGGAGGTCCCTTCCAACCCCGACAACTCTGGGATTCTGAGATAACAGAAGGCTTTTGCCAGCATACCCCACTCACACTCCTACTAGACATAACCACGCTGACACAACTGTCATGTAAAAGGTGATCCCTTTGGAGCAGGAAGCTGCACCCTAGCACCCCAGGCTTGGCACCCTACCCAATGTATGCTTTTAAAATAAAGGTAAAGGGAAGGAATTATTTAATTTGGATGCTCAGCAGGCATTTAGTGACGTCTAAACCTCACGTGCTACAGATGGTCATTCCACATACCAGGAAGATGGAATGTAAAATGGCACAGGAGACCACAGCAGCCCAGATGGACTGCAGTGACCCAGCTGCCCTGGTTGATTTTGCTTGTTAACCTTCCCCTTGCTGCTCAGAGTCTTACTCAAAACTGAACAGGATCTGTTAGGTCTGATAAGCCTTTTAGTTGTGTGTGCAGCCTTAAACTTCCCAAATATTACCAAAATATGACTGGGAAGTTGCAACCTGAGACTGTAGTTGCAGCATCCGCTTCCTTCAGCGCTGAGGCACACCTTCTCTGGTGCCAAAACACCCTCCTTGTGTGAGAAGCAAGGTGTTATCTCCTCAGATCATGTCCAGAGCCATACTGCCACGTGAGTTCCTGATAACTGCCTGGATAAGACAGAAGGGAGAGTGAATTGCAGTGTAGGAACAGAAACAAGAAACTGAGGACAGAAGCACAGAATCCCAAAATCGTTGGGGTTGGAAGGGGCCTCTAGAGATCATCAGGTCCAACCCCCTGCCAAAGCAGGGTCCCTAGGACAGGTCACACAGGTCGGCATCCAGATGGGGCTGGAATATCTCCAGAGAAGGAGACTCCACCACCTCCCTGGGCAGCCTGTCCCAGGGCTCCCTCACCCTCACTGGGAAGAAGTTCTTCCTCACATTGGTGTGGAACTCCCTGTGCTCCAACTTGAGGCCATCACCCCTTGTCCTGTCCCCACAGACACTGAAAAGGGGCTGGCCAATTCCCCCTGCACCCCAGACCTAAGATATTGATAAACATTGATTAGGTCCCCCCTCAGTCTTCTCTTCTCCAGGCTGAACAGCCCCAGCTCACTCAGCCTTTCCTCACAGGGGAGATGCTCCTGGCCTTTAATCATCTCTGTGTCTCTCCTCTGGACTGTCTCCAAGAGATCCCTGTCCTTTTTATCCCAGGGAGCCCAGAACTGGACACAACACTCCAGGTGGGGACTGACCAGGGCAGAGCAGAGGGGGAGGATCCCCTCCTTTGACCTGCTGGCCACACTCCTCCTGATGCCCCCCAGGATCCCATTGTCTCTCTCAGCCCCCAGGGCACACTGCTGGCTCATGGCCACCCTGTCACCCACCAGGACCCCCAGGTCCTTCTCCACAGAGCTCTTCTCCAGCAGGTCCCCCCCAGCCTCTACTGATACATGCAGTTATTTCTTCCCAGGTGCCAGACTCTCCACTTGCTTTTGTGACAGCAATTTCTCCCAGCAGATCTTTATGCCTTCAAACCCAGAGTTAGTTTTGCATTTCAGGTAGGTTTATGAGCACCTTTTTGCTAAGCAATCACATCTGAAACAGTTCCACAGTTATGTAAGCTGTTGAATGATTCATGGGAGGAAGCAGGACTTTGTTTTCTGAAGGTGTGTGTAGCTTGATGTTTGTTAGCAACTAGATAAATACTTCTCAGTATACGACAGGGAGTAGACAAATACAACGGTGTATTTTACCAGAGGCAAAATCAAGCCAGGCTGAGTAATGTGGAAGAATCACCTCTTGTCTGGATGGTGTTTTCTGGCAGTTATGAGGTGTCCTTGTAAGGCTTTGGGAAGAGGGATTTCAGAGAGGAAGTGAAGTCTTAGTGAGGACCCTTTTGATGACCCACCATGCTGTGTCCTCTCAAAGCCTCACTCGCCTTTTTTGGGGCTAACTCTGGCAATATTACTCAGCTTGGAGAGGAGTTCAGCCCAAACAAGCCCTAGAGTTATCCTGGTGTTGGCAGCAGAAAGAGACTGACGAGAACACTGACAACAACAATCTCTCCAGGGAAGGCTGATAAACTCTTTTATTTATTTATTTGACTTTAAAGAAATGACTTGGGGAAAAAAAAGAAGAGGAGAAGGGGGAGAGAGAAGCCTTTATTTCTGTATTTTTCTAGCCCAAATCTGGCCAGGGAAACCAAGAAAAGCTTCTATAGGTATGTCAGGGAGAAAAAGGAAGACTAGGGAAAATGTGGGCCCTCTCTGGAAGAAAACAGGAGACCTGGTTACCTGAGATATGGAGAAGGTTGAAGTTCTCAACCACTTTTGTGCCTCAGTCTTCACTAGCAAGGGCTCTAACCACACCACCACCCAGGCCTCAGAAGGCAAAGGCAGGGAGTGAAGAACTGCCCACCACAGATCAGGTTTGAGACCATCTAAGGAACCTGAAGGTGCACAAGTGTGTGGAACCTGATGAGATGCATCCACAGGTCCTGGGAGAACTGGTGGGTGAAGCTGTGTAGCCACTCTCCATCATATTTGAGAAATCATGGCAGGCCAGTGAAGTTCCCACTGACTGGAAAAGGGGTGATGTAACCCCCTGTTTTAAAACAGGAAAAAAGGAAGACCCAGGGGAACTACAGGCCAGGCAGTCTCACCTCTGTGCCTGGAAAGATCATGGAGCAGATCCTCCTGGAACCTGCACTCAGGCACATGGACCCTACAGAGGTGATTGGTGACAGCCAATGGCTTCTCTAAGGGCAAATCATGCCTGGCAAATTTGGTGGCCTTCAATTGGGCTGGAAGAATCCCAGCCATAGATACAGACTGGGAGAAGAGCTCCTGGGGAGCAGCCCTGCTGAGAAGGACCTGGGGGTTCTGGGGGATGAGAAGCTTCCCATGAGCCAGCAGTGTGCTCTTGGAGCTGGGAAGAGTGATGGGATCCTGGGCTCCATCAGCAGAGGGGTGGCAGCAGGGACAGGGAGGGGATTGTCCCTCTCTGCTCTGCCCTCCTGAGGCCCCAGCTGGATCCTGTGTCCAGAGCTGGGGCCCAACACAAGAAAGATGTGGGGCTGTTGGAGAGGGGTCAGAGGAGCCATGGAGATGCTCAGGGGGCTGGAGCAGCTCCCCTCTGGAGAGAGGCTGAGGGAGCTGGGCTGGTTCAGCCTGGAGAAGAGAAGGCTGTGGGGGGACCTCATTGCAGCCTGCCAGTCCCTGAAGGGAGCAGAGAAACAGGAGGGGAATCAGCTTGTTCAAGGGCAGAGACTGGCAGGACAAGGGGGATGGAGTGAAGCTGGAGGAGGGAAGGGTGAGATGAGATCTTAGGGGGAAGTTTTTGCAGAGAGAGTGGTGAGGGGCTGGAACAGGCTGCCCAGAGAGGGGGTGGGTGCCCCATCCCTGGGGGTGTTCAAGGCCAGGTTGGATGAGGCCCTGGGCAACCTTGTGTAGCTCCAGGCCTGAGGTTGGTGTCCCTGCCTGTGGCAGGGGGGTTGGAGCTCTGTGATCCTTGGGGTCCCTTCCAACCCATGCCATTCTATGATTCTATGACAGGGTTCCAGTGTTTGGGAATAAGGGAAAAGCAACTTATGTCATCTACCTGGACTTGTGCAAAGCATCTGACTCTGTCCTGCACAGCATCCTTGTCTCTAAGACATGGATGTGATGGATCAACCACTCTGTAGAAAAGGGATTGGTTGGGTGGTCACACTCAGAGAGTTGTGGTCAACAGCTCAATGTCCAAGACCAGTGACAAGTGGCATTCCTCAGGGATCAGTACTGGGACTGGCACTGTTTAACATCCCTGTTGGAAATATGGATAGTGGGAGCGAGTGCACCCTCAGCAAGTCTGCTGATGACACCAAGCTGTGTGGTGCAGTCAACATGCTGGAGGGAAGGGTTGCTGTGCAGAGGGACCTTGACAGGCTGGGGAGGTGGGACCATACAAACTGCATGAAGTTCAACAGGTAAGGTCCTGCCTATGGGTCAGGACAATCCCGAGATGGAGAGGGACTGGTTACAGTGGCAGGGAGGGACAGGACAAATAGAAGAGAGGAGATTGAGATCAGACATTAGGAAGAAATTCTTCACTGTGCAGGCAGTGAGGCCCTGGCACAGGGTGCCCAGAGAAGCTGGGGCAGCCCCAACATCCCTGGCAGGGTTCAAGGCCAGGTTGGATGGGGCTTTGGGCGCCCTGGACTAATGGGGGGTGTCCCTGCCTATGGCAGGCAGTTGGAATTAGATGTGCTTTGAGGTCCCTTCCAATCCAAACCAGTCCATGATTTGAAGCCATTAATGAATGTCTTTCCACAGTCAGATTCCCCACAAGCAGCTTAGCTTCCAGCAGAGATAACACAGCCTGAAAATCATCTCTAAATAATGCAAGAAACTGCAGCAGTAACTCCTTCCTTCAGCATATACATCCACCAACTTTAAAGAAGGAACAAAACCCAGTCCTTCCCCTCTTCCCTTCCCCCTCCCAAAGATCCAACCACTCTAGTGGACTTTTATGGGAATTTTACTGCCGTGCCTGATTCATGCAAGAACGTGCCTGTGCATAAGTTACAAATTTGTCTTTGGAAATAAGACTTTGATCAAAATGAACATCTCTGGCACTGGCTCCACCATGCAGCTCTGAAAAACAACATTTGGCACGTGAGCAGGTCGGGAGCTGAAGTCAACTGTAGCTTCTCGCTCCATTACTCTTGTTCAAGCAGATGTTGTGTTTAATAATCTCAGGAGATCGAGTGGTCTGTGTGTTCTGGTGTCACATCCATATTCATAAGATGGAAATTGCTTTTCTGGCCTCAGCACACAAATGTTCACTTCAGGGATGGGGGATGTAACTCGTTTTCTGCAGGATGTCATAGGTTGTGTCGCAGTAAAAATGCAACACTCTGGGTTGAGGGGGGGAGTGGGGGGGTGGAGAGGGGGGGTGTTGTGTTTGTAACTGTATAATGGAGTTGAGTGGCAGCTAATTATAGTGTCCTCCCACCATCTAAAATAAATGCTGGATTCCAGACCGGCTCGTAAACTTTTCAGATGACCCAATAGTCTCTTGATGGGTCATAGCCTACTTTTGCTCATTTTCCAGAATACTGGTCTGAATTTGGCTCTGAATATAAATATCTAGGAGTGGAATGTTAAACACAGCTCACAGCCAGTAAACAACTTTGTGTATGGCAGAGGAGTTCTGACTGCCCTGGGTCCATGAACATGTAGGGGAGAAGAAGATTGCTTATGGAGACCTTACTTATTCCAGTCCTTGAGTGTTCTGCGTGTTACACTATATATACACCACATTAAAAATAGCCATAAAGTGAGTTTTTAGGTGGATTTCAGTTCCTAGTAAATAGGATTTCCAACTCTCCACACTACAACAGTGAAAAGGAGTGTGCTGTGGATGCACTGGATGCTTTCGTTTTCCCCGAGACTTCAAGCCGCCAAAGGGATTAAAATGTCGCAGGTTCTTTGCTTTGAAGAAATTGAATCCAGATGTCAGGCACGTTAGAGGCTTCCAGGACCTGGGAAAACTGGGAAAACTGCCCACTGAGGAATAGCCCCCAGCCTCCAGGCTCTGTTAACACACCGGCTCAAGTCTTCTCCTCTCCAGCCAGTGGCAGAACCGAGATCTTTTGTTGTTGTCTCTTGCAGACAGCAGCAAACATCCTTCTTGCAGGGTCTGATAGGAAATAAAGCAACCTTGAAGTGACCTGACTGATGGTAGAGGCTGCATAACCCACCCAGACATGAGCTATGGATGCTGTAACAATTCTCCACTGAAGGGGGGCTGAACATCACAATCCAGGCCTGCTAAGCTTGCACACAGACTGTGCCTGCCATTCTCACATATTATGTGCATGAGTACTGCCAAGAGAAGAGACAGGATCAGGTTGTGTGTGCTGGCCACCCTGGACACAGGTGCAGGAGGACATATTCAGCTGTTGGGGGGAGCATTCCTGCATGCCACGCTTGGCAACCCCTGGCACTAGCCAGATGCCGTGTGTCGCTTAAACAACTGAGTATTTTTAACCATGAAAACTTACATCAGTCTGGAATTGTACCCTGGAATTTGGATGCATGTTTTCTTAGGAATTCATCATTTGTTAATCTAAAATTTATTTGATGATGCTTTAGGGCTGAAATAACAAAATGGCATGTCAATACCCCAGAGAGTATTTTTATGTAGTAGCAGCCCTACCCAGAATATCTTGCAGGAGCAAGGAATGTCACAGGTATGAGGCTGCCTGGGATTTGAGGCAAACAACTCTGTGTATCAGCAAGTCCTCCCTGCAAGTCCCCCCTTCTCCATGGAAATGAAAGCACAGCAAGGGCTGGTTGTCAACTCTGACACTTGAACTCCTCCAAGCTCCCTAATTCAATAGTAGGATAGGAATCACCACGGTATTTTGCTCCTAGAAGTGAAAATCCCCATTTGAGTGTAGGGGAGGAATGCTATTAATACCCACTGCCAGGAGAGCAGGAAGAACTGGTCTGTGATCCAGCACACAGCACAGCAACCAGCCAGGCTGCATTCTCACCCCGGCTGATCCCTGCCCTGCGGCCCAGAGGGGCTGGGGAGCTTGGTGCCAGGGCAGAGGGGTAAGGGGCCACTGGGAAGACAGAGGGAGGTGGTGTTAGATAGAAGAATATGTCTCAAGTTAGAGGGAAACTGGGATTATGGCACAGGGTGTATAGAGTCCTTAAAGTGGCTTCATTACTTCTGCTGCACAAGGAGCAATTCTCCTTTCTTCTTGCATTTGTTTTGGCTTTCATCAGAGTGTTCCCAGGTACCTCAGCTTTGTTTGGGATGGTTTGCCCTTTGGAGTGGCATTTGCACTACAGCTTTATTAACTTAAAGGTCATATTCATGCTGTCTCTCACCTGTGTTTAAGTAGCACAGAGGCAGGTAAGTAACATGTAGGTATCGCAGCACACCCTGAGCTGCACTAAGGCCATGCTGATGACATTGCTGCAAGAGAGGATGCCATGGAATTATTACTATACCTGTGCAAGATCACCTTCCACCCTTGCTGCCTTCAGGCTTCTCTAGATTCATTGCTTTCCCTGCATTGCATGTTGGTCAGTAAGTGCCCATTGCACAGTGTGTGTCTCCACCGCTCAGGGCAGATTTTGGCCTTGAAACAGCGCTTGATGCTCTATGCAGACAGACTGGGTGTGCAGAAACCACCCATCCCAGCTGCTGCAGGGGCTGCTGGGACCCGCTTGTCTGTGGAGGGTGTTGCTTTAAGGCCTTACCCACCCCTTCTTTGAACAGTTGCTCAGGGCAGTGACCCTCTGCATGCACCACGCCAGGAGGTAGACAGTCCTGTTGCATCACCACACCAGGAGGTAGACAGTCCTGTTGCATCAGGCCAGAGCTTTACGTTTCTACAACGTGACATCATCACGCTGCATCACCTGGGGTTTGCATCACCACGAATTAGCTGAATTAGTTAACCTCACAAGGTGTCACACAGAAAGTCAGGGATCTCCTTGCTGGTGAATCATGTGCTTCCCTAGTGCAGAGCAGCAGGTCCCTTCCCCGAGGGCTCGTGAAAAAGGACTATATCACGCTTACATCACAGCAAACACTTCATATGGCATGGAGTGCTTCAAGGCTCAGGACATCACATTCTGATCCTAACAAGAAACGTTTAAGTGCTGCCTTTGTGTGCGTGACTGCTTCTTCACACCTTGCCTCTCAGCTCCTGGTTGTTCATCCCCTATTTATAGTTGACTGTGTACAGCCTGTCTCCATCTCAGCAAAAAGAGATGTGCTGTCAGGGTCGAGTAGCGTTCTTAAAGCTTTAAACCAAGTTTAACAATCTTTTGATCTTAGATTATGGGAGAAATGAGCATGTTTGATATTTCCCCCCCTCCAAAAAAATTACCAAACTCAATGGAGGGTTTTCTTGTTCTTCCCTGGAGTCATCATCCCTTTGGTCTTTTGCTGTCTAAAAAATGATTGATTTCACTAATCCCAAAAAGGATGACCTGTATGTGAAAGAGTCGCAGTCTGTCCTTTCCACAAGCGTATGGAAACTCACTGTATCCCAAGCTTCTGAGAATCCCACAGTGGAGGATCCTAAATATCCTGGTCTCACATTAGTAGAGGTTAAACAGGCGCAGATTTGCTGAGAGCAGCTCTCCACAGGAGAGAGGAGAAAACAAAGCTTTAACACCCACCCCCCAAAACCAAAACCACAACAGGGGAGGAGACAAGCAGGACTTTTCCTCCTGCCATTGCAAAGCCTGAGCTCAGCAGGGACCAGCTCAGTAGGGACCCTGCAGCATCCCTGGCTACCCCAAATCTCTCTCCCCTGAGGAAAAAGGTTGGTTAGCACAGGTAGGCAGCCACGCAGCTGCCCTCCTCCTATTGCCAAATAAACTCGGTTTATTTTTACCAGCACAAGAGACCTTTTATTTTGGAGATTTGTACCTGTGCCAGGAATAATATGACTTGAACAAACAACTAAAAAAAAAAACACAAACCCTTTGCATCTACAGCCAGGCCTGCTGGGACAGGCTCCCCAGGCAGCACAGGGGGGAGAGGCTCAGCCCAGCCCCTGGCTAACAGAGCCGCGCCAGCTCAACCTTTAAAGTTGAGAGCAGACTTTAAAAAAAAAAAAAAGACTTGTCTAGACCTGTGTTTTTCATTTTGACTTTTTTTAATATTTTTTTTTTCAAGCAGAGGAGGGTTGGGGCCGGTAAAAGGAAAAACAAACCAACTGGAAGCCGTTTCAGAGCTGCCGTCGAGGAGTGCATCCCGGCGCCATGCTTGTGAGAGGGCTGTAGGCAGCGGTGGGTTCCAGCACTGAGAATCATAGAATCCCAGACTGGTCTGGGTTGGAAGGGACGCCAAGGATCATAAAGCTCCAACCCCCCTGCCACAGGCAGGGCCACCAACCTCAGGCCTGGAGCTACACAAGGTTGCCCAGGGCCCCATCCAACCTGGCCTTGAACACTTCCAGGGATGGGGCATCCACCATCTCTCTGGGCAGCCTGTTCCAGCCCCTCACCACTCTCTCTGTAAAAAACTTCCCCCTAATATTCAATCTAAACCTTCCCTCCTTCAGCTTTAAACCATTCCCCCTTGTCCTGCCAGTCTCTGCCCTTGAACAAGCTGATTCCCCTCCTGTTTCTCTGCTCCCTTCAGGGACTGGCAGGCTGCAATGAGGTCCCCCCACAGCCTTCTCTTCTCCAGGCTGAACCAGCCCAGCTCCCTCAGCCTCTCTCCACAGGGGAGCTGCTCCAGCCCCCTGAGCATCTTCATGGCTCCTCTGACCCCTCTCCAACAGTTCTACATCCTTCTTGTATTGGGGGCCCCAGCTCTGGACACAGGATCCAGCTGGGGCCTCAGGAGGGCAGAGCAGAGAGGGACAATCCCCTCCCTGTCCCTGCTGCCACCCCTCTGCTGATGGAGCCCAGGATCCCATCCCCCTTCCCAGCTGCGAGAGCACACTGCTGGCTCATGGGAAGCTTCTCATCCCCCAGAACCCCCAGGTCCTTCTCAGCAGGTGCCAGCAAAGAACAGAGGGGGAATTAAAAACAACCCCCAAACCCCAACATTTGGCTTTGTTTCATTACAAATAGCAAAAGCCCCGCGCTTTTCAAACCGCTTTCCGCCGTGGGTGGCGATGGAATAGCTCCCTCGATCTCCGGTGGGTGCCTGCATCGCCCTGCCTTTAAGTAAGAAGCTCCCACAAGCCCCATTTTGGGGCGGTTCAGGAGGAATTAAGAGCCGGGAAAAGGGCTGTTGTGAGGAGGGGGGTAGTTCTCTCCCCCTGAGGCGCGGAGCCTCAGGCGGGGCCTGAGTCAGAGGGGGTGTGTCACAGCGCCCTCCCCGCCCCCGCCGCTGAGGTCGGGGCGCTGCGAGGCGGCGGGAGCAGAGCGGGGATGAGCCCCGGCTGAGGCAGCGGCGGTGGGGGACGCCGCGGACGGCGGCCATGGTGGCTCACGATGAGCTCGGGGGGCTGCTGCCCATCAAAAGGACTATCCGGGTGATCGACGCGCAGAACCAGTCCTTCAGGGAGCAGGAGGTGAGGAAAAGCGGGGTTAGAGGGGGCTGAGGGGGAGAATGGTGGGTCTGGGGAGCTCCTCGCCGCCTTCCCGCCCTCCGCGCCTGAGGGAAGGCGACGGAGCCGGGTGAGGCGGGAGCCGGGTGAGGCGAGAGCCGGGTGAGACCAGAGCCGGCCGCGGGGAGAAGCGCAACCAGCGGTTTCAATATATCTATATATCATTTAAAAAGTCTGAAGGGGGGGTTAATTCGTTGTTTTAAATCCAGTTCGCGGCTCCTGGAGGAGTGGGAAGCAGGGAGCCGAAGCCCAGCTCGGCGCCGCCTCACCTGACCCCTCTCTCCTCCCAAGCAGGATTGTCCTTGACAAAACGCCCTTGCTCTCTATACCACCTCTTTCCACTGACGGGATTTTTCCTATTAGGGTGTGTGTGTTTGCTGCATAAAGCAAAAAAAAAAAATAGGAAAAAAAAATTTTTTTGAAGCCTAGGGGTTGGTTGGTGTTTTGTGGGGTTGGTTTTTTTTTTTTCCCTTTGAAGCATTGTTCTTTTTATCATCTGCTGTTATGTAGATGACAGTAATTGAGTTCCTCGAAGATGCTAGCATGCCTCCTGCTGCGACAGAAGGCAAAAGTTCAGTAGCCAGGTAGGGACCGGTAGCCCTGGGCAGGGTTTTATTGCCGAAATCAACGGTGAGATGAGGTGGGGAAAGAAAAAAATGGGGAAAAAAAAGCGGCTCCAGACAGCTGTGATGCTTGAGGGCTCCGGTTTTGAGTCGCCAGCCTCTTAAAATACCGACTAGAAAACAGCCAAACTTGGGCAATCTCATTGTGCGAAAGGGAAACCAGATGCTGGGGGAGAAATAACAGAAACCAGACCTCTGAAAGGAGAGAGACTCGGCTCTTAATTCTTAAAACGCGTGTTTTCTGTAGGGTGTAACCGGCACGCTGGGTATCTGAAGTTAAATTTTGGATCTGGGTTTGAGCAATGACTCCTAAAACCGCCACTCCTCTCGGTGCCAGGTTCTGAGTTGCTATCCAGAGCCGCTGAAGTTATCAGCAGAGTGCAAGGCCACACTTCCCCCTTGGTGGCAAACAGCTTGTTGACTTTGGGAAAGGCGATGGCTGTAATCTCCTTACCCATGTGTCAAGCCAGAGGCTGGTGGTTTGGTTTGTGTTGCAGACAGACGTTTTCAGAACAGAGCTTGAGATTTGGCGAGCTTCTTGCATGTGAATCTTAAAACAAGGTAGTCAGGTGACAATGATTTCTGGCAGGAGTTATTCAAGCTGATTATTAAAATCCTTTTCTGCTTATTTGGCTTAATAGGAAAAGTTTTGCCATGCGTGGTTTTTAGGTTTGTCACCGTGTTTGTACACGGGATGGGCACGTAGGACATTGCGCTCTAGTAAGCCATCCTTGTAAAAGCCACTAATGATTACCTAGCACAAGGGGAAAGGTTGTAGACATGCGTGCTGCTGGGGGGAAATGTTGCTCAAAAGTAGAGCCTGGTTTTCTTTCGAGCAGCAAGGTGCAATCTTTTCACAATCCAAAGAGTTAACCTGCATTTATAGGAGAAGCACTTGAAGAAATTCCACTAGCATGAAGTCTTGCCTGCCAAAGGAGGCACCAAGACATAGATTTAGCTTTTGTGTGTGCTTATACGATCTATTTATATTCGCTTTTAATAGAGTCCCTTGGAAAAAAATCTGAATGGAAGCAGAAGTGGTGTTAAACTGGGATTTTTAATTACCTGTCAGTGCTGCAATGCTTAACACCACTAGCTGTTACAGAAACTTCACAGGTTTCATTCTAATCTGGGCTCCTGTGCAGTGTGGAGACAGGCTAATCATTGTTTGCAAGTACAGGACTAAAAAAAAAAAAAATACAATGCTAAGCCAAAGTTAGCCAGAGCATCAACTCTGCTGAGTCTCAGCTTACACCGTGGCTGACTTTGTAAGGGGAGTACATGACCCCAGGCTGAAACGCAGATCTCAGAGAAGGTGAGGTTTTGAAGGAGAGGGATTTGGGGTTTTTTTTTTTCCCCCTCCCTGCCTTGGACCAGACAGTATAGTTGGAAGGAGAAGCAGAAACAGATGCATTTTTTTGGCAGTCGAGCCATTCATGTCTGAGAGCACTCGCAGGACAGAAAGTGGGATTTGTTTCTCTTTAAGAGAAGGGAAATGACCTTTTGCTAAGCTGAATTTATAGCGTACAGAAGTTTTTCTGTTGGCCAGGCACCCTAGGGGAGCACGTCATATGCACAGAAAATTCTCTGGTCTTGCCGATCTGCACGAAATCCCTCCCTCTTGCTCAGGAGAGCAACGCTTTTTGCTTCAAGCCTGGCTTTGCGTGTCTTGGTACATATCAACTGCTCTGAAAAGTGACGATTTATAATCCCAGGGAGCCCCTTTCTACCGCCTGTCCCAAACAAGAGAGGCAGGAATGCCTTCTGCAGACCTTGTGCATATGCATGTGTCGCTTCAGCCCAGCACAGATGGGCTGGGAAGGCATTCACACATGTCCCCTCAGCACAGATAGTGTGTCATTGTGTCTCATATCTGAAAGGCTGTGGAGTGACCCTTTAGCAGTGAGCTGCGAAAGACTGTATAAGCATCCTGAAGTGCTGAGGTTTCTTGCTATTAATTTTCAGTGTCACGTTTTTCTTTTCCAGGCTATTTATATCTCTGGCCTTGACAGAGCTGTGTGTGGCTTATGTCTGTATATTTTCTGCTTACATTCCTGCAGTTTCTTAAGCTTCTCTTGGCTTGTGTCCCTTTATCCTAGTACACTGATGTATGGTTTTCTAGAAGTAAATTACTTATCGTTTCCTCCACTCAGAAACGGCTGTGATTAATTCAAGTTTCCTTGTCTTCATTTGAGCCCAACCTAACTTTCCAGCCTTCTGCATAAGCCTCTTCTTGACTGACCCTGTCTTGAGTACAGCAGGAGAGGCAAAGGAGAGAAGCAACTGCAGTGTTCCTGGGGCTGTACCAAAACCCAGTTGAGCCAGCCCCAGGGTTGAGGACGCTCTCTTGCAGTTTTTCCCCATATCTTTCGTACCTTCCTAGTTCTGAGATTACCCAAAGCGCAGCTTTGAACACACATAATGCTCTACCAAGAGGTCCTTTTGTTCTGCATCACTCACCGATTGTTTCGTTTTCACATCCCCCTCCTCCCTGCAACTTTGAAGGCTTAATTCAGTGTGAGCTAACCCTCTCTGTTGCTTAACCCTGCGTGTAGGCAGCCAGACGGGCCACTCCTCAGGTCATGTTGCTGAAATCAGATCTTACATACGCAGCTCTTACGATTCCTCAGTCTCATGATGGGAATCCAGCTCTGTGTGTTCCTCTTCCTCTTTTTTTTTTTTTTCTTGACATTGTTTGTCATTTCTGTAGCTACACAGAAGCAGAGGGGTTTGGGGACTTTACCTTCCCATCTCAGAGTGGAAATAAAGGCAGCAGAGAGCTTGTTCTAACCAGTCTTCTCTTTTTAACCTTTTGAAACACAAGAGTGACTCGACTGTCCCTAACCAAAAATGCTTAGTAAAGCTTAAGTAAAACTTCTACTGAGATGAACCCAAAAACCAGGCTGCTTCCATCAGCTCATCTGAACTTCATGCTAAGAATATTCCTTGTGATGATGAGTCACATCCAACCGTCTGCCAGATGTTTTGAGCGCACCAGGGTACCTCATCTAGCCTTTCTCCTAGCCGTAGGCTCAGAGTCCCTCTTATCCCAGCACCCTGTTGTGTGCACCTTTCCCGTTATCAGCCCTTACAACACGGTATTTTTGATGTAAAATAGGTAGGGTTGCCAAAGTGATTTTAAAAACCCATCTGAGCTTAAGCAGCAGGAGGTTTCCATGGGGCGTTTCCTCTGTCTTGGCAGCATTTCTGTCAGGACAGAATTGAAAACACTCTTGGCTCCTGGCAGGGATTAGTGGTGTAGAAAAGCAGAAGCTCTATCTTTCAAATCTAAACAATGTATTAGAAAAATTATGATGAGTTTGGGGGAGGGTGGGGGGTGTGGATGGACAGGACAGAAAGGGGAGGAAGCTTTGTAAACTGCAGGTTTTAATCTTTATCCACTTTGTGAGTGTGTGTGTGTGTGTGTGTGTCCCTCGCAGGAATGTTCAGCATGTGGTCATTAGCTGTTGGTTAGAATAGCTGCTGAGACTATCCTGGGCTCCAACTGCTACTTTTCTCTCCAAAATAAAATTAAAATGGAAAAATACATTCTTCCTTCAAAGGAAAACATGATAAAATGGAGAAGTAGATCACAGCTCCAGCTTTAGATGACAGTCACTCGCCTCGCAGAGGAGAGTGCTTCAGTCTATTTATGTTCAAACCAGGGCCCTGCTTGAGCCCTAGTTTGAATTCTGACTGATGCGGATGCTATCTTGCCTCTTGCACTGGGCAAAGTCTCTGCAGTTTAATTGCAGCCTTAAAGTTCAGACAAATATTTACAGCCTCTGCTTTCCTTTTAAGATGAATGGCTACTTCAAAACACTCTTCTTTGCTGTGTTTCCCACTCCTTAAGTGGGTCCATGCTTTTTAAACCTGCCTGAGCAGCTTGAGAAATGAAGTGGGAGTCACAGCCAGTACAATTTGTTCTCTGCTTTATTTACAGGAGCCAAGCACTAAGCGGGTTCGGCCTTTAGCACGGGTCACATCCCTGGCGAACTTGATCTCTCCTGTAAGAAATGGTGCAGTTCGGCGCTTTGGGCAGACAATACAGGTAAAAAGCAGAGCCTTCTAGTCTTAGGAGTCAAGTGCTGGAGAACGTGCTGGTTGTACTGGGATAAAACAGGCACTGGGATTTCGCACCAACACATGGGAAAGCTTTTTCATGGTGAAGGTGTCAGAGCACTGGAATAGACTGCCCAGGGAGGTGGTGGAGTCTCCTTCTCTGGAGATATTCAAGACCCATCTAGACGCCTATCTGTACAGTAAGAGCTAGGGAGCTGCTTTGGCAGGGGGGTTGGACCCAATGATCTCTTGAGGTCCCTTCCAACCCCGACAATTCTGTGATTTCAAGGTGTCTCTTGAAAGTCTCCTGTATGTTTCACTCAGGGACAGCAATCCTGCTTGGGACTTTGGAATGAAGAAGAGTTCAGAGGTAGCTTGCTAGATAAGCGGGTTATCGAGGGTTTTAGCAGTACAAAAACATAAGCTGATTCAGATAGGGACAATCAGTTGATAAACTGTTCCAGTACTTGAGATACGTGTATTGGAGCGTGTGCTTGAACGTGAACTGACCCTGCTGTTCAGCAGTCCTTCAGTGATGGTAGCGAAGCGTTGTCTGAGGTACACTATACCCCACACATGCAGATAAGAGAGTTTCTGTGTCTGGTTTTAATAACATTGCAAATCATGAGATCAAAGTTCAAGTGGCTCCTAATTACCCCATGTTATAGGTAGAATTATGACCCTCCTATTTACTTCCTTATACCTTTGAAATTAACCCAAGCTTTACCTTCCCATCTTCCTCCCAGGCACTGCTGCTGGGTCAGTGCAGGGAGAGGCGTGTGGAAAAGCTTGCCAATCTCTCAGCTCTCAGGGGTTTCTCAGCAGCTTGATTAAACTGTTCCTTTATCTGAGGAAAAGTGTCTGGGTGTGTTTTCCTGCTCTGTACAACAGAGGATTGGGAGGGGTATGGATAATACTGTAACACTTCTGAAATGGTGGCTCTACATATTATTTTTTTTTCATTTTCCCCTTTTTTTTTTAAATCCCTGTAGTCGTTCACCCTTCGCAGTGACAGCAAGTCTCCTGCCTGTGCCCAGAAGTCATGTAGCAGAACCGCTGCTCCTACTCCTCCTAAAAGAAGAAACAGTGTCCTTTGGTCTGAGATGTTAGATGTCAACATGAAAGAGTCCTTGAGTACCAAAGAAATTAAGCGCCAGGAGGTAGGCTGGCTGTTAAACAGCAGGAGTGGGAGAGGCAACTGAGGCCTTGGCTTGGGCTGTTTACTTGGCAGGGAAGGGATTAACGAGCATCCGTGGGTGACTCTTCCCATGCACCTTCATTTCTAAACCACTAGATTTATTTCTGCATTAGGCATGGGAAAAGGTAGTCTTCTCTCTCTCCACTCACTCAGGAGTTTGTTTCCCCAGTTTGACCCTTCAGAGATGCCAAACTCTTTCTGGGGGGGGGGGGGGGGGTGCTCAGCATTTCTGAAATTCGAGACCCAGCCATGCTGGTTGCTTTGCAGCAGACCCAAAGTCAGGTTCCTTGTAAAGCCAGCTGTCTTTCTCTTAAAGCTCTTGACAATTGGTTAAAAGCCAAATAGCAAGGCCTTGGCTTGCCCTTTTCCTGTAGTTCTTAGACAAATCTTCTAAGGACAACACAGAAGCTGACTAGAGACGCCTGGGATTTGACCTCTGTGGTTTTCTGGGGTTTGTTTTTTTCTTACTTGCTTGTGTAAAAGCAGTGATTTAAAAGGCACTAATATTTAATTTGGCTTGTGTGTGAGCGTCAGAGCTTTCACACAGTTGTAAGGAATGTTGCTTTCTCCGAGCTGGGAAAGCTGGTGGATTTACTTGAGGTTGTCATGCCCGGGTGGCCTACAGCGATTCAGATGGCAGAGCCACCTAGTCAAGCTGCAGAGACAGGATATACATTATGTGAGCTGAAAGGCTCTTTCAGAAGAAGACTGGAATTAAAAACGACTCTCATTGCTTTATCCTCTTCCTCACAGGCGATCTATGAAATGTCCAGGGGAGAGCAGGACCTAATTGAAGACCTGAAGCTTGCCAGAAAGGTGAGTGGGGGTTTTCTTACAGCCAGTAATCATAGGACAGATAAAACTGGTGTGGAATGTTTCTTCATTATTATCAGGCCACAGTTTGAAAGCTGGTCTGGAAAACTGACATGAGCAGCCCTAGAGTAACAAACCCAACCAAAAAAGGATTGTACTTTGCAGTCCTGCAGAGCCACTTGGGGAATCCCTCTCCCCCCTGAGAACAGTTCAGACAGGAAAGTCTTTTTCATTGGATACCTTCACACAGAGATGAGTCTTTTCAGCAGTCAGTCAGTGTTCCTGTTTCTTTTGGCTTCACTTCTTACCTGTTTTATGTGTGATACATCCCCTCATATTTAAATCCTAAGGTTTTGTGCTTGGGAGATTTGAATGTATTTTAATACTGACGTTCTTTGACAGGCTTATCACGATCCCATGCTGAAACTCTCTATTATGTCCGAGGAGGAACTCACCCACATATTTGGAGATTTGGATTCTTATATTCCTCTGCATGAAGGTAAGACCAACTGGGTCACTCTCACATAATGTGCTGAGGGTTAAACTCCATGGTTTAAAAAGGACAGGGATCTCCTGGAGAGAGTCCAGAGAAGGGCTACAAAGATGATTAGGTGCCTGGAGCATCTCCCCTATGAGGATAGGCTGAGTAAGTTGGGACTCTTCAGCCTTGAGAAAAGAAGACTAAGGGGGGACCTAATTAAAGTCTATAATTATCTGAAGCATGGGGTTGCAGGGGGAATCAGCCAGCCCCTTTTCAGTGGTCAGTGGGGACAGGACAAGGGGCAATGGCTGCAAATTGGAGCACAGGAAGTTCTGCACCAACATGGGGAGGAACTTTTCCCCAGTGAGGGTGAGGGAGCCCTGGGACAGGCTGCCCAGGGAGGTGGTGGAGTCTCCTTCTCTGGAGATATTCAAGACCCATCTGGACGCCTGTCTGAGTGATTTGTCCTAGGGAGCTGCTTTGGCAGGGGGGTTGGACCCGATGATCTCTTGAGGTCCCTTCCAACCCCTACAGTTCTGTGATTCTGTGATTTCTCCAATTAGAACAGCTTACTGGGGCACTGATGCAATTTCTATTCTTGTGTTTCAATTCCAGATTTGTTGGCAAGTTTAGGAGAAGCAACAAAACCAGATGGAACAGTAGAGCAGATCGGGCCCATTCTTGTGAAGTGGGTGAGTCCATAACTTGGAGACAGCAGGATAAAAATGCACTTAAGGAAGGTTTAAAGCTAGAAGCCGAAAAGCTGTGGGCTTTTGTGGCCTTGAGCAAAAGACTGAAACGGAAATCCTGGCTACACTGAGAACAATGGGAGTCTGTCAGCCGTAATGGGCTGTGATTTCACCCTGGAGGCTGCAGTTTAGTCGCTGATATTTGAAGTGTCTGTATCTTCCTGGACTATTTATCACTGATATGATTTCAGTAGTGTTATTGCTGTTAATCTCAAACCTCTGAACATCAAAGGCCCGTGACGGGCGGGATGGCCTTGTTCTCCTCACAATAGACATATACAAGATAGCCTGTTAGCTTGCTTTTATTGGGCATGTATCACAGTAGGGGAAAAAGAACTCCCTGAGTTTGAAGTGTTAATGTAATTTTCATTTCCTACATGGAATTTGACTCCGGAACATTGTTCTCTTCTCCTGCAGTTACCACGTCTCCATGCCTACAAAGGTTATTGTAGCAATCAGCTGGCAGCCAAAGCGCTTCTGGATCAGAAGAAGCAGGATAGGAGAGTGCAGGACTTCCTTCAGCGTTGCCTGGAGTCTCCTTTCAGCCGCAAGCTAGACCTGTGGAGCTTCTTGGACATTCCTCGAAGTCGACTGGTCAAATACCCACTGCTCCTAAAAGAGATCCTGAGGCACACTCCCAAAGACCACCCTGACATCCAGATTCTGGAAGAAGCCGTAAGTCACAGTGATTTCAGGAGCGTTGTTCTCACATACACGTGCCATTCTGGAGCTTCAGAAAGAGAGTGGAACACCCTCCTTATGAGGAGAGGTTGAAGGAGCTGGGCCTCTTTAGCCTGGAGAAGAGGAGACTGAGGAATGACCTCTATAAATGTGTAAAGGGTGAGAGTCAGGAGGATGGAGCCAGGCTCTTCTCAGGGATGGCAGCGATGGGGCAAGGGGTGCAAGATGGAGCAGAGGAAGTTCCATGAGAATGTAAGGAGAAGCTTTTTCTCTCTGAGAGCGATGGAGCCCTGGGACAGGCTTCCCAGAGAAGTTGTGGAGTCTCCTTTTCTGGAGGCATTCAAACCCCAGGGTCCTGGATGTGTTCCTGTGTGATTTAGTCTGGGAGATCCTGCTCTGGCAGGGGGTTGGACTAGATGAGCTTTCAAGGTCCCTTCCAGTGAAAGCTTTCTTTAACACTCAGCAATTTTGTGGGGTTGTTTTCTCTGTGGACACAAATCTGCCACTGTAATCCCTCAGGAAAGCAAGTGAGAGATCAGTCCACATGGATTCCATCATCTGCAGTTCTTAAAGTGCACTTAAAGGAAAGATTCACAAGCAAAGGTCCCTATTTAATCATGTGTAAACATTTTGGTTTACAGATATCTATAATCCAAGGAGTCCTGTCTGACATCAACCTGAAGAAAGGGGAGTCAGAGTGCCAGTATTACATTGACAAGCTGGAGTACCTGGATGAGAAGCAGAAGGACCCCAGGATTGAGGGCAGCAAAGCTTTACTCTGCCATGGGGAGCTGAAGAATAAAAACGGACATGTAAGTCCCTCATGTTCATGGGAATTAATTCTCAAGTTTGAAAACCTTCCCTCAGACATAGTTGAAACTATTTGGCAATCAGCAGGACCAGGATCCCTTCCATCCTAAGGGTTAGTTTAGACAATTAGCTAAATTTAAAAAGCAGAAGAGAAAGCACCTCACCTGATGGCAGCCTGCGTTGCAGGGTGGAAGGGAAAGTTTCCTGCCGACAGCTTTACAATTACCCTTCAGAAGCTGGAAAATAATTAGCACAAAATTACCATAGAAAGTGTGCTCTGTGCCCAAGCACTCCATCAGAAGGGATTTCCTGCTGGCTGTTTACTTTCAGGTGCTCTGACATTCCCCATTGTGTGCTCCAGCACACAACTCTTCCAAACAAAAGTGTTCCTGCAAAAGCCTCTTTGGCTTCGAGCTGAGCTGCCAGGAGTTTATCTGCCACTGCAGCAGCACTGAAAGACCCTGCTGTACTCAAGGGTTTGCTGCCTTTTTGTTCTGGTTTGCAGGAATAACCTCGTTATGTGAAATCTTTTCCTCTTTTCTTTACTTTTTTGATTGGATGAGGGTTTTTTTATGTTTAACTCAGCCATTTTGCTTCGTATACATGAAGCATTTTATATTGTCAGGCAAGAGACTGCTTCTCCTCATCCTGTTTTTGCCATCTGCAAATCATAATTTGCTTTGAAGGGTTGTTAAAATAATAAACCTCTTGATAGAAGTCTGCTCTTTGCCACCACTGCCGTGGCCCTACGTTACCCTAACAGGAAACAGTCTGAAGGTTGACATGATGCAACCAGATAATGTGGCCTTGAATGCCAGAGGATGTGTAACCACTTGGAATAGAGAGTGTGACGCTTGGAATACAGAGTGTGGTGCTTTGCTCATACTCAGATGTGTCTTCTCTTCCAGAAACTCTACGTCTTCCTCTTCCAAGACATCCTGGTTTTGACCCGGCCGGTCACTCGCAACGAGCGTCAGGTCTACCAAGTGTACAGGCAGCCAATCCCTGTCCAAGAGCTGCTCCTCGAAGACCTGCAGGATGGAGATGTGAAAATGGGGGGATCTTTCCGAGGAGCTTTTGGCAATTCTGATAAAGGTACTGACCAAATCACATCCTCTGCATGGCAGTCTGTTTGGGAGGAGAGATGATCCCTGGGCAAAGATCCCTGAGGACTCGGGTTCCTTTAGGACAGCAGACATGGGGATGTTAATTATGTGTCACCTTTAGCCAGCCACAGAATCGCAAGGTTGGAAAAGACCTTTAAGATCATCAAGTCCAATCATTCCCATCCTAAGCTAAACCAGACCCCTAAGTACCTCATCTACCCTTTTTTTTTAAACACACCCAGGGATGGTGACTCAACCCCCTCCCTGGGCAGCCTGTTCCAGGCCCTGACAACTCTTTTTCAGTAATTTTTTTTCCTAACATCTAATCTAAACCCGCTGACCTGCTGGGCTTTGCCAGTTCTATGTTTGGTGGCTGTAAACTTAGATTAGAAAACATCTCTCTTAACGTGTTGGAGCTGGCTCGTGGCGTTCGGGTTGGGGTTGGTTTTTTTTTTGGTGGGGTTTTGAATGCTTTCCCTGAAGCAGAGCAGGGCACTCCAGGTCTCTTGTCTAGCTCTGGAATATCTAAATATTGAGCTAGGAACTGATCTGCTCTTTTTTTTTTCCTATGTTTATCTCCAGCTAAAAATATCTTCCGAGTTCGTTTCCAAGATCCCTCCCCAGGCCAGTCCCACACGCTGCAGGCCAACGACGTCTTCCACAAGCAGCAATGGGTTAACTGCATCCGAACCGCCATCGCTCCCTTCCAGAGGACTTCTGCCTCCTCCACAGAGCTGAAACAGCTGCCAGAGCTGAGCGAAGAGTCTGAGGAGAACAACCCCTCCGCTCCCAACATCAAAGCCCAGAAGAGGCAATCCACCATGTCCGGCATAACCGAGATGGAGCTAGATGAAAGCACATCCGAGTGTGGCTCAATCCTGGACTCAGAGGAAGCCAAAGGTGTGAAAACACACAGAACGCTCTCTGGCTACAGGAAAACAAGGGAGAAACAGCTAAGCAACAAGCGGAAAGAAACGCTGGTGTGAAGAGGAACCCAGCAACACCTCGGTGCCAGACTCTTTATTTATAAATACCGTGTACATTTTTCTTACAGAGTGAGCATGGCTGGATTCACTCTGCTGAACAGAATATTTGGGGAGGGGGGGGTCATGTTGTAATGGCAGCTACTGGTATGCAGTTAACGCTGTTGAATTGGAGTCTGGGTGTTTGGTTTTTTTACCAGCACAGCTTGGTTTTAATGCTGTGAGGGGTTGGGAAAGAAGCCTTCATGCATTTTTTTTTTTCCCATGGCAGATTTGAAGAGCTTTGATTTCAGAAAGGTTTCCACGTGGGGTGTTTGAGGCTGGCAAACAGCACAGTTAAGTGTAGAGGTGTCACCTGGCAGCACCTCCCTTGGCAGGGGGTTTGGATCAACATCACACAAGTCCTTCTAAAGCAGACTCACAACCTGAATTCACTTTTTCTTCTTGTTTATGGCTGTGCCTTTTGCAGGGTGCAGTTACTGTGATCCACACAACATTTTCATGGTGAAAAAGAAGGGAGCTTGAAAAAAACCCAGACCCCAATTCAACAGGTTCTCAATTTACCTACTGGAATCTTTCATCTTAGTGTCCCCTTTGTACATTCCTCATTTTTCCCTCTTATAACCTGCCAGATATTTAATTTTTTTTTATTAGTTGTTTTGTTTCAAGTTTGGGGTTTGGTTGGGGGTTGGTTTTTTGTTGTTTTCTTTGTTTTTTGGTCTCTTTTTTTTTTTTACTTTTGTATTTTGTTGTTGTTGTCATTCAGACTTTCAAAGACTTGATCTTTCTTGCTGAGGTGTTTGTGTACGTACTGTCAGTCACATCAACAGTTTTCCGGAGTGCAGACAAGCTGTAGCCTTCAGAGTGGTGGCTGGGGGGGGGGGGGGGGGGGGGAGACACTCAATGTAAACCCCCTCCTCTTTTTATGCTAAGTGATGTAAATGGCTTGTGTGTGCTCCAGATTACTGCAAGAGAACTGCATTGCTAGTGGGGTTTAGGAAGGTTTTAGGCATGTTGCAAAGGGTTTGGGGAGGGAAGAGAAGCAGCTAGAGGGGGAGTAGCAGGGAGTTGAAGGTAGATTTTTATTCTTGTTACCGTTGCCTTTTGGAAATGAAAAGCCTTCTGCATGGGGAGGCAGGACTGGAGGCAACCAAGGGGTTATTGCATGTGGTAGAGAGGTAGAGAAAAGAAAGCGTTCGAAGCCGGTGAGGTGTAAGGATGGAGGAGATGGTGGTTGTATATACTCACAGCGGCCGCGCTGCCGGGTTCTAGTGGTCCAAAGATTTGCCTGAGAGATGCCAGTTTGGTCACCGCGCTGCCAAGTGGTGTAGGAAACAGTGTAAATGGTTCTGAGCAAAGCTGATGGGCTGTTCCCATCGTTGGGCCGGTGACACAGGGTGAGGACAGCGATCCCACACTACCCTTTGTCCTCGAGCTCTCCCTGCAAACCTCCGCTCGAGGAGCCGTACCTCGCGTGTAAAGGGGTCATCGCCTGTCACCTGTTGGGCCGGAAATGTTGGGTGTACATAGACACAACCGTGTGGTTCTCTGTAAATGTATTTGTACAGTTCTGAGTGCCAAGTACCATTAAATTCCTGACAGCCTCTTGCTTGCCTCGTCTGTGTGGCTGGGAGGGACGTGCTCGTGCCGTGGGTGCTGCCGGATGCCAGCAGATCAGTGTGGCTCCCTCTTCCCCAAGCACGCACGCTTGGCCTACAGCCGCACGCTCAGGAGGGAGGGAGGAAGCTGTGGCTTTATTCAACCCCCTCCTCTCTGTCCCAGTTCCTTTTCGTGCTGTTCCAGCCAGGCAGGACACAAGCCAACGTTTTACAGCTCCATGTGCAGCTCGGAGCCTGGCAGCCTCCACCCTTCACGCGCAACAGGCGGTCACTGTGAAACAGGGCAACAGCGTGTGACTCACACCAGCGTTTGCGTCTGTTCTGGGGAACAAGGGAGCCGTGGCCACGCTCCTGCCCTCCCAGGGCTCCAAAACCTTCTGCCAGGAACAAAACCACCCCCTACAACTGAAAGGTTCCCCCCCCCTTTAGCAAATATTTGGACATCCTCTTCTAGATGAAGGTTCAGAAGCAGCATGGGGCAAAGGGAAACTCTTTCCCCACCAGCCCTGCCCCAGAGCAGCCTCCCCCCCCCGGCGTGATGAAAACATCAGGTCTCTGCGGCTGTTGTCTGTCCATCTAGGGTGGTGTCTGGGCACGGCTGCAGCTCCCAGGGGCAGCAAAACCTCTGCTTCCCCCTGCCCACCAAGCTCCTTCCTTGGGGCTGGCCCCCCACCCAGCACCCCCTGCGTGAGGGCCAGCTCTGGTTTCAGGCACAGCCTTCAGTGCTGAGCTTTGACCTGTAAAGCTGAGTTTTAATCCGGAGGTGACTCAGCCCTCCAGAAGCAAAAAAAAAACTGGGGAAAAAGGTTCCTTTTTGCTATTAACCCCACCCCCACCCCCCAAAAAAGCCCCATCCCAAAGTGGTGGGGGCACCCAGCTCATCCTCACCAGCGGAAATCCTGCAGCACGCTGCCCGTCGGGCCGGGCTCAGCCTTCGTCTGGGCTTCGTGTCACCAACAGTCGAAGCCAAGAACTTCATTTCCCTTTCAAAGCGAATCCACCCCGACTCCTGGCGCTTCCACTCCCTGCTCAGACCCCAGCCATCCTCTTCCTCAGCCCTCCCTGTGCTAGACTAAACCAGCCAGGCTTTTCCTGGCTTCCTCCTGGGCTGGGCTCCAGCGGGTCCTGGCCAGCCCTCCTCGCTGGGCTGCCAAACCGCTGAGCCCAGCCCCCCCATCTCACGTATAGGGGGACCCAGGACACAGCAGAGGGGGGACCTGGGCCAGACCCCCCACATCCTTGGCCACAGCGACCTCTCCATCATGGCCAGGGGAAGGGGAGTTGTCTGTGCCCTGTGGACACCTGGGCACCTCCGCCTTGGGTAAGCAGCTCCCTGGCCTCGTATTTACCTCTGAGGATCCACCCAGCCCGGGTGTGATGTGCAGAGAGGAGCCACCACCACCCCACGTTTACGGGAGGGACCTTCCCAGAGTCAGTCAGAGAGGGGCACATCCCTCTCCCAAGCATCTCCCCAATCCCAGACTCCCTCCTCCCCCCTGGCAATGTCCAGCAGGCCCAGAGGTGGGACCTAGAAAAGCCTGACTGTAGGAGCTGCCCTGCAGCCCCCTCAGTTCACCCTTGGCTTTGGAAACCTCTGCTAACCCACTGCCCAAAACAAACCACACCAGCACCACCCTTCCATCCCCTTGAGACCCCCCCCACAGCTGTTGTGGGATCGTGCCCAAGCTCAACCTCTCCAAAATCCCATTTTCCACATTAAACCCTGGTGTACTTTATGCCAGGCTTCCCCAGAGCTTCCTCCCCATCCCCACGGGCTCACGGGACTGGCTGAGCCTCACCACATCTGGGCTCATGCAGGGGGCACAGACCCTGGGGAGGTTTCCCTGTTGGAGCCATTTCCCTGTCAGAGCTGTTTCCCTCCTCCAACTTTCTTTTTCCACAGCTTCATCAGCGTGTCCCCATCCCAATTCCCCCCTAACCCCCCTTCAGTCCCCCCCAACCCCCCCCCTTCCAGCCACCGCCTCGTCTGCAAATGCAGACCCAGACGTCTCCACGCACATCTGGGCTTGTGTTCTGGGATAATCCAGCCTGGTGCTTTTAGCCATCTGCTCTGGGGTTTGGGAGGGTTTTGGGGGAGTTTTTTGGGGAGGTTTCTAAGCCCTTAACCTGGATCAGACCCCCTCCAAGCCAGACACTGAGGTCAAGCAGGGCAATTCCACATAGAAAACACCTTGTGAGGCTTTAACATCAGCCACTTGCACCCTCCTTCATCAAAGCATCGACCCCTCTGGCTCTGGCTGGAGACATCCCAGGAAATTTGGCTGCCAAAATACCCATCAGACAGCAGCTGCCTGCTCCTGCCTCCCTCCGTGGTGGCCTCACCATGTCCCCGTCCTTCCCCATGGCCCATCTTGGATGCTGTGAACAGGACTCGGCCACAAACTGTGGCATTTTGTGGGCAGCAGGCAGTTTTATTAGGTTAATTATCCTGCCGTGCTAATGAGGGTGCAGTTAAGCACAGTCCAAATCAAGGGTTGGCTTGAGCTTCTCCCAATGACTGCTGGAAGTATGGGAGGCAATGGGTGCTGGTGGCAGGGAGGTGAGGGGTGCTGGAGATGGGTGTTGATGATAGGGAGGTGATGGGTGCTGGAGATGGGTGCTGATGGTGGGGAGGTGATGGGTGTTAGTGGGGAGATGATGGGTGCTGATGGTGGGATGGTGATGGGTGCTGGAGATGTGTGCTGGTGATGGGTGCTGGATGGGGAGGGGATGGGTGTTGATGGTGGGATGGTGATGGGTGTTGGTGGGGAGGTGATGGGTGCTGGAGATGGGGAGTGCTGGAGATGGGGAGGTGATGGGTGCTGGAGATGGGGATGTGATGGGTGCTGATGGTGGGATGGTGATGGGTGTTGGTGGGGAGGTGATGGGTGCTGGAGATGGGAAAGTGATGAGTGCTGGAGATGTGTGCTGGTGATGGGAAGGTGATGGGTGCTACAGATGGGGAGGTGATGGGTGCTGGTGATGGGGAGGTGATGGGTAAACACCTCCACCACCACCACCCCCCAGCAGCTTCCAGCTTCACCCAGCACCAAGATACACCTAGGATGGAGCAACCCCAATTCACCCCTAGCAAAGCAACCCAGGGTGCCCCCACCCAGCCCACCCTCATTTTGGAGCTCAAACAACTCTCCCCATAGACTGAACAAACACTTTAATCCTCTGGGGCTTTGAAAACCCTCTCTTATCTCCTGGTGTTTGCTTCTCCCAGCTGGGCCCCAGCCAGCTCCCCCTCCTCTTGGCTCCTTGCTTGGCTGCCTGGGGGCTTTTCCCCAGCAATTCTGATTTGCCCTTATTCAATCTGGAGCAGAGCAGCAAGTGCAGGCAATCAGACAATTAGGGAGCAGCTCGTTGCACAAGAGGAGCTGCCAGGACCTCCCCTTCCCTCCCTGAAACGAGCTGGTGGGGTGAGTAGTGCCTCTCCTCTTGCCAGACAGGTTCCCAGCAGGGCTCAGCCGATTCTCCCAGTTTCTACGTGCCCAGAGTTTCCTCCAGATGAAGTTTTCCTCCAAACACTGTTCCCCTCCCACACTCTGCCCCACCTGGAGGCCCCATTTCCCACGTGTTCCTCAGCTGTCCCATGGGTTGGCTTCTGTTTGCGGCCTTCCTGCAAATCCCACAGCTCTAATGCCTCACTGGGTTAAACTGGGGCAAACTGGTCCTGTTTTCGTGTCAAGAAAGTCAAATTATCTTTTGCTTGTGCCTGATCATCTGGTTCATTCTCCTTGGCCCAGGTGGTGAAGGTCTCTTGGGTGTTACAGGCACATGGGAAAGAGGGAGGGAGGGAGGGATGGGCAGATGGATGGATGGATGGATGGATGGATGCATGGATGGATGGATGGATGGATGGATGGATGGGCAGCTGGATGGTTGAAGGATGGATGGATGCATGGATGCATGGATGCATGGATGGATGGGCAGCTGGATGGTTGGAGGATGGATGGATGGATGGATGGATGGATGGATGGATGGATGGATGGATGGATGGATGGATGGATGGATAGCTGGATGGTTGGAGGGATGGATAGATGACTGGGTGGGTGATAATGTGGTTGGGTGGATGGAGGTACACATGGATGGATGGATGGGTGGGTGGATGGATGGTCTTGGATGGATGGATGGAAGGATGGATGGATGGATAGCTGGATGGTTGGAGGGATGGATAGATGACTGGGTGGGTGATAATGTGGTTGGGTGGATGGAGGTACACATGGATGGATGGATGGGTGGTGGATGGATGGTCTTGGATGGATGGATGGATGGATGGATGGATGGATGGATGGATGGATGGATAGCTGGATGGTTGAAGGATGGATGGATGGATGGATGCATGGATGCATGGGCAGCTGGATGGTTGGAGGATGGATGGATGGATGGATGGATGGATGGATGGATGGATGGATGGATAGCTGGATGGTTGGAGGATGGATGGATGGATGGATGGATGGATGGATGGATGGATGGATGGATGGGCAGCTGGATGGTTGAAGGATGGATGGATGGATGGATGCATGGATGCATGGGCAGCTGGATGGTTGGAGGGATGGATGGATGGATGGATGGATGGATGGATGGATGGATGGATGGATGGATGGATAGCTGGATGGTTGGAGGGATGGATAGATGACTGGGTGGGTGATAATGTGGTTGGGTGGATGGAGGTACACATGGATGGATGGATGGGTGGGTGGATGGATGGTCTTGGATGGATGGATGGATGGATGGATGGATGGATGGATGGATGGATGGATGGATGGATGAATGGATGCATGGATGGATGGATGGATGGGCAGCTGGATGGTTGAAGGATGGATGGATGCATGGATGCATGGATGGATGGGCAGCTGGATGGTTGGAGGATGGATGGATGGATGGGTGGGTGGATGGATGGATGGATGGATGGATGACAATGTGGGTAGGTGGGTAGATGGATATGTGGATGGATGGATGGTAATGTGGTTAGGTGTGTGGTTAGGTTTATGGATGGATGGGTGGATGGATGGATGGACGGACGGACGGACAGAGGGACAGGAGGATGGATGGGACCTCATCCTCATTTGTCTCTGCACCCTCCTGTACTCCCTGCTGTAGGAGATGAGTCAAAGCCAATGCCAGCCAGCCGTTACAGCATGATTCACCCTCAGTCAGCCCCAGGGTTAACCCCTGACTAACCAGGGCAGGACTCATCACTCCTCTCACCTGTTGGGCCACCACGTCAGCTGCCCTGGGGGTGTGGGACCATTCTCAGGCAGCTGGGAAGAGGCATCCAGGGTGATTCAGGTCTCCATCAGCACATCAGCTCCAGGCATCCTGGAGCTGACTGGACCTGCACAAGGGAACCCTCCCCCAGCAGGTCTGACATGCTGCCAGCATCCCAGCATCCCAGCCATGGCCCTAGGGCTGGGGAGATTGGGGGAGCAGAGAGACCCTTCTCCAACCCCCTTCCCTGTCCCAGGGTTGGAGCTCTTTGCACAAGTCCAAACCCTACCAAAACTGCCTTTAAACAGCCCAGAATAGTGTGTGTCACCCCCCAGCCCCCCACCAGCACCCTGCCTCTCCCCGAAACCATCGCTTTGCTGCAAGCCACAGCACAACAACCCCCTTGATTAGAGGCTTCACTAAGAGCCAGCCCTGTGAAACGCCACCGGCAGAGCAAGCGGGACAGCAGCTGGGGTGGCCCAAGAGGGACCAGCGATGACCCTTATCCCCAACACCCCAAAACTCCCCTGCTTGCTCTACCAGGGGTCTGGCTGACCCCGTTTCAGCTGACCCCACAGCTCAGCCTCTCCCACACCCTCCAGCTCCTGCCTCCTCCTCCTCCTCCTCCTCCAGGAAGAGGCAGGGAAGGAGGGAGGGAGGTAGGGAGGAGGCAGCCCCACCTGCACCTCCCCATCGTGCCGGGGCAGAGCCGGGTGTGAGCAGGGTGGGGGTGAGAAGCGCCATGGCCGAGCGGCTTTCGGAAGAGAAGATCGCTGAGTTCAAGGAGGCCTTTTCCCTCTTCGACCGCGACGGGGACGGCTGTATCACCACCAGGGAGCTGGGCACCGTCATGCGCTCGCTGGGGCAGAACCCCACGGAGGCCGAGCTGCAGGGCATGGTGGGGGAGCTGGACGCCGACGGGAGCGGCACCGTCGATTTCCCCGAGTTCCTCTCGCTGATGGCGAGGAAGATGAGGGAGGCGGACGGGGAGGAGGAGATCAGGGAGGCCTTCCGGGTCTTCGACAAGGACGGCAACGGCTACATCAGCGCGGCCGAGCTGCGGCACGTCATGACCAACCTGGGGGAGAAGCTGACGGACGAGGAGGTGGAGGAGATGATCAAGGAGGCCGACTGCAACAACGACGGACAGGTCAACTATGAGGAGTTCGTGAGGATGATGACGGAGAAGTGACACCCCCCCACCCCCCCCACCCACCCCGACTCAACACCACCACCGCCCAACTACAACCCTCTGGCCTACAGGTAATGCCAACCCCCACCTACAATCTCCCCCAGCCCACAGGGAACACCACCAACCCACCTACAACACCCCCCCAGCCCACAGGTAATGCCAACCCCCACCTACAATCTACCTCAGCCCACAGATAACACCATCCTCACACCTATAACCCCCCCAGCCCACAGGTAACACCACCACCCAACTACAACCCCCCCAGCCCACAGGGAACACCACCAACCCACCTACAATCCCCCCCTCCAGCCCACAGGTAATGCCAACCCCCACCTACAATCTCCCCCAGCCCACAGGTAACACCACCCCCACACCTACAACCCCCCCAACCCACAGGTAACACCACCCCCACACCTACAACCCCCCCAACCCACAGGTAACACCACCACCCCCCTACAATCCTCCAGCCTACAGGTAATGCCACCACCCATCTACAAGCTCCCCCACCCATCTACAACCCCCCCCAGCCCACAGGTAACGCCACCACCCCCCTACAACCCTCCAGCCTACAGGTAACACCACCAACCCACCTACACACACCCCAACTCACAGGTAACACCACCACCCCCCTACAACCCTCCAGCCTACAGGTAATGCCACCACCCATCTACAACCCCCACTCACCCATCTACAACCCCCCCCAGCCCACAGGTAACGCCACCACCCCCCTACAACTCTCCAGCCTACAGGTAACACCACCAACCCACCTACACACACCCCAACTCACAGGTAACACCACCACCCCCCTACAACCCTACGGCCTACAGGTAATGCCAATCCCCAGCTACAATCTCCCCCAACCCACAGGTAACACCACCCCCCACCTATAACCCCCCCAGCCCGCAGGTAACACCACCCCCCACCTACAAACCCTCCAGCCTGCAGGTAACACCATCACCCATCTACAACCCCCCCAGCCCACAGGTAACACCACCCCCCAGCTATAACCCTCCCCAGCCCACAGATAACGCCACCACCCACCTACAACCTCTCCCAGCCCACAGGTAATGCCACCACCCACCTACAACCCCCCCAACCCACAGGTAACACCACCACCCCCCTACAACCCCCTTGGGATGCAGCTTCGTGCCAAAACCCCCGTGGCACAGAAGGTCCCAGGCTTAAGGGCTCCACCCCACCCACTGCAATGGCCACCCCAAATCTTGCACCTCCACTGCCCCAACCACCCCCTGCCCTGCAGCTCCTGCTGGCAGCTGGGACAATCGATGCTCCTGGTGCTTTCTTTAGGATGCTTTCTCTCCTTTCTTTGTAGGGGTCAGAGGTCGTGGTGGTCCCCCAGCCCCTCCAGCCCCTCCAGCCCCTCCAGCCCCTCCAGCCTTCTCTCCACCATCCTGGGCTGGAAAATCCTCTGGAGCATCACCAGCCTGTGTCTGCGATGGATGCGGGCAGGTCACCTTGTAGGATTGGGCTTGGGGTACAGACAGACATGGGGGGGTCCCCTCCCCACTGCCCCCCCCATGAGTTACACCTCTTGGGTGCGTGGGGGTGCTGGTGGACACCACATGTCACCACACTGAGTCCAATAAAGAAACGTTCTCCCTCACCCATGGCTTCCAGTGCTTCCTTCAGCTTCTTTTTTTGGGGGAGGGGGTCTCAGCTATAATAAACACCCCCCCCAAACCACCATCCAGGCACCCCAGCCAGGGTCAAGCCCTGCATCGCTCCCACCCTCTTCCCCCATCCTTTATCCCTTCAAGCTGGAGAGTTGTCCCTCATGGGTGCTGGGCACCCTCCAGACACAGCCCCAGGGGTGTGGCTGTCCCTATCCCAAATCCCCATCGCTTTTGTGGTCTGCTGGCTGCACCCCCAGGGTGCTGGGGGCCCTTTTTACCCCCTCCCCCCAAAGCAAAGAGGTGAGTTGGCAGCTGGATTTAGCCCCAGTCCCCATCCCAAAGAGGAGCAGAGCAGGATCCGCGTCCCCCAGTTGAGATCCACCTCATCATGCTCCCCGTGACTCAGTTTCCCCCACAAAGAGGGTGAAACCCAGCCTGGGCTGGGCTGATTCCCTACAGAGGGGGTTCTGGAGGAGAATTAATCATAATGGGAAGGTCTGGAGGAGAATTAATTATAATTAAGGCTCAATCACTAATGAGCAAGGCAGAGCTGTTCCATCAACCGCTCCGAGAACGTTCAAGCCACCACGAAGAACTTCACCCACCCCCCCCACCCCCACCCAAAAACTACCCCCCACCCCCTCCAGCCCATCCCTCCAGCCAGGATCTTTGCCAATCCCAGTTGTTTTTCCCCACACTGGGAAAACCAGGCAGGTACCTTCACGCCCAGTGATGGGGCTGAGCACGCCCACGCTCGCTCCACCCCAGGCACAGCCCCCACCCAGCACCTTCACCAAGCCATGGCCTCTTCCTCACACACACACACACACAGAGCGTGCCTGGAGCTTCACAGGGGACAAATCCCAGTGGAAAAAACCTAAATCCCAACCCCACATCCAGGGGTGACACCAGGCTGTTGTACTGGAGCCACTAAAATTAGAGCTCCCCCCCCCCTGATAATTCAGTCACACTGTGTGTTAGCAGCACTACACCCCAGCACCCTGTATTTTTAGGTGTCTCCTTCTACTCTGGGTTTGTTTCATTTAGTCTTAATTAATTTTCTTAATCACCCCACGTGCCCTGAGCTGGTTTTCCTGCACACGCTGCTCTGGGAGGCTGGAAGCCAGCCAGAGGCATGGTGGCTCTGTCCTGGAGGAGAGGGTTTGTTTGAGCCTTCAACCATCTCTGGCTGGGGTGGGGGGTCAGGGAGGTGGAGGGAAGGGTCCCACTTGGCATCACTCCAGAGGGAGGGAGGGATGGAGGGAGGGAGGGATGGATGGATGGATGGATGGATGGATGGATGGATGGATGGATGGATGGATGGATGGATGGATGGATGCATGGATGCATGGATGGATGGATGCATGGATGGATGCATGGATGCATGGATGCATGGAGGAATGACTGGATGGATGGATGCATGGATGGATGGATGCATGGATGGATGCATGGATGGATGCATGGATGCATGGATGGATGCATGGAGGGATGACTGGATGGATGGATGGATGCATGGATGCATGGATGCATGGATGGATGCATGGAGGGATGACTGGATGGATGGATGGATGCATGGATGGATGGATGCATGCATGCATGCATGGATGGATGCATGGATGCATGGATGGATGGATGGATGACTGGATGGATGGATGGATGGATGGATGCATGGAGGGATGACAGGATGCATGGATGGATGGAGGGATGACTGGATGGATGCATGGAGGGATGGATGGATGGATGGATGGTGGGATGGATGGATGGATGGATAGATGGATGGATGGATGCATGCATGCATGCATGGATGGATGCATGGATGCATGGAGGGATGGATGGATGGAGGGATGGATGGATGCATGGAGGGATGACTGGATGCATGGATGCATGGAGGGATGACTGGATGCGTGGATGGATGCATGGATGCATGGAGGGATGGAGGGATGACTGGATGGATGGATGCATGGATGGATGGATGCATGGATGCATGGATGGATGGATGGATGCATGGATGCATGGATGCATGGAGGGATGGATGGATGCATGGATGCATGGATGGATGCATGCATGCATGGATGCATGGAGGGATGACTGGATGGATGTATGGATGGATGCATGGATGGATG